>CM062581.1:18757862-19957862 GCA_031468815.1 Morus bassanus | reverse complement strand
GTGTGCTGCAGCAGTGGATTTGCATGTCATTCAGCTATTTGTACTGAGTGCATTTAAACCAGCAGAAGCAGGTTGGGACTGACATAGGTACAGCTGTCCTAGCCTAATCTACTGCCCAAGAAGTGTTAATTAGACTCTGTAAGTTTACATGGGGGTCAAGGAGGATTGGATAAATTAAGGGGAGAAAACCATTGAGGGTTACTAAACACACAGAATCTGCATCTGACTTGGAAAGTTCCCAAGCTGAAAATGTTGGGAATCTAAGAACATAGCAGAGAATAGTATCACGTATGCTTACTCTGTTCTTACTTGCTTCTCTAAGCATTTCCTAGTGGCCAGTGCTGGGATCAGGATATAGATTGGGCTTAATGAACTTTTGGTCTGATCCAGTAAGGCTGTTCGCGTATTAAATCCTAAACCCCAGTATCTAACAGCAAATCAGTCAACACCACCAATAAACAACATTAATGCTTTCACAATGTGCAGAAAAATGGTAGGTACTTGCAGCACTGTGACAGGCCATGAGAGAGGAGTAGAGTTCTCTGTCCCGTGGTTCCCAATATCCCCAGGTGTCATGTGTCCTGAGAACACTTGTTCCCACACAGGCCGCTGGCCAAGACAGCCTGCTCTTACATGCTGAAGACACACCAGCACTAGGAGGGGAAGCCACACGGACCAGCACTGAACCTACCCTCCACTTTCCCCCAGTCCTATTCCATATTTCCAGCTTCCTCTCCATTTCAACTTAACTCTCTTCCCACCTGAAATGACCCAAGGACAAATTATTTGAAATTTGCTCTGCTCAGTCTGGAGCTCATCCAAAGAGAACGGAAACATTTCCATTTGTTTCATTAAGTTTTGGAACGGACTCTGTAAAAGTGCATTCCAAGTTAGCATTCACAGGAAATGCAGTTCAAAAGTCTTCTCCCAAAGCTTGCAGTTGTTTGTGGGGTAGGAAAGAGAAAACTAGTAAGGCTCCAACTCCCGAACCTAAGCTATTGATTAAACCTATGTGAAAACATTTGTGTTGGGGGCAAAGCCAGCTGAAAAACCTCAGTAGTTTTGGCAAATCCACCAGTAAAAATATTTGGTAGCCATCAACCTACTGGGTTTTGCTATGATAAAGGACATTATTTCCAAGTGCAAACTGCTTTTCCCTTCATTATTCATTTTGGGACTACTATGAAGCTTGGTAAAGTGGCAAAGTTCAATTTCAATCCAAGCTTGAGCTTGTTTCCTCTTCACATTCCCTTCCAACTTTTCACATTCGATGTTTATTTAGTAATATTTGCCTACAGTGACTGAGTACCCTGAATTTCCTGACAGAGCTGAGAAAACACTGTCTCTAGTACTTGATTTTGTTCCTGTTTCTATTGTTGTTCTGCATTTAAAATTCCTTCAGACCCATCTTGGCATTAGATACTAAAGTGCAGCTTGCATTACAGTCAGAACTATCTTCCGGTTACTGATACCTCCCCCACAGACCCTTGACAAAGTCAATCTATATGAATCCACTATAAAGCACTAAAACCATCTCATCCCTAGAGATAACATTAACATGCCACTGTTTTCTATAGAAACAAACACATTTTTCACACACACACATTTATTTTTTCCTCCTAAATATTTAACCCATTCTTCTACTTTGAAAAAAAGGATAACATCAATTCCTCTTGCTCAGACAGATACTTAAGTCATATATATGTCAGTTGGACTTGGTTCTACCTATCCATACATAAACTGTTATATTGAGTGTCCATTAGTAGCGTCTGTGCAAACAAGAGAAAAAGGGGAAATTTCACTATCACCAAAATGTTGATGGTCTGAAAAAGGGAGTTGAAATAGTTCTTACATTCCAGGCTCAGCCTGCAGGACCGGATATCAGAGAAGGCTGTAGCTATTTTTAAAATGAACACCCTTAAACAAAACTTCTGGAGACATTGGATTTTACCTGCCATAACACAGTGTTAATTCCACAATAGTTCAGAGAAGCTCAACATGAAATGGATGTATAATGTAAAAGGGAACCAGTTTCATGTAAAAAAGTTAAATCAGACTTCAGTTGAGATGTTGCATCAGCTTCTGTTCTTGTTTTTGTCTGGCAATGATTCTCCATTTTAGAAATGTTTTATCTACAATTGCTGTTTCTTGACTCCTAGAAACAAAGGAAAACTGACCACAACTGAGGCTGGCACTTAGGCAAGAACTTTGTTGAACTTATGCATAATCTTGCAGAGGTCAGGAGGATACTCATGTGCAACCAAGTTAAGTGTGCTTACCTGTTTGCAAGCTCACTGGGAGCCTAACTGAATGCAGAATAATTGCAGAGAAACCAACTCAGTTGCTATAAAAATGCACGTAGTAAACATTCTTAGCTCATGTATTCCTGTGGCTTATCATGAATGCGAATCTACCAATATCGCACCTAAACCAGGGCTTGGCACAGGCTAGTCAACATTTGCATCTCTCAATATCTTTTAAAAATGAAGAATAAAACAAGCAGTGAAGTGAGCTGTAGCCACCGCTGAATAATGACAAATGCACAATCACTTCATCCTTGATGTATGAAAGCGCCCCAGAATCCCACAAGGAAGAAACACTGAACAGTATTCTGAAAATTCAAGTTACTATTCCTAAAATTTGGGGTTTGTTCACACAGTGCTAAAACAGCATTTACATAGCACTACAATGGGTTTTTAGTAATTAAGAACACAAGTACCTGTAACCTCCTCATGGCTTCAGAGTCATGATCAGCCTTCACTTTGCAAGCCACAAGCAACTGTGCTGTAGAAGCTGCCACTTGTTTGGCAGATGAGATGAGCTTCTCCTCACTAGCGTGGCCTTGTACTGAGGCATTAGCTGCTTCACAGAGATTGCTGGTTGCAGCTGCCACCATTCGGGCCTAGGAGACAGTAAAAAAAAAAGTCACTGTGTATTCTCACAGGATATTATTTCTTCAGAGAAGGTGCTAGTTTTCCTTACAAGAAGTCGTTACTCACAGCGGAAATAAGTCCCTGAGACCACTGTCCATCATCAGCTGCATTTGCAGGGATTGCTCCAACCTGAAAAAACAGTTCAGAGATGGCTTATAATGAAACAGAAACACAGCTGCTTTGTCTCAGATTTAGACAAACAATAATCCATGAAAAAAGGAAACACCTGCACCTGCAACTGTGTCCAGCACACACAGGAGCAGAAAATCTAACGGAAAGTTAGTTGTCAGAGTGAGTGTGCTTCCAGCACACATCTGTGGGCACATGTAGTGGCCAGCTTGCTATGCTGCTTGACTTGCCCCATCCTTGGAACATGTGTAGAAGTCCCAGACTTTGGCCTCAGCAACAGTTGAAGCAGTAGTTCCTAATCTCCTGGCCTTTAAAATAACTTATTTCTGTCTCTACAACACATTTAGATTTACATCATTCCTGAATCTCTTCTGATTCTGGCACTATGGGAAGGTACAAACCAGCAAGTTCCACAGGGAAGACCCCTAACTGCCTTTGTGCCTAATAACGGCATTTGAGGAAAGCAGCCCATTTTTCTGTGTGGCTCATCCACTGCAGCGTTCGTGGCATCAGCAGTACCAGCAACACTCAGGAGACAGTTTTCTTCCCACATCAGATGAAAGTAATGAAACAAAATTCTACAAGTTGGTTGCCAGCCCCACACCCCCAAATGCCTGGGTCTGGGAGTTTTGGGGAAAGAAGTTGGAAGATGTCAAATGTAAACATCATCCAGAAACTTGTGGTAAAGGGAAACAGGGATTCGTACGTAATGAGGATTCCAGGGATTGGAATCGAATCCTTATGTGTAGCATCAACATAAACAGAAGATGTGCTCTCTCATAGCTACGGTGACACTTCTGTATAACTGAGAAATCAGTTATTCAAAAGAATACACTAGGTCCCTGAACTCTTTAGGTTTCAAGGTTTTCTTGCCTAACCACCCCCAGAAAATGTATTTTAAGTAGACCACAGATGCGGGAGTCTAGTTAGTGGTGTCTGAATTTTGTGTGTGTACGCATGTGTGAGTGAGTGAATAGGGGAGTGGTGTGGAAGAAGACAGATCAGATCCAACTTCCCAGACTTTATCTATACTGCAGAAATGGAAACAGTTGCCTAACATCAAATTAATTTTTTTACAAAAATTCCACACGGGAAAGTAGTTTCACTTAAAATTCCTTGAGTAAACTCTTCAACAATATTGCACCAATTTGCCCTGTAAGATACTTTCACAGCCTTTACCAAACAGTGTTGGAAATTTATTTGGGACAAGAACGTGCCTGGTTCGCACACATCCATGCAGTTGGGTAAGAATTTCCCACTGCCTCCATACCAAATAAAAAGGTCAGTGAGGAACCTAAGCCAACAGTCAGTACAATTTGCTGTTCAGTACTGAAGTGACGGATGTGGAGCAGAATAAACTTGTCCTTCCTGCCTACATGCCAGCCATGCTTTTCTGGGAAGAGTCCATACCACATGCCTCAGAAGGTTTCTTACAAAAGCAAAACATTTCCCCCAATATCAATAACAAATCTTCCCAGCAGGCAGGCTGGAACCATTCACTATGGGCAAGAATTTAGTCAGTCATTTTAGAAGCCAGCTTCCTTTACTTTTGGCTGACCTGGAGATACAGGCTACCACAGCAGTCAGAGGATACCCCATAGTGATGATTACCTAAGCACTAGTAAATAGTAAAGAAAGAAGGAAAATGGGTTAGGGCTTCATTATTTCAGAAGTATCTTTAATGGCTTTATTTATTTGTGAGAAGTATCATAATGAGAAGATGTGCCACAAACAGTTCTGAAGTTTGATGTTTCATTACATTTTGACTTTGGTTGGGGTTCATTCCTTCCCTTAAAGACTGCAGTATTATTTGCAGATTCCCCCAAGCAGGCAAGAAACTATCAATAAAAGCCATTCACTGCAAAATTTCCTGATCTTTCAGCAAGTTACTAAGAATAGTGATGGATAAAGCAAAACGGCTAAATTCAGTAAAGCAGGCTGAACAGATCTGCTAATATGGCACTTTATTTGACAGGTGTGCTTCTATTAGAACAGCAAGCTAAAGCGTTCCTCAAACAGACAGATTAAAGTACTTTTAGCAATTATCTGAACTTGGACGGAATAGGATGCAAGCACTGTTAGCCTCAGTCTGAAAAACACAAATACAAAAGTAGCTGTGGGAGTAAAGAAGCCAAAACTACCTGAGGGAGATTCAGGGCTGGTACCAGGATAGAAATACATTCTGTATAACTTTACAGCAGTGGTGATGAGGAAAGTAAAGCAAGCTGTATGTCATAATGAAACTAAATAAGAACAGGTCTTATCACATAAAAGCAGACTGCACAATAATCTAAGTGAAGCAGGTAAGTCAAAATTCTCATTTTTTGGACTGTTTCCACAGCCAGATTTCAGTATCATCTTGTTTTATGCATTATAGTTAAGTTCCACAGTGACAGCTTATGGTGGGTCTTTTCAAACAGTTATATCACTATTGTTCTGAAACAAGTGCTCTGTGCTCCTGCTGGAACTAAAAGCACAAGCTCCCCAGGAATCTTAGCTGAAGTAGACATCATAGCGCTTTTGTAACAGGATCAATGACACAGTCTGCTCAGAATAAAGAATTAGATGAAATTGGAAACCATAACTATACAACAATGATCCTATAACAAATTGCTCTCACAAGCAACATATGAACATCAGCTGAACGTGAGCCAGCAGTGTGCCCAGGTGGCCAGGAAAGCCAACAGCATCCTGGCTTGTATCAGGAATAGTGTGGCCAGCAGGAGTAGGGAAGTAATCGTGCCCCTGTACTCATTCAGCATTGGTGAGGCCGCACCTTGAATGCTGTGTTCAGTTTTGGGCCCCTCAGGACAAGAAGGACATTGAGGTGCTGGAGCGTGTCCAGAGAAGGGCAATGAAGCTGGTGAAGGGTCTGGAGAGCAGGTCTGATGAGGAGCGGCTGAGGGAGCTGGGGGTGTTTTGCCTGGAGAAGAGGAGGCTGAGGGGAGACCTTATTGCTCTCTACAACTACCTGAAAGGAGGTTGTAGTGAGGTGGGTGTCGGTCTCTTCCCCCAAGTTACTAGCGATAGGACGCGAGGAAATGGCCTCAAGCTGCGCCAGGGGAGGTTTAGACTGGTTACTAGGAACAATTTCTTCACTGAAAGAGTGGTCAGGCACTGGACCAGGCTGCCCAGGGAGGTGGTGGAGTCGCCGTCCCTGGAGGAGTTCAAAAAACATGTAGACATGGCACTTCAGGGCATGGTTCAGGGGACAAGGTAGCGTTGGGTTGACGGTTGGACTTGATGGTCCTAGAGGTCTTTTCCAACCTTAATGATTCTATGATTCTGTATCTGTTTGATGTTCAGATTTTAAATTTTAAAGTATATTAACTGGGAAAAAAAACCAGTGATGGATATGGAATGAATTACAAAGACCTCAATCCTGACCAGAACAAAAGGATGACGTGTTATAAGCACTCTTTCCATTGGTCCCAGCAATAATTACAAGCACATCCACTTAAATGTACTGAATTTGCATGCAGGCCTGTGTACCCATTGAATCACACAGGAAAACATGGAGGGCACAATTAGTGAGGCTCTTTGCTATTCTGGTCCAGAGCAGTATTGTATACTGTGACACTTGGTTTTGGATCCTCAAGCTGTCTTGTGGGACTATACATTACTAGCTTGAATCACAGATCTTCACGAAATGAAAAAAACCTCACAAATGCAAAAGCTCTCCACAGCTGAAACTTCTAAAAAGCCAAATACTTGATTACACTTGCGAGGTTTAAATAAACATAATTGTGGGTTTTTTAAAACAGAACCAGGCCTGGGCCATGTATTGTGATGAGTAATGAAAAGGTTTCCATTTTCATTAGTCATTCCCAAGCTCCTTTCTTACTGTTTTAACAAAAAACAGTTAAGACACTAGATTCAATTTTGATGCTTTCCCCCCTTACTGTTGCTACTTGTCCTGTTTACCCACCTTTCCCTGTGCCACCAGTTCTCTCTGGGCTGCTGAAGCTGACTTCACAAGGGCACTGGTAGCAGCTGCAATGGATTTAGCTGCTTCCAGGATCTGTTCTTCGAAATCCAGAGTCTCATCTGCTTGCTATAACCAAGAAAGAACATTGTCACACATTATTCACCTGAAAGCAGTTGTATTTTCAAGATTGAGGACATATATAAAGTGAGACAAGAAGATTTTGGAACACATCAGTAAATTCAATATGACCTACAACATCATTTGCTGCAAAGGAGTTTCATGTGGACTAAAGCTGGGAGTCAACATAAGTGAATTGAAATATTAAGTTGCCCTTGCGGCTGCTTACATGTGAAACCGAGTATCACACAAGATACTTAAAGAATTGCCTTCAACTTTCTAATACATTATCTCCACTGGGCTACTCAAAACTACATTCAGAAAAGTGCAGGTCTGAAAAGAAATTCTTGTTTTTCCATAGTGAGATTATCTTTGTAATGCTATAATGGTGGCTTCTAGGATTGCTAAAGTAGGTAGAGCATTTTCTAAAGACTTAAAGCATTAGAAAAGAACAGTGATAAATGTATATTATCTCATTCACCTGTACTAAGAAATGTAACGTAGATACCAAGCAAGTGCATAGATTTAACAGCTTTTGGTAAGAGCTGTCATTTCACAGAGAGCAGCACTGTGAAGCAGTCCAGTTTAATCATCTTGGAGTTATGAAGTTCCAAAGGTCTGTCTTGAACACTTCAGCCATCCAAACGTGTCTTTCAACAAGCATGTGCAAACAGAGAGATCAGCTGTTCCTAATAAGGTTTCTTGCTATTTAAAATGCCAATCTATTGTTCCGTAAAATGACAACTTCCCTAACTTTCTAATCATTTAAACAAATACTGAGAACATTTATCCATTGAAGCACACTTACTAGCTTCTGAACAGTTAACAAAATAGATAGAGATAAAGGGTTATTGTTATTTTAAACAAAACCAGGCCTGGGCATTGTATTCTGATTGTTTTTTATACAAAATAAACCAACAGAATGTATTTTCTTTATGATCAAATCACAAGCCTACCAGAATCCAATGCAGTGTGACCAGTAGGGCTAGTGGATACAATACCAGAACAGATCACCTTGTGAGAGATGAGGCTTTTGAAATACAGGTGTCTTCCAACTTATGCAACTACAGCATTCCTGTGTCAAATAACTAACTTTAGGAACACCAGCTAAGTGGGCTTTGAGTTAGAAAACTGGGCACTTCATTTGCAAGTCTAAGCACATCCATCTAAATTTAAGTCAGGTTTAGTTCTCCTGTTACTGCAATCTGATGAAGTAGTAGTCAATTATAAAATAATAAAAGATAATTATGAGTAATTACAAATCATGACAAAATGGCACATCAAGCACTGCTCAGTCCTACAGCACTTCATATAACTGCCACGTAACAAAAACAAACTCCAGGAGATGAAACCGTAGCATCCATAGACACCAGAAAAACTGAATGATCTGGAAATAAAAACTGATGTGTAGATGAAGTTGTTGGCACTTTAAAGTTTTTCTTGTCCTTTACGAAAAGCCACCTAATTCAAGCAAAAGTATTTGTCTTGCCTTGCTACTGGGCTAATCCCATCAACTGAGGCATACGTCTTCATAATAAGAGTATAAGAAATTGCTTTGTAAAGTGAGCAAGTGTCCTGGTTTCAGCTGGGATAGAGTTATTTTTTTTTTTCATAGTAGCTAGTGTGGGGCTATGTTTTGGATCTATGCTGGAAACAGTGCTGATAATGTGGAGATGTTTTAGTTGTTGCTAAGTAGTGCTAACACTATTCAAGGACTTTTTCAGCTTCCCATGCTCTGCCAGGTGCACAAGAAGCTGGGAGGGGACACAGCCGGGACAGTTGACCCCAACTGACCAAAGGGATATTCCATACCATATGACGTCACGCTCAGTATATAAAGCTGGGGGAAGAAGAAGGAAGCGGGGGACGTTCAGAGTTATGGCGTTTGTCTTCCTAAGTAACCGTTACACGCGATGGAGCCCTGCTTTCCTGGGGATGGCTGAACACTTGCCTGCCCATGGGAAGCAGTGAATGAATTCCTCCTTTTGCTTTGCTTGCGCACGTGGCTTTTGCTTTGCCTATTAAACTGTCTTTATGTCAACCCAGGAGTTTCCTCAGTTTTACTCTTCCGATTCTCCCCCTTCCCACTGGGCTGGGGGGAGTGAGCGAGCAGCTGTGTGGCGCTTAGTTGCTGACCGGGGCTAAACCACAACAGCAAGTCATGTTCCACATGAATTTTTGGCAATGCTTGCAATGTAACATTATGACCGTTGTTATATCTAAGCAGTAACCACTTTGGCGCTGAATTTATGAAACAGGCCTAAAAGTCCTATTTGTAAAACTCTTCAATCACGACAGTAAGCAACTGAAGTGATTGAAGTGCCAGGTCTTGCACTTCGGTCACAGCAACCCATGCAACTCTACAGGCTTGGGGAAGAGTGGCTGGAGAGCTGCCTGGCTGAGAAGGACCTGGGGGTGCTGGTGGACAGCTGGTGAATATGAGCCAGCAGTGTGCCCAGGTGGCCAGGAAGGCCAACAGCATCCTGGCTTGTATCAGGAATAGTGTGGCCAGCAGGAGTAGGGAAGTAATCGTGCCCCTGTACTCATTCAGCATTGGTGAGGCCGCACCTTGAATGCTGTGTTCAGTTTTGGGCCCCTCAGGACAAGAAGGACATTGAGGTGCTGGAGCGTGTCCAGAGAAGGGCAATGAAGCTGGTGAAGGGTCTGGAGAGCAGGTCTGATGAGGAGCGGCTGAGGGAGCTGGGGGTGTTTTGCCTGGAGAAGAGGAGGCTGAGGGGAGACCTTATTGCTCTCTACAACTACCTGAAAGGAGGTTGTAGTGAGGTGGGTGTCGGTCTCTTCCCCCAAGTTACTAGCGATAGGACGCGAGGAAATGGCCTCAAGCTGCGCCAGGGGAGGTTTAGACTGGTTACTAGGAACAATTTCTTCACTGAAAGAGTGGTCAGGCACTGGACCAGGCTGCCCAGGGAGGTGGTGGAGTCGCCGTCCCTGGAGGAGTTCAAAAAACATGTAGACATGGCACTTCAGGGCATGGTTCAGGGGACAAGGTAGCGTTGGGTTGACGGTTGGACTTGATGGTCCTAGAGGTCTTTTCCAACCTTAATGATTCTATGATTCTATGACATCACAAAACCAAAATGACAAAATGGAATTCAGTATAGTCACGATCAGATTTCTCTTCATTATTAAAATAGATGCATTGTTGACTTTGATTTAAGTTGACTAAAGACTTAAACTGAAGTATCAACAAGAGTAGCACTGAATGACAGTCAATTTAACAGAATGTTACTGCACTTTTATTCTTAACAGACTGTTATTGCAATTTTACTTTTGTCCAAGGCTCCCTGTTATTGAGTTTTTAAATTTTCATTTCTGACATAAGAAAATATATTATGTATATTATTCTTTTATGTCAGTGTTCTCAGGAATTCAAACTTAAGGGAGTGAGCATTTCAGTATCTGCTTATTTATTACAAAGGAGGTGTCATTCTTTCATAGAGTTTAAAAAAATGCCTATGGCCATACTCTGATCTATTAGGCAGCCGTGTATGTGCTCAGATGGTATCCAATTTGCAAAAAACCAGCCACCAAAAAGAGGCTGGAGAAAAGTAGTTTTTGAACTCAGTTCAGCATAGTCAGTGGACTAAATATTGCACATAAGTGCTAAGCAAAAATGACTACTTTCAAAGGGAATGCAGAGAAATAAAATCTTGCATTACTGAGAATGATATCATACAATGGCTGGATTAACTTCCACCATGGAGCAGCAGGTAAAGCTCAGCAGGAAAAACGGATAGCTAAACCTTAGTATCTCAGAGAACAGATTCCACCCCACACACCCCCCCCGGCCATGTACCAAATGAATTTCTTTCCAATTATATTGAAATTTGGGTGGTGGGGAGAAGAAACCACACAATGAGTTTCTCGAACTTCCAAATCCTACATTTCCTGTCACCTCTCAGCTTCTTTTCTTCCTGGTAAAAAAGAAAAAAAGTTTTCTATTGACAGTTGATCCCTTCTGCGGAGAATTTATTTCTGAAGCAGCCCTACGCAGCACTCAAACTGTGGAACTTCTGTTGAGTTTTCACCTTTCTAACAAATCCTTGTTTTCTAGTCCTTTCCTGCAGTTTTCCCTTCAGCATTCTCAGGTATGACATCTAAGGGCTGGATACTCATGTTTGAAGTGGCGAAGTAGGCACAATGCTCAGTCAGCGCTGTGGGCATGTTTACCTGCCTGTACTCTCCAAAGAGCATACCTTAGCAATAAGGTCATATAGCAGTCCAAGACTGAACACAGCAAAATACCCTACAAGAGAAGTAATTCTTCTACCCATTCCCATTATTAAAGAGTGTGTCCTGAACTATCTTAAGTTCACACTCATCAACAGTACCCTCATAACGTGTCAGTTCACAGCCTTCATGAACAAAGTTAGGAACAATGATGTGATACATGGTAGAAAATTTCACCTTGTAAGATTTTAGTTACTTGAGAGGGCTACTTGGGTTTCTTTAGAAAAACACATCTATGAGACAAGTGATTAGCTTCTCCTTCCCCAAGTAGCCCCCATGAAGATCGGCACCTCTCTTTCCACAAGCTTAAACTAATAAGCTGTTATTGACTACGTATGGGTATAAATGGATTGGAATATGAAGTCACCAGAACAGACAAACCAAAATTATTAGGTTAGCTACAAAGTCTGTAGCATGAAATATCCTGAAAATGTTGACTGTGCCATTAAAAATGTAATTTGAGATGGTTTTGTACTATATTTTAACCAGTTTTCTATAGAATCTCCATTATTAGGGGCAGCAGAAATAAAGTCAGGGTTAATAGGAGAACAAATGAGCCCCCAATCTCATTGCTAAACAGTAGAAAAAAACCTACAAAAGACAAACCATTTTATTTTGAAGCAGCTCTCATCTTCTGTTTCATAAAGAGAAAACCAGTATGGGTAAGGTACTGCACTGAGCCATGGAAAACACAATAACCATTTCAGTGAAAGTCAGTTCTTGGCACAGCTGCTGCTCACTGTCATAATCATACAAGGCCCTACACAACTTAAAAGTCCCTCCAAGAGCAACTCTACTGATAAAGGAGCCCTTCATGTATATATTTTAAATCAGATTAAATTAGGAATCTGCAGGAAGTCTTCTAAACCTGCTTGTGAGTGAATGTACTCCTTCATATTGCCTTCTACTATGTTAAAACCCCCGGAGACAGGGCAGGACACTGTAGGAATATGTTTGATATATAGTTGGATTAAATAACAACCTAATATATCAAACATATCACACAGAGTCCTGCAGAAAAAGGCATCCAGGTTTGATTCATCTTGGGAAAAAAAAAAAGGACAAACTGCTGAAAGCTAACAGCAGGGAACTCTTATTGACTACTAAAGACACTTGTGTTTGAAGGCATAAGCCTGCACAGAAGCACGAAGAGCATACCAACAGAATAGGGTAGGTACAGCAATGCTCTCTGCTGTTGTACCTCATCTACCGCACCTTTTTCCTTAGAAGTGGGTTTTTTCCAGTATTAGTGAAGCATATAGGTTTTACTAGACAAAATGTTTTTCTTCTTAAAAAATTTCTTACTAATTTTGGGGGGTAGTTATTTTACAGCCAGTGGCATATTTGCATAAGAGGAGGAATATGTGGCCGCATTGCAAGACACTTGACCCTCCAAAAATGGAAAACAGAGAAAAAAAGTCCACACTCACGAAAAATGTAATTGTATTTCAAGGAAATATGACAGCCAAGACTTGCTTAATAAACAATAAAGATCTCATTGCTTCACAGATCATTGCCCACCTTGAACACTGCAATGGGAATACTGAACAGGTTTTATGTTACGGGGAGGAGTAACAACACCTACTTAGGAGAGTCCTCAAAGTGCTTGCAAGATATAAGCTCAGAAGAAAGACAGGTATTAACAGGGCATCAATACGGCAGTGGATAGTGGACTAAGCATTTTAGGAGCACATTCACCAGCAGCCAAATGACCAGGATTTAAAGCAAAGAGAATATGCATCATACAATAAAACATGGGCGGCAGTTAGCAGGTCTATGTCTTATTAGAGATTGTTCTCTGGGATAAGATGATTCCCAGTAGTGGAAAATGAAGACATCTCATGCTATTGGTCTCAGTCTACCACATCAAGGGGGTATGATAGGTGCAAAAATATGAAGAGAAAACAAGGAAGAGTTAAAAAAATCCAGAAGTATCAAAAAAATGAAGATAGTGGAACAAATGAGAAAAAACCCTACCTTCAACTATTGATTTTTTTCTTTAGAGGTAATAGACAAACTGGAACACACAAAGATGAAAATTTCAAGCCTAAATCAAATGACTCACACTCCCTGCCCCAATAACAGAAGCTTATCCAAAAATAGAGAATCAGCCACCAATTAATAATGATGAAGATGACGGATTTTCCACAGGCATATTGTTCTAAAATTACCAACTAAGAACTTCTCTGCAAGTTCACTTGATGATGATTACTGTTAACCACAGCAGGATATTGGTCTAGCTGGACCAGCGGTCTGTTCCATTGTAGAAGATAGCTCCTATTCCTGCATTTCATAGACTAAGCATAAGAAAAATCAACTGTATCAACCCCCTTACCTAGTCTTGGCATTCACACTGCAACACTGTGTGTTGTCAAAGACAAGCATCAGAAAGACAGAGCCTGTTCAAAGCAGGAAATCCTACTCTGGGAGGATACAAGCTACAAGTCCTCAGGAGAAAAACTGGTATTTGAGCCACTCTGTGATCTTCCTAGTACCTTTGATGTGTATTATAATCCATATTGTGAAAGGGATTAAATATCTAAAAAAGGATGTAAAGGCCGTTTAAATCCCAAATTAAACAGTTGGATATGAATTTTAGTTTCAGTAAATGACAAATAAACAGACCAATAAATCACAGGCAGACAGGATACTCAAATTAACATGTTAAATGAGGAGCAGGTGTGAGATCTGTATTCACTGGGAAATTACAATGACCCTGAAGTGGCTTAGATGTTGAAGGAAACTGCTCCATGGTTACTAGGCAACGCACATATGCTATTGTGCAGTGATTGTATAGAAAAGGTGATGGAGGACTCTTCCTCTCCTCAGACTCAGCCTGTGTCCTCTGCTCTGTAGAATCTCATTATAAAGGACCATTTTTCTTTATAAACAAAATGGATGTACTTGTTAAAAAATGCAGGACAAAGAGCATTTGTTTTTCATGAGCTAATTTATTCCCATCACTAAGCAGCGGGGGGTGGGGTGGGTGGGTAGTCCTCAAAGAGTGAAGCTACCAAGAACTATTTCATCTGATGTTCCTGAATGACAAAATACCACCCTGCACCGAAAACAATCATCCAACACTGAATGTTCTTGAGGTCCTGCTTTTTAGAAAGACTTCTCATTAGCGTTACTTAGAAAACAGTTTTGCACCTACAAAGCAGTATAAACAGGGAAATAGATACATAGTCCTTTCCTGAAGTCAATTACAGAGCCAAAGCATGATTTTCATATTAAAGAGATGCAATTCTAGGCACCATGGTAATTTCTTCTAAAACCTGCCTGTTATTCCACACTAGGCAAAAGGTAGCAATTCTCTGTGATCCAGTCTTGTGAGCTATGCATACAACCATAAGTTATAGCAGTTTCATGTATTCCCTCTGTACCACGCCTGAAAAGAGTTGGCTTAATTTTATATAATATATTCAGAGACACATTTGGAATGACCTGGCAACGTGCAACACTACTTCCTTTCATAATGAATTGTAATTTATTTTCCCTCAGGAAAATAGGTCATACCACATATCTGATTTGATACTGAGGCAGCTAGTCTTTTAGCATGGCATAAAATGCTATGTTTTTAATCTTAGAAAATCCTGAAGGTCTTTTGCATTCTGCTGAATCCCTTCTGTGTTGCTGCTGCTTTCTCCAGCTATACTACACACATTCAGATGAGAACAAAGGGTCTTCCAAGGAAAGCAAGCGAGATTGACTTGTCACATCAGTAAAATGTGTTTGGAAACAGGAAAGTAAATAATCAACAGTAATGATACTGTAACTCTGAAAAGAATTTCTAACATTTGGCTTTTCTTCCTTTGCTTGCTCATGGCTGGTGCTTGACTCACTCCCTGAAAAGCATTTTTTTACCCTCCTCCTTCAGGGGTAAGTCCCATCCAGTGCAGTGTCTAGTGGCACTGAGACTGATGCAAGGCTTGATTGTTTATACCATTATCGTGGACAATAACAAAGTATAGACCAATATGTGGGCTATATGCATCTTCTGCTTTATTAACTTCAAAGAAACAATGGGGATGGACACTCACCTTTGGCTTGGCTCTTGGTTTCAGCTGCTCTAACTTCTTTGCTGCAGCCTCAATTGATGCTGCAGCCCCTAGTAGCTCTGTCTCCGCAATGACTGTTGGGTCTTCTGGATCCACCCACTCTGTCCCTGAAATTAATGGAGACGAAGACAATAACTTCAGTGCCACTGTGAGCTGCCATTCAAACAGGGTGATTTACAATCACACTTCAAGTGTCAAACATGGAATGCACATCGTAGAAAGCTGATTTTAGTACCATAGTGGCATGAAACCACCGTAGCTTTATGCCACTGAGAGCAAAATGTAAGTCACAGTGAAAAAAGTATTTAGCAGGATTATTCTATTACGAAAGTAACTTAATTAAGAAGCGTGTAAGCAAAGTAGCTTCAAAAAGGGATACTGTCTATACTGGGAACAAAACCAGCTTTCACTCAACTTTTGTTTAGCAGAGCTTTTACTAAGATGGTTTCTAACTTGAGCAAGTTGTAAGGTACATTGAGAAGTCTGTCAGAATGGTAAAGAGGACATGTTATAGACAACAATCATCCACAGCACACTTCTCAGAGTCTCTTTTTTGGCAGTGGTTAGAGATGAAGCTAGTATTGACTGAAGAAAGCATGCTTTTGGCAATGTGTTTCTAACAGCAATGTAGAGAAGGCAAAAGCAGTTTCTGTAACATATCTAAAAGGTCAACCTTTTTTTTTTTTTTTTTGGTTGAGTTTTTGGCATTTCTCTTGGCTCAAAGAAATTTTTTAGGTCCACAAAAAGAATACTTGGCTGGAGGTGATCTCAGATTTTTGGAAGTTCTGCATGCATTATTTTCAGATTCATAACATTATTCTCTGGATGACAAGATGCAGAAAGCATCCGTGTTCTGGATTGAGGGAAGCAACGAAACAGCCAAAAGGGAAATCAGAAGGAGAGAGAAAAGGAAACCAGAAGGAAAACTTCTAAGTTCATAACTACTAAGGGCAAGGGGAAGAAGTGGCATCACAGATGGAAACAGAAGAGGATGGGGAGCAGTGTACACCAGGCAAAGTAAGACTAAGCTAGAATGAAAAAAATAAAGGAAAAAAGAATCTCTTAAGGCCTTGTTAAACTTATTGAAACTGGATCAGAAATTTTGGGTGAACCTAATATTAAAATATCAACTGAAACATTAATCATTAAAGAAGAGGAGCTGGGGAGAATGATACTCTCCCCTTTGCATCAGGAATAGCATAACCCATGTCTGATTCATCAAACTTGAAAGGAAATAACCTTGAACGCTTATGGATCAACACTGCACCACCTAAAGAATGAGGCAGTTTCTGGTATGGATGACCAAATCACAAGAGAATATAAAATGACTGGCTCCTATTTATGATGTGCTGGGAGAAAGCTGAAGTACATGGTGCTGTAATCCTAGTGAGCTACGTTTCATGCTGCTAATCCCTATAGAGTACATGTATATGTATTTTATATCAAATATCAAAACATTACCAAAGACAATTTCTCAGCTCAAATGGTGTACAAGATGAAGGAATTCTATATTAAACCCTAATATTGGCAGATAAGCAGGGAAAAAAAATATTTTTGCTTCAGGCAGCATGTATAAACAGTCAAAACCAAACTTGTAAAATGTAGCAGTTCCTCTTCAAAAAAGGCATTTCACAAAGGTGAAAACATTTACATGCTAAATTGGTTAGGAGGCAGAATTTTGTCATATATCTATAAATGAAAATTGGGAATGGTTAAAAAACATTTTACTTTCCACAAAAAAGCTTCTAAAGTGAATAGAAGAAAAAAATCCCCTACAGGCAGTAAGTGAAAAAAGAAATAAAAAGTGAATTTTTATTTTAATGAATATGAATTAAAATGCAAAAACTACTGAAAATTAATAAATGCCTCCAAAGATAAGGACAATAAGAAGATTTTTTAAAAGCATTTAGGGAATAGAAAAATTCTGATATTGGCTTGACTTGTTAGAAAATGAAAATGGAAATTTCAAAACATAAGAAAGAGTGCAGAAAAGGCTGAAGAATTCAATAACTTTACCTGAACAGGAAGAAGCATGATGTAGATCATTATTATATGAAACAGAGTAACTACATCAAGTCGTAGAGGGGAAAAAAAACCATAAGAAAATAATAAGGGATTCCCATATATGGAAAGTGTTTAGTCAGGATTTTTTTCCAAGGAATGTGTACTGATAAAAGCAAGAAATAATTGAGGAAAACCTACAGTGTATGTTACACAGTATCAGAAAAATTAGTATAGTGTTCTCTGGCCTAGCTTAGGAAAGAATTATTGAACAAATATGAATTTACTAGAAGCCTTTGTTGGAGGGGACAGAATTAAAAAAAGTTATTATAATGTTTTATTTAAAATATTTTACTGTAGCATTCTATTACCTATGAGATTAGAATGCTCATATGCCTTTCTGATGGCTGTGAAGATTTCTTTAGACTAAAGCTCCCAGTAAACCTGGCAGTAGATGTGCTTCAGCAGTAGTGGTCTAATATTTAATAACACCACCCTTAATATGTATTCACCTCATTTAAAATGGAGAATGTTAGAACTGTCATCCTAAGAGTTCGCATGCATCACTGGATAAAAATTTTACTATGGAAGACAGCGTCTGAGAAAAATATCACTCATCTCTTATAAGAACACTGAACTTCTGCTAAGCAATGGAACTCATTGCTTATTTGAGTGCTGAATTTCTATTTGTCCACAAGTTGTTCAATTCTAAGAGTTCAGGAAATCATCCAGACAACAATTTTTTGAAGTCTCATTGTTTCATTAACATGCTTTGTGTTGTGGTTTAGCCCTAGTCAGCAACTAAGCACCACACAGCCGCTCGCTCACTCCCCCACCCTTGTGGGATGGGGGAGAGAATCGGAAGGGCCAAAGTAAGAAAACTCGTGGGTTGAGATAAGAACAGTTTAATAATTAGAATAAAACAGCAATAATACTAATATAATGAAAAGGAAAATAATGAGCGAGAGAGAGATGAAACACTGGAAGAAGAGGAAAAAAAACCCCAAAGCTAAACAACAAGTGCTGCAACCGCTCACCACCCGCCAACCGACGCTGCCAGTCCCCGAGCCGCGATCGCTGCCCTCCCCCGGCCAATTCCCCCCAGTTAATATACTGGGCATGACGTCACATGATATGGAATACCCTCTGGCCAATTCGAATCAGCTCTCCTGGTTGTATCCCCTCCTCTCCCGGCTTCTTGTGCACCTGGCAGAGCATGGGAAGCTAGAAAGTCCTTGACTAGTGTAAACACTACCCAGCAACAACTAAAACACCAGGGTGTTATCAACATTATTTACATACCAAGTCTAAAACACAGCACTGTACCAGCTACAGTGAAGAAAATCAACTATCCCAGCTAAAACCATGACACTTTGTCATGGCAGGACCCACACAGAGGACTGTAGGCACTACAGACCTAAAATTGACATCATTGCTAGAGGTTGAATATTAATTCAGTAAGATGATGCTATCCTCTTTTGTCTGAAGTTGGAAAGCAACTACCTCTGCAAAACAAAGGCATTATTTTGACTGAACAAATGTGAGTGTAAGAAAAGGAACCAGCCATCCAGTTACAATTCAGCCACCAGTTCAAGAGGAGTGATACTGTACTTTGTTTTCCGCTACTGTGGCTCTTGAGTCTTCTGCTTCATGGTTCCATCTTCAAAGGCCACATGATTTACAGATGACTTATGACCAATCATAGGAAGTGGGAGAGGGACAGACAGACAAGTTTACCAACACTGTAAACAAGTGACTACCAGCAGAGAAATTAAAAGAATGGAAGTAATTGGTAGCAAGACACCTAGAACATACCAAAAGGAGTTCTGTTAGTTTTTGGTTTTGTTTTAAACTACAAAAATGACAGATCATCATCTCTGGAGTAAAAAGCACACTGTACTGATAGCAAGGCTGCCCAACTCACCTTTCATTGCTTCTGCTGATTGAATGAGCTCTGTAACAGCACCAGCAACCCGCTTGGAGAAAGAGGCCAACTGATGCTTTAGTTCTGGAGTTGGTTTTTGAAGGATCTAGAGAAAAAGATAAAATGTAATAATGCATATTAGAAAGGATTCCAGAGAATGCTGGAACATTCCCAAGGCACACTAGTGAAAGATTTATTTTATACAGCAACCAGCTGAGAGGAAACATGAGTCCAATAAGAGAAATACAATTGTCAATCAATCACTAGGAGCAAAGCTTACACTGCAACGTCAGATGCGTACTAGGAAAGTGGCACTGCCTTGCATTTCTACAGGAACTGACAATATTTTCTGGAAGTTCTTGGTACTAAACCTAGGACAGAAGTCTCCAAAACAGAGGCAGATGTGTGAATATGTGGGAGGAATACGCAGCTTTAGCACTCCATTCTCAGATATTATAGTCATTATACTTACGCATCAGGCTTAGTCTTTCTAAACTGCTGGAGGGGAGCTGATTTTCTAGTATTAACAAACTGGTTGGTTACTTTTTTAAGAAATAAAATTATAGAGTTCTGCAAGCTAGTGCTAGCTGCCTGTTCTGGAAAAAAATCAGCAGTGGTGAACACCACGGAAATGCCAACCCTGGGCAAGACCCTTAAATAGAAGGGAAAGACAGACACCTCTGAACTGAATTTGTATCAAGTATTCAACTGTGCTATTGATGGAAAACAGTCAGACATTCAGACAGTGAAGTTGAATTCTTCCCCTGAACAGGAATAACATTTGCATTTTTAATTATCATTTTGTACGAAGAAAAAAGATTAAGTTCTGGAAATTCACGTATACTCAAAAACTACTTCTGAGAGGAGAGTGACAGATATACAGAGAGATTTAAGAGCAAAACAAGAGGTTGAGTCTCGAAAGTCACATTCAGGTGTGCATTTTCTTAATGTTTTCAAAAACTCCCCCACAAAGCAGCTCTGGAAACTAGGTGCACATTGAAAATACATTTTATCTTTTTGTAAGCATGTTTCCCATTTTGCAGTCAAATGCCTAACCCCTTACTTTGACAGACTAAACTAAACTGAATTTTTTTCTTAACTTTGCCTGGTGAGAACTCTGCCACAAAAGGAATTCTGTCTCTCTGGAACTGCCATGTCAATGTATGGGTGGACTGGTGTCCTGCTTCCTAAGGATGATCTTTAGTCAACTAGTTTCCCTAGTAAACAGAAGTACATGAATCCTCAATAGCTAAACAATCTGCAATGCTAACAAAATGTAACAACAGAGTTAAAACCAAGGTTTGTACACTGCATAATCCCTTAATATGACAGAAACTGAGCATTGAGCATCTCAAGGGTTATCTTCCCGCACAAGCAAAAATGTCCAAAAATACACGGGTGTGGTCAGGACTATAGCAAAGAATGACATTTGCTGCTTCAGCAACTGGGACACTAGTGCTACCTATGAGTGTGGTGACAATGTTGGAATTGAACAAATGGATGCAGATCTTAAAACCAGGTAATTTACAAACTGCATTGTTTTAAAGCCAATTTAGAACTCACAGCAGATTCTCATCCCCTGCAGAGTCATGTACAAGCATCGCACGAGAATAACAACAAAAGCTTCAGACCTCCACTCAACTCAGCATGCATCAATACTGACTGAGATGGAGTATATGAATATGTAAGAGGGCAGGTCAGTCTTTAACCTTGCTAAGAATACAGCTTACAAGTTGTTTTATATAAATTTGTGCATGCCCAGCAATTTTAATTAGTGAGTTCCCACGCCCTACCTAGCAAGGTGATTAGAAGAATATTCTTTTGAGCAGTCAAGTCAGTTTTGTGCCACTTGCCCAACACAACCTCTGCACAAGTCAATACACCGGCTTAAGAAATCTTAGATGTTGCATCTCAACTCTTGCGCCTAAAAAGTATCATCTTTGAATAAAGATGGCTGCTGAATAGTACTCCTTGGCACCCCTGTGTTGAGGCACCCATGCAATCATCCCTAGCCTGACTACCACAGGCATGACTGCACTTACTAACAATTGTATCACAAGGTGCCATGTGGACTAACTAGAGATTTCTAATCTGAAATGATCTGTGTTTCTGGAGGTTAAAAATTAAATGAGAATGTAGACCTAGGGGTTCTAAACCACCAGAGTAACAGGGATCAGGAAGCAACAGGATTGTCTGATGCTGAAACTATCTTACTATCATTTTCTTTTATCTAGGCAAAACAAATCTGAGCTAGGATGTTAAGTTAGCAAGATTGTGTATGGCAGGAGAACAGCTCAGGTAACCACAGAACAAGCAAACAAATCACTTGGATTACATCTAGACTGTGTTGTGTCTCTGCCACAACTCCCAAGAGTTAGAACTCAGGGGAAAGAGGCCAATAGTCTCTAGAGCAAAAAGTCTGTCATTTATCTGGTTCAATGCTCCTCCAAAAGTGATCTTTTCTTCATCTACCTTCCAGATCCTGTTTACATTTATGGAGTACAGCATGGATGTATTATGTGTGTATGTGACTAGTTCTAGACAGACTTCAGCAAAAAGTCAAGATGAAGTTACCATTCCATACATCTTTTTTAACACGCAGGCATTATGCTCTTCAAATGTGGTTGTAATCTGGGTCAGAGGCAGTTTTCTAAGGCAGCAAACACGGAGGGGGGTGGGGGGCAGGATTTTCTCATGGCTTTAAAGCCCCGAAAGTAAAGCAGCTTAAGGTGAGAAAGGCCTGCTCCACTTTATTGAAGGAACAGGCCTTTCTTACCTTAAGCCTCTTTACTTAAGCAGAGAAAAAAAAATAAGATGAGCAAAAATTGAGTCAAGTCCTTGTTTCAAACCAAAAGCCAGAACAGACCAAGTACTACAACTGAGTTTGGGAGACCAAATCTGAAAACTCCCTGAAGTACCTCTAAACTAAAAATGGATCACACATCTAATTCTAAATTACTTATTGCTATGCAGCTCTAGAAATTACATTGACAAGTTCAGTCTTTCTTCAACTATTTTCCCTGCTAGCGGCAAGCATAACTGTGACTTTACTTCTATGTTATGTATATTTCAATGAGTTGATGTAAATGATTAGTCATGCTGTATTCTCAGCAGTAAAGCTGACTTGGATTTGTTAATCTCTAATTAGTGGCTGCAAATTTCAGTTTCAGAGACTTTAATATGTCAGCTTAAAGCCACTTAAAAGAAATCTCTGGGCATCCATGAAGCTGATTGTTGATTTAAGTCACCTTCAGAAACTTCAATATCTCAGAAATGATAGCTCAAACCCACGTTATTGCTTCCTGCAAATGTAATAGTAACAGAAGAACGATATATTATGTGATAATTATGTATGGTCAAGAAAAGCCAACTGACAACAGGATTCATGAGTTTGGATTTGAGTGGAGAAGTTTTATGCAGAACTTTGGGGGTGTCATGTCTGGCATGAGTTGGAGAGCTCTTTGTGAGGCAGCGCTGACTTGGGGTTTTGAGATGGCACTGAGTAGATGCCTCTTATTTTCCTGGAATCAGGACTGCAAAAGGCATGTAAAAGTGCTTTCATAAAGATTACATAACCTCTTTGGTCTTGGGGACAGGAGTGTGCCTAATGCTTATAGTGGGCTTAAAAGAATACTGAAGTGTCTTATTGCAACTTCTTTGTCAGGTACAATTTTTAGGTCAGGACCCGTATGACCTCCAGATCTGATCCAGAATTCAGTCCCATTTAAGTACTTCCAGTATCTCCTTCTCTCTTGCAGTTTGAGCTGAAGTATTGAGTTTATTTGAGCTTGCTTTTCCTGAATAACAAAAACTGTTCATAATCTTGTGACAAACTGATAAAAATGTGCCACTATCAGCCACTATAGGAAGAGATTGGAGAGATTATTCTCCTTGGAAGGTATCCAGTATGTGCATGCAGACGACTCCTTACCAGGAGAACATGTTCCAGGAGCTCCAAGTATCCAAGGGTACATTCTGTTCCAAAGCGCAGGGCTCTCTCTCGAACTTCTTCGCTCACATCTGGGTGATATGATGCTTGCTGAGGAGGCAAAACAACGTTAGTATCCCAAAACTGCTCCCACAAGAGGAGATCAACACAGAAGATAGGGGAAAGAGAAGGGAAGAGATTTTTCATAGCGGACAAATGACATTTGAGCTTGAGGGCCAGCTGTTGTAAAGGAGTAAGCAAACTGTGCTCAAAAAGCAGCAGAGCTCCAGTTCTGAGAATGCCATTGGGAACACTTTTGCTTTTATCAGCATATCCTCCTGTCTGGGTGTGCATCTGCAGTCTTAGTGTCCTTCCTCAGGTACTGTCAGCAGTAGTACTACTTCTTTCTCCCAGTTGAAAACATGAGGTATTTTTCATGAGAACATGAGATGTTTGTAACATTCCAATAGAGAAACCCTTGAAAAACACTCTGAAAATATAGGAGGATTTATGATTTCTTCTCATGAAAATATATCACTTGGAAAACATCTTGGGGTGGGAATGGGCTCTTGGGTTGTGTATATATACTGTTCTACAGTGCAAAGGTTATGCCACTGTGGCTGCTCCTCTTTACTAATACAAAAAAAAAAATTCTAACTGTAGTTTTGCCACACACAAATGACCATTTACATCATACAGGTTAGAAATATGCTAAAACCCATTTTTACTGTAAGCCTGTTCAGCCTACCATCAAGAAGTTAAAGCAGAAATGTCCATCAGGTTTAGAGACCAAAGCACTGGGCTGGCCCCGGAAGACTTTGGGCCAATCAGAGGTCAACCACCAGCCCACTGTGTGGGTCTAATGTGGAACTCTCACTTTTCCTTCTCCATGCCGCAAGACAAAGATAACAGCTTGCTCCTTATAGAAAGGTTTGCAAATGGCAGATGTAAAGTGCTATGGAAGTGCCAGGATATTGTTACTGTTACCCAAGAGAGACAAAACTCAAACCAATCAACCAACTCACCCACCTACCCAAAAAAAGTGTTAGCTGCTTTTTGTTATCTGGTAACACATTGTAAGTAAAAGCTTATTAATGGCTTTAGTTTGGCATAAGGATTTGACACAGCAATAGGCAGAGCTGGAACTATCTGTTTAAATACAGAGAAGAAGCAGCAGAGTCAGTTCTTTGACTCCTTAAGGATTTCCACTAAGTATAATGTCTGACATCTGACATAAGCCTGACTAATTCAACCATTTTATTTTTAATAAAAAGTGAAAACTGCAGCCTCTTCAAGCCTTGTATTTTCTAAAATAAACTTCTAGGGAACTTTTTTATTGAACAGAAGTGCTAGTTGTTGACAAGTGAAAGTTCCTAAAAATCTTAAAAATTAACATTTCCTCTCACAGAACAGCTGCTTCCACCGCTGCAGCCTCATATCATCCATTGGGATGGGGAATTATCTCACTGCTTGCTCATTTTGAGCCCTTCTGCAACCCTAAACATGCAGAGCAAGTGCTGTTGTCAGCTGGGCCTGGAGCTGGCCTGTGGGCTCCCTCTGCCGGGAAGTTCAAGATCAGCAGAGCACAAAACCAGCTCTCACTAGCCACATTCGTCATCTTCATCTTGTCAACAAATAATCTGAAGGGAAAGGAGATGAGAGGAAACAGGATAGGATTTTCCCCACCTTCAGCATACTTCAAACAAGCTCCAGAACAGCTTATTTTTCATTTTCAAATAGGGCAGAAGGATCCCCCAATGTTTCATATGAATACACTGTAAGCACCCTAATATGCCTCTTCTGCACTTAAATATTATTGTTACACACGCAGTTAGACCAAACATCTGTAGGAGAGAAATACAGATTTCCCTTTATGCTTTCCATACATAGCCAAGACTGATATCAGAATACTTTGGGAGCATTTTTAAGGTTCAGTGAGTCTTAAAACAAACCATATACTTCACAGCAGACTGAAGAGGTGATAAAGTCATTTTAGGAAGACATTTTTGTAACCCAGAAACATCCCAACAGAAATCTCACTACACCAGTTAGGACTCACAGCAGAAATGTTTACTCCTCCAGACTCGCACAGAAAGCCTGCCGAAGCATCTCAAACTGAAACATGTGTCTGAAGAACCAGAATACACGTTTATTTCCCCACGCCAAGGCTTCTCTTCACTATCAGCCCTCACTTTCTCTTCACATACTTTCAAAACAGTAAGGCAGCAAGCACTACTTGACTCTAGTACTATGACTTCTAGCCCATCAGCACTGATGGTGGTAAAACGTACTGAGATAGTGAGAGTCAAAAAATCAGCGCTGTTTGAAGGAACCTGGAGAGTTCACACAGTCCAACCTCCTGCCTAAAGCTGGATCAACATTACGTTCAGACCAGATCATTTAGGTCTTTGGAAACCTCCAAAGATGGAGATTAGATATGCACTTTGGGCCCCTGTCCCAATGCTTAAGTATCCCCACAGTGGAATAACTGGAAGTTCCTATGTTTCAGTTTTTGACCATTGTGTTTTGTTCCCCTGCCATGCACCTCAAGTAAATAGCCCGACACTGCCTCCTCTCAGCAATCTCCCAGTAGGTTTTAGAGGGCTGCTGTGAGGTCCCTGCAAAGCCATCTTTTCTCCAGGCTGAACAGGCAGTTCTTCAGCAACTCCTCACAGGGCCTGTGCTCTAGCCCCAACCGTCTGGGTGGGCTCTGCTGAGCTTGCTCCAGTTTAATCAGTTCCTTTCTTCTTTTGGGGAGCCCAAAACTGGACACAGTATTCTAGATGCAGTCTAATGAGTGCTGAGAAAAGGTGAATAATTGTTTCCCTCAACCTGCTAGCTATGTAACGATTTAAGTCATTACTCACTTCAATTATTTTCTATGCTTTTGATGGACCTTTTGTACCTGTTTCCTTTCCAACAGCAATCTTAAAAAATAGTGATATTATGCACAGGTTACTTACTGCATAGTCATTACTTTATACAAATAGGTAATAAAAGACAGAAATTGTTATTATCTTAGGGCCTGCTCTAACCTTCAGTAAATGTAATTACAGTGTTTCCACTGACTGTAATGAGAGTTGTCTTGGGTCATTATATCCCACAGTAATCAACCTCATTGTCTTTTGAAATGGCATCTACTTATAGCACAGAATTAGTAATGAGCACTGTAAATTCATGTATAGCAGAACAAGCACAAGCATATATAGAACTGCTAATAAGTCAAATCCCTCATACTACTTGCCTTAGGCAGCTGGCAATGAACTAAAACTTAAATTTAAATTCCTGACACCAGGGAAGTCTGACCTATGTTCTATACAACTCTACCATAGATCACATACACGCACTTTTGTCTTAGCCCAAAGGACATCAAAATCCGATTATCTGTCAGCGCTTATTGTACAGACTAGCTTAATCACACTGGAAACCCCTCCAGTATTTGTCAAATACCACAGAAACCAAGTTGCCCTGCATTGCAGAGCTTTTATGGCATAGTGAGGCTAAGACTGCTAGTTCCTATCCCTAAAATTCAAGGGATGTGGCTTATCATGGAAATACCATGTACAGTAATCAATTTGTAGAAGTCAATTGCCTAAGATTTTTAAGTCTGAGCAAAATTTGTAGAAACAAGATTTTCTAAATAAAGTCTGGTGCAAACTGTGTATTTAAAAGCTTTGTTTAATTACATGGCTTTTCTGTCATACATTTTAGATAGTGCATAAAATTAGTATACCTGGAGACTTTTATTCCTGTTTGCCCAATAACCGCTCTTGATTTTAGGAAAGCTAGACAAGATAAAACTAGATTTTACTGCTTGTCAGTGTATCATTACAGGTAAGTAAAATGATTCCCAGCCATTTTCCTTCTGTAGATTGCTCTCTTTATGAAGGTGATTCCCTGGGAGATCACAAATGCTTTTCCAGCATCCCAGACCTCCACTGTGCGGTTTGCAGGAAGTTTCATCCTGTCGTCCACTTGCAATGCATGAACTCTGAAACCATTAAATTAACTGGGAGCAAATGTAAACATAAAAAGATGAATGTTCATAATCAAATGTTCAAAATTATGTATCGGGCTGTATATTGTGTACATGAGTGTGTTTGTAACATTTTTGGATCAGACGATTCTGTTCCTGAGTATTTGCTGCCTATTTGGAGAGATCAAAACAAAAATGCGTGTGCACAAGCCACTGCCAAATGACAAAGGATGTTTAATGTGCCTCAGCATCTGAATTCATGCCTGAATTGATTTGTCAGAATGTTGCACAACTATGAACTGTTCTTAGCCTCCCTTAGAAGTTTCAGTTAACTGGATTGTACCTGAGACATATTAGTTCAGGGAAGTTCTCATGTAAGTGGCACAGTTGTTTAATTTTCCCATGCAAATTAGAGCTCCTTTGTTTTGTTGACCACCTGAGTTTATAAAGCGGAGAGGACAGAATCAAAATTTGAAGCATGCAAAGTGGTCAAGAGCTGTTAGACACTAAAAACCCTGCCAGCAAACTAAGTAAAAAGTTTCATTCAATAGTTTTGTATAAATCCAGTTCTAAGTTACATTAGAAATGTAAAACGTATATTTTAAAATGATCCTCATGCAAAACTGCAAGTTCTAATGTAAATTAGAACTTGCACTTTTGCACGAGGATCATTTTAAAAACAAAATTAACCCTTCCACCTGGGCAGTATTAGGCTAAAAATCAATCTGTGACTGATGTAGGCAGTGATGATTTGACCAAACACTCAAAATCAGACACATCTCAGAGAGCACCACTATTTTACTGTCATCTTCTGTACATATAAAGGCAAAAGTAAATTAATATAATTTACAGGCAAAGGCACTTTTGTGTTACCACTGAAAACTAAAAGGAATGAGATCTTTATAATCCCATTTTTTTAAATTTATGCCTAGATCTTCTTTATCATCAGAAGAAAGCCAAATGGCCTAATAGCCATTTATACAGCACATACTTGCCCCCCAGTCTTGCAGGGCAGTATTTGAAAGTTGTCAAGCTCAAGCAAGTGTAGAAAGCAGGGTACCAATATTTTTATTGCAAAGGCAAAACACAGTGTTGCAAAGCACAGAAGAAATTGAGCAAACTGACAGGTTTGGTTAGGGGGGAAAGACCCAAGTGATTCCTTTCACCATTCCTTTCACTGTTCCTAGAAATAGTGAAATCATAGTAATTTATATTTATATATATTTATAATTATTCATATATTCTACTACTTACACAGATTGTCTTCCAGTTTAATAGGAGATTGAAAAGTAGGAAATTTCAGGTCAAGCAAAACTTCTCATTTGCACAGAAATAAAATAGTCAATATTAGTGCTGCTTCTTTTTTTGTGCATAGCACAGAAAATCCTTTCTGAGAGAGACATTCCCTTAAAATTATCATAACCATTAACTTTCTCATCTGAAAAGTAGAGTATTAATACAAAGAAACTGAAGAGAAACTATAACATTCAAGGGATTTAGAGGCACATACACACACACAAAAAAAAAAAAATCAGTTTTAGGCAAGGAAGTGAATCTTTACCTTACAAGCTGCTAGCATGTCAGCTACTGCTTTGCGGCTCAGATTTGCTGTAGCAATCACATCCTCCTGTCTGCATGAGTTCCCAGCTGCAACAGCTTTGGCAGTTGCCATGGTGATTCCTTTCGTCATCCGGATTGATTCTTCAGGTGATGATGTCTTTTCTGGAACCTCACTTGACTGGAACACCTAAAAGTGAAAGCAGAAGGAAAGCCTGATACCATTCAAGTCAAAGCAGAACAACTATGAGAAAGAGACAGCAACTGGAAGCAGGCTTCGAACAGCAGGAAATTAGAAACATATTCAGAGTACTTGAATATCATTCTTGCTTGTTATGAGCCTGGTAAGCGTGCTCACCTACAGACAGCAGAGAGAAACAATAAGCTGAGGGAAGCATACAAAAAAAGGTTACCCATTCATCTCATCTGCCATTTAACTACCTGGATGACAGTTTGTTACAGACAGCTATTCCGAGCGTTACAGGATCAAAAGAATTACTATTCCTTTAATTATATTCTTTTTGTCATCCTGACTGCTGCTTAGGCTGGCCTACTCACATGAGGAGATCCTTCCCCTGCAAAGGCTGGGCCCTACCAAGCCCTTGTTGATAGCACAGTGCAGGACAGACTGAGAACATCACTAAAATATTAAAATGTCTCTTAAAAAAAGCGGAGGTGGAGCATTGTCTCTTACGCTATACTTAGAAACCTAAAGATATAATTTTGCAGCATGAATCGTGTGAAAATAATTCAAATTATCTGACAATACACACTGCTCCTACGAATACTGGAACACATGAACTGTGGTAAGTTGTAGGTAATCAGAGCTAGGCAACCTTACTTTTATATTTCCTCTTCCCAACCTTTAGTCTGTATTTGCTTGCCATTCTTTTACTGTGCAGGGGCAATTTGGAGTGCACAAATAATCAGGAGAGGTTTCTTGCCTACACACAGTGCAACCTAAGTGGGGTAGAGGTTACAGAATGCAAATGTCTGGACAAAAAAGAGCCTGGTCTATCCCATGCTCCTGGTTCATCAGTTTTCCACGTTCTCTCTCCAGAAATAGAAGCAATGTTAAAAAATAAAATCTAGTTAAATATGTGAAGGACATCCTTCAATGTTGCTCAGATTCAGTCCCTGGAGTTCCAAGTCAAGCTCGATGCATTTTCTTGAGCACATACGTGCCATCCTTGATTCCTCTTATCCCTCTCCTAGGAACTCCACTTTTTTCCCCATGAGAGATGACAACACCACCACCGCAGACCCATTCCTTAGCAATGCTGACAAAAGGAAAAGGAAGAGGCGGAACATTTCAAAGTGATACCAACCAAACTGAGAAAGCAGATGTGATAACGCACAATCCTTCAATGACAGATCTGGACAGGTTTTAGATCAGTTGTGAGAAAGAATGTAACTTAGCAAGGCCTTTGTAAGGATACATGACAGTAATGTACACTAGATATCCTACAGAACATTCCTGATCAGGAGTTTTTACCACTGCAGACACTGAATGAATTCCCAACAACTATATACAGATATTAAAACAAAAACAAAACAAAAAACCCCAAAAAACCCAAGAGGTATTTCTTCATTACAACAGCTTTGCTCACACAATGAAAAACAGATGTTTTATGGAAGCACTTGGCAAGGCAGAACTGTGCCAGTGCAGTAACAGTGTAGGAATTGCTAATCCACAGACTATACAAAAAAATATTTTCTGCTGAAGACTGTGTCTATAGGTTTTTTATAAAAATGAACTGTAAGTAAAGGAAGGGAAAAAATCAGGTTCCTTCACAAACATGTAGGTATTAATTTATGTCACTGACTAGTGTACTAGTAAAAAAAAATAACTGAAAGCTGCAGCTGGAGGCTATACCTTTTTTCTTAAAGAGCAAAGAAAACAATTGTCATGGTCTAACACTTAATTTGGGAGAGAATTCCATGCTATTGTTAATTCCTGCTCAGACAGAATATCATATAGCAGGCTATGGATCTCTGGCAGTATCATTTCATAATAAAGGAAAAACAGAAGGAAGATTAAACTGCAGGTGCAATATGGCTATGACGTTGGAGACATTACCAAAGCCAGGATCAAAAAAAGTGAACGGCATCGGACTCAGAAAAGAATATCTGTAGCAAAAGCTTAACGTCTAAAGAACAAAGAAGCAGTTGCTTCCAGATTTGTACATGACAGTAAGTATCTCAAAGCAGGCACTGGTAACATCTGGAAGTAGACAGGCTGAAGTGGCAATGTAATGGTACTTTCAGAGATGATCTGCAACAGGTAAAGAGAATCGAATTGCATCCAATACACTGCAAGGCAGTAAAGCGTAGCTTGAGGATGAGAGCCTGGGCAGGCTGGTTTGAGTGTAAGAGCATACTTTCAAAAACTGCCACGTATGGCTATTTTGTTCTGTACCGTGAGTTCCTGTTTGATGTACTCAATTGTGGCCTCAAGAGCTCTTGTCCCTCGAGTAGCTTCATCTTCTACTGCTTTAACAGTCTTCAAAAGCGATGTGACATTTGTTACCATCACCTGAAGAGAGAGATGAAGACAAAAATACGTGATTCCTTCCTCCCATTTTTCAGAGATAGCAGGGTATGAAGCAAGGCCAATTAAGCTAGGTAGCATTATTACTTCTAGTATGGCCTAAGAGGCTTCATGAACTGTACTTGTTATGGGACTAAATACCAACTCTCCTGTTGGCCAGTTTCTGAAAGCTCCCTCTAAGTTGCAGAAATGTAGCACAACTAACTGCAGAGCGATGCCATTTGAAGTATGAGTGTTCTGGCAAAAATTTTACAAAAAAATGGGAAATTCACAACATTTCCAGGGTACCGGATTCAGGTATCCTGAGCATATGTTGTTTAGAATGTAGTATTTAGGTACCATTTTATATCAGATAAATTTTAGTCTATAATATTATTAAAGGAGAACCTGCCCTCAGATACAGGCTTGCAAAAGAAAGAAGTTTCTCTTCAGAAAGATTACAGTTGTTTCATCAAAAACACAAGTCATCTGACAGTCTACAAAAATTGATAGCTTCATGGAAACTCAATAGTGCCTTCTTATTTTTCTACATTATCCCAGGATGGTAATGAAACAAGAGACAAGATTTCAGGCAATCAGAAATTGCTGAAATCCAAACTTCACATGTCTGTCAAGTGTGATTGCATAGAAACTTTCAAATAAAATGTGAGAATAAGGTTTTACCTTGGCAGCACCTTTCAGCTGGTACATGGATGGATCATCTGCTGGTTTGCTGGCAGCTCCTTTGGTAGCACCAATGAGATCAGAAAGGGCCTTTGCAACATCCTTGATAGCATTGATCAGGACAACCTATAGGAATGAGAAATAGCCGTAAGCCTCATGCAAGAAATGGTAGCCTGAATGAGGGTGTGATTTTTAGGATCCCCCCCAAAAAAAATCTACTACTGGTATGCAAATAGTACTACTCTCCCTCTACCCCAGTAAAACACATAACATTCTGTAAGAGGATAAGCTGTGTTGATAGCTACAGTATTTCATACAACTGGTCAGAATCTATAAAAGTGACTATTTCCTGTGAATAAATTGAAATGCTGATTGCAGGTAGGATTTCCTTCCTCTGAGCTTCCCTAAGAGGAATTTTACTTTTCTCCATGTTCTTCACCCTTTGGGTGGAAGCGGCATGACAGCAAGAAAACAGATTGATTATAAGCTTACAGTCTAATGCTACAGCTATGTACCAATTCTGAAATCACCTGCTTGAAAGATCAAATGTACTTGCTATGGCTAGGTGTTAGAGGGAGATGTTCTTTCAGGGAAAAGGAAGTTGAACCTCTGTAGAAGGCTATACAGAATTAAATGCTGAATGACTTGGTTGGCCTTAAAGTCAGGAAAAGTCAAATCTGGAGATATTGTCTCTTAAACCCAAGCTCAAAGACAGAAGTCCTAGACAAAATACAGACACTACAACAAGCTTGTAAATTATTTTAGGGTATTATTGGAATAATTCTCTCCTCCAAATCATTCTCCTTTGCCCTTTCCACTAGCAGAAAAATCAGATGGTTTTAGTAATTTGCTGTTAATTCAGAAGAGTTCATTTCAAGGAAAATGTTGAAAGATGCATGAAAAATGAGAAAGCTCAGGAAAAAAAAAGGTGTGGAACAATCACTTCTCAGTAACTGCATTTCTGTAGCATTATAAATAATAAGAAAATAGCTTCATTCCTTCATGTTTGTAGTTCACTGTAACTTATATAGAAGCGAAGTCTTCGCTTTTCCTGAAAAGTTTTTTAGCTTTTGGTAGCTCAGAAGCTCTTTGACCATGGAAATAAGAAAAAAAACCTGAGACTGATGTGATTCTCTGTTGTCCAAATGCCTACACTATGTGGCAACTTGCTGTATAAGACATCTGAAACTGTATTGCACCAGGGAAAGTAAGTGTTGCTGCTATGGAAAAATGTTGTGACAGTATCGTGTACTAAAGCTATTATAGAAATGAGCCATTTAGGACACATGATGCACCTACAATTTCAAACTGGCAGTATAAAAGTGCTCCAAATAAACAATTACTTGTGCACAATAGCTTTTATTCTAAGTACTGTATTCTCAGCTTTTACATATAGAGAAAACCAATGTATGATAAATGTTTTGCAAATGTTGCTAGTTTATGAAAATCCTTCTGTTTAAAAAAACAAACCAAAAACAACTGAACAAAAAAAAACCCCAAACAAAGAAAAAAAAAACAAAAAAAAAAAACCAACAAAAAAACCCAAACCCTGGTTAAAAAAAGTGCTTCCAGCAGTATTTTCCTAGAGAGGAACATCTTGGAAGTTTAGTCCATCACACAGATGGACTGTACGCAAAACAGAACACACACCTCCTTTCAGAGCATTATGCAAACGAGCAGACTTTTTCAAACTAATTTGGTACCACCACAGGCACATCTGCAATATGCTTGCCAACCTCCATTTCACCAAGATCCAAACAAACAACTGAACAAATATTTGAGATAATCGACACTGAAGGCTGAAGTTACCGAGTTAAATGAAAAACAACTCAGATATAGCTAGAAAATGGCAACAGCTTGTTAGCTTACACAAGTAACACATAGTGCACAGCTCAGCTGTAAGCTGGATAAGTAGATTTAAAGTCACACAAGCTCTTTAGAACAAAAATGGGATGAGTCAGGGGTCCAACCACAACTTAGTAAAAATGAGACAAATACTTTGCCAAAAGCATCCCAGCTGGAACACACCCCTGAAATAAAAGCAAAAGTGTTATAGAAAAGGCCTGTCTAGTTCCACTCAATGGTTTAACCTCTTGATTGTATTCTAAAAAAAGAGTGATGTCTGAGTAAACCCAGAAAAGTCCCAGAAGAGATGAACCCTACTGTGTTGCTTAAAAGCAGAAGTCCCAAAACGTCTTATCAATTGAAAATTGTCTCTGGTCTCTTTAAGAGTATCAGAAAAATCTTAAAACATCTCACCTGAGTTTCAGGATCATCGGATCCCAAGCTAGCCGCTCCCAATTTTACTACCTCAGCAAGTTGAGTGATGGTGTTAGCTGATGACTGAGCTGCTTGGGCCAGTTTGTCCTGACTCGAGGCAGCACCAGAAACCAACAATTTTGTATCTTCAACTAAAGCTTTTGCCGTTTTCAGGATATTTTCCCTGTAGGAGAAAAAAAAAAAAAAAAAAGGAGGAAGTAGGGAAGGACGTGGAAAAGGAGAAGAGGAAAAAAACGTGGTTTTCAATGTTATGGTGACTAACAGCTCCATAAAAGAGCTGATGTAAGTCATCGTGCCAGTGTCTACTAAAATGGCAGCATTGTATTTTGGGCTAGATGCAAGGCAGTTCATTAAAATGACCCCATCTTGAAGAGGAATGAGGTAGGGCAGTAGCAGAAGAGAGCACTGCATTTTAACATGGAAAGAAAATCTGGCCGTGCTGTGAGGAAAGTAACAGTTGTCAAACCTCCATCTTAATTAGCATATTGTAAGGAAACTAAAATAATTATTTGTGAGGAAGGCAGTAGCAAGAATGGCAAAAGGAACAGAGAATGTGACCTAGTCAGAGTTCCTCCCCCCACCATTTTACATGTTTCGACATGTCAGGACAACAAATCCAAAACAACATTTGGGTAAAAGAAGAAACCATTTTGAGTATGCACTTCACAAATGAGTCAAATGAAATGAGAACTAGAACCATATTAATGTAAAATGTCAGCCTGGAAATTAATGACACCTGTATGAAAATCCCCAACTTTCAGTCTGCAGAATGGCAGCAACTTATACACCATTGCGTCTTTCCTCTTTCTTGGGCAAATGGCAAGGTGGGAAATAAATGCTGACCATGCAATTGCCACCTAGGCCAACTAGTCTGCGAAGCAGTAAGTCAGTGTCTTGACTGTGAAGCCCTGGGTTTTACTGCAAAGTAAGTAACAGTCAGATGCTGCCAGCCTCTTAACATGATGAAAAATGCTGTGGGATTATTTTGTTGTAGATGCTACTTGAAGGGAAAATGGGCTTATCTCTGCTGAAGGGGAAAATGCGCGGCATAGCTGTGCCGTTTCCATCACTGCTGTCCACAACAGCATTAACCATAAGCATGATTTAGCAAGACAAACAGCCACACAGTCAAGAACAGCTGTTGGAAAAGAGTATACAGAAGATTCCTCTTCAATGTCACGGATAGCTAATTTTCGCAACTGGAATAACAGCCGCATGGTAGTCTATGCAATGAGACGGCTTGAATAAAAACAAAACAAAAAAAAAGCCAAAATAGTGCTACAGTTACAGTCTTCTGTAGTAATTGCTCTCGGCAGATGTTTCCCCAGCTTTTTAAAATACTTTCCGTAAGGAAATAACCAAAGTGAAGTGTGCTGTCCTCTATCAATATCCCAATTTTTCTATTTCTCTTCTCACTCCGCTGCCTCATTTAATTTCATTCATGGGAATCTAGAGAGATAAAAATTTATCTCCACATGCCAGTGGCTTCTGCCACTTCCACTGTTCCCCTGTGCACGTGCTCTTCCATCTTTTTCAGTTACACTGACCTGTGGTCTGCAAATGATTCATTGTTCTCGGCATTAAGGGTTCCAGCAGTAGCAAACATGATAGTGGTGTCTAGATCTGCAATTATCCCAGACACAGCACTAGCCGCAGTTATACAGGCCTGTGTGCCTTTGTTTCCTGCTTGAAGGGCAGATAAAACCAAGGAGACCTAGAAACAACATAAAGCGACATGGCGGTCATCGAAAGAAAGCCTCATTACGGGATGTTGAGTTAAGCGAGCTCTTTAACATGACTGGAATCAACAATGGAAATTCATTCCACAGCGTCATTTTACAAATTTTAATAAACCTCTCTTTCCCCTTTCCCTTATTTGCTCTCTTTGTGCAGTAGTCATTATGACGACTAAAGATTGTCTCAAATTAAAGGGGACTTCAGGTGGGAAGTCCCCTTTTCAAAGAGAATGAAGCGATCTGTTCATCATAGGATGAAGCACATCAGTTAAAACTTCCTTGAAATACAGCCAGAGGTGAAGTAGTGAACTTCTGCCAGGATAAATGTCAGAGCCAAGAGCTACTGCTTTTTCCCTAATACTCGCAAATAAACACTGGCCTCAAGCACCCCGGGAGGCATGTAGAGTACACCAATATAAACTTTAACATCAGAGAAATAGAAAGTATAGACTCTCTAAATCCAGATACTAAATATGGTTATATCTATAGAAAATTATAGAAAGGCAATATATGGCTTTATATCTAGCAACATTTCTGATCACTAAAAAAGCTAGAGATCTCCATTTTGTCTAATTAACATTGTACTTGCAAAGCTACACAGCTGGGATGCTGTTCTCATACCAGACTACAGTCCTAAATTCTGCTTTTGCAAGATACGTATACTGACTTCTAACAGTACAGTTCTTCCTGAGGTTCTGTTCATATTCAGAGTTGTCCCCAAATAGGTTGTCCCTGTGGTCCATTATTAGTCGTCTTATCAGCTTTAACTCTTCTTACAAGATACTGTCTACCCCTGCCTGAATTTGAAATTGCTGATATTCCTGGGCATGACACAGTGGAAAATTTGTACAGCTGAGAGCACACTAACAAGGCGGAACAAGTGATGTTTGGTGAAATCTGAAAGTAACTGACATTTGACTCAGCGTTCATGCCCTACAAAAGGAGAGAGAGGACATAGAAAAGGTGCAGCAGAGCTGAGCTACCCAGGCCATCAAATGGATGTTTCCGAAGACCAAAAAACCCCAGACAGTTTGAAGATGCAGTTCGAAGTGCATTAGCTTGGCTCAGCCCTAAAAGGGGAGGACATTGCTACATGAAATCACATGTCATCAACCAACCTTATAGCGGTAACTGTGGCCATATACGTGGACTTAGTATTTCCAAGGGAGTGAGTGCCTCATAAGGCACAAGTGTCATGTCATGTCTTAGGGATTAGGTTTGGACCAGAATCCCTCTGGTATGAGGCTGAAGTTTTATTACGAGACATGAGAAAGGACTAATCATGGGCTAAGCTAGCACACGAAGTGCACTAAACACTTGAAAGAAAAGTAAGAACTTAGTATAATTCAGCCAGTATTGTACTACAATAGGAAGTTAAAAAAAAAAGTAATTCCTGAACCCAGACAATTTGTCCAGTTTACTCCCTGGGGAAGCTCGGTAGACAAACACCATGGGGGAACATAGAGTCTTACCTTCTCCGTGACAGCACGAGCACATTCTATCAACTCCCTTTTGGTGTAGCTGTCTGTAGGGCAAATCTGGAGAGCTCCAGCTTTTTGCACAAGAAAGATACAGCCATGGCCAAGTTCTTGCACCCGAGTCCTGATCTGGAACCCTATCTAGATGGTAAAGGAGGTACAGGGAAAAAGGAAGCAAGAGCAAAGTGAATAAATAAATGTCAGGCTAGTACATTGTGTCAACAGAAATGGAAATATGGTCGCTCTGTTGAACCTTTATTACCAATATTCTGCCCATCGCTATACTCTCTACAGAGATCAGAAAAAAACGACAGATGTAATACCATCTATTCATGTAGCACAGCTCCATAAAAGGCTTACTGATAAAACAGGAGCACTAGTGAACCGGACCCCGGGAAAGAGAAGGCTTAAGGTGTGTACCTAACTCAAGCATACATAATTCAAGCACACACAATTTCACCATGTTCGAATAATGCTGCTTCATCTCCCAGAACTGCACCGTCAGCGTGAAATTTATCCAAGGTATGCACGATATAAAAAGTATGCATTTATTCTACACTGCTGAAGCCGGGTCAAAAAGTATATGACTCTGGTTTTGAGTATCGCAGAGTCTCAACTCTCCAGAACTGACCATGTACATGCGGAACACTGAAACATGTAAAATCCTGCCCTCACCACTTCTGATTTATTAATAATCCCACAGCATAATCTACGCGGTCCCTGTTTAGACACACGCTAAAGTTTTAGTACCTGCATGTACTTAGGCATATAGGTGTGTATTGGGATTAATAAGTAAGTAGGGATCACAGCCATTAGTATCACAAATGGAATTATTTCAACTTCAGGCAGAAAGTAACGTGCAGAAATGGTAATTCAATTTAATAGTATCAAGCTGAATGCAAGCCATTGCTTTTCATGTAGCTACTGAGCATGAAACTCTCTGTTATTACATTCCGTTGCTGATAGACTAAAGTCAAACACACTCTGAAGATCTAGATAATCTGATACATCCGCTGATGGTGAGATACCCTCTTACCCCATCTCAACAAAGCTTGTCTATGCTCCATAACCAGAGGAACACAATGAGAAAGAGAGAGAGGTGAAAGGATTTCTGTAATTGTGCTCAGAGAATATGCAGCAGCTACTCTAACAGGTTAATGCAACTGAGGCAAATAGTCTGTATTCCTCTGTTAGCATGTGGCGTGTAAGACAATGGGGAACCCGCTTCTCCTGCATCGCATTCCCACTCTGAGGTACAAAAGGTGTCCTGTCAGCAAAAGATACTTGTGCTCCTACTGGTTGCCTGTATCTCACTTTCAGGACAGCAAGTTATACCTGAAATCACTTACAGGCTAGATAAAAGAGCATATATGTATTTGTAATTCATCAAAACACATAAGATAGAAGGAAAACTGTATAGTAAATAACTAAGAGTTTTCTCTGTATATGCAAGTTGTCTGTAAGCAAAAGCCCAAGTAATTTAGGAGGTTCTGTCCCGGTCTATGGAATTACCCACTATAATCGCAACCTGTTTCTTTTTGAAGCTGGACTGAGGTTTTGACAAAAGGTTTCTATTCTTTGATTGGGTAATTCTTGTAACAAGGCTTATAGTATAAAAAGCCACAGTTATGAAGTAAAAAGTTATGTCTTTTGCATAGTCCCCAAGTGTTGTTAAAAATCTGCCGGTTCATAGCACTCCTAGGAGAAAACTTGTTTCATAGACAATTCACATGTATCAAGAGCAATGAGAGGGCTGAAGAGAAACAGAAGCGAAGCCGGTTTGAAGTTCTGAACATTCACTGCAAATATTTTGTAGTAAATCCTAATTCCTACTGTTATACACCTGTGCACATGAGCAGTGGTAAAACTGAGGCGTGTTCTCAGTAAATATGTACTCTGTAGTACTATGTGCAGCTCTGCCCCAACTGTGAAGGCACACTGAATAGATATATAATATTTGGAGGGAAAGGTCGATATCAAAACCCAAAAAACCCATCTCTCTACAAATTTTAAGAAGGAAACAGTACTTAACAACAGATACACATAAATAACTTGATAGTTAAAGATTTCACAGCATTTTGAAAAGACACACAATTTTGCTATGCTCATCAGTTCCTTTCTGTCCAATGAAAACAAACTCAGAGTTTTTGTCTGGCTGCATATACTTTGTGTCTTAAAGTCTGTTTTTAGTGAAAATAGAACTAGACTGTAAAGGAGAGATCTGTATAGCCAAAGTACGCCTATAATGTTGACTCAGTTCATGTCCCAGTTTCAATCAAGTGACAGTAGACCAAATGAAATTCTTCTGGGAACAGATGTGCTGTCCTGTCCCACGTTTCAAGAGTCAGCAGGCCAGAGGTAGCACACCTGTTTGCCTGTCACACAGAGCACACATAGTATAGACAGTGCTTGCGTACGAAAGTGGCTAACAAAGCAAAGGCAGCGGAAACGTATTCACTATTTTTGTTTTAGAATCATTGCAAAGACATTTGAAAGAAAACCCATTACTCAATGGTTCAAAACCAATTATCCATCTGATCATACAAGGGATGTATCGCATTTGGCAATGGCTGCAAGTGTGTTGCTGCAACTGAGCGAGGTGAATACCCCTTGTCACTTTGCTCTGTATTTATTGTATTCTCTACAGTAAAAGTATACCCATGTTGACGCCACCGTGTACAGAAAATAAAGAGGTCTAAAAACTGCAGACCTCCTCTGGTTCTGCTGTAGCTGCTGCCATTCGGCCCTGGAGAGCCAAATGCCCATAGTCATTGGTCATTTGTGATGCAAGTCCTCCCAACTCTTCTGGGTTAGTAACCGACTTAGTCATCTGAAAAAAGAACACAGGCAAGAGAAAAAGAAAAATGACAGGCATGAGAATAATTTGTTAATCCACTCCAGCTTAGAAGCACACTCATTTGTTTGGCCACACTGATGAAATGGGGTAAACCGCCTGCCATGTAAGAGACCTGTCTTCCAGCAAGAATTCCATGAGGAAACTCAAGCAAACATGCTTTATTAGAGTCACAGTAACGAGGCACTCTCGCAGAACATACGAAGTAATCAAAGAGCAGCAGTTAGAGCTGGTAATTCACTCTTTGACACAGCGGGGTGACAGGCCAGGTACACAGTTACTCGGACTGGGTGGGGAAGAGGTTTTGTGTGTTGCAGCCACCTTATTTTGTCAAAGGTGAGCTAGTCTACATCAGTCTCAGCTGGTGTGGCATGGGAGCACAAAAATGAAAAAAAAATCTGAGAACCAATGCAAAACATGTCTAAGATACAGGAAGAGGACTAAAAGAAGAAATAGGTAGGACTATGCAGAATGCCTCGGCAGAACGTTAATATAACTAACCAAATCTCTCTTTAGGAAAAAACATACCTTTTAACAGAGATATTTCTTCTGTCTCCAATTTATGTTAGTAAAAGCCATGGAATTCCATCCCTGGGGCAAAACTAGTTTTAGAGAAATTTATACTGTTTGCCAATAAGCTGCAATGTCGTAGATAGCAGAATTATCAACCTGCCTTGACTACAACAGCAACATAGTTTTGTAAAAAATCCTGTCTGTAGCATACATAAATAGTCCCCTCGCCTCTCAAAAATGAACAAGCAATGGAAGTACTCTTCAAAAGGCAAACATATTACGGTAAGCATTACTGTGAAATATGTGTTCAGAAAATCTTGATTCAACAAGTGTCCTCCTTTTTCCTTTTGTTAAACTCAGGTGAATCACAGAAATGCAAAAAAAGAACACCTTAAGATGTTGATCTGCATTCATTCATAAGTATTACAGGGATCTGAAAATATTGACGTTATTTCACAAGCTAAATGAAACAATAAGTGCGAAAGAGTAACCTGAAGTCACCAATAGACATAAGATGGTATTTCAGTTAACAATTAAACAGGCTGATGAAAAAGCATGTAGGTGAAACGTTTTCCTTCTATTTGTCACAGAAAATGAGCCAAATAAAAAGTTTTTGTGCAGAACAGCCACAACACAATCCAGCACTCCTCCTTTAGGGTGCCACCCCTATGATCACGCCACTAAAGTCCAAGAATTAAATTGACAAAATCATCACTTCTTTTGCTCCATTACCCCTAAAGAGATAAGTTTATTGAAAATCAGCATTATAAAGAGGTTTCACAAGACTGTGCAAATCATTCAATGTTCCTTACATAGGCAAAAGAGTTTGTACTTAGTTCTAATGAAATATCTTACCATTTCCTGTGCCGTTACAGCAATGGCTTTAGAATATTTCACCACAGTAGTCTGATAATCAACAAATGTTCCCTTGGGATCTGGAGGCATACCTTCATCCAGCTGCAAGAGAGAGGGAAAAATATGGCAGAAATAATAAGGTCATAACCAATAGCATACTTTACACATAATAATGAAATTGTGTTATATATTCATTTTTATAATCTCCTCTCTCTCAAAATATGCAAGTGAAGACAGTGCACCAGGATGTATGGAGAAGCTAAAAAAAAGACTTTAACCCATGTTATGAGCATTGAAGACAGAGAGAATTTACAGTGCAGAGTTTTCAAGTGCAAGGTCAACGTCTTGCACAATGTCAAACCACCTGTAGTTCTTGGCTAACATAGAAAGGAAAGTGCAACAGTTACAAAACAAAATGTTCCTGGAAGAAGACAATGTAAGTTTCCTTTACATGGTAAAGGCTTCAATCCTGCACACTTGAGATAGGAAAAGCTAATTATTGGGAGTGAACTCATTTACATTTTGCAACTATACATTTCAGTAGAACACTTCACAATGCATAGCAGAGCACTTCAAGCTTGGACATCTTCTCTGAAACTAGTTTGCTTCAAGGTTGGACTGCTGATCATTTAAAAGACTAATGTGACAGATAAGTAGGAAGAGAAGGCAAAAACAAAAGGCCCATTAACCTAAGCTCACAGTTAAATACCAGCATGTTACTGAATAAAAATATTTTGTAGTAATTCTACCAACAGGTACCATGTAGGCTGTTAACACAAGCACCGCTGCCCACATCACATTGATTTCACAATGTGCAAAATCAAAGAATCTTTAGATTTACAGTCATAGTGTGTCAGTTACAAGCCATTGCTGAAGTGAATCATCAGCAGCTCTTCCAACCCCCTGCAACGTGGACTGGCTTTCAAAAGCAAAACAAAAGTGGGGGTCTAGAGTTCTGTGCTCACCTTGCTCATTGCCTCTGCTATTGAGTCTACCATACCTCCAACCATGCCTACTTCACTTGCAGCTTCATTTAAGGTAACCATGATATCATCCACAGCCTCTTTCATCAGTTGAGCGGCCTCAGTGATTGCATCATGAGTATGGGATGCCTGGAAAAGAGAAAACGAGAAAACAGAGATCACCACAGAACATTCTGTGCACAAATCAAACGTGAATCAAAAGCATAATTAATGAAGACCATAAAATAATAGCTCTGAAAATCCCCCTTCAGATCAAAGATGACAAGCTAAATCTAACAATGTTGACAGAATACATCTTGCTTAAAAAAGAAAACACAGTGTTGACTACAAATCACTTACAATAGCAACAGGACCTTTACACAAAAAAAAAAAGAGAGAGAGAGACGAAAACAACTTGTACGTAACAGAAACAACAAAGATAAGGGAAGAGAAAAATAACACCAAACAGTGAAACAGTCTACTTCTGTACCAAACAAAATGTTCAAAAAAGACACATGTAGACACATGACCTACAAGAGCAATAAGTCTGCCATATAAATAAAAAAACCACACCACCACAATCATATAATATCGGTTAAGAAGACTACCAACAAATAACACCCTGAAGAAATTAATTCACAATGATTTTTCTAAAACAATAAATAAAATAACAAACCCAGAAAATCCTCTATCTTCAATCAAAAACCTACTTCAAAAAACCTCCTTGGATATGCATATACATATAATAAAAGAAAACAAAAAAACCCCATCTCAACACCCAAAATAAACACAAATAATAATTAAGAAAAACCCACATGAACAAAATTGTCAAAACAAATGAGACACCTGAGTGCCCCTCAGAGAAAGGCGCGCGAAGCGGGCCAGAGAGAAAAGGCTGTGCGACAATGGCTTTCTATATAATGCCGTGCGGAGCACACCAAAAAAGAAGCATCACGTGCCAGCAGCTACCTACGAGGGCTTGCAAAGCGAGCAAGAAGAAAAAGGCTTCACATGACAACTGCTCTCTATAAGGGTGCATGAAGAATGCCAGAGAGAAAAGGTGTTGTGACCCAATGGCTCCCTATAAGGGCGCACGAAGCACACCAGAGAGAAAAAGCGTTGTGTAACAACGGCTCTCTATCTAAAGGTGTGCAGAGCGTGCCAAAAAAGCAGCAGCATGTGCCGGTAGCTACCTTTAAGGGCGCACGAAGTGTGCCAGAGAGAAAAGGCATCACGCACCGACGACTCTATAATTTTGTGCGGAGCATGCCACAGGAAGAAAGCATCCCCTGACAAAGGCTGTGTATCAGGGCGCGTGGAGGGTACCAGAGAGAAAAGGCATCTTGCGCCAACAGCCCTCTATAAGGGTGTGCGGATCGTGCCAGAGGAAAAGGTGTTGCATGCCAACGGCTTTATATAAGGGTGCATGAAGCATGCCAGAGGAGAAGATGTTGCATGCCAATGGCTCTCTATAAAAGCGCACAGAGCACGCAAGAGAGAACAGGCGTTGTGTGCCAATGGCTCTCTCTAAGGGCGTGCAAAGCATGACAGAGAGAAGAGCTGTTGTGGGCCAACAGCTCTCTGTAAGGTTGCACTGAGTGTGCCAGAGGAAAAAGGCGTTGTGCGCCAGTGGTGCTCTGTAAGGGCGTACAGAATATGTCAGAGAAAAAAGGCATCATGCGCCAGTGACTCTTTGTAAGAGTGCACGAAAAGCACCAGAGAAAGAGAGTGTTGTGTGCCAATGGCTCTCTATAAGGGCACGTGGAGCGCAGCAGAAGAAAAGGCATTGTGCGCGCCTGTGACTGTCTATGAGGGCGTGTGGAGCGCGGCATAGGAAGGCGGGGTGATGAGCCCCTCCATCAGGGTGCACAGAGAATGGCAGAGGAAAAAGGCGTCCCTTGAGGACGGCTCTCTATCAGGGTGTGAGGAGCATGCCAGAGAGAACAGGTGTTGTGTGCCAATGGCTCTCTAGAAGGGTGCCTGGAGTGCGCCAAAGAGAAAAGGCATCATGTGCCAGCGACTTTCTATAAGGGCGTGCGAAGCGTCAGAGAGAAGAGGTGCTGCGCACCAACGGCTCTCAATAAGGGCATGCAGAGCATGCCAGAGGAAAAGGCATCGCGTGCTAACAGCTCTCTAAAAAGGTGTGCAGAGTGCGCCAGAGGAAGAAGTGTTGTGTGCCCATGGCTCTCTATAAGGTTGTGCGAAGCACACCAGAGAGAATAGGTGTCGCATGCCAATGGCTCTCTACGAGGGCATGCGAAGCGTGGCAGTGGAAGAAGGCACCCCCTGAGAACGACTCCCTGTTGGGGTGCACAGAGGGCTACAAAAGGGAAGACCCAGGGAAGGGGTGCTGCCCCCTCGATTGGTAGTGCTGCAGGCTGGCGCCCCTCAGCAAAAGGTGCACGCATCAGGCCGCGAGGGAAGCAGTGCCTGGTAGCATCCCCCAGTGCAAGGCATGGGAAGCGTGCCGTAAAACGTTGGGAGCAACCCTGCAGGCACAGTACTGCTGGAGGGGGCGAGACACAGGTATGCACAGCCAGGGGTGTGCCCTGTCAGGCCATTTCTTAATGGCAGGGGATGTGGTCTGTCATGCCCCCGGGGGCAGGACAAGGCACGGATGTCTGGGAGGAGGGATGAGGTCCGGATGGTGCATATTCCTTGTGCTGTTGCATGGCTTGATTGGATGGTGCTCACTTCCATGTGGAGCTCAGCGGCAGAAACTATGCCCTGTCCTTTCTTCCAGGTGGCATGGGGCATAAGGCAAATCAGCTCTGTCTTTTAACTGTCTGTGGGTTGTAGTAGTGCATCAATATTTGCCATCAGACCCGGACTTTGTGTCCCTTGTGAGGATGCTGTGAGCTGGACTGGAATCCTGTCTCCCACAAGTGTTTCCACTCTCCCCGAGAGATGTCAGGAGGGCAGTCAATGGCACTTACGCTGCAGAAGCATCCCTGAGGTGTGCAGTAGGTAGGTGCTGTGTTCTCTGCCCCACCTGCCCTCTCCTCTCTCACACCCACCCCTCCAATAATCCCTTAGTTACACACAACGACTGTACCTTGGGGTTTCCTCCCCCTTCTTTGGCAGCGTACAACATCTGTAAGGCAGATTCTGCAAGTGTCTTGGTCTGGTCCAACACGGTCATTTGTTGCTGATGATCTAGTGTTTTGGATGCCACACCAACTGCGGCTAAAACCAGGGGTTCGAAATAACTTGCCAGCTGTGTTACCTAGGAAAGCCAGAACAACAACAGAAAGCCATTAACCCCGTTTCTCAGGTGCGACTGAGAGGAACCATATTCCCTGATTACCACTGGGCCATGGGTTAGCTCAGGTAGCACACTGTCCTAGTGCTTCTGCGCTATACAGCATTTAGTTTGTATTACATGTCCGTGTAATTCTGTCTCACCTCACCTTCAAATTCCTTGATAAAGCCATGTGTCTCTTCCTTCAGATGCACATGGTCCCTTGAGGTTAGATCAAAATTGTTTTCGAAACTGTCACGGGAGCTGCATGCTACTTAGGAGCATCCATGACACGTGTCTCCTCCATGCACGGGAGGAATTTCTCAACCTTCATTGTGGATGACAGATAACAAATGGGACTGCATTGGATTTGGACCCCTCTGTTCACCTCAGAGACTGCTTGTATTCGCAACCTTCACTCCCTAACATCTCAAATGCTCTTCATCAGACTGCAGTGCAGACCTGGACAGTTCTCTGCTATGCAAGACACCACAGCGGGCACAAGTGCTAACAGTACCTTCATACATGGTTCATTACCCCTGATGCATGAACGCTTCCCTAAGACAACCCTGCAGTGTTTCTTGCTGCTAAAAAGGAGACTAGTGGTCAAGTGCTCGTCTGCAACCCAGTGGCTGGTATAGGCCAAAGACTGCATACCAAGCACACTGCATTTTTTCCTCAGTTAATTACTCGGGCTTTATACAGTGCTTGAAATATCTGAAGACACAGTTCTGCTAGCAGCTTCTGTTGCTGTATTTCAGTCTTCAGAAATACATGGAGTCAGTCTCTCTGTTTCCCTCAGTTTCTGATATGATTTACACTTGTTCTGAGGAAACATCTGCTTTTGGCTATACACGTTTTCTAAGAAAGTAAGCTGATATATTTATATGAATGAGTACTTTTATGGTCTACCTGTCATCTGACACATCTTCTACAAGACCACAACAGCGCTTGGTTTCTGCCAGAAATCTGTGAGACTCTGCTTTTACAGTTTTTACTGGATGCAAAAACCCTGTACTGCTTTGGGCCGATTACTCCACAGAACATGCACAAATAGCCCACTGCAGCACCGTCTGGTACACCTGAAGCCTTAGAAGTTCAAGCGTGGGTACATTTGTAGGGGCTATAAGCAGCTTTCGAAAGTGGGCACAGGGAAGAAAAATAGCAGTACTTCATGTGCAGGAAAAGATACTAAAAGGCTTACTCCATCTAAATGATGATGTGGATAACAAAGAGCCAATAAAATTTTAAGACTTAGTCAGACTGATTTTTCTATTTTGCTTCTCAAGGGATTAAAGCCAAAAAAAAAAACACCCAAAAAAACCCAACCCCAAAAAAACCCTGGAAAAAAAACTCAGTACAGGAATAATTTCACAAACATAAGCTCTCTTAAACTGTGTCAAAGTAAACAGCAGGAATGGTTTCTTCTGCATTCAGCAGGAAAAACAGGTGCAAGAAAAGTGTTGTTGACTTTGGTCAACATTTAGCTAACAGGCAGGAGCAGGAATGTGACTCCCTAACTACCTGTATCTTTGCAATCCTGGTTTGTTGTGGGCCTCAAAGGGCTGTAAACTAACAATCAACACTGCAAAGAGTTGAGGCGTTATGAAATATTTGGCAGTTATCCCAAGCAAAACAGAGTTACTTGGGTACTGTAACTTTCTCCACAAACCTGCCCCTCACCAAAAACCTCAAAGAATATATCTTTCCAATGGCCCAAAACATAAATGGGTTTATTTGGTCTGAGCTCCAGGTATTTGGAAATCCCAGATCTTTCCTCCTTCCATATGCTTCCTTCTGCTCTTTCATAGGAAGTGAAAAAGCTACTTAATCATGGTCTCCCCTCATGTCCAGCTATCCAAGATTTCAAATACCTTTGTAATGGTAGGACAGTACCTTGTGCCCAAGCTGAGCTGCCTCTCCCCGAGCTGCAGTAGCTATGGGATCAATGAGGTGGCCAATTTCCTGGACGACTGATGTCAGCTGCTCCTGTAGAGCCTAATACGAAGAGAAATTGTCAGTTACTAGCACAGCTCTTCTTTTATCAGCTTGTACCATACCATAACAATCACCCTCACACCAAACAACATACTCAGAACGCTGTTCAAATGATCCACTACAGTAGGTTGCAGAAATCCACGCTGTCAGCTTTCTTTATGTACTTGCTCATTTCTTCTCCTTTACCCTGTTTCAATAACAAGAACCCTGAGACAGGCCTGCTCCTCTTTAGATTTATATGACAGGTCTGGGGAGAGAGTGGGGAAGATGGCTCCCTCCTACTCCAGCTGATAGAAGCAAACTCGGCAGTAGGTGTCCCTTCTCATTGCAATGTGACACTCCCCCCCAACTCTTCTTGCCCTGCCAAAGATTTAGTATCACTGCACCGATCAGAGAAATCAGCAGGAGCCCTGGTTTAAATACAAAGCAACATTCTTCAAAGCAGACAATACAGCACAAGAGCAAAAAGCTCTGCTGTAGACTTTGAAGCTAGCAGGAGAAATTCACCTATAACGAAAGACAAAAGGAAAAATACAACATCTCTGACGGACAGAGATGTGGACTGACCTCCTGAATACAATCTGCAGGACAGGAGCATACAAAAAGCATATTACTGGGTTTGTCAAGACATAAATACCGGCTTTTAATTCAGAGCCACTTAATGTCTTGCCAGCTGCTGGGATTTAACTCACTCTCATGAAAGACAAGTGAAAATAAATACTATTTTTGCACTTTGTTAGATTCCTGTACTGCTTTATAAATATCTGCCATTTTCTGTAACGTTTATTTCAGTTCAACATGCTGTCCAAGGTGACTTCATTACTTAAACAGAAAATAATATCTATGACATATTTCCTGTAATAATTTTTCTATAGCTTCATTTAGTCTGAGGTGTTTCTAGTATGCAGAGTTACACCCCAAAGAACACACTGGAATACACAAACAGACATGTAATTTCAGGAAGCAACAGTACCAAAAGACACTAAATACCAAGCTGAGAATCCGACTATGAGTTGCTGACTTTTTGCTAAAACCATGACATGTAGGCAGTCTGGCATGATGTCCCTTTCTTAATTAGATAAAGGCTGAAATAGCACAGGACGGGTCTACATTACCATGGGGCGTGGTGGTGGGGAAGGAAGATTTTTTTAATTGGAACATTATCAACATCAACTCCAGATTTCCCTTATTTAATGACAAAATAGACATTAAGAAAAATTACATTGACATTTGCATCACCGGACTTCTAGTAATAGATTCGTTTCAGAAACCTCCCAACTTCCACATGGCAAGGCACCAGAGAAACACTAACTATCAGTCGGTCACGTCAGCACAGGAAGTCAGAGTAATATGTGGGAGGTGGTTAAAAATAAGCACTTTCATCCCTACGTTTGCCTGGTGGTTCTGGTATCTTTCCAGAAGTGATACGCTTTGGCTGGCACATGATTTTGCCTAGAAAGATTCCAGTAAGAATACGTCTCCACTCACTGGTAGATGGTGCCAAGTGTTCAGCTCCAAATCTTCAAATGGAAAGAAAAGCAGCATGGTACGTGAGGCTGCTCAGCATTACTCTGTCTATTTCTGTGCTATCTCCCTTACCTCAACTGAGATGTCATCCCTGGTGGCCAGACTCTGACTGACAGCTGCAAGGGAGGCCTGCTCAATGTCTCTGATGCATCTGTTGATTCCATCAATGGAGAAATCACATTCTCGCTGGCCTGGGGCCTTGTCCCTGAAAGACAGAGATAGTAAGCTGAGCATGGTGGGAAAGAGGCAGGGTCTTTCATGAATGCACACAAGCGTACTTCATTACCTGACAATACATAAAAGCACGTGGGAGGAGAGCAACAAGGACAAAAGTTAGCTTTGTTCTACCTACAGGATTTTGCTATATGTACAGAGTGCTCTGCACACTTTCATATACACACATACATCACTCCTTTCAATGATTAGACAGAAGAAAATTTGTTGCTTCAAAAGAAAAGTGCAAATTCCACCTCCTCAGGATGGCCAGACTGGCCCAATAATGAAGGTCAACATGAAAATGCAACAGACACCAAGAAAAATATTCACGTTTCTGTACAGTGCAATCGACTGTCTCAGAAAACAATTCCTTAGGAATTAGGTGTTACATTCATTCCAAGGTATCTTTTAACTGAGGTTAGTTTCTTAGTACTTTGTCTATTTCAGCACAATCATTATCAAAGATCAACAAAACTGTAACACTCCTTAGTTCACTGTTTTCACACCATTTTGATTTAATCAATATTAAGTAGTTAAGTATAGAACTACACTTGAAAATTTTCAATAAGAAAGGGGTAGACAGGTTTAGTCCAAAAAATAAAGAATATTCACTTCTTGCTACAGCATTCTTGCAACTAAACCAAGAACACTATAGTAAAGAATAGATAGCAAAGGTAATTTATACACTGTCTGACCCACCTTAAAAAAAAAAAAAAAGGCAAGCTGTTTTCCACATACTATATGTTGGTAAATGATTTGGATGGAGGTAATATTAGCTACATTTTTTTATTCTACAGCATTCCCTACTACCATTTACCTTAAACTGAATTGGAGGTTGAACCAGTGAAGGAGAACAGAATATAAATAACAACCCTGTGCTGCAGTCATCAATTATGATTAAACACCCAGCATAACTGGGGAGATGTTGTGCATCACGGAATCATTTCCATTAGTCAAAAATACCACAGTACTAATGGCCATAAGGTGTAATTCTTTATGAATGGCTGCTTAATTATTACGACTTAAATGCGGACACAAAGAAGTTACTACAAAAGACATACCTGATAGAGGTGATAAGACTCTTGATAGAATCTGAGACAGTATGGGAATGCCCAGCTAGCACAGACCACGTAGGAGGGTCTTTTGGATTGATAGCCAGAGAACGAGCAGTTTTGATCAATAAAGATGAGCTCTCCAACATTGTTTTTGCAGAAACTAGAATTGGTTCCTGTGCTCGTGATCCCTGTGGTCAGAAAGGTCAAGAACACAAAGAACATTTGAATAATTCTTTGAGTTCGTCCACACTTTCTGCTCCTAAAAATCTGTTTAATTGACAGTATTAAAATGGCATTATCATTTATCGTATCATACTACTATATATTCACGGAGAGTCAACACGGCAATAGTACTAAAATCATTGCACTCCAACTGTTTTCTCTGTAACATACTTAAACGCTTTTCAAGTTCAGAAAGGCACCATCCAGCAGAGAAACCGGAGAAAACAATGACGCTTGTCTAATCATAGACTACGGAGATATCATGGAAAATAAACTTTATTGGTCACAAAACTTGCAAGATCCAACCAAGCATGCTCTTTTCCCAGGAATTAGTTGGACTACAACACTGTAATTGGGTCCTCATCTCTGTATCCATTTTATCACCGGTACCTCTGGTAAACTCAGATACCACAGGCCTGGAGGACGGGCTTAGATTTCAGTTACAGCCCCACAACTTTAAGATTACAACATCATCTGATATTGCCAGTTGGAAGGGAGGCTGCCAAAAGCAGGAAGGAGCAGCTGGAGAGTCAGTAACGATACATGAGCTCTACTTCAAAGCTTTTATGAAGCTTGAAGGATTTTTTTTTTCTCCCTGAAAAAAAAAATCCTTTATTAGTTACTTTAAATACTATTCTGTTGTAGTTACGGGGGTTGAGGATGGAGAACTCAGGAAAAAAATACAGAACGACCACAGAAAGTTATTCTTCCCGGAAAACCTGCTTCTTGTCATCATGACTGCATCATTTTTGGAAGGGAAAAACCCCCACAATGACCCTTCAATCTTTTTCAGAACTAATTAAGTTCCACTTGTTAAAGCTGCTCTTGAGGGGAAAAAAGGGATATTTATTAATTTATCACATGGAAGAACCCAGCTAACAAGATATGCGAGTCACCTGTACTGTACCACTTTACTAACAGGAGACTGGCAGTGCTTACTGCAGCCTAACTAGTTTTATCCTACTGGTGCAAAATTCAAGGTCAGAGGTTAAGCAAAAGACAGCAGAATGCCCTATGAACACCCAGCAACACAGAGACACATTTCGGGGTCAGGTCTTTACACTCACTTCCCCTCTTCCAACACATGATTAATTCAACATTTTCAGCTTCTTGAGGGTGGAAGTGCAACATCCTGCCTTACCTCAGTGCTGATCTGTGCTGGTATGCTGACAAATTCTGGATTTGAAGCAAATGCTGTCAGATTTTCCACAGCCTCTATCAAAGGTGCGGTAGCAATTCTGCATTTGTTGCGGTTCTCTTCAGAGAAATCACCATCCAGGGCCTGGAAATGAAATAATTATTAAGTTCTGTCTGAATGGGTTTCTTTGCAAAATTGAAGGGAGATGGTTTAATTCTTCATAGTTTTAAACTGTTGTGTGCTTATGACATGTGAAAGTTCTTTCACAAACAAGGCTGATGCAAAGAATGTGATCCTTTAAGTGTGTGTTTCTTTACTTAGCTGGTTATTGACCCTAAACTTAAAACTGTTGCTTTGCTTCATAAGACTAAATAACAGTTTTCTGTCATTGCACTCTGATGACTCTCATAAATTGTGTCTCAGCACCTTATGCTCCAAAGGATGGAAGTGCCTAACACGGTGGTTCTTTCCTATAAACTGATTAAAAATTATTTTTTTTAAGCAAACCAATAATTTATTGCTCTCATTTTCACATGAGTCAACTGATCTCTTTCATAATCTCATAAGAAAGATTTCAATATGAAGGACATTCTGTGTATCATAATAGAACCTCCCAGTCCTAAGAGCATAATTATTTTAAAAGACTTTCGGTAGCAGACCAGCTAATGGCTTCCAGAAGGGTTTCAAATCATGAGTCCTCTACGGCTTAAAAGTATTATTTCTGCTTGTGTGAGGAAAAGCTACCTCCTGCCAAATTGCAGGCAGGTATCTGGAAAATAAAAGATTACTATTAACATGAGACTATTAAACAGCAGCAACATAAATGGCTTCTGTTTGGTGTCCTGTATTATTTGTTTCTTTATTTTTCTCTTATAAATACGGTAAAGCTGTCAGAAATACCTCCACAAACCTCCAGATATTGAGCAATGTAACACCATTAAAAACTTTCATATTCAGTTGTTTGCAAATTATTCTCATGGTGCAAGCTCATTGAGTACATCAACACAGAGGTGTCTCATACTGGATGGGACCGCCGCCTCTCCTAACACTAATATTGCCCGATTCTTTCCCTCTTTCCATCCAACAGTGGCACAGTTATATCACTGAATGTGTTTTCCAGTTCAGCTCTTCAAAAGTGTAATTAATGATTTCTTAAACCATACATATCACAGGAGGTAAAAAGATACTTGTAACTGGTCCGATTCTGTCTCAGCGGAAAAAACCCGCAAACCCACAAAGGAAGAAGGAAGCACAATTAAGCACCATTTGTACCTTGATAGTTTTAACCAGGTTAGCAGTGCTGTTTGCAACTTCCTTGGCAGACTGCACAAAGTGTCTCTTGGCAACAGGATTTGCTGTCTTTGATGAAGCAATGCGACAAGCATTGCACAAAGCAGAAGTATGCTTGGCCACAATTGTAGCAGCTGATAGTACCTGTAAAAACAGATGGCACAAAACAAGCAGATTGTCAAAGGAGCATGACAGTTACTATACTATAGCTCTGCAGAGTTGCAGTTCAAAGCCATGCAACATTTTCAAACCAAAACTCCTTTGCTTGGTCACAAATAAAGCGAAGTCCCATGTCCTAACAATGATGGTCTCACTGCAATCCTCTGGAATCACCTGTGATGGGCTGCTTGCTGGATCTACCAAATTCTGGCAAGCCATCTGGATTGCTTGATTGGCTCTGGCAAATTGAATTGGGTCAACAAGACCTTGCTGACCAGCCTGGCTGTTTGGATCTGAGATGCCAACCAGGTAAGCAGCCTAGAAAAGAAGAAAGGAAGAAAACAATCCTAAGAAACAATGCTAAATCTGTCTTGGTTCTTTGGTAAGCTTGTGAGAATGTCATAGCACATGGTGGTCAGAGATTATCCAGAAATCATACTGTGAAGTACTATTACCATTTTTTGTAGTAATACATCTCCAGAACACTCTGAAACCAAGAAAACTTAACCTTACACCTGTGAAATTTATTTAGTCAAAACAAAACTCCCCTGTTTAAGCAGTGGTATCCCTGAAAATGTTATTTTTCACTTGCATAGCCAATGGAAAGAGCTTTAATGGTCACAAGCATCAGCAAATTATTTGCTGGATTAGCCACAGTTGGAGGTGGTGAGGGGTTTTGTCAAGCCTGAGTAGAAAACCAATTCACAGCAAATGTACTACTGCTGAGTGTAGGACCCATCAAGTCTGCAGTTGCTGGTTTCACTGCAGCTCAAGATGTCTGATGGCCAAACTTTCTTTCTTTCTCAATTAAATAAGAGTTTCATGCCTCTCAACAAGGAGGAATTGTCTGAATGGTCAAAACCGTACCTGAAGATTTCTTGATGAATTTCCATTACAGATTGAATTATCTGTCACCTATAGGCCAGTAAGGCAATGCAGGGTTAGATGTGGAGGAGATTAAGTCTGTACGGAGATATGCTGTATTTGGGCAAATCAGGAATCAGTTTCCAAATCCAGAGCACGATCCCCCACAGCCAAATCCTTCACTGAAGAGGCTGTATTAGCTCTCAAGAGTTCAAGTCACACAGTTAACAGACCAGTGAGACCACAGTGACCAGTTCCAGACTAATTTGTTGCAGTAGCTCAAGAATTTCAGTTACTCCAAAAGTACCTGAACAGCTGAAACAGGTTGCTTATTATTTAAAATGTCTGAAATTAGTAGGGCTCCTTTTTACCAATTAAATCAAACTTGATTCATGCATTTTAACTGTGGATGGTTTTTGTGCTCTTCTCTATGATGTAATGGTTCAGAGCTTGAGCTGCAAATGTGAATTCCGTATACTGCAGCTTTGATATTTGCTTTATTCTCAGAAAAGTTTCCTTCTTGATGTCATTCCCCTTCCTTACGCATGTTATTGCACTCTGCTGCTTCTGCTACGTACAGCAGCGTATGCACAATTTCTGTGGATCTATACATAGCACACCGCATAGTACAAGGTCATTATTTGTTTGGCCACAAGGAAGTGAATCTCCAATTTACACATGCACAACATGAGCTTTCTGAAAAAATAAAAACATATATTTGCTTTACAGACTTCAGTAGCTTACCTGAGCTGCTGCCTCTGTGAGGCCGCAAAGAGCCTTCGATGCAACTCCAACACATTCTCCAAAGACTAAAAGATCCCCAGTTTTTGCATTCTGGGAAATGCCCGCCATTGATTCTCCAAGAACCTCAGAGATTAAAAAACAAAGTTACCTTCCCAATATGCTTCCCTACCACTCAAAGGCAAGTGATTCCTGGCCTTGAGCTAGTTCTGGCCCACAAACGTCTTTGACTCGGTTCCCAGAAATTTTAGCTAGTTAATGACTTCACTGAATTGGGCACATTCCTCTGCGTGGCATAAGGGATAAGGCATGCAGATCAACACTGGATTGACAGTGCTGAACATAAACACTATTATAGCGCAAATGACTACGAGGATACAGAATTGACCCTCATTATTTTTGCTATTATCCACTAGTCATCACAGCTAGCCTAGCGCTAGGTACATTTCACAGATTGCAGAACATGACAACCAATCCCGCTGCTGCTGTCGACACATCCGAGATCATCTTTGCCCCCAAACTCACTGAAACTCAGTGGAAATGAAATTGCATCTAGTCTGCTGGAACCACGTAAATGTCAAAATACACATTCATTCCCACAGTGTCTCCCACTGAATTCAGTTTATTTTCTTTTAAAATTCAAAATAAGATCTGACTGCAGTACAGCATTAGGTTCAAGATGACATGCATATCCATTAAGCACTTTCTTTTTCTTCTAGAGAAGGATGGGTCTGAGACAATTCCAACACATCAAATAATACGGACACCAAAAGCAAAGCTTAAAAGAAAGATGTATAGCATGGTATGTTTAAAAATAAGATATTTTGCACAGATTTTCTGATGTGCCAGAATATCCAGACTGCTCAGACTTTTCTCTAAGCCGTTTTGCACAGAACGACACAACGATATTTCATTGCCAAGCCTCCCATTTACGCTTTGGGCCGTTCTAACATAGCTGCAGTCAAAATATATCATGAAAGTATGACATGCTGTCTAATACACAGGAGAGGAAAGGAGTAAGGGGGAAACTTTAACAACATTGCATACCAGTCACTTAATTAAAAATTTCTTACCAAGGCAATATGCCTTCTAAGTGAACAAAAACTGAAATTACCTGTAAGAGACCCATCTCAGGCTGAGTTTTATCAAGGAATGCAGCATACATTTTAGCTATAAACACGGTGCTGTGTTTCTAACGTTTGATATGCATGTGGAAGCTTTCAGTAATCAAAACGCACTTTACAACTGGCACAGAGGTGGGAAAAGAAAATTACCTTTGAGTTTTCCATTACGCCCTCAATACAATCGAAATATGAGAGATCGCTCACAGGTTCATTGGGGTTATCCAGCATTCCCTTAACTGTCTGAAATAATGAAAGATACTCTGATTATTGAGAGAACCTGAAATATTGAGCTGAGAAGAACACAGACCATCACAACTATCCTGCTTATACAACTGTAATCCTACAACTTTGTCTCCAGCAAGCAAACAAAACTACACACTCACTGAGGCCTCACATACAGATGAGCGTGCTACACGTGAAATGCTACCCTACATTAACTGAACTGCAGTAACATTTCTGCACTACGAATCTGTTGGAAGTATAGGCTAATATGGTTTACCTTGTGTTTGTGATGAGTGATTTACAGTCAGTGATGCTTGCTTGACATGAAGTAATCTGGTTTTCTGTCAGCTGTCAACAGTCTAGTACATGTTTTCAGTACTATTTTAAATTTCATAAATGGAATTACAAGAGTGATAGGAAAACCAACTACCATTTGTTGAGTACTGTCTAGAGACACAAAGGGCTACCTAACTAAATGCAAGTCAACCACCTGCATGCCTCTTACTACTGTCAACAAATTGCACCAACATAGCTCCCTCTGCCAGAAAACTACATATACTAGTTGGTTTTAATTTCTTTTTCTGAGGTGATTCTGATTCCTGGAAATAACAACATGAAAGTCAGTCACATAATCATTGAGAAGAATCAATACATTTAGATAACAAAACTTTTAAAAAGCTGTAAAATGCAGCAGACTAATTCCCTCACAAGAAAAAAATCTGCAATATGCCTTTTTCCAAGTTTGTAAGAACACTATTTTCTACCAATTATCAGGTAGAAAAGACTTTTAATCTTTCCAATGAAAGTGAAATCAGTAAGTATGGAAAGGTACTAGCATCTGTATCTGACAATTGCCTTCCCCCTGAAGGAAATAAAGGCATGATTTTAAAGCCTTAGACTTTTCTCATAACATTAAGATACACCTACAGCATTTTTAACAGCTCAGCTATTGCTTTTTAAAAGCTATAGTCTAACTTAAAGCCTTACAGCAATTAAACTGTGAGAACAAGGTGATGTGAGGAAGAAGTCATATCTACAGAATAGTTTCCAGTTGCCTTTAAACTCTTTCTCAGTTCTCACAGACAGTGCAGCAACTCTTCATTGTTGTGCTCCATCTTTAAACAATAACTGTTAAAGCAAACAGTGTTCCTGCAGTACTTGCACTACCATGAAGACAGAAGCCCGCAGAATGTAAGGAAACAGAACAGTGAAACACAAGCCAGCACAACTTCCCACTGACATGTATTTGCTATTACTAGAACTCCTTTGTTAATCCTTTCAGCTGAAATTCTGGGCAAGTTTTGCTATCTCATTGGAGATCATATAGTAAGGTCCTCTCTAAACACAGTTCTCCAGAGTGTCCACAGAAAACTACAGAGCATACTGACAGTCTATCAAATCCAAGCTGAGACACACTCATATTCTACAGAAACAATACCTTTTAGCACTTTTAAGAAGCCTTGGGGAGACTAGAAATATTAGGTGATGAACTGGGGAAATGAAGTGAAGACATAAGAGCTTAATCACTGTAGAGTGAAACTGAAAGTTAAGACTACTAAGAATGCTTTCCCCAAAATTTGATAGGTTCCTCAGGTCACTTTGATACTAGTCCCCAGTCTGGTTTCAGGACTGTGTGATTTTGCCTCAGTTTCCCTTCTCTCAGAAATTAATCTAATTTCATACATCGAGGCTTTTCTCACTAGCTGTCCCTCTCAGGCAAGTGTTTCCTGAAGTTTAAGATGCAATCCATGCAAGCCATACTACTGGCACAAACCCCTCTGCAATGGCTTCTTAAGGCTGTTCTGCCCTACATTTCTCCCCTAGGCTCTCAGATTTCTGTGGCTCATTAGCTGGGAATTCTGACCTTTCACATCCCTGCTGTTTTGCAGATCTCTCCCCATTAGTCTTTCAGGAAGTCCTGATAAATGGCACTTCATTCGCCCTGCTTCCTCCACCCCTACATTCTGCAGTGACTTCAGGCAGCCATTACATTACAGCCCAATTTCCAGTTTTCTCCTATTATTTGGACTTGCTGCCACTCCCTTTAACCAAGGGGAGAACACTTCTAAGCTCAAGAAGCTAAAAATTCAGAAGTACAAAGCAGCTCCTACACAAACTCCTACCAATATTTTGGGATGACAACTGTGGACTTGCATATTACAAAAGCTCACAATATCCTGCAAGGGACTGCAATGACCTTTGTATCCTTTTGATATCAAGGGGTAGAAATAAAAAGCTTGAAGGAATTTTATCTTCTCTACACAGGCCAGTCATCCCTCAATGTTCTAAGCTTGACAGCAAATATTTAGTTTAATTAAAAAGATGCTATTTCCTACTATTGTAAGCTGCTATCTCTGATCAGTGCACAGCTTTAGAATTAGATCTTTCAACTGACCTGCTACCCTCTATTTAGCCAGCCAAACATTTCACTCACAAACCAGAACACATCTTGCAAAAACCTGTATTGACACGTCATATCAGCTTGGCTGTGACAAAGCAGACACAAGGCATCAAAAATCTACTCTAAGAAATGGCAGGGAGCGACAGGGTAAAAGATGGTAAGCGTCATCCTCAAGTGGGATGTCAGTAACAACATTCTATAAGCAGAAAAATCAAGATACTGCAGCTCCCTCTAGTGCACTGCTGGTAGTGGGAATGCCCATCTCATCACGATTCTTGCTTAATTCACAGTCAGTATGAGTAATAAGGACTAAGCTGTACCTTTTGAGGGGCAGGGAAGAGAAGATGGGGACAGGGCAGCAAATTTCACTCTGGCTAAAACTACAAGATGTTCACAGAGGTTCTATGCTTACCTCATATGCAAATAAAAACCCTGCCACAGATATCAAATGAGAAGACAGTGACAGCAGCTAATCAGACAAAGAAAACAAAGGAAACAAACAATTGGGGCCCATTTTTATTCACAAAAACTTTTGAAATGTAGTGATACCTCCAGTTCTCTGAGTGCATTATCACATTCCTTCTGCCCGGGAGCTTGCTGGGTGCACAGTGTGATGAGCTGGTTTATACTCTCAGTCACAGCTCTAGGGAGAGTAGAAGCAAAAAAAGGTATATTTTAAAGTTAAACCCTTCCTCTTATTAAAAATTTTGTTTCATTAACTGTACACTGCATAAAGATTTACAACTTTGGTGTTCTACTACTTTTTTTTCTTTTCAGTGTTTGGGGATTAACGTGTGTTAAACAGTTCACCTTGAGACCACTTCTTTAACAAACTTCACTGGAGTAAAAACATTCTCACTGAAGCATTTGATAGTGAACCACCCCTGAAAATCTATCTCATCAGTGCGAACAATTAAGAAGTTAGTCCAGAAAAAACCAGAAGCTTCATCTCACAGCAATGAGTATATTAGGTGTCTGCAGCAAGGTTTAGGCTGCAGGGGTGGCCTCTGTAAGAAGAGGCCAGGGGCTGCCCCATGCCAGGCACAGCTGGTTCCAGATGGCTCCAACAGACCCACCACAGGACACAGCTGAGCCCGGCAGCCAAGCTGGTGGCACCTCTGGGAAAACATTGTTAAGAAAGGGCAAAACACCATCTGGCAGCAGGCCAAGGTCAACCCACTACACTAGCACATCGATATAACTTAGTTGCTGAAAGGTATTTTAGCACTTCTCCAGGTCCGATATTAACGGAATAATTTCTCAACTAGCACCCAAGAAGTCTTAAAACACAGAAAGAAGTGGCTGGTATGTCAAAAAATGTTTGAATGTAAAGTTATATTATATAACCTTTGCTAGCAAAGTCTTGTCTGTCATACTGTATTACACACACACATATAAAATCCTGCTATATATTTCCATAGTCTGTTATAAAATTGGTTTTTTACCTCTAACCAATCATTGATATTCTCCAAGTCAACATGCATCGGCTCCCTCAGGTTTAAATCCACAGAGAACAAGATATTTTTGCATTATGTTTCTATGGGAGTTCACAGTTCTGATGCTCTTAAGCACAGGCTGAACCTGACGTACAACATAGTCACTATCTGTGTTTCCAATGAATGCTCTGATATTAAGCAAAATTCTTTATAACTACATTCATTTTAGACTAACGGCTAACCACCCACAGAAGTAGCTTCTAGGAGAAGAGGCTTTGCAGGAGGAAGTAGAAGTCTGCCATTCATTGTCCTTAATCAAAGATCATTTTCTATAGCTGGGCACGTTGTCACCAGTTTGCAAAAACTTAGCTTGTATTGTGACATTATAGTGAAATGCAAGTTTCCTGTGTTGTTACTCATGGCAAATTAGAAAATGAGTGAAATCGGAGTGCATGGAGAATATGCTTTCCTCCGGCCTTGAAAACTCTGCATGGCATTTGGATTATTTTCTCTTTAAGAAAACTGGCACTTGATAACATGATTGGTAACATCAATAACATGGTTACCTAGATGGATGGTATCATACTGTTACAAAAGGAAACAGGATGTGCTTATTACATATACACCAGGTTTTATGTTTAATTCCAGGGCAAAGAGAATGGAAACTAATAGACATATTTGTTTAACTGAGACTCCTACCCTTTTCAGTAGCTTCGGTGTCCTTGTGGAGCCATTTTGCCCACCTTCCTCTGTCTTCTAGGACTGTTACAGACATGTGTGCCTTGTGTCCTGCCTGGCATACTGCATTATACACATGCAGTCCTGCTATACATTTATACAGTCTGTTATCAAGTTTGGGTTTTTTCTTTAACTAACCCTTGATGTTCTCCAAGTCAATATGTGTGTGTATATACAAATATTTTTGCAATTATTATCTATCTCTGAAAAATAACATGCATGGCTTCACCAACCTAACATCAATACAAGTGATGGATCCTCAGCCTCCTGAACGTCAGTGATTTCCATGCATCCGAAAAACATCACTGCATACAGACATATGAATAGATGGCAAAAATGGAAGGTCCTATTCACTCCCAGAGAAACTTCACGCCAAAATATCTTGTCCACTGTTGATTTTAATCTAACAGAGACAATGCACGTTGACTCAGAGAATATCAGGGATTAAATAAAAAACCCAAAACTTCATAATAGACTAGATTTTTCAGCTTTGTAGGGGATGCAATGTGGTCTCATGCATGTCATTACTACACACCAGGTACCTGTATCCTGGAATACACCCAATGTACAAGCATTACTTTTAAAGCTATTTGGAAGCAGTAGAACCAGGAAGGTGGCTCCTCAAACACCAACTCCAGACTGGAAGAAGACTGCTAGGACTCTAAAAGCCGCATTTGTTTTCATCAAATACAGCATATAAATACTTGGATCCTGCAGGGAACTCAGCCACTGTTGCAGTCCTATGAGACTGTCAGAGGAAGTAAAGAAAAATGCCTCCACAAGGAGGCCAAAGCTACTGAAAAAGTTGGATTGTCCATTGTAGATGCAAAAAAGGGGGAAGAAAGGGAAGAAGAAAATACAAGAAGGTTAATCACAGTACCATAGAAGATGAGAGAAAAGTGAGATAAGCCATCTTACAAACAGAAAGCAAAGGAAGCTGTGCCTCTTTTTTCATGAAAATGAAAAAAGAGAAAGTAAAAATACTTGACCCTGACCATATCATAGCAGGGAAAGAGAACAGAGCCCTGGGAAGCTTTCCCCAAGCAGCCACGGAGGATTTGCAAAGGGAAATACAGTGTGTCCTTAGTGTCTTAAACACAAACTGCGAACTGATACAGTATTTACTTTTCACGGTTATCTGATGTCTATGTAAAGTCTTATGCATGCAGACACACATACACACGCTAAGAGTATGGCAAAATAGAACATCTAAAGGCTCTGCATGGCTTGCCTCCCTTTTTTAATTATATGCTCCTACAGAGGGAATACCAGCCTGGCAGAAAATAACAGGGCTTCCCTGGGGACACTACCTTCCTCTGCACTCCAAAGAGGAACACTCCAAGCCTAAAGCAGAAATCTGTAGCAGCCTGATGCTGTGGCAATAACAAAAGCTCATGCAACTCCTTCACTTTTAAGCAGTGTGCCTTTGATTCTCTAAAATCTTCCTAGAAGCTATTTATTTTCAGGGAGACAAGGTGGATGTCAGATTTTTTTTCTTTTTTTTTTTTCCTTTTTTTTAACAAATATGGCAAAATAAAGTAGCATAACTTCTTTAAGAAGTCCTTTATTAAAGGAGTGGATTTATTTTTTTAAAAATAAAGTTATTGCTATTAGAAAGGGATGATTCCAATGTCCAGGACAAACATCAACTACATTATTCCCCAAGGAAGTAACAGTCTTAACTTATTCACTTCCTCTCTAGCCTAATCGCTGTGGGTGCAAGTATTTTGGAAGACAATATTGTAAGTCATATCCACACAATTTCATATGTTCATCTCATTTAATGTTGACATTTCTATGTGTGATATCTTATCTGTCCTTCAGCAGTCCCCTTCCACTTTGACATTTGAACGTTCCATTTACAGACTTAGATAACGGAATAAAAAGTTAAGTCAGAAAAAAAACCTGTGAAACAGATTTGACAAAGTGAAGGAGAGGTCATTATCCAGTCAAACACTGAAACGCGGTGTTATTTTTCACATAAACGCTGAGCACCTTGACTAAGAAACAGGGTCTACAAGATGAAATTCAGGGCATGGCTGACAGAATCCTTAAAGTATCTTCCACTAAATAAACATTACATCTAACCCTTTCAAGTGTTCTTGATCATACACACATACACGCTGTTAGTGATAGGTAGCCGCAACGTGATTTGTAAGCACATTCTATAGAAGAACATTATTCAATTTCTTTTCTTTGTTAGGGATTGAGAGGCTTACCGTTAGCTACTGCCTTGTCAGAACACAGATGGTAAAAAAACAGTAGTTAAAACACACTAGTCCCTTTCAAAAACCAGGTCAACTCTTCAACTGCTGGTTCTTATTTCCACTAACGGTAACAAGTTATGCTGGTTAAGGAACTACTCCAAAATAAGCAGTTTTTCCTCCAGCCTACTTTAATTTAAATAGAACTGCAGGTTCTAACCACTCAGTTAACTGTCAATAGCAGAAGAACACATAAACACATTACAAATATCACAGAGAAAAGCAAATACCTTAGGAAAACCTAAAGCAAGCAACACATTCTTACCTTGCTGCTGCTGCTAAGAGGTTCTTGGCATTAGGAGCTCCAGGATCAACAGAGAGAGATTTGGCAGCTAGTAACAGCTTGCTGGAAGCCATAGAGATGCTCTTGAGGTTACCTATTACTTGAATCTGGTCCTCTTTAGTCTGAAAAGCCACAGCACCGTAACATTAAGTGCAGAATTTGCAGTAAAGAGTGTGCTAAAACAATTTCTGGAAACCCAGTTTGTTTATCCACCTGAAACCACTGACATGCAGGGGACCATAATAGTTCAGAGAAGGACATGGACCAAAGCCTCTGTTTACCCAGACAGGTGCCTCTAGCTTCACTTACATAACAGAAAAAGAAACCCATATAACAAATAGCTTGGTTTCTAACAATGGCAGTATTCACAAATGAGCAATGGAGAAACTTTACTACTTGTTGGACAATGCTTTTGTTGTCAAGACTCTCATGTGTCTCTGCCTGGCACAACCGATCCACATTATTCAGTCAGCGTACACTGTCTGTATATTAGCATCCTCTGTGTAACCCACAGGCTCTGTAGCATCTAACTGGGATTACTCACACAGAAAGATCCATCCAGAAAGTCCTCTATCCCAAGAAAATGTTTCTATAAGCCTACTTTGCTACTTTGGTAAACATTCTGACTTGGATATTCTATTACTTATTTTAAGCCACTGCTTGAAAAGGAAAACCTGCATATACATACAATTACAGGGAAGTACTGCATTATTACAGCAAATAGCTGTGACTAGATTCTTCTGTCAATGATTAGTAGAAGAGAATCCATCCTTTCTAACAGTCCGTTCAGGGTTTTACGTAAAGATGTTGCATATTAATCAGCTGATGTGAATAGTTTTTACTCTTATATTTACATTCTGCTTCGTCCCTGCCCCCCGTGTCATGGTTTTAGCTGGGATAGTTAATTTTCTTCACTGTAGCTGGTATAGTGCTGCATTTTGGACTTAGCATGAAAATAATGTTGATAACACACTAATGTTTCAGTTGTTGCTGGGTAGTGCTTACACTAGTCAGGACTTTTCCAGCTTCCCATGCTCTGCCAGGTGCACAAGAAGCCGGCAGGGGAGGGGGCACATTCAAGACAGCTGATCCAAACTGGCCAAAGGGATATTCTATATCATGTGACATCATGCCCAGTATATTAACTGGGGGGAGTTGGCCAGGGGAGGCAGCAATTGTGGCTTGGGGACTAGCGGTGTCGGTCAGCGGGTGGTGAGTGGTTGCAGCACTTATGTTTTCCTTTTTTTCCCTTTTCCCTCTTTTCCCCAGGATTCATTTCTCTGTCTTGTTATTTTTTTAAATTATATTATCATTATTATTATTATCATTACCATTACTACTATTACTATTTTATTTTAATTATTAAACTGTTCTTATCTCAACCCAAGAGTTTTATTGCTTTTGCTCTTCCAATTCTCCCCTATCCCACTGGGGTGGGGGGAGTGAGCGAGCAGCTGCGTGGTGCTTGGTTGCTGGCTGGGGCTAAACCATGACATCCTGTGCCCCCTGTTTTGCTGGGCATCCAAAATACCTGGTATTGCTTCTGTTCAGCCCAAATACTACACACAGAGAGAAAGCATTCTCTTGAAAGATCAGCCATGAATAACTAAGACGGTTATCATCCCCTGTGTCAGCAGGATAAGCAAATTGGCAAGGGCCACAAGGTCATCAGCTGGAATTCTCTTTTCAAGTAGCTATTTGCAGTATAATTTCTGCCTTTGCCTTCATGAATTGCTTTAAAAAAAACATTCTAAAAGTCAGTGAGGCCCATGGCTAAAAAGATAGTCAGGTACCTAACTCCCACTCAGTTTCAGAGAATCAGCTGATATTTGGTGCCTAACTCACCACTTCATGGATCTGGAATCTGAATGATTAAGTTTTGATGGAGAATAATCAGCAGTCATTGCCAGTCTCTCTACTCAGCTCTATCTACAAAGCATATGCTCTATAGAGACACTTCATAAATGACTTCAGCAGACTGGCATACTCAAGACTTTCTGGCTAGTTTTCTTTCAGCAAACATTTCACAGGAACTTTTGCAAGTTCCTGCTACTAACCAGGGTAAAATAGTCTGCAGATTCTTTTTTCTGCGAGTCCTCCTAGCTCTCCTGATATGTGGCCCTTTTTTATATGCTGACATTTGCTATGTTAAATCATATCCAAATGACCAATTAGTGCAATTCAGTACACCTAAACCCAGTAAGATAAAATGAAGGAGGTATCTCCAACTTCAAATGAGTACCTAGACTGCTAGGAATAAGCTAGGTAATATGTGACAACATTCCTGATACTGAGTTCATTGGAATAGAACTCTGCCAGATTTTAAATCACTAAACAGAAATCCAAGTGCTTGCTGTCAGATCCATGGCATTTTAGCCAGCCCTCTTCAAATGCTTGCTCCACTCTTAGCAGGTCCACACAGGCACGCAGCGTAGAGCAGTATCAAACCTGGATTTTAAATGCATCTTTTCTTCCCTCTACCTAAAGCATTTGAAAATTAGCAAAGAAAGGTGCTAAATTTCGAACAGCGTTCACATAAACTATGCTTCATGATAGTTCTACCAAAAGAGAAGCAACCCTTTCATTAAGATCTGAGAGGTTCAGAACACCTTTGTACCCTCAGATATACAGTTCAAATTACTTAACAGCCCAAACTAGAAAGAGGAGTATGAAGGCATATTTCTGACAGGACGCAGGAACAAATACCAGTATCCTGTGTAAAACACAAATGCTGAGTTGACTTCACTCTGGATAACCAGTTCTGGATGACTGCTTCATAACTAACATCACCTGTCATATTTGAATAGGCTTACACTAGCATACTGTACACTGCTACAAGATACTGCCCTGCAAGATGCTATGCCCAAGATAACCCTCAGTCCCAATTAGCAAGGAAAAAAAAAATACCCCAAACAAAAAAAACCAAAACCACACAACAAAAAAACCCCCAAAAATCCAGCTTACTTGTGCTTGGCCAGCCATTTCAATACCAGCATCCAGAAATTCATCGAAATCATCACTGAATTTTCCAGAGGCTACAGCCAGTTCCCCACTTTGGCCCCGTGTAGCATGGACAACTTCTCCTGCTGACTGATTCAGGTCTGCTGCTGCCTGGTTCAGTTCACTCTGAGCTTCTTGAAATGACTTCGAACTTGGAGGTAGCTTTAAAAGACAAAGTGCCGTATTTTATTTTCTATCGCGTCACATCAGCCCTTTACAACTGGAAAGTTCAACACAATTCAAGAACACTAAATGCAATACAGTTGCGAGCTTCACATACAACCTAGAATGGAGTACTGCAACTGGACTGCCAGCGATTCAGTTCTGAATGCAGAATAATCCAACCATGGGACAGCTATTAACCAGAAATCTATACAACGACCTTAGCCCTGCTGTTTCTTTCAAGGGACAGACAAGTATGTAAGCCTTTCAAAGGACAGAGATGACAATTGCTATTTTATGGTTCAACTACAAAATTCAAAGTGATGAACTCAGTGGCAAAAGTTGGAGAATTTTGGTCTCCAAGTCACCATTCACTTCCACAAACAAGCTTTCCAGAACACCTCATAAGTATTGGCAGCTCTACACAATGACTCTGAACTCCTGACCTGATTTTACCAAAAGGCATTGCACAGACATATCAAAATACAATTCCTCCTTCATTCACAGGGTAGGAGGATCACAAGTAGGTGCAGAAAAAAGTTGTTCAAATCATATAACCTGGCAAATTACCAGTGCATAAAGGGGTGGTTTTTTTTTTTTTTTTTTTTTACATGGACGCAGTTAAACAGAAATATATCAATCCTCCTTGCACAAAATGACCATAGATGCACCAAACATTTTTTGACCGACTACAATGCTCCTTAAACTGAACTGATCACTTCTAGGTGGGAGATGGCTTATAATTTTCAAATTTTCATATTTTTCAAAATGTTAAGTCACAGTTGGCATTTTCAAAAAAACGAACTAATGGTAATCTATGACAACAACTTTAATACTGCCTTCATAAGCCACAGACACATTTTACCTTTCCCATAAACTAGAAGAACAGCATTTCAGCCGAAGTAGCAGCTACTTGAAGTTTCTTAAACTTAAACAGAACTTATATGAAGTATACTTAGGGCACATTTACTACATAATAATTTGACACAAGGGGAACCTAGATCTGCTTTTCAGTTCTCTGAAATTTATTACTATGTTAAAAAAACATCTCACCGAATCAACAAGGAGTTTCTTGCTAGATTCCCCAATACTCTTCAAGGCCACATCCACATCCTTTTGTCCAGGAAGACAATTCACACAGTTATTCAAGGAGTGAGACACTGCTTTTGCCACCTACAACACATAAATAAACACATCCACACCAAGAAAGGCTTAAGTGGTCATTTATCTAACAGGAGGCACTTTCTATAGACAGCAATTCCTACATTCCGACTCCAACAAGACCGTTTTTGATCCTTGAGACTTTATTGGTTTGCTCACCTGTAGTCTAGCAGTAGTCATTATTTATGCTCACCCATTTGATAGTATAGCATTGGTAGGGCAGCTCCACAACTGCTCCTGGCACCTGGGATAAAGGCTGCAGCACTGCAGATAAGGGAATGCCCCTGAGGTTAACCATATACTAATCCGAGAAATCCTCTGCATGCTACTTTTTTCAGACAAAGTCCTGATTAAAACAAACGTCTCCTCATAAGAAATTATTTAAAATACAGGCCAATTATAGAACTTTTCAAGTAAAAAATAACCTGTTACTCCTTAAAGGCTTCGAAAGCAGCAATGCCACATGTGTTGAAAACTTGCATTCACTTTTTGAATATAACATGAATACAGATCCTTCATCTGATAATGATCAGTTTAACAGTTTCGTTTTTGCAAGTCAAGCAGCCTACTCAAATATGTTGTGGGTCAGTGCGCTTAACTGCATCTCTGTGTAAGTTTATTTTTCTAAAAGATGACTAAAATACCATACTTTGCACCATCTGCATTGTTTAACATAAGCACGATATCTGAGAGCTGCTGGAAGGGCTAGAAAGCTGACATTCTTTGCAGACTTATTTTCTGTTGTTCTCTCTCATTATTTAACACTGCGTTTCACTGGGTGTTTGATAATTCATGTAGCTGCTCAAGTTGCAACTTACCTGTGCTAATCTCTGCTGACTGTCCGCATCCCCTGGTGCAGCCAGGGCCTGCTTCGCCTCCTGAATAAGCATAGCAGAGCCTTCCATGACATCCCTTGCTGAATCCAACATTGCATGTGCTGCCACAGGGTCGGTGGTAGATGCTGCAACCCCTCGTGCTGCCTGAGCCAGTGTCTTCAAAGCCTGAGCAGTTTCTCTGGCAGCTACTCCTATGTTCAGATTTCAAGGATTCTGTTAGTATCCTTAAAGATGATCTTTGGATTTCATGACAGATGAATTTGCAGGTAATGATCCCATTGCAAAATAACATTGCAAATGCAGTTTAAAAGAAAATCTTCAAACATGAACACATTTAAAATACACAGCATCATTTGCTTAGAGAAATGACTGTAGTGAAGCCATAAACTAAATATTATACCCCAAAGACCACATTCTGGGCACAGCTCTACATGAGTGACTAAATATTAACAAACAGCTGAAAAAGAAGAAAATCTAAAACTTGGGAATGAAAAACTCGTACTCCAAGCTATGGGGGAAAGTGATTGTCTGCAAGAACAGTGTACCCGCTTCTGAAAATGCAACTTTGGATTTTTTTTAAAGAACAAACACATCAATAGTTTAAGTTCAAGCAACTAAAAAAATTGGAAGAGCTCGTTAGGGGTGATACAACTTGCTATAACCTAACATCACTGTGAGTACAAGCACATAAAAATAACTGAATGAAGTCACAGAGAGGATGTCAAAAAATTAGTTTCTGTGGTCTGTCTGGCCAACATTATAGCGCTAGAGCTAATGAATGTCCTAAGGCATACAACTGTAGCACTAAGGCGTACAGCTGTATGAATAATGGTCCCATTCTTCTATTTTTGCAATTTAATTCAGCCCTTAATGAAAATCCATCTAAAATAGTCTTCCAAAAGACTTTAATTAGCACAGTCCAGTCAACAACATATGCAATTAATGTAGGTGGTATATTTTGAGTGATAATGTTAAAATCATGCTACTCCTATTAAAAGAACGCTATAGAAAAGGTTCGCTTTTGCTGTACAAGACCTCTTGGTTACCCATATTTAGGCACTAAAAATAAGCAGAATGTTCTAATATCCCTACTGGAAATGTTTAGAAAGCTGGGATGTCACAACCAAATACAACCCACAAAGTAGCCACGTTTGCATTTTAACACCAGTGCCTTTTAACATTTTCTCTTCTGATCAACTGAACATTTTTAAAACACAGAAACTTTAGAAGATAATGAAAACCAAGTGATATTATAAGTCAAAGTAAAACCAAGCTAGGCAGAGAAACAGTACTGCCTATGTTGCAGTTGCAACCTTTCTATTTGGCAAACCACAGAGAACTTTCTATGTTCTTAATTTAAAGAAAATTTCAGGAAAAAATACCCACATTTTGTCTCCTTTACTTAGAGTACCAGTAAGCATCTTTAAATTTTGACAATTTATCACAGCACCACAAAATAAAAAGGTCTGATTGTTTTGCTTTCAATTTGGTGCTGCTTTCATTCTCTACAATGACTTTCAGTACAAAGCAAAAAGAAACTTACTGTGACAGTTGCAGACAAAAGGGAATTATTAAATAGTGCATATAAGCTGTAAAGTATATTTATCAGAGAAAGAGCAGAATGTCATAATACCTGCAAACACTTGGTGCTTGCTTGAGCACACAACAGTTTTTGCATAACCAGGTAGTATGAGATAGAAAGGAACTCATTGCTTTGTAGGATTTCCCAACCAAACAGCTCTTATAGCTTGATGTTAAGAGAGCTACTAGATTCAATTATTCAATATCAGCTGCAAGTATCTGTATTCCTTTGCCAGATACCCAGTGCTAACTCCTGCATAACTGATAGAAACATGAGAAACACCTTAACACAATTACATCTGCTTCAAATGAAAGCAACTGTAAGTTATGTAGCCCTGATGCAATTATATCCAATGAAGTGGTAATTGCCATAATGCATTTTATCAGTAATATTTAAAAAAAAAAAATCCTATAGTAGCATTTGCAGCAACAGCTTTCATTTCTTACAGAAATAAGGAGACAGAACATTTTACCATCTAAGAGTAAACCTCTCCCTGCCCCTGCAAGAAGCATTCTCCTTATTAAGGTGGTTTTGGTTTCTAAAAGTACAGGTAGAAAAACAAGTTGCAGAATCTGTGTGCCCACATTCCGCATTGGCTTTAACTCAAACTATGCAAATGTGATCAATGAGTCAGAGAGGCCAGCTGCGTTATACATGTAAACTGGTAACATCTAGTAAGAGATGCAGTTTTATACATCACCAGGCTATGCCAGTTATGTTTGCATCCTCTGCTTCGAAAAATATCCGAAGACCCTTTTAACCTTCTGAAAGGACATAGAAACATTTCCAGTGGCACTGACCTTTAAATTGCATTACATTTTAGCTCTGTCCTTCACAGAGTTTGTGGCATATATTTACAAAAACAACAGATGTCTCAATCTATTCTGATCATATACAGACACACAGCAGATTGCAACACTATTCTTTTATGAAGCACGTTATTTACACTAGCAATTCCAAGTAACTTGCCACAAAAAATTCACTACCAGCATTAAAAAGGAAAAAAAAAGAGAGAGAAGTGAGCAATTCCTTGATTTAAGGAGTCTGTGATAAGAAAGCCTGCTATCAAGTATGGAAAGCAGAGTTTTCACAGAGAAATTACAAATAAAACACTACCTGTGTAGTGCTCATTGCCTTGAGCAGCACAAGTTAACAACTGGGCCATTGACGAACCGACTGCTTTGGATGTACTTCCCAGGTCCTGAGCGCATTTCTCAAGCTGTGAAAAATTGCAAAGGACAAAATTCTTTGTTTAAGCTCAACTAAAACAGACTTGTTTTCTAAACAGTATTAAGAAACTCTTCATTCCACAAAACCCAAGCTTTTACCTCAGCTACCGAACACACACAGTTTCTATGAAACCTGATCAGCATGTTTTCCCTGTCCAGGATGAAATAAATTAACATATCAGATAATATGAACAACAAAACTATTTTATAATTAGCAATGGAAATCAATACCTTCATCTGAGGAGAAGCAGGTTTTTGCCAAATAAAAGATTTCAGTTTCTAAGCCTAAGAGGATTGGTAGTCTTAGAACTATTGAGTTCTCGTCTTTGTCACTATTGAAAAGAAATTCTTTTGTTGGCAAGAAAAGACTGAAACATCGCTGCTACTAAATTGTAATTTGTGTAATACAGAAGGAGGCCCTACAGTCCTAAGAGTAATTTTGCTACAGAACATGCTTATGGTGTAGTAGGAATATATACTCTTTTTAAGAGAATTAGTGCAAAATCCTATCAGTGTCATCATCATCCAAAGCCTCATGACTTGTTTTGCCTCTAATACTTAAAATTTTTAACAGCTAACTTTGTTTGTTTGTTTTTAAATGAAGAACATCCTTCCTCAATTACAGTTTCTCCTGGGAGAGGTTTTAACTGTCCATCCACAGCTGCCATCTTCGCATCTTGCAGTTCATTTTTGAGTGTCTGGACTGTATTCAAAGCAGAATCGATTTCCATGGGGCCACATGCTTCATGAGCCTACTCAGAAATCAGAGCAATATCACTGTTAGCAGCTGTAAGCAACTATAAGAAATAGTAAATGCTTCAGATACAATCTCCCCCTCCCAAATTATTGCTCTCATGACTTTAGAGGCCATTGTGGGCACTTTAAATGTTATATATCATGGATTCCAAACTCCTGCACAATATTCTTAGCTTGTGAATAGAATAACACGCTGTTAAGAACCACCAAGGAAGTGAGAAGCACTTAGCTCGCGTACACATACATTCACACTAGGCAGTCCAGGTACTGAGAAAATAACTCCTGCAGTCTGGACTTCACATTTGACAAATAGCCTAACTATGCATCGTGACTGAAGTCACACTGAAGCCACTGATGTGGCTGCCCACAACCAATAGTACCTGACTTGATAATTTTCACGTTAGCTCAGGTATAGCCACCGATAGGCTACAATTCTGTTTTAGGGCCTCAGTGTACACACACAAAAAAAGCAGACTTTCCACTGATACTTTTGTTTTTTTAAAACCCATACATAGTTTAGAAATCTGTGCATGAAACACAGATAGCCTCTGCTTCCCCGAATTTTAGGGGCTACAGCTCCAGTTCACAATGACAACATTGACCACAGCAGTGCTGTATCTGGGTTCCCCCCAGCTTGGAAGGTGCATGAGATAACGCTCCCCTTTCCCTGCTCTCCTTCAAATGTAACAGCAGCTCAGTGCTTTGATGTGCTGCTCTGTATATACCCTCCTCCTGTCTTTCTGGTATCGAAAGGGTAGCACAAGCTTTTCAGTTTTCTTGCCACTTCTCCCTCCCCTTTCTATTATGACACAGAAGCCACCTGGTAGTCTGAGCAAAATGTGCACAAAAAGCAACAATGAGAAGCGAATGCTGCCTAAGCATAAGCCATTCCCTTGAGGGAGACAGTGGGTCAGGCATGAGTGAGCCTGTGACCATCATCCAAGGCACCTTGTTTTAGCTGATTAAAACTAGTATTTACGTACCTTCTGGGAGGCAGTTCGTAGCTCAGCTAAGCTGGTAGCAAGATTCTTTGCACACTGACTTAGCTGCATGGCTGCTGCTTGATCAGTCACAGTAGGGACTGCAGCTTTAGCAGATGCCACCATTTTACTTCCAGGCTGTTCAAAGAAGAGCACAGAACACAACTGGTTTTACTAGCTCATTTTCTTTAAAGAAGGCTTAGGGTTCAACAAACAAACTGCTTCCTCCATCTACACACTCATGAGTGTTCTAGATCTTCTGTAATGACCATTTCATGCACTTCCCTGCTCCTTAACCACACCTTCTAGATCCCAGCCTTTTATTCATATGCTGCACCCTGTCATAATCCCACATTGCAGTGTCTTCTGCAGCAGGACTCATTTGTGCTTTACTAGTACAATGACCACTTCCTTGGTACCAATGTATCAATGTATCAAAGGCCTGAGGCCTTTGAGTAGTCAAGTAGACTACTGAAAAATATTTCAATATTCTGTTTTGCCATTCAGCATCCATGTGGTATGAGCAGGTCCAGGTGGCACAGATGGCAAATTTGTCTCAATGTTTCTAAATATTAAACTCCGCCAAAATTCTATAAATTGAAAACTGTAATTCAAGCAATGACTCTTCACAGGGTTTGCTGCTAATACAATTAAAATACTTTGCTGATTCTCACCATCACCATGGTACACATGTATAGCCAGAAGGGAGATGGATCATTTTAATGACTCCAGAGGGAATCATATACAAAAACACTCAAACAGAGTGAGACCATTGTTTGTGATACTTCTGCCTACATGGGACCATAAAGAACCTGCTAACAACCATTCCATTCATTTCCATTCCACATTTAAGGCAGGACTAACTGGTGCCAAATAATGATCACGTCATTACATGGAGAATTGGTTTCTTCTGTTTGTTTCTTGTAATGTCAACAATAAACCAAATCGTTTCGTTGCCAATGCTCAATATTTTATCTATTTTTTAAGGTGTTTAGGAAGAAGCACAGAGTCAAATTTTAAGTTTTGTTCAAAACTTAAATCAAGATCCATTACATATGCAGGCTAGTATCTAAAAAACATGGTAAATCCCCTTTTATTTTTGAAGAATTCTGGAGCTAATTGCTGCAACACTAACTTTACTTTCACTAAGAAAGGTGACAACAGCATCTCACATATTCAGACCTCTGCTTAGAAAGATGCTGAATTATCCCCATCTTGTTCTTTAAACCCTTTCCCAGAAGGCAAGTGCCACAGCAATGAATGTTTCTTCTCCATACATTTTAGTTTTCTTGTTACTTTTATCCTCAATTTTGGCAGCTTTTACTCTCCACAGATTCAACATACTTCAGCCATCTGCCCTGAGGAACTAAATCTCCTTAGCTATGGCTTACAGTCAGTGATGAACTTCTTTACATGGTTCTTAACAGTTTACTGCTTATTTACCACAAACAAAAACATAGAGCACTAAAAAATGCTTTTTGCTCTGATGAAATCTCCTGCAGTGATTGATTCACTTCACCTGAAGGAAGTTCTGGCTGGAATTTATTAGAGCAAGCTGGGCACTGAGGTCTTCTGCCTGAGCTTGACTTCCTCTTACACCCTGCACCAACTGAGGAATGTGGTCTGCAACATTCTGCAATAAACAAAGGGAGAAGCTTTTAGTAGATAAATAAAAACTCCAAACCCTCTGACACTAAAGCAAGCCCTCTCCCCACCTGCCTTAAAGACAACCTGTAGTATTCACAGGTACAATACTCTTGTGCCTTCACAAAATTTGTTTAGGATTCCATGGAACTGTATTAATACATGATAGGATTTTTTCAGAGACATTCTACTTTTACTTAAGAAATCTTTATTCAAGCTACTCATTAGTTTAAAGATCCTACAAGACAAACTAAATTTTTCTGCAAAACTATGTACACAAAGTGTTTTGAATTACTTCCTACTGCATGTTCAGATGCCAGCAGTGGAGGTGACGGATTTTTCAGGAGAATGTCTCGCTCTCAGAATAACATTGTCTTTCATACACAAGCACCTCAGCCTACTTTTCCTTGATTTCTAATATTACAAACTTTATAGTATGGCTGGATCATTCTGAAGTGTGTATTGCTTAACCCTTATTCCTGGACTGCCCAGATTCATGCTCTTTGTCCATCTATTTCACAACACCACTTACTTCAGCAGTGCAATACTAATTTCCCGCCCCCCCCCCCCCCAAAAGTTAAAAAGTAGGTATCAGATCTTCTCTGCTATCTAAAAAATCATCAAGATCAAATAATGAACTGTAAACAATACAGTGATTCAGCTTTTTTTGCTTAATTCATACTGAAATAGCAGCTGCCTACAACACAAATAAGGTAGCTCAAGTACATCTCGAGATTCATTCCAACATTTCTTACGAATATCACTGTGACAAGAAATAATTGCTGAATGTTAATGGGGCTTTTAACGATACCTTCTTTAATGATTTTGTTCTTGTTCCCTACATAATGGCTCTTCCATCCAGTAGAAAACCCTTTTGCATTCTATTGTTTTTTTCAATTTTTTGTTTAAATGCAATTTCTTTAAAAACGCTGAAGCAACATTAGTCAGAGCTAGAAATTAAGCTGCCAAATGTAGCTTAAACACAGAGAAAACAGCTTCTCAGACTCTTAATTCTAGCTTGGAACTATAAAGATGTGCTTGACTTCAGGCATACCTTGAAATCTGTGGTCTTGGCAGCTTTAATTTCAAGCTAGGAATCATGTCAACCCCATAGTAAGGTCTAAAACTTATTTTTTTACAGTGACTTTTAAGGCCCCACTTGTTTGTAGGTTGAATGTCAGAATAGCAGGATCAGTACTGTTAGTTATATAACCAATTGTGTAACCCATACATTAAATATAAGGGTTTCACTCCATTTTAGTATAAATCACTATTGCTACTCCATCCTTCATTGTGGAAAATTTGACAGTTACCTTTACTTCATAGCAGACCTCAGTCCCATTTCACTGCACGTATCATTAACAGCCTATTTTGATGATCATAGAGCTACTCACCTGGAGAGCATGCTTATGCAATGAATGCATGGCTAAGACTTCTTGCCAGTGTACAAGTTTCTGAGCAACCAGACCCCTCCGCACAGTGCTTCTAGCATAGCTCTGCATGTACAGTACTGTTGACTGATTTGCAGCAAAACTTCTACTTAAAACACATGCTTCAGGCGAATTGGTTGTTACTCAACAGATACATGCTGAGGTATATAAGCCTGTCGATCCTTTCTAGTAAGGTGTTTGCACGGGTATTTCTAATAGGCAAGTACTACGTGGCGCTTACAGTACCTCAGCTTTTCAAAGCTCTCCATACAGTAATGCCTGGAAACTATGGATAATACAATAAATGAGAGTTCTCCAGAATCCATACGGGTGAATATGTGTGGTGTTGGTTTTGGTTTGGTGGGTTTTTTTTTTTCTCCTTAAAATCTTCTTTTGCAGTTGCAACAGTATTATTGTAGAAGGTGATCTTCAGTTCCCCATAAAGCAGAGTTCAACAGTTATTTGTCAGTGGGTTGTGATATGTTTACCTTACAGCTCTGCACGAGTTGCTGGTGGGCTGCTGTGTTCTTATTTGAAACAGCTGCATTCTGAGAAGCTGCAATAGTCTGAGTAGCAGCAGCTGCTGCTTGTTTAGCTGCAATCTTCAGAGAAAAAGAAACAGAGTTAAATCAGAGGTAAAAGTCTGAGTAATACAAAGGATGAAACACATATTATAGGTAACTCTGACAATAACAACTTTGACAGATTAATACATTATATCCCTTGATTAATGTGATTTGCCTTAAGGAAACTCAGGATTGCTCTTCTCTCAAGGTGAAAATGAGCTGAACACTGTTATCGATCTCTAACTTACCAATAAAGAAAAAGGTGGAAGTAGAAGGACTCTAAGCTCTTATTCCTTCATAGCTTAGGTTGCAATATGACCAAAAGAAGACAATGACAGAGAGCAGAAATGGTCTAATCAATTAGCTCTTCACAAAGAAGGCCAGAGAAAACAGGCAAAATAGATACAGTGCTTCACACTTGTACATTAACACCTCTGATCAAAGACTCAAGGGAGCCAACTTCTACAGAGATTGCTCTATGACAAAAGCAAAGATACTAAAATGATGCAGAGGTACAAAATACTGGTATTACTGAGTCTAAAAGCACTGAGAAGACCTTCTTCAAATATTATCAACCTCTTACAATTAAAAACTTAGAAATTCAGGAATTTATCCAAGGTATTCCAACATATACAATACTTTCCTTTAACTGGCCCACTAAATACAACCAAGCATGAGGTTCATTCTCATCGTTACACGTCACTCCTTTGTAAGGCAGTATATGTTACAAGAGCAAAGCAAAAAACGTCCTTTCTATAAAGCTTTCTTGCATGCAGTTAGAAAATTGAGACATCACCCTTTATTTCTGAGATACTCCTGATTTTTGGTTCCAGCCAAATACAGTAATTTAAATGCACTTCTGGAACATGGTTACCTACTTGGACCTCGTTGTTTGTCTAATCTCATTGCACTTGAATCAGACTACTGTAAAACCACAGTTCGAAACTAGGAATTACGAAAGGCTTCTTTTTGTTTAATCTGTCTTTTCTACATTTTAGCTGAGAATGGGAAGATCAAACCTTGCCTACAAGACAAACTTCGGAGATATTTTATCCTTACTGCACAGTAAATCGCCTTTCTCCCCCTTGGCTGTGCTACCAGCTATGGTGTATCTTTTCATTTTCGTCTCTGCTTCTTTGATTCTCTGAATAACTTAGCAGTTTATTTGGATATGGTGCAATTCAACATATCTTTGTACAGAAATTTACATGAAACTCAGGCAGCTAAACTGGTAAAACCAGCAAAAGATATTGTGTGTAAATGATAGATCATACAGATGAATTAAAACAGTAATGAATTAGTTTCAGCTCAGCTGTTTGAAACCTCAGCTGTTCTAATTTTATGACTAAGCCACCATCAAATGCCTTCTGAGTCAAATTCTTACAGCAGCTTACTACATCAGTGATACAAGTTGCTCAGTTTTGAGGATTATGGTATCATATGCTCATCTCTAATTCCTAGCCTTGTACTCTAGAATTGAGCTTAAAATGCTATCATTCCATGCTTGGCACTTTTCCTGAAATATGCATTTCTAGTTGCTTGAAATTATCTACAGATACTAATTATCAAAATGGAGTAAACTGAAAATTCAACAGTATCTAGTTTCCAACCTCTAATCTGTTGACAATTTTCTTCTTGATGGCATTCTGTGCAGCAGCATTTGTAGCAACCCGCAGTCCCTCTGCTGCTTCTCTCAGACGCTGCTGTTGATCCTCATTTTCAGGATTGGCTGCAGCTCCCTGCACAAAATTTCAGAGTAAAAAACACGAGCCTCAGTAAAAGTTCCTGGAGAAAATGTAGATGAACATCAAGGCTTTAGTTCCAGACAGTGTCTGCTACATCAGCCTTTATTTTCCTTATATTATCTTAACCAAAGTTAGAAGAACATTAAAATGTTATAAGATTTCGAAGCAGAAAATTTATTGCTAGTGCAAAGTTGTTACTGTATACGTTAGGTACTTTGAGGAAGGGAGTTGAACGTATACTTCATATACTACTTCAGATGCTTGGGAAAAAAAACCTTTTTAACCCTTGTAAACTGTTTCTGCTATGATCTGTAATAACGTACTTTGATTATATGAATGTAGGTTTTGAAAAAAACCCCACTTTTTCAAATTCCCAATTCAATATGCCTTTCAGTAACTGCAGTCCACACCTTGAGATTTAACACAGTAGGTTTTCTCCAGTTTCTGCGACTTGCCGTATAGGACTCCATACAGCAGCCTTCCATCTCCGATGCTTTCCCACCAGACGACAAGACCCATCAGTGAACAGGGCATATTGCTTCTCATTTTCTGGCAGTTTATTATACAGTGGGGCCTCTTCAGCATGTGTCACCTCCTCCTCTGGCAATATTCCAAAATTTTTGCCTTCTGGCCAGTCCATGATCACTTCCAAGATTCCTGGGCGACTGGGGTTTCCTATTCGAGCCCATTGGGTGATCAGCGCGACCCACTTACTCCACGTAGCATCAGTTGCATGATGTGTAGGGGGACCCTCCCTTTGAACATCCAGCCCAGCACCGGCAGTCGAGGTGCCAGGAGGAGCTGTGCTTCAGTACCGATCACTTCTGAAGCAGCTCAAACCCCTTCATATGCTGCCAATATCTCTTTCAGTTGGAGTGTAACGTGCTTCGGACCCTCTGTATCCCCGACTCCAGAACCCTAGGGGCCGACCTCGGGTCTCCCCTGGTGCTTTCTGCCAGAGGCTCCAGGTAGGGCCATTCTTCCCGGCTGCAGTGTAGAGCACGTTTTTTACATCTTGTCCTGCCTGGACTGGCCCAAGGGCTACTGCATGAACTATCTCCTGCTTTATCTGTTCAAAGGCCTGTCGTTGCTCAGGGCCCCATTTGAAATCATTCTTCTTCCGGGTCACTTGATAGAGAGGGCTTACAATCAGACTGTAATTTGGAATACGCATTCTCCAAAAACCCACAACGCCTAAAAAAGCTTGTGTTTCCTTTTTGCTAGTTGGTGGAGACATGGCGGTTATTTTGTTGATCACATCCATTGGGATCTGCTGACGTCCATCTTGCCATTTTATTCCCAAAAACTGAATCTCCTGTGCAGGTCCCTTCACTTTACTTTGTTTTATGGCAAAACCAGCCTTCAGAAGGATTTGGACTATTTTCTTCCCTTTCTCGAAAACATCTTCTGCTGTGTTGCCCCACACGATGATGTCATCAATGTACTGAAGGTGTTCCGGAGCTCCACCCTGTTCCAGTGCAGTATGGATCAGTCCATGGCAAATGGTAGGGCTGTGTTTCCACCCCTGGGGCAGTCGATTCCAGGTGTACTGGACACCCCTCCAAGTGAAAGCAAACTGTGGCCTGCACTCTGCTGCCAAAGGGATTGAGAAGAATGCATTAGCGATATCAATTGTGGCGTACCACTTGGCTGCCTTTGACTCCAGTTCGTATTGAAGTTCTAGCATGTCCGGCACAGCAGCACTCAGCGGCGGAGTGACTTCGTTCAGGCCACGATAGTCTACTGTTAGTCTCCACTCTCCATTAGACTTCCGCACTGGCCATATGGGACTGTTAAAGGGTGAACGGGTCTTACTGATCACTCCTTGGCTCTCCAGTCGTCGAATGAGCTCATGGATGGGAATCAGGGAGTCTCGGTTGGTGCGGTATTGCCGCCGGTGCACTGTTGTGGTGGCAATTGGCACCTGTTGTTCTTTGACCTTCAGCAACCCCACAACAGAAGGGTCCTTCGAAAGACCGGGCAAAGTAGACAGCTGTTTAATCTCCTCCGTCTCCAAGGCAGCTATACCAAAAGCCCACCTGTACCCTTTTGGGTCCTTGAAATACCCTCTCCTGAGGTAGTCTATGCCAAGGATGCACGGAGCCTCTGGGCCAGTCACAATGGGGTGCTTTTGCCACTCATTCCCAGTTAGGCTCACTTCTGCCTCCAATACAGTTAGCTCTTGGGATCCCCCTGTCACTCCAGCAATACAAATGGGTTCTGCCCCTACATAGTGTGATGGCATTAGGGTGCACTGTGCACCGGTGTCCACTAGAGCCTTATACTCCTGTGGATCAGATGTGCCAGGCCATCAGATCCACACAGTCCAGTAAACCCGGTTGTCCCTTTCCTCCACCTGGTTGGAGGCAGGGCCCCTCTAATTCCAATTGCAGATTTCCCAACCCACTTCTTGTGAATGGGAATCAGAAGTCTCTCTATTAGGATCACAGAATCAGCACTTCTACTCCTCTATCTGGGGAACTGCTTACAGGATTCTGCACTTGTTCAGGGGTGAAGTCCCAAAACACTGGAGGTGCCCACCGTCTCAGGCACTTGCCCATACTATCCTACATACCCTGCCACCCATAATTATCGAGCCTTGGGGCAGATCTCTGGATGATATTCTTGAATTGCTTATTAACCTTAGACAAAACCAAAACAATCCACCATAGGAATATCAACAGATGTATCTTAACTACCCAAGCATGTTCAAGATACTGAAAAGTTGTTGTAATGAAGGAGGAGACATTACAGAAGACGGTAGCTAAGGTGCCATTCTGTATTTCCTCCATAAAGAACCTCTCAGAGGAGGAGGTATAATTGCTAATTGTCTCCATGAAGTGGTAGCCGAAGTACAGTAACGGCTTCCATGCAAGACCCAAATAACCGATAAAACTCAAGGCCAGTGTTTTAATAACAAATCTCCTAGGCAAAACATCTCTAACCACTGCAGAGCACAGCAAACTACAAAACCCAACGCCAATCTTTAACATGTACTTCAAAATCAGCATGGTGTAGGTCTGACTAACTAATATTGAGAACAGATGAATCAATGCTGTGACCAGCAACTATTATTATCTCAAACCCTTCGTGCCCCACATTGGGCGCCAAAAAGGACTGTTGTGGTTTAGCCCCAGTCAGCAACTAAGCACCACACAGCCGCTCGCTCACTCCCCCACCCTTGTGGGATGGGGGAGAGAATCGGAAGGGCCACAGTAAGAAAACTCGTGGGTTGAGATAAGAACAGTTTAATAATTAGAATAAAACAGCAATAATACTAATATAATGAAAAGGAAAATAATGAGTGAGAGAGAGATGAAACCCTGGAAGAAGGGGAAAAATAAAAGGGAAAAAAACCCCAAACTAAACAACAAGTGCTGCAACCGCTCACCACCCGCCAACCGACGCTGCCAGTCCCCGAGCCACGATTGCTGCCTCCCCCAGCCAATTTCCCCCAGTTAATATACTGGGCATGACATCACATGATATGGAATACCCTTTGGCCAATTCGAATCAGCTCTCCTGGTTGTATCCCCTCCCCTCCCGGCTTCTTGTGCACCTGGCAGAGCATGGGAAGCTAGGAAGTCCTTGACTAGTATAAACACTACCCAGCAACAACTAAAACACCAGTGTGTTATCAACATTATTTGCATACCAAGTCTAAAACACAGCACTATACTAGCTACAGTGAAGAAAATCAACTATCCCAGCTAAAACCGTGACAGAAGTCTGAGAAAGTACTGGAAAGTCAAGGATACAGTCTGTGGCCGGGCATATAGGCCTTCTAGTGCCCTAGCAGAATGGCTAGCCCTGATCTGTAAAAATCATTTAAGTGTAGGATCTGGGAAACAATTCAAAGAACATATTCCTCCCTAGTGGATTTAAATAGGTTTCTAGCACAGAAAGGAAAGAAAAGGTTAGATGTTTGCCTGTCTTGTGAGAACAGGGTGGGAGGAGGGGGGAGGAACAACACAGGCAAGATGCCCCAGGTGGAAGAAACTGTTCCTAAGACAAACAGAGGCAGAGTTGCTTTGTTAACAGCTTTTCTGAGAGATATTTGTAAGAGATTACTATGGGTTTGTTGTTCCATTTGTATTGGTAGACTGGTACAAGACTTTGCAACACAGTGGTTTTGGCTGCTGGTGACTGCCCAAGATGGCTTGAATCATGACAACCATGCACACAGGTGAGCAAAGCAGTGCAAGAAAGGTTTTTAAAACCAATAAAACCAGCTAACTAATAAATTGTTTTTTTCTGAATGTACCTAGGATAAGTCATTAAATGCAGAACATTTACAGGATAAGAAAAACCATCTCTACTATCAGCCAGATCCTATCTATAATAGCCCACATACCATCTCTTCTTTGTGCATAACCGTACAATTTTAAGCTGACAGTTAGCTCATTTTCCTGGTACCTTTGCAGCTTCAACCATGCGGGCTGTAGAATCTGCCAGGAGCTTTGCAGCAGCCAGAAGCTTCTTAGAGTTGTCCATGTCAATTTCTGCTTCAGCATCTGACCTCATGGCATTGACGAGATCAGAAGTAGCTTGAGCCAGTACCCTGGCCTGCCGTACCATTTCACCTGTGGTATACAACAATGTTTTTACTTTCCTTCTCTCTGCGTTTCAGTTTCAAAAGTCATCTCAACAAGACGAAAATAAAGTTACATTTGCTGAAGTATTCTTCTGACTTGAAAATGCTACACAAATAGTTCATAACTTAGAAGCTTCATAAACAAAATCTTGGATCGCAACATAAATGAAGGAAACTGATACAGTGGAGATTAAGAAAAAACATAGTATTTGCATTCTAGATAGCAAGACAAAACCCCAAAAACAATGCTTTAAGGTAATTTTGAATATACAGTTCAGGGAAACTCCTGGCCCAGTGAAGACTGATAATTTTGCTCTCAAATTACAGCAAAGATTTCACTCCTTCAGTAAAAATTACCCATCTTCCACTCGTTCTTCTTTTGGGAAAGTTCTTCTGGGGAATTATCTTCTGTCTAATATAAACTAGATTAAGAACTCTGTCAGAATGGACTCAGCACCAATTACGTAGCTTTGGCCAAAAATAAAGTCTATATTTAAGATACTGGAGTCATGTTCTGGCCACGGTGATGCACAGAGAGGAAACAGCAATGCTCCTGACATGGATACATACCCTTTCTAGAGCAAATTCATTTGGTCACTAACATACACTCGAACTCCTTCATGATAGACTTGAACCCATAAAGCCCTTTGGCTTTCTTTAGGTCATCAAACCAAGTAAGACATGCATGGCTCTAAGGCCTCATTCTTTTCAAATGCTCCTAAAAAATCATGGGAAAGAAAACCAAAGGAGCATTTTTCTCATGCTTTGAAGGTGACTTGTGGGCTTCAGAATTAACACCTTCTTACCAGGCTCCTTTGGTCAGGCATAAGCAAAAAAATTAACGTTTTCTATCTGTTATCAACTATTTCCCAGCATACAATTTTGCAATTAATATTTTTACCAATAAGGGCTAACTTGACTCCCACTCCAAATATTCCACTTGAAAAAAATCCCTTTAAATGCCTTTTCTTACAGTATTAAGCCAGTAAATCAAACAGAAAGAATAACCTGCTTGGGCAATAATACAGCAGTCACAAGCCAGAGTCTCTTTGCTGTTAGAATTGTGACTGCAGGAGTGCAATGATAAGTTGGAAACACCAAATGGAATCTGAATGCCTTCTCTAAAAACTAACTATTGCACAGGGTATTTGACTGTGAACAGAAAATAAATGCTATCCAAGATCATCTCCGTTACTGCATCCTTCTGTAGAGAAGCTGAATGATAAGTGACAGCTAAACAAAACTTGACATGCTTTCTTGCGCACATCTACAGTAATTAAATTCCTCAGGAGAGCTACAGAGCACTAGAAAACTTTTTCCACAGCTTTCAACTGGAAGACTAAGAGTGGTTTAGCAAACATTCCTGTGCATCTTTTAAAAAATTTAATCACTCAGATTTCTCATAAAGAAGATTCTAGGGTCAAAATACACTGAGAATTTCCCTAACTACTTCCCTGCACATGTTCCTCTAGAAGGCTACTGCACAGCTGAAATGACAGTTCCTTAAAAAGAGAAACATCTGAAAGTTTTACCTCTTAAACATAACAACTAAGATGACTGTACAAGAAAAGATTAGTTTGTTCATATCAACTGTAACATGAATACAGCTGTGACTGAAATATTTACTGTCCTGACCTTGTGTTTATATAACATGAAAGAAAAGACCAAAACCATATTATTCACCGTAACTACTTTTAAAAACTGATCCCATTTTAAACTCTCTATGATTTGTCTTGATTTCATGTTGATACTGCCCCGTCATGGTGTTCTACTTCATGACATTTATAACTACTGAAATTTCACCATTCTAAGTAATTTACTGGTTCTTTACTAAAAATTCATATTGGATCACTTAAATGTTAAGCATCTCAAGTTTTGGTTGGTTGTAGAAGCTGCACATTTTAGAAATGTCATATGAAAAAGTACAAGTTTCAGAACCTAAAACAAAATCTAAGCATAATAAAATCAATCACTGGGAAGTATTTGCTCAGGTATCTGTCTTCATATCTGGAGATGAGAAATTGCCACACAATTCTGTGAAGTGAAGCAGTGGCAGAAAACACACAAAATACTACAGCGATCCTTTAGCATGATATTGATTGTTTTCAGAGAATATTCATTCTATCTAGCACACAGCTACATGCATTTTGCTGACTTAATATATGGGTTGAACGACTACTCATCACAACAGCACTAGCCTAGAAGCACAGCACATTTCAGAGAAGGTTTTTTTACTTGCATTATTTGAAATGTGCACATCTCTGAATCATGGAAAGCTACTGTCCATTAGAGAAACTTACCAGCATCTCCCATCGAACTGAAAATACTCTCTGTGACACACATGATGGTATCTGTAGCCTGGTCATAGCGTCCAATGGGCTCTCCCCTGCTTGCAAACTGGCGGACATGTTGCAAGAGGTCATTCAGGGCTTGGCTGACAATGCTGGCGGCTGCACTGACCTGCTTCAGTAACTCGGTGTCATCTGTGGCAGCCTGGCAGGCCCTCACACAGTTCTCCACTGAACGGTCTACCAGTTTCCCTGCCTCAATCAGCTGTTCCTGACACACCGGGGAGCTGATGGTGGGACTCACAACCTGCGTGGAGAAAGGACACAAAACATTCAGAAAAGGGCTATTAGCAAATTTCCTAACTACTAACAAGTGAAAAACTACATTAGCTTTTAATCTTTAACTTATCTGTTTTCCCTAGACAGAAAACCCTGAAAGTGAGTAGTTAAATAGGTAGCTTCAGACATCTAGATGAGGAATTGGGGCTCTGCATACCGTTAATTTTATGTCAACTTAGATTCTGAGAATGAAGGCCCCCACCTTGTTTCATGCTTCTCCAGCTGCTACTGAACTGAGAAAACACTAGACAGTGGTTCTGGAGGGCAGGCATGGGCCAAACTCCTCCAGAGTAACTACATCCACTGGCAGACTTCTGTACCCTGGAATTCCAAATAAAATGAAATCTTAATTGGAATTGGTCTTGTAAAGCCTTCTTAAATCAACCTTTTGTTTGTTTGTTTAAATAAAACTAGTGCTTGGCACAAGCCAAACAACATTCTACTTCAGAAGCCACAAGACAAGTAATAAACCCTGTAACCTACAGATTAGAAACAATCCTCCCCCATTTTGTTTAGGCATATCCAGACAGCTTTTAGCAATGGGAAAACTGTGCATATCTTATGAGGAAAACAGGATGCCACGGGCTGTCTTATGCCATATTGAAGAAATGTACAGGCAGTAAGAACATCAAGTCCAGATAATGAAAATTCATATATATGCATTACAAAAAGCCCTTGCAGCCAGAGAAATCAAGTAGAAAATATTGAAAATTTAATACCTAATATTGGCTATTAATTTTAATATAAACCTTCTGGTTGTTTCACAACAGTTGAACACCCATTTCCCTGCAAAAGATGACACTGCAGACTTCAAAAGCAGCATCCAAGTAGGACATGCAAACTGTTTCATTTTTAAAATTATTTTATTTATTTATTTTTAAGACGAAAAGGCTGCAGAAGATGTAATGCTCCAGCTGCGGACTTCAGAATTTGAGGTCTGATCTCAACCCCTTTGTAATCTGCTTAGACTGAAAATCAGTACTTGGCCAAAAGCAATGGATCTATTAAAGCAACTGGGCTACTGTACATTAGTGCAAATATATACAAAATCAATGACAACCAACTTGATTTTATTTCCAGCAAGAACACCAGCTTTTAATTATTTAGCTTTAGATGAGATGAACCCATCCTAATTCTAGGCTTTATTAGAAGACTTACATAGTCCTGCAGGCAAGCTGTGCTTCTTGAACTAATATTTTTTACTTTTTTATTTCATCAATATTAGTAATTCATCAGATGGGCTCTGTTATCTGTGGAACCTTCTCTGGAGATTACAGCAACACCTCACATCCTCTGGGCTCCTGATTGCCACTGTTACGAGTGACAATTTATTAACCAACAACTTTGATATTGCATAAATCTACAGCTATGATATTAACACAGTATATTGCCTGAGACCATTGGAAACACACAGAAGCATGCACTTGAAATGATGTCTTGCCACGTAATGAACACTGCTAGCCTCACCTTTGCACAAGCCACAAGCTGGGAAGTAGAGAGCGCACACTGTGTAGCAGCAGCAATGACCCTGTTCTGCAGGACTGTATCCTCAGCAACCTGTGCTACATTCTTGGCCTTCAGTACTAACATGGCAGCAGCGTTTGCAACAGCTTTGGCCAGACTCATCAGAACATCCTGGTAAAATAAAGGGAAAACTCAGTCTTATGAACAAAAAAGTATATACTTTGTTTATATTAAAATCATGTTTCCTGAAGGTAATAAGTTCTCCTGTATCAAAACTTAAACATTTTGTTTTGTGTAAAGCAGGAAACATGGCTATTAATCAGAAAACTCGACAGTTTTCTGTTCTCAGTACAACCATTTCTCTATTTACATTATCAAGTTACTGGACTGAATGAGTATGGATTGTCAAATTTTGAATTCACTTAGAGTCCGTAAGAACAAATGTATGTCCCAAACTGCAATGTGCTTATCTTCACTTCCTGAGAATACACTATTAGTACAAAAACATCTGGAGTTTACCACTAAACATGCAATAAATATCTTCAATAAGGATGACAACCTCAAGGAGCAAACTACTGAGGACAGACAGTACTTGAGTTAATACTAAATTTAAGTACTTCATTGTGCTTAACAGTAACAACTGCCATGCCATTTTTGAAAAAGCCATTTCCAACCACACTATTTCCATGTCCATGATGTCAATATAGCCCTAATAAATAACTGCTCCAAAATATAACTCAAAACAAGTCTTAATTCCAGAACATTTTTCCCTCGTACAAAAATAATTAACTGTGAAACTGTGAAATTAAAACACAGTCATGTTAATTCCTGCAATGAAAAAGTTCAGAAAATTTCTTCCCATTTCCCCACTTAAAATGCTACATATTCCATATAATTCAGGTTTCTAGTGGGATGAAGTCTTCCTAATGCCTGTGCTGTTAGTTAAAATGACCTGGCTTTCCTGTAAAAAGATACTACAGATACACTTATGCAGAATTTTAACTTCACAGCAGAAAGAAAACCTTGGATTTAGAAATTAAGAACTCTATAGTTTTCATTTTGTTTTTAGGATACGAAGGCATGATAAACCATCCCTCTCCTTACCCACCTTCTCCGACACTCCATAGCCCTTATCAAAATGTTTAGGTTCTTTCTCTTACCCGAGAAAGAGAGGGCTGCAATACATACTCAACTAGGAATACAAATGAGAACTCTGATGAAACTTGCAGACAGATTTACTAGTGGATGAAGGTTTAAAATGGCCTGTAAATTATATTAGCAGACATCTTGCGTACAGTGCACTCCAGAGGTCTCTCTGTTGCTGTAAATTACCTTGGTTCTGGTGGAAACCTATTCTTGGCATTAAGGGAAAAAATCCAGACATGTTTTTAACAGAGCATTTAAGAAAAATGGTTTTAAACTGCTAATAGCTAACACTTAAGTCATACAGGCATTATGATTTGATAATACTAAACATCTTAAAGAAGTTGTTTGTAATACAATAATTTTCTTCTACTCAGTTTACCAAAAGGTTGTGTAAACTTTTGGTTTACATGCACACATACAGACACAGCAAACATCTATATGAAAACCACTATATTTACTGAGAAGAAATACTTGTTATTTATCAATAAACATTAATTCATTCTTCATAAATACATGGCATAATAGGTCATTAGCTTGCAAAGACAGTGAAACACAAGGAAGGGCAAGGACTGAACTTGTCTGTGTGCATGTCCAAGTTTTAATACACTGCTTCCCACAAAATCCCTACGGCATTCAGAACAATTCATTAAAACTATGCATGTGTCCCCCTGGGAAGGTCAATTATATTCTTGTATCTGACACAGTGTATTTGGTCAAGATAGGTAGAGTTTTTAAAAATAAGCTGTTTGCTGTGCCTTATTTTCTGTGTCTGACTTGGTACCGTGTGACTTAACTTGCACTCTGCTGCAACTGAAGCAAATGGGAACTGTGATTCAAATATATCAAGCATGACACAATATCAAGAATTTGAGAAATCAACAGGTCATAAGGTATCTCAAATTAGCAGGTCTCTGGACTTATATGCCAAATTTTCCATCTGTAAAATGGAATGACAGTTCCACATCCTACAGAAAAGCTATAAAAGATATTATCTGTGCAACACTGAGGTACTCAAAGTCACCATAAAAGAAGCCAGTGATGAACGTGGTGGTAAAAGTAAAAAGCAGAGTAGAATTTTAAAAGCAAGAGTCTGACCAATATGCAACCAGTACAAGCTGTGCATTTTAAACACTGAGGGGAGTACAGTGCAAACAGCTCTCCATGAAGCAAGACAGCATCTGTATGATGCACAGAATGAAGTAAGGGTTCCTGTGGAATCAGCACTCTGTGACTGTGTAAGTAAAAACAATTTCATAATGGATTAACCTCAATTAGCATTGAGGAACTTCAGATCTAGTGTTTCCTAACCGCACTTTGGGAAGCCTGGTTTAATGCAGTGGCCTCCTCATTAGAAAGCTGCACAGTTCTGACAGTGACAAGCAACCCCCTCATTACCTGGAACCTTTCATCTGTTTCATTCTCTCCAATTTGTCTTAGTAGCTCCCCACTTGCTTGCCCAATGCTCCCAGCTGCAGTCAAAACTGTCTGTCGAGGCTGGAAAAATATAATGGTGAAATACATTCATTCAAAGAAAATGAGCTTTACTTGAATTTTAGATTTCCTCAAGGAACTTCTGCATTAGCATGCAATCAATAGGACTAAAAAGAAATTACACAACAGAAATAATTTGGAAAAATCTTCACTTTTCCACATGGACAACTGCACATCCATATTTCAGAGGTTTCATCTGAAGTGCTCCCAGAGAACATGTAAATAATTTTGAAGAACTTGAATAGACACCGTTGTAATAACTCCAAGGATAATTAAGGATAGACAGTCAATATGCCAACTGATCTGAAACATCAGATTTTATGTTATTCAAAACATAAATATCTGAAGAGATCTAAGGCAAACTGGCTGCAGACTCCAAGTCATAACAAACTGATCAAGATAGTCTATCCCAGTCAGTACTACTCTCATTTCTGGAAAACTACAACAGAGGGATTAACTTCTCATTTTGTATATCAAAGTAGACAAAGACAGTAAAGAAAAAAATAATGAATGAGTATCTCTCCACTTCTTATTAAATTGAGTCATAGTACTGTTTGAAATTTGCTTCTAAAAGAGAATACAGTACCCAGATAAATTAACTATTTATTACACAAATCAATTAACCTCTGCATATAACACAGAACATTCTAATACCAAGGTGCAAGACTTCAAGGCATAAAGACAGAGACAGACAAAGGAATAAGCTGTAGTCAAAAGAACTGCTTGCACAGGGAACATTATGTGGCACTGAGCAGCTGAAACTTAGAAGCTAACATGTCTCAAAAAAGCCAAAGCCATGCCCTTCAAAGAGGGAGTCTGAGAAGTTTCCATCTACTCACCTCTCCTGAAGTAGGCTGCACAGCCTTCAGCAAGTCTGAGACAGCACTGGCCAATGTTCTAGCAGCTTTCAGGAGGTCTTCTCCACTTCCAACTTCATCATCCATGAGAGCAGCAAGCAGTTTCACGCCTTTAGACATCTCAGTGAGGTTGGATGAGATGGTTGTAATTGCACACCCCACAGCAGTGTAATCAGTGTCAACTGGGTCCCCTGTAGAGCAAATATTTTTTCATTATCAGAATGCTTTAGTGGTCAAAAGGGAAAAAGAGGCAGCTACCACAAGCTACACTCTGGTGAGACACGAGATATTTCAAGATAGCCAAGCAATGTCTACTAAGGAATTTCATTGTCACTTAAAAAAAAAGAAATGACTGCTATAATTTTTCCAATTTCTACATTTCCTCTTCTCCAAGAATTCATCTTCTAATAGAATTTCTTTTCATTTAATGCAATTTGCTGAGAAGCCCAGTTTCAGCTATCTTTCAACACTGAAAGAACACAAGGTAATACAGTATTGCCCCCTTTAAGCCACTCACAGCTCTTTCAACTTGTAATTTGCTGAATTATAAACGACTGTCAATAAACACATCATCTCTAACAACTGTCAGATCAATAATGCTTTGCTTTACTTTGTTGAATAAACAAGCTACATTTTATCTTCATCAATGGTTGTACCTTTAGTGTAACAGAGAAATTGAAGATACAAAAATTGTGTTGGGAGGGACAGAAAGAAAGCTTGTTCTGCATGTCAATGCACTTAGATATTGGGGTATTTTGAAGAAAATTTTTCTCTAGGTGCCCCATACTCAGTACCTATGCTACTTGAATTGGACTGATAAATAACTAGGAGACTGCAAGGAAATCCTTCCCTTTGAAATTTACCTGCTGTAAGGTTAACGACAGATGCAGTTCCTGCAGTGATAGCATCAACCTGAGAGTGAATTTCATGTTTTGATTCATCAACCTTGTTCTGAACCCATACTCTTGATGCCTGAAGAGCAATAATGAAAACAAGAATTAAGGATTGCAGTGAGGTTCTTGTAAGAGAAGATACTATGTAAATCTCTCGTTCCTTCATGGACCTTTAAAAGTGAAGCGGAGGACAACCACCAAGCCCTTAAAGTGAAATAGGAAAGCAAGCATTTTCTTTTGCTGAAATATTCACTACAGAATTGCTATCACATTTCAACAGCTGCCCTTTTAAGGTAAATGCCATAAACAGTACACCCATGAAGGCTAAACACTCTTGACTGACAGTCCCCCGTAAGCAACAGTCTCTTGATCTGTCCTCCTGCCCTAATCTGTATCAGGAATGACAGAATCATAGTTTTCTCTTATTTTTCAAGTGTCTGGGAGGTAGTCACTCCCTCCATAAATATTGCCCATAGTTTGCATTTAATTGTACACATGCACACGAAACAAACAGGATTCCAGACACGGTTATGCAAGCAAGTCTGCTACATCTAATCTCAGCAGACTAATTAGAGTGAGGCGGAACACTGTACACCAATTCCTTTAACAGAGCACAAAATTTTTATCTAATTTTAAAAGCTTTAGCAATACCACTTTACATCCAGAGACAATGACTAAACTGATCTGTAAACATCCCAAAGCACTAAGATCCATTTCTATGAGGGATTAGAAAAACTCACCATGTCCTGCCCTAGAGGTGGTAGGTTATCAACTTCACTGAGGTCAGCTTGTGCCTGTTGAACAGCGTGCATACTGGTATTAATAGTCCCCATCAAGGCCTGCTGAGCTGAGGTCTGAAAGGCAAAACAAGGTAATGGCTGTATGTTATGTTCCAAATGGCATTTCAAGCAGATGTTACATAGGCATGAAGAGACGGTGAGTGACAACAATCATATCAGGCCATTTCAGATAGCTAGCTTTTCCCCAGTGCAATGGAGAAAGCAAAGTTCTCTAACACTCCTCTCACACAGTCTTGATTCTGCCTATGCCATTTGTGTACTTGCACAAATAAAATGCTGAACTTTCTCAGATCAAACAATGCCCAACAGACACACACAAAAGCACCAAGCTGTCTTACTGACTTGCATTCTAGGAACATGAACATGAAAACTGAATTTGCTTCTAGGATATCATTACTGATTTCCTGGAACAGCCTACCAATGTAATCAAGGACGATTCTAAAACTAAATTGCAATCAACATCCATAAGCTAACAGAAAACTGAAGGGTTTTAGGCAGAGCAGGATGGCTATCTGTACTGGGTGTCTGCAGCAAGGTTTAGGCTGCAGGGGTGGCCTCTGTAAGAAGAGGCCAGGGGCTGCCCCATGCCAGGCACAGCTGGACCCAGACAGCTCCAACAGACGCACCATAGGACACAGCTGAGCCCGGCAGCCAAGCTGGTGGCACCTCTGGGAAAACATTGTTAAGAAAGGGCAAAACATCACACGGCAGTGAGGGGGGAAAAAAGTTCAAGAAACAACCCTGCAAACACCAATGTCTGAGAAGGATGGGGAGGAGGTGCTCCAGGCAGCAGAGCAGAGATTCCCCAGCAGTCCACAAGAGAGACCATGGTCGAGCAGTTATTTCCCTGTAGCCTGTGGAGGGGGCCATGCCGGAGCAGATATCTACCCTGCAAGCCCATGGAGGATCCCACACTGCAGCAGGTGGATATTTTCCTGAAAGAAACTGCAGCCCACACTGCAGCAGGGTCCTGACAGAAACTGCAGCCCATGGAGGACCCATGCAGAAGCAGGCTCTCCTAATAGGAACTGCAGCTCATAGGGGACCCACACTGGAGCTGGTTTATCCTGAAGGACTTCAGCCCATAGGAAGAACTCACCCTGGAGCTGAGGAAAAGTGTGAGCCAGAAGGAGAAAAAGAGAGGGGCTGTTATAAACTGACCACTTGGGAGCAGGGAGTAGAATAGTCAGAAATGAAGGACTGAAGTTCAGTCTGGGTAAAAAACGGGGGTGGTGGGAAGGTGGCTTAGTTTTTTGTCCGTTTCTCACCATCCAACTCTATTTTAATTGACAATAAATTAAATTAATTTTTTTCCCCAAGTTGAGTCTGTTTTGCTCATGAATGTAATTGGTGATCTCCCTGTCTTTCTCTTGACCTATGTCAAGATAAAGCTTTTTTTACCTTATTTTCTCCCCCTGTCTCTGTCTCATTGAGGAATAGCAGTGAAAGAGATGTTGGGTGGGCATTTGACAACCAGCCAAGGTCAACCCACTACACATACTACACTTCTAGTGGTACGTTGTCATCATAAGCATTAATTATATTCTCTACAGCCTGTTTAGGCCTTTTGATAGTCTTTTAATTTAAATGAGAAAACTCAGCATCAGCTTTAAGCCTACTTAAAAAAAAATCTAAATTGTTGGGCTAGTGATAACCTAAATGTAAGATTTTTTCTTAAAATTGCTTACTTCTGCTAGTCTAAAAACTTTTTTTTTTCTGACACCTGAATACTAGTTTAACTACTTCGAAGTAAAAAGAAGGCTGGAAGAGCCAGCTTTAAGGAAAATGAGGAAATAAGTCAAAATGTGATACCCGAAATATTTCAGGGATGCTCAAAGCTTATATTCAGTAGGATAGCCAGGAAGTCACACTCAATATCGTCCTCCTGCTCTTAGTAGTATGCATAACATGCTATTTCTGTCTACTTGCAGCACATATAAGTTTCAAATGAAAAAATGAAGATGGAAAAAAAAAAAAAGGTTTCAAATACAAAACAAGGAGGTTCCTCACAAGCGGGGGCATATGTCCTCTGTGCATCTGACCAATTGTGACTTGTTGCTGGGGAGAAGGCATGATGCCAATGTTGAAAGTCTCTGGGCCACTGGACCCTGAACGCATAACAGCTGGTAGTGCCACAGAGCCATGCTCCACCTTCCCTGTTCGGTTGAACTGCTGCTGCAAGATGGTAGATCTGAAAAACAAAACATAAACAAACAAACAAACCCAAACAAAAACACAAAAAAGAAACACGAGAAATCCAATACAGAGAGAATTAGTTAGCTCCTGCAAATCAGGTCCTGCTGGGTGTTGTTCTTCTAGGACTTTAAGTTGCATTTCATAACACTTGGAGAACTTGGAAAACTTTACAGTCTTTTTTTTCCTAACTGTTTTCTAGCATATTAGAAAAAATTCATCTGGGGCTTTTGGTAGATCAAATATTAATAGCACTAATGAGCAGGCACTAAGGAAAGAAGGCAATGCGCAGTTTTGGTATATGTGGTACAATGGCTTTACCCCTGTAAGATGCATGACAGTCAGAACGGGAACAAGATTTATGGCATAACAACTGCTTTGTTTCAGTTTTATCATAGGCTTATCAATAGAAAATAGAAGCATGAACCCTGTGGAGATGCCTTTTGCAGGCAATCTCTAGGTTTAGGATAAAAAACTAACATTCTTTCTTCCCTCTTTATACACACATGCACACATAGTACTTGTTAATAACCTGGCAGTTTATCAAATAATGGGCTGGGAGGCAGGGTATTTTCAAGAGTAATAAAGTTACTGTCATCCATGGTCAGGAGCCACTTTGCCAGATATACTGCTCATATTTAAATATGGTTCAAGCTTTAACAGCTAGAAGCGTTGACAGAAATTCTGGCTTTAACAATAATAATCTGCTGGGGAAAAAAGTAATTTCAATTGTGAAAAATCTTGTATTCATCTACTACAAGTTTTGGGTTTCTCTGCACAGCACTTAGCTAACAGTATATTCTGGAAGTGATTTAGAAAGGGGAATGTCAAAAGAAAGCACATCTGAACATCTGTGATCTGTCAGAAGTTGAAATTTCACATAAGGCCACATTAAATATCTAACAAGTCTGTCTCCTATAAACCATACATTTAATAATAAATCAAATAGACTTTTCACATACACACTGCTGACACTGCCATCCTTAGAGATCCAAGAGGAGACTTGAGTGGCTCATTACGGCTTATAACATCACGAACCTATTTCTATTCCTTCACTGCAAGGAAAGCCTTACTATTCCTTTTCAGGAGTACGGCCAGCTCTACAATTCTGCTTTTCGCTATATTCAGTTACTTTCTCATCAGAACCATAGCCTGACCTACTAGTACCAAAATCTTACTCTTACCCACAACACACACCTGATTGGTTTGTCTAAAGTGGTTTGGTGAAATAAGCCAGCTCTGTTCATGACACAGTGTACAATTAAACTGAGTAATTTTTCAGCACAGTAACTGAGCAATAAAATTGAGTCAAATTTACTGGAAACCACAGACCTAGCAGACACAAGCAACTAAAACCTTGTAAGTCCTAGGTGTTTGCATGAAGATCAAAAATCTAACATGACATTTTCAGCTCTGCATCATTACTCCCCCCTCAGCATTTTACTGATTTACAGCCTGAATTCCTTTATTCAGGGGTCAAGTTACCACAAACTGGTACCACTGCTGGTTGCCTTAACCAATAATTTTAAGAGAAATACCTGCTCTTCAATCCTTGAATGAAGCTAGGAGCCTGCTGAATTGCCTGGGGATAGCACTTCCTTCTACTGAAATACCCTGTAGATAATTATTCTTTAACAGTAATAACTGTACTATATCATTTGAAAAAAGCTGCCACAGCTAAAAGATGTCACTCAAATAAAGAGCATTCCTTCCTGATGTATACACTCACTTCTTAGGTGAAACAGATTCTTCCAACATGGTTGATTCCTCATCACCTTCAAGCCCAAATCTATCTTTACTTTGTTTCTGGAGGTGGGGGGAAGAAAAAAAAAAAGTTAAACAACATATGTCACTTTTTGCTTTCTCTCGGCCATTTCCCTGTCATTTATCAGAAACCTGGTCAAATAATTTGCAGAATCTTGTCCAGTGCTGAACATTGCACTTTTTGGCAGTGTGCGACAATATAACCTACACCTCAGAAAATGTGCCCTTCAGCCTCTAACAGACTAGGTTCTAAGCCCTGGCAGATTAAGTGCATAAAGGAAAAAAAGCCTACTGGTGCCTTTTCGAACAAAGTGGCATAAAGAAAGTGCTGAGATACTGTCTTTTCTCACAGAAAAAAAGCATTCTGAGGACTGAGTGATATGCAGCAACAGCAAATCCCAGCACAGATAGGACATGTACCATCCCCTTTCCCATTATCTTCTAACTCAGGAACATCAGATTGACTCAGCTAACTAGAACTCAGCTACAAGTCATATTTAGCATTGTAAAAGTTACTATATGGTGCTACCTGCCACTAGGAAATACATATCCATAGGAAAGATAAGTTTAATACTGTATCCAAGTTATTTTAACATAGTTACTTCAAACTTCTGGACTGTCTGCACATCTGACTTTTTGAGGCAGTTTTTATAGTGGTATAAGGGAGGTAAACATCCACAAGGAGAATAAGTCTAAACCACTAGAAACAACAAGAAACTACCATAAGTCATAAAAGTAACACCTGGTAAAAACAGTCCATTTCTACTTGTGACCTAATGCAAAGATAGTGTCTGTTTTCCACCTTGTTACATGATTTGTAGTCTGAAAACATACATACATACACACACATATATATATACACACACACATGTATAAATAGAAAAGCATCCAGTGTGACCTTGGGTACACTTAACAGGAACTCTGCATGCACATCCATACACACACCTCCCCAGCTTTCTCCAAACAAGTTTTTACTATTGTAGTTTGAGTTCATGCTTGAACTGAAACTGCCTATTTCTAGTCAAAATTGTGCCTTACTTCCATATTAATGTGAAGCAAAAAAATACATCTATATCAAAAAATGGTATAAGTTAATCAAGTTCAAGGTTCCCTGTCAACTGATTAATGACCTATCACTAAAATTGCAGGACAAGGGGGGTTGGGGATGGGGAGCGTTGCACCAATAACACTTTAGCAGAAAAAAATGCACCACCAATCCACATCAGCACAAGTAAGTTGGAACAGTCCAAAACAAACCAAAAATTAACATAATGCAACTGAGAGTGATAAACCATACTAGAGGCATGCATCACAGAGATAACTTGGGCTCGACAACTGAAAATTGCACGCTTCTCATACACATCATGAAGCATCATGCGTGTTTATTACTTAACCTGTTCCTAATTCATTCATTTTAAAACTGGCTGTGTCAGCAGATTGTAAATAAGAAATCAAAGGACTGGAAGGGAGTGGAAATACACACATCTGTATTCTATCAAGACAGAAAGGCTGCTTTCATTTGGCATTAGAAAGCAAAGCTACTTTTGAAGATTAAGAGTTAGAATCAAGTTTTAAACCATCTATAGAAACCTGCAGCTTATTTAAGATTTATTAAATCTGAGACTGACAGCCTCAGAGAAAAAAGCATGTACTATGATGAATTCCGGCAATCCTCAACCTCTGATTTCTTAACATTTGATGTTACATCCTACACTGTTCGCATGAACAAAGGCAATAAATTCTCCTGAGCTGCTTAGCTTTCTATAATTTTTTTACTATTAAAACCTATTACAGCAAATAACGATGTAGTTTGGTTGAAGCTTAATTAAGTAAAAATTTGTCAAGGAGCAACCAGTGCTATTTGAAACACCTCACTTTTCTACACAACATGCTTAGAGTATGACCATTCAGCTCCATGTTTATTGGCAAAACTGGTACTTTTTGCTGTTGCACTTATTTACTTGTAAATATTTTGAATGCTAGAGATGCATATCAGCCTCTCCTCTCTCCTGCCAGGCATGCTCCATAAAACCAAGCTTCAAGACAGTCTAGCCCCTTCGCAAACACAGTTTTTATCCCTCTCTCTGCGTAACTGAGATGTAATTCTTTGCTTAACTGGTAACAGTATTTTTAAAGCAATATAATGTTTTTTAATTTTTTTTTTTTTTTTTTTTGAGTTTTGCCAAAAAATTTTCTCTGCTTTGATGCACTATATACAAGAGCTGCTGGACAACTACTGTGTAGTCCTTAATGTAGCTTTAAATGCCGCCTCCATGGGATCACGGCTTCCCACCTGATTCACCACTATGGTCTACAGCTTAAAATCTATAGTTGAAGCTTTAAGTTGTTCTCTGCATACACACTCATAACCAGCAGTTCACCTTCCAGACATAAAAAACAAAGCCCAAGCATGCTGTACTGAGCCTGATCCATACTACCCCTATAGTTAACAGCCCTGATATTTTCCGGAAGCATTCATTTAAGTTAAACAGAAAGAGCTTATATTACTTAAAGGTAAAAGTAAATAACATCAAAATGTAAGATACAACACTGACTTCATGAGAGAAAGAAAACTGTAGCTTGCACACATTTGAGCTTTTGCACTGCTGTACAGTGATTTTTACTGCATTTTTAGTACGTGTCATCTTAATACTATACCTTCTTTAGGATGATATCAATGTAACCTGCAATTAATTGAGAGATCTGTTCTCCTTCAGTGGTCTGTACTGAGTAATAGCTTTCCTGATATTCACCAAAATCCTGCAGGAAAAGAGGGGGAAAAAAACCCTCTTTGAAAATGGAAAGTAATAAGAAAACAATACCAAATATGAGTAAGAGAATTCAAATTTTGAAATTTTTTTATAGACATTCTGTTATATCCAACAGTAAACGAAACTGCTCCAAGACTCTAAATGAGCCGATGTGGGTGTTAAGGGAGGAGAGGGGAAGGATTCTTTTTATTGCAGCTTAATCACAGACGTTTCATAAACTGAATGCCAGAGGACCTTAGTCTGACTTTATCAGACCCAGTCACTGAAGGATGGAGAAGAGTCTGTAGAATTTTATTCTAAAGCATAATCACCCATGCAACTGGAAATTGAAGTGAATATAATCTTCTAGCCACTGCCTCTTCCTCTACCACTTTAAACAACCTTTTCATATCCAAAATACTCTTGTTGCAGTGGTCTCTTATGGACCAAATAATTAACAAAACATCACACTCATGAAAGTTCTTGAAATCCATAATTATCAAATATATTAATGAACCATCTAGCTTTATGTTCATATCTTGCAAGTCACAAAGTACATTACGAATGACAAGCACCATAAGGGTTTAAGTAGGTGTGAATAATGATGTGTTGTTAACTGTTTTAGTGGTTAGGCACAGAACAGATTTAAACAGTGTGTTTTGAAAGGATTTAAACAGTACTTTCAGGGAACTGGTCTGTCTAGAAACATCAAAATACAGACTGACCTTAGACACCAATATGGGCCAGTTTATTAGTTTAGGACTCAGCGACTCTATGTAATGCTAGGAAATTATGGATAAAACAAGTTGCATTAAATAAACTGTTCTGAGTATAAGTCCATCTTCCTTTCTCCTTGCTACATACATCCCTCTTCTTCTGAATATATACAAAAAGATTACCAGAGTGAAGCTTTTAGGTGAGGCAGCCCAGCGTTTCACAGTTGTCAGTGGCCATTCCTGCAACACTTCCTTGGTTTTCTCATCCACACGCATCACTGAGTCTTTGGTGACACCCAGCAAACGAGGAACCAGCTTGTTTTTGCCTTTCATTTTTTCCTATAACAAAGTGTGAAAGATTGTTTTTTCATTCAAGTGGAGCTTGCCGTAGGGGAAAAGAAAAACATGATGGAATATACTGATAAAGAGAAGCAACTGGCATGCAGATAAGGACAATTTAAAACTCCAGGCTCAGTTTGTCTGGTCACAGGCAGTGATTTTCAAGCAATGCATTAACTTTAAGAAGCTCTGGTCTTCACTGGATCTTTACTACGCAATTCAAAAGACACTCCCTCTTCTCCCTTCTCCAGGAAACAGAAGCATTTTTAAGGACTGTGCTAACAAATCTTTGGAAGTTTCTTTAAAAAAAAAAAATGGCAGTCCTTCCAGACACAAGACTTCCTCTATAAAACCATATTAGAGAAGCTGAATGGGAATCCGGCATCAGGAGGACTAAGAAGTTAGGTTGCCCTCACCATTTCTCTCTAAAATTTCTGGAGAGGTAAAGGAAAGGAAGGCCCACTGGGGCTGACAATTAGGCAAGATCAGCCATAATTTGCCCCGTATTTTGGATTTAGTTGTCTTTCTTATTTTCAATTCATGAGAACATCCTAACCCATGCAAATATCACAAGGGGGCTGCCACCTGATGTCTCCTTAATTTGTTGGACATTCTGCCTCTTCAGTTTTCCAAGGTTGCAGAGCATATGCCCAAGCTAACAATTCACTACATGAAATCCATCATAAAACAGAAATGAATCCACATGTCCCATTCCCCTGAATTTAGGTAGGTTGCAAAGAATCAATTCCTATTTACACAGTAGGTCACTTGATAGACTTTTAAAAAAGACTAATTATTCCTTCCAACAGAAGTTTCATGACATGGTTACTCGATTCAGTTACTGTTTGCTTCAAGCTATGACAAAAGAAAGCAAGATATCAATGAAAAACACAAAGATATTTTTACCTTTTACCATACAGGTCAGCTACATTGTGTTAACAAACCCCCACTGAATTAGCAGCTTGTTCTAAACATGCATGCTCGTTAGTTTTAATATGTTAGTTACTGAAAATTGCACACCCTAACTTTAGCGTAGTTTCTAATACACAACTTAGCTCAATGGCTCCGTTAGACAGTTGAGACTCCTTTCACCATTAATGGTGCCTAACAAGCCATTTTGCCTTAAAGGAAGCAAGACATGGTAATTCTTTCAGAGCGTACTGTATTAATAGTATTATCCTCTGCACATTTTTCATTATATTTTCATCTTCTGTCTGCTTCACTAGAATTTGTGGATGACTAAGTACTTTTGGAAAAGACAAACTATCGATATTCAGCTACCTACAAAGATTCTGTACTGTAACTGTGGGAACCTAAGAATGAAAATGTTTGACTAAGCTTAGCCTTCTTTCCTTTCTATGTCAGCGGTTACTGAATACTCAGGCACTAATGCTTCAGTCCTGTTTTCACAGCAGAATGTCATATCTTGGTACCAGATTGTTTCGACAGCCTGAAAACCATGACCTGTTTTACTGTAAGTATTAAGAGAAATTAATCATGTAGCTGATGAAGTTGTTCTTCAGATGTAGTTTTTCAGCATGCAATTCATGTTATCATTAAACTTTTAAACAGGAACAACTTATGAGTTCTTTGTGAATGTTTTTCTGAAGACAGTACTTTGTTGGTAATCAAAAAAAAAAGAAAAAATGTCTATTTAAAGAAACTAAATCATGACAGACTCAACTTTTTTCTGGAAGCAGTATGACAAGGATCTAAACTGAAATTGTAATTCTGTCCCATGTAGGAATTTACACTTTTTTCCAAATGCTGCTTTCAGGAAGAAGGCTGAAAACATCTTTGACCTTCGCATAGTGCAGAATCTGAGGGAACAGATAACCAACCATACAATTATGGTCAGCAAGATCTACATTACCTTAACAAGAAAAAATGACACTCCGTAGGTACGCAGGGAACGGGCTAGCTTCACATACTTCACTTTGGCTTCTATTTCAGTCATCTCACCACAGTTTTTGTGCTCCTGTAATGAGAGTTCACTATCACTTAGGCAGAAACTATGCTTTCTGGAAACAAACGAACAAAAAAAAGTGTATAGCTTTTATCTGTTTAATGTTTGATTAATAATCATTACAACTAGAATATTTGAAAGAATACTGGCTACAAATGTTAGTAAGACTGTATGCTGTAATTGCTCACATCGGAGAACATAAACAAACTATGCAAATGGACCACTCCTCTTTCACCATTATCCACTCTCTGTGCCTCAGATTTAGCACATTTGAATCACTTCTGAAACAGTTTAAAATTCTAGGTATTGCTGCTATTTGACACCATTAGGTTTCAGACAATGCCTCTTTACTTGGCTTTTTAAAATCATTTAAAAGTCGCAGCACCTATATTTTTTTCCAGGAACAGACTATTTATTCCTGCTTTGTGCCTAAAACTTCTGATTCATGAGAGCCTCACACCTTGTAATTGACCATTTCTCATCTCTTGCAGGTATTTCCAGTGGGCTTTTTTGCCAGTTGCACCGTTATCCACAATTTTTTCATCACATGAAAAGACTTCTACAGGTGAGGAAGAAGCAATGATTTTTCTAAATAGTTCATCCTGAAACACTCATCCAGGTGTGTCTTGTCACTCAATTTCTATTTATTATTTAAACAATTTACACATTAGTAAACTTTGTTATCTGTAAGTAATGACAACTACCAATATTACCTATTCAAACTTCATCTCAGCAACTGCTCTCCTACCCCAGACCCTTCTGCTGAAAATCCTATCCCAATGTCCTGCTATTTAAATACTGTTTGTGGGATTCCCTATCACACCCCATCTTCCCCTCACATTCTTCTGAACTGCTGGTTGCCACCTCTTTCATACTGACTGACGGCAGCAGGGGAAGAATCAAGAACATGAGAAACACTTTCCTACTCCAGTTTAAGTTACCATCTTGACAATGTTCCACAGAGGAGCCCTCGGAAGAGCAACTGCAACTCCAAAAACCCTTTTGCATCCCAAGGACACAGACTGATCATACCTGTCAAGTTTAGCACAGAGAAAACAACCAGGATCCCGAAAGAGCAAGGAGCCCAAAAGTAGTCATTGCAGATGGAGTATTTGGTGAAAATCACCTGCCAAACTCAAGAACTTTATAACGTAGGGAAACAGCTAATTTTTTCACAAAGACAGCTTGCTTGTTCTACCTTGCTGTTGTATTTTGCCCAGCATCAGCACCCTCACTGATGAGCTTCTTGTCCATGCACTGAAGTATGTAATGACTGAAACTACTCATAGATCATATTTGACGTGGGCAAAAATCACATGCTGTGAATGACAGTGATACTCAGAAGTGAATGAATCTTCTTTTGCTTAAACTGCAACATCACTGCCACCAGCTAAAGGTATGCAGAAGAGCATTAGACACCCTCATCCATGAGGAAGTACTACAAGCTCCGGATAGAACAAACTTACTAAGTTACAGAATTCCTAGACTGGGAGTGTAACAGACATAGGAAAGTATGTGACCTGTTCCTGCTCTTCAACTTGTCTCCCACACTGAGATCACAGACCACTAGTATGTCCTTCCAGAAACTGTATGACTTGATTCCAGCTGTTGACCTCAGAATTTTTGCACTTATATTGTATTGCCAAACTTGTATTTCAGTAAGCACAGATATTTAGTGCATATACAGTACTCAAACTCTGAGACCACTTCCAACAGTACCAATACATTTTATGCTCAACTGCCTCAGTCTTTTACAACTGTGCGATTCCCAGAGACATCACCAAACTCAAACATTAGCTAGCAGAACTCCATATTACTTGAAGCTCATGCTCGAATAACGAAGGCATGAAATTAAAACTGGTTTTCCTAAATGTGCTTCCATTTTAATACAAATACACGTCCTTACATTTCAATGCAACTGAGAAAAAGGTCTTAAGAATATTGAATATTCACTCTCTCCCCTTCAACAAAGTACACTGAATAATCATCAGTGAAGAAAAAAGGGTCAGGACAATAAATCTGCTGAAGAAAGAAAAGAAAAGCTGTCAGACTCTTTACACTTGATTTTCTGATAGTTATATAATTCAAGTACATACAGCATATACATCTGTGAAAGCTCATATTTCTCCTATAAAGGAAGTGAAACTATAGTAGGTTTTTCAGCCTCACAATTACCTGAAATATTCTCTTTTCAGCCCCTCTTTGTTTGGTATATTCTTTAGGCAGGAATTCTTTTAGGCTAGAAAAAAAAACAAAAAACAAAAAACAAACAACAATTCCATAGTTAATGGTGCCTTCTTGAGGAAGGATGCTTTCCGTGCTCCTTTACTGGCACTAATTCCCCCAAGCTTCTTAAAATGGGCATAAAATACCTATACAATGAACAAAAACTCTGGCTAAGTAGGGTGAGAGCAAGAGGATACCTTGCATAATTAGGTAAAAAATTTAGGTACATCCCCATGTAATGTCCCTTTGTGTTTTGAAAAGTCATCAGAAGTAAATAATAGCTGGGACACTTTCCACTCAAACTATATGATGTCTCTCAGCAGCTCAGAGGCTTCACATCTAAATCCAAATACACTCATTGTAATCTGGGAGAAGGGGGGACATGAAAGTTTGAACCAGCTCTGTGGCTGAGTTCAGACACTGCTATTACTTTCCAGTAGCACTTTGATTTACTGACGTGCAGAACCAAGTTCTTCCTTTGTGTCTTCCAAGAAATGTTAGAACACCAGTATTTTACTGAAAAAACTGCAAAGCCATTTAAGTGGACACTTAATACCAGTCACTAGCTCAAAAACAAAGTCATAAATAACCAGTCCTAATTTCTGTACCACTCTGATACTATGCATCTCAGAATACAAAGTAAACTAAACAAGTTCAGCCTTCATGACAGTTTAGTCAGAAAGAATCTTTAAAAACCTCACCTGTACCTCCTTGCTGTACAATAAAATAAACCCGTTTTCAGCCAAACATCAGCCCAACTTGAAGACATATCAACATCATGCTTTAACAAACGTCAGTTCTTTTCTGGAATTTACCTTCCAATCCGGAACACACTACTCCGATGAATCTATGTCATATATTCAACAATTCATTTTCAGCCTGAATAAACTTCAAAAAATTGGTTTCTAAGGATCCCCCCTGCTTTGGACTATTAAGAATCACAGAAAAAGTATGACTGGAGAATCTCCTCCTCATTTTAATTTATTCAATAAGCAAGCACACTATTAACACAAAGCTACAACTACCTACTAACACGTTACAATTTGAGTTACACGTTTTGAGAAGGATGGATTTTTTTTTAAACAAGATTGGCAAAAAATTTGCTCAACTGTTCTTTGGGGGGTTTTGGGGGTTTGTTTCTGGGGGGGCAAGAGTTTGTGGTTTGTTTTTGGTTTTTTTTTTGTTTTTTTTTTTTTTAAAGTGTGCTTTTTTTGCTTTTGTTTTTTAACAGAAAAGCCTGCCATTGCAGACAACAAACAAAATAACTCAAAAGACTAAATCAGGATTTTGTGCTTTCTTCAGAATACTATTCAGTAGTGAGATCATTCATTTTGTTCTTTCCATAAAGCTCTAGCAATATAAATCAAAGTAAGAACAACTGTCCTTGCTATTCTTTCTTCCAGTGCTCCAGTAGTTACATCTCACTAATACATGACCATGAAATCTCGTCTCAGGACTTATTTACACAGACACATCATGGGGTGGGGAAGGCTGGAGAGCCAAATTAATTTTTTAAGTAAGGCCCGAATACAGCTTTTTATCCTAAAAAGCTCGTAGTGCCTTTATTCTGAAACAACTGGTGCTTTTATACAGAATATTTCATAGGCTCAAACCAGTTTGGTTAAATTCATTTCCAAGGCAAATGGAAAAAAAAAACCCAACCCAAACCTGACTTAAACCCAGTTTACTTCTGGAAATGGATTTATATAGAAAAATTATAATTATCAATGCACTTCCAATTCTCATCTTTTATTAACTAGAGTTAATTTTCTCAGCTATCCATATGTAGATAAACTATCAACACCATTACATTTTTAATCTTGTCTACTTACTTTGTTAAATAATATACACTTTAAGAAGACATTACCGAGCAAACATTATTTAGAGCTTCTTAAGTACCAACAGTTAAGAAAACAACTTTGCGCTTTGCCCACTAAGCACTGATTGGTCTACTCTTCCACATATAGCTGGCAGTTAGATTGGATGCTTTTTGCTTGTACCACCTTCCATTATTTATCAATAGACAAGTAATCACCTCAAATGAAAGGGTGAAATGATAGTTATAAACAGACTGAAATTATTTCAATGCTACCTATAATCAAGGTATTTTCTTTATGATGCAACAAACAATAGTTTCACTTTATTTAGCAGCTGGTTTAATGGAGTTAGCAAAAACACCTGGAATATGTTATCATTTAGCCTTCTTTAATCTCTTTAATTACACATTTTTACAATGGACAATGAACTCAGTTTAAAAAACATCTAATAGCAAGCAGTGTTTATTGAACTTCATTTACTGTGAGTTTTCCTACAGTTCTTCAAGGTATACAAAAGTAACAACATATTGATTGTTTTTCATTAGCATTAAGGTATATCCAGTGTTCTTAATAAAGACAGTTTCAGACAGCAAAACAGGCTAGATTAAAGAATTGAGCTTACTGGTCACCAAGTGTGCTTGGAAATAAAGAGCAGAGGTGGGAAGTTTTAGCTGCTCCTTTCCTATCTGCATATGAATAGTATGAGTTCTTCATTAGATATTGTCTCAGCAAATTTAAACACAGTGTACCTCTGTAGGTGCAATGCAAAACTTCAGCTGTTTATGAGGAAGGGCACGAAGAAGGTCTATTTGTAATTTGATAGTTTAAGAGCTTTCACAGTTTACTTTGGCATGAGCTTCAAGGAAATTCCAACAACCAATACCAAAGTGTTAACAAGATGCAGGCAATAATCTTCATCTGTGCCAAGAATAATTTATCAATGACAAAAAAAGATACAAAAGATCTCTCTCTATATAAACATACTGCAGACATGCCAACTAACCTAAGCTGTTTCAAAACAATGCTATGAAATACTAATGCTATTCTGTTTCATGCTGTTTTCTGTATGAGCTGACAGATTCTCCTTAAGGGAATCTGTAGCATGTTCAGGTTTCAGTGGCGAGTCAATGGACCCCTCTCAAATCTACTTCACATACTGAGCTACAGCATACAGTTTACATAAAACATAACTACTTTCATACTTGAAAGGAATCAATGTTAATCCACCAGAAAGTAGGAAATAGTTGGATGAAACTTTAAAAAAAAGCTCAATCTTTTTCAAGAAAAAAAAAAAAGAGAAGTTTTTCTGAAAGGACAAGAGATTCATTTTCAGAAAAAAAAATCAATACGTATCAACACTATTCATATATATTTTTTTATAATGAGTCAGGAGTGCTTGGCTTCTTTAGACTCACAAAACAAAAGCATGAGGTTTCACAAAAAGGCTGTTATGAAGGCTATATACAGCCAAATGCATACAACACTAAATCATGAACATGTACACTTGAAATTAGAAGGCAATGACTAAGGACTTAGAGTTCTGGAGCACGCTCCTCTACAGAGGGCAAAAAGAGAATTACTTTTGAATGAGAAATCCTTAATTTTATTAAACTGATTATTTGCCAGGACAGTGAGCGATTATACTTAGTGACCTGCAAGGCTTAATCCTAATACAGTCAAAGCCCATTTAAATGAAAATAAAACAATAGTAGAGAAAATTCCCTGCAGAAAATAACAAGGTTCTAAATTTTGGAATTCCATTTCTAAATGATTTCCACTGGAATAACATTCTCTTTCTAACATGTGGTTTAGTTATTTATACCTTTCATTTCTATTAGGATAAAAAAAAAATAACACACTTTATGTGTGTGATGACTTATTCTGTGATGGACTTCGAACTATTTAACATTGCAGACAAAGTAGAAATATCATCCAGCCAGCAGTTTCAGTCCACTATAAAACACAGTTACTACATGGGAGCTTAAAAAAAAACCAAAAAAAACCAAAAAAAAAACCACACCCAAACAAAAACCCACCAAAACAAACAAAAAAACAAACAAACAAAAAAAAAAAAAAAACCAAAACTTTATACCAAGTAGAACACCTAGAAAACCCTAGAAAAATTTAAGCAACTGAACTCCGCACAGCAGTTTGCTTTAAAAATTAAAAACAACTATTGCTGGGAAAACCTTAGCTCTTGAAATCATTACCATGACACAACATTAGCTTGCCATGAGGTAATATCCTAATGATTTGCTGCAGGAATACTTGAGTGAGTGGAGGGAGAAGGGAGGAATAAGCAGACAATGGACAAATCCCAGAGGAAGACTGTTGCATAACTGGTCACAGTTCTAGGGAATAAGAACCAGAAGTACACTGAAGCTATTGCACTAGGTCCCCATAATTCTTAGACACATCAGTAGCTCTATTAGGAAAAGTTCATGGGCCAATCAGAGGCAGACAAAACAGACATTACAGAGAACAGCTGATTATTAACTGGAACCGAAGGATGTTTGTTCACATGGTTTGTTTGTGTAACTTAACTGCTACTTCAGGAAAATCTTTCATAAGTGAAGTGTTTCAAACAACCAGTGTTGCAGCACTGCATGTTCCAAAGCAAGCCACCATTTTCAAGTGATTCCCTGAGATACAGTAAACCCCAGACTCAGGCTCATAAAGGAAGTATAAGAGTCAGCACTGAGCACTCGGCCAGTGGAACAGGACAGAAGCCAAATATGCACCCACTGTTTTGCGCATCGCATTAAGGTATCTATGAGCCTCATATGTAGGCAAGGCTTGATGGACTGTGCAGTAAATAGCCTTCTTTTATCTTCCTACATTCCTTTCCTCAAACACTGGCCCTTGCTTAATTCTACTGCAGGGAAACAAACCAGAAAAATCAAAATTGGTAGAAAAATGGGACATCTAAATTTCAGTCAAACTAAACTTGCCCTGCTGATAGCAGTAAAGTAAGTATCACAATAAAGGTTAAAGGATGGGTCACTTGTAAGCAGAATGCCTACCCATGTCTGAAACAAAGCACAATTCTAGATCCCGATTCATACACTGCCATGAGAGGGTGAATCTGAACAACTGATTAATGCCACTAAAAAGTTTGGAAAATTTAACCTCTACACACAGCAATATTAACTTTATTTAAATGAAAAAGCCTCTTTCTGTTCATGTACTTTCCTAGCAAATCAAACATCTGTGATATATGCTGCAGTATGTTTAATTCACCCATGGCCTTACTAAATGCAGACAGAAGTAGACTTCTAAGGAAGAACAGAATCCCAGATCTCCCACATTACCAGGTGTTTGGGGAATCCAGCTGCATACTTAACTGGCACCCTGGGGGGAGCTGGTGTCCTGTGCTGTCTAATAAGCCACTGTCAAAGGTCCCCTCATCAGCTGGGGTTGCTGATTTGTGTAATAAGGCTCCTTTCACAAGGAGACTGCTACAGAAAACACACTAAATCTGACTACCTCTGCTTGGAGTACTAAAATGCATTTAGTCTGTGACAACTCAACATTAGTTACACTTCAAGTCACCCAAATTTATAAGTTAGAAGTGTTTACTCTAAAAATCCAGGTTTGTGTTTGTGTTCTACATGAGGTCCAAACTGGATCTGTGCTTGAAAGCCTCCAAATTCGCAGGCCTTCTCAAAGGAGACAGGATGGGAACCATTCAGAATGTCATCACGAGCCTACAGGAGGTAAGCAAAGACATGTCAGGGACATCCAAAAAAAAACTATTACATCTCTGAAATTCCTTGAAAGCTTGAGCACAGCTCAATAATCCAGCAACACACTTTTCTGTCTGAATGTCTTTATTATTCCATTCTGGATGTGTTTATGACTAATAAAATAAACAAAGGGCTAGATTATTTTCTGGTGAATATCTACAGAGACTTACTGAAGCCATGATTGTAACAACTTCCATCAAAAAGAAGACTTGACACCCACTTCCTGCTGTATGTGTATATAAAATACAACATATTTATATACACTTATGTGTATGTACACATATATATAATACAGATATGTGTGTGTGTGTACATACACACATGTAAAACCTTTTATCTTACCACCTTGGGTAGCAGCGAAAGTGATGTGCATAACTAGTAAATAAAAACCAGATTACTATTACAGTAATGGCAACAGGAGAAGGCAAACAGCATTCTCCTTCCTTTTGTTTAAATTCAGTGGTCATAGAAGATGATGGATATTATAGCTCTGGCAACAGAAGGCTAATCTATCCATAGACAAAACAATGACAAAGCAGTATCAACACATACTGTCATAACAGTAGCCTGAAAGAAACATTTAAGTGACAGGAGAACAGCTCAGTGTGATACAGTCTTCTAAAATACTCGAAAAATGTAATGCAGTCTTACAAGCAATGCCATCTTCATCTTTTACCTCAGAGTTTTAAAATGCAATTTAAAGCTATCCCATTTGAATCAGCTGCAAGTATAACAACAGAACATTCCATTTAACTTTCTCTATATATATATATTATTTTTATTTTTTTACTTTTTAAAAAAAACCAAAACCTTATTTCAACAAAGAGTTTTAAAGCCTAGTTTTTTCAGACTGCATTACAGGCAACTGCACTGGAGCTTTCAGTTAAATAGTATCTTCTGCAAAAAACTCTCCACTTTGCTACGGTGTGTGTAGTACCTCTAACAGTTTGGGGAACCTGCCTAGATGGACTCCCACCGTGTTACAGGATATGGTCCATTTTGAACAGGAAGCCTGCCTGTCTTGTGTGCTGTCTGGGTTCAGGACTGGAAAGGCAGTGCAGAAGCAGCTCTCTCACTAATCAGGCAGAAGAGAAAAGAGATGAGAAGCAGAAAGCTGTTTGCAAGGCTGACTTGAGACTCCATATTACAGAGAAAGCACCATCTATAGAAGAGAATGGGGAGAAGAACTAAAAAAAACAACTTAAAAGACTAAAGACATTCATGAGTTTTAAGGAAACCAGAAGATGGACGTGAAAGTCAGTGGATTTTTTGGTTGAGTGTCCATTATTCGGTTGAAAGTATTTGATTAAAAAGAATCAGTAAAGCCTCTGTACTATCACATGTTCTTGGAGGGAAAGACAAAAAAAGAAAAACAAAGCACATCCAGAACTGGAATTCTAGAAGATGGAATATTTCAGCAACAGAATTTTTCTAATTAATCTACACAGGTTTCCTCAGACTTGTTAGAACCTGTACTTCTGGTCCACATACTGTACCTGAACATAAAGCAAATTAAGTTGAACAGGATCTCTTGAATCTACGTTCTGGTCCGAATAAAAGAACTTTCGTCTCAACAGTAGTGTTTCATTTTCATCAACTCCTTGCTCTCTAAACGTTCGGCTGTGATCTAGCCAATTTACTGTAACAGAACCACAGATGTGCACATGGTTAAATATGCAGTGTTGCCAGTGTTAATAGCTGTTGTGAAAATCATGTGGTAATTGGCACATCCACTGCAGGGGGAAACTCTGGAAAAAAATGTTGCTTTCATTTCTGTCTCTAGTCATCAGTGTTGAAAGTTGCTACAAATGGGAACTGAAGAACAGCGCTGCTGAGAAACAAGAATTTACTACAGCATAAAACGCCATTAATATTGTTGAAGAAACAACCATAATAGCTTTGTTGCAAAATTACTGAGAAGTTTACCACATTTTCCCCCTAAAACCAATTGTTCTGTTTACTTTTCTTATCCCTGATAAGTTTTAAAAGATCTTCCTGCCAGTCAAAGTTAATCTTAGCACCTTAACGTAAAACAGAAAAAATGGTTCTCATGACTTTACAAATAAAACAAATCAAATACTGTCTTAGTTCTTTGGCAAACTCCATTTACACTTAAAATTTATATCTTCAAAGACAAAACTACTTTTTGATGGCTTTCAGTAGGCATCAATATTTAAATATCCAACTTTAGTGAAGGGGAGAAAAGGGTCATTACAGAAATGACCCTTCACACTTAAGTTACAACTCCAGTACCAAAAAAGTAACAAAAAACATTTCAAAAGATCTGCTAACTCTCATAGCTAGAGGCAATATCTTGTCCATTTACCTAATTTTTAAAAATACTCAATACTAGACAACATTATATAAAAAAGAATGCAAAATACAGGTAGGGATCAACTGAGACACACTGAAGAACCTAAAAATGCATTCCTGTATGGTTTTCTTGCACTATACTGTGGAAAGATATTAACTGAGGAATTATCCTGGAATACACTACTCACAATCATCATCTGTATGAAGCTTTGCCTTCAGTTTTTCCATTTTTCTTTCATCACGCAACAATGTCCTATCTTTCTTAAGTGTTCCTGTACCCTCCTCTTTCTTCTCTTCGATGCTCTCCTGGATTAAGGAATATTCCTCATAATTTGTTATTCCTGGAATTATAAATAAATCCAGTGTTTGTAACAATAAAAAATTAATACATTTTAGGATGGGTGAAATATTCTTTTCCATATATTAATACACCAATGGTTAATTTAAAATATAGTAAAGATATTCTAGATGAAATGCTAAAACAGTGCATGGGGAAGGAGATCCCAAGAACAATCTACAACTTGCGCATTCAAGACATCTCTGCAATATCCGGCATTATCCTTCAAACACATAATTCCTTCATCATATGCTGCATTTGCCACTTTCAGAAAGATACTAATTTTTTTTTTTTTGTTATCTACCAAGAGAAACTGCCAGGTTAAAAACATGGTGGAATTTAAAATAGCAGTAAATTGCAGAATGCAGACACATCATAGTAAATTCCTTTCATGGATGCCGACAATTGCTTCCTGAGAACTGAGTAATTTCAGCTTCCCACGATGTGTACAAGAAATGTGGCAGAGCAGACTGAGGAATAGAAACCAAGTGAAATAATTTTTTTTTTTTTTAAGAGTTTTAAAACTTAACTCTTCCCATGAATTTTACAGGAAACTGAATCAAAAATCGCTTAACATTTAGCATATGTGCTAAGTTGCTCTCATTTCCTTGTTCTGCTTGTTTTTTTCCACTGTTTGGTAAAGCATGTTTATGTTATACAGGAAAGCAAATTAAATGCTCACCTACATGACCACATTCATGAAAATAAGTCAAACTAATTTTTCAAGTAAATTAGTTATAGCATATTAGAATCCAGCACAGAAACACTCCAAAAAAATTGAAATGGATTAATTTAAATTTAGCTTAACTCACTTTCCAAGAAAATTAATCTAAATCAAATTAAGGCCACTTTAATTCTAAATGAGAATTAAGCAAGGGTTTAAAATGATTTAAACTAATCCATGTTAGATGCATGTTTGTAATTCAATATGAATTAGTTTTCCAAAATGTCTCTTTTTAGATAAATACAAAGACAGACTATAACCAACACATTTTTGACCAGCTGCTCTGGATGGCTTCCATAGGTTGTTTCACAAATGATATGGTACTGTGATCAACTCTTAATCATAAAAACTTAGAGCCCTAAGTTTAGGTATATTTTAAGGTTAACAGTATTTATCTTTTATCCCATTAAAATTAAGTATAAATTTAATACTAATTCTCTACGACATAGCAGGGAAGTGCATGTAAAAGGTAACACAATAAAAAAAATTTATAACTGTACTGTCAGGTAACTTTGTGCCTTCGACTGCTAAATACTGAAATTTAAAGATACAGCTAAGTCTCTACCGACTTTCATAAAACCCAGACAACAGATTTAAAAAAAGTGTTTGGTAAATGTTAACGGATAAGAAATTTAAAATTTTTTTCACTCATGTGCCAATTTCTAACCAGTAATAACATCCTAAAAATCAAGATGTAAATATTCTTAAGTTATGTGGGTCCCAAAATCTTACCTATCCTGCTGCAAATGGTAACCAGCAATTCACCAACTGTTTTAGAATCATCCACCATGACTGTTTTCACTGAACCATCCAACATACGTATTTTCTGAGGTCTCTGTTTCTTTTTGTACTCCAATATATCCTAGGAAGTAAACAATACTGTTTCTAAATGCTTTTGGAAGCCACCACGAGCCAACCCACTAACTTAGATGCCTAAAACAGGATTCCCTCCCCACCCCCCAAGCTGGATTTTTCCTCTGTTACAGTACAGGCAAACTTATTCATGTAACAAACTTGAGAAGTGACTACTTTTAGTTCCGCCAATGTAATTTTTCAAGAACTTCTCCTAGCTGGCAAGATCAAAACCTAGACAGGGCAGCATAGACCAAAGTACCTTTGTGCTGCAAAAAACTAGTTTAGCATTTAAAAAGGATAGCAGTGCCTTTTAGTTGTAAGCAAGCTGGCCATAATGTGAGCAAGTATGACCTCATCATCTTTAGTATGCAAGAAACCCACACTATAATGCAAGGTCACCTCAAATGCAAAGCTTATTAGAAAACTTATTTTTTATCTTTCTGATAATCAGTCTGTGAAGACACCATTGGCCACAGTAGCTCATAGTCTCAACCAGATGCAGGGAAAAACTAAGTACTGAGGCACAGCAAGGAAGAGAAGCAGGCCAATTTCAGGAACAGACTCAAGACCCTCCTACCGCTCCAAACGCTAAACATTCTTCTTGCTACTGGGGAAACAAGTTTTCTAAAAATGTCTTGATGAAAGAAGCAACAGACTGGCACCATACCCCATTTCTCAGCATGTAATAATCCAGCGTTCTTCCAGCCTCCAGCCATATACCTTTTCGAGGATCTTCATCTGACAAGAACAATCCATAGTCAGAGGCTGTGGAACAGAAGAGACAGAGACTCTTTGAAAAACATCAAGCCTAATAAAGCCAACAAGGTTTTATACAAGGTTGTTCAGCTTCAGGGTTAATCTTCCATTACACTTACCATCCATTCTTAATGAACTTAGATAGAAATTTTTTTCTGTGCTTCAGAAAATATTTAGCTTAGCAGCTGATAGCAGGGTAGATAATGATTTATAGAGGACTTGAACAAAAACTTCATTTAAGCAAGAACATGTCATATCTACTGTATAATTTGTATTGTATCTGTCATTAATTCTCTTCAATATGATCTTTTTTAAATGCTCATAGGTCCTGCTTTGGAATTGACTAACCAAAAATACAAGCAGTTTGGGCTTAACCATAGTATACTATTTCAAGCAGTAGTTCTATTGAAAAAAAAAAATATATATATATATAGTTCGTTTTCAACCCTTTACGTATTGAGTTTATGCTAAACTTTGGAATCTTTTTGGTAGATGCTTCAGGTTTAGGCATTCAAAAAAAATACAAGACTTCCAGAATTACATCCATAATAACGATTTCAGGAAAAACTTGCATCTATTGCAGGCTAAACACATGCCAACTGATTCTTTCAGAATCACAAGTAAATGATAAAACTCTCATTGTCACAGAAGAACAAACCCAGGCTTAGGCTTCAAAGACTAAACTCCACATATACAAAATGAAGAACCGTGACTGTCAACTTAAGGACCATCCAAAGCATCTCTTCTTGATAAACATTTGCATGAATAATTGATACAGACTACACTTCAATGCCACAAACAGTGATCACAAACTCTTCATCAGTTAGGCCTCCTCTAATTGCAGTTCTACAGTTTAAGCTAATGACTTTTTTCATACAAGCTGGCCAGCTGCGTGCACACAGCCTGTTACAACAGCTCAGTACCTTGTTTACTTTCAGCCATGTGTTCCAACCCTCTGATCAGAAAGTCAGGTAAAAATAGCTGCAATTTTTGCACAATGTTTCATCTTTAAACATCAAGCCTAGCAACAATTTACATATAAGAGCATTTACATTAAACACATTGTTACTCATGCCAGTATATAAAAGATCTTAGACTTAATTAATAGAAGTGTAACTGACTAACAGACACACAATTTCAAAGGAAGAATCCTTCCAAAAACAACTGAATAAGAAGAAAAACTTTTCCTGCCGACCTTCATTAAAAATTCCACTGAAAAGTCAAGTGATCCGTACATACGGAGATGTTTATGACAAATTCAGTACAGAATCAGTTGATGTAAAATTTCAGAATTTGTGCCTATAAATAGGTTGTGACCTTTAGAAGCACACAAAAGCACCTTGAACAGAGCACAGGATTACCAAGGAAGCACAGACTGCTCTGATACTCACTTCTGGAGGAATGCACCCTAGTAATGAAATTGTAGCAGCTGTGCAACTTGCATGTTAACATCACAGCCACCTTTGTGCCGGCATGCAAGCTTGTTGAAGTGAAATGTGCATGGCTGACAATCATAATGCAGGACAATTACATTTTCTGTTGCGCAGGAACTAGTCTGATCAGTCTGTACTGCACCTCTGAGTCTTCTGAACTAACAGGCAAACACACATTTTAACAGCCACAAAGAAGGGGAAAGGATCTGTTAGTAACCTTATTTCTGTTCATCACTCAACTTCACAAAGTTGTTTGAAGTTCTTAATTTCCCTGCAATCACATATAAAGGAAAAAGCCCAACTGTATAATCTGAGGAGAGCTCCTAGGCTTTTCTGTGAGGTTCACGATGTTGAGGGTTATTTATTGCTCAACTTCTCTGAATTCAACAGCTGTTCAAAATAACTGCCTTGAGAGATCAGTATGGTAAAAATGCACAGCTTGTACCTGAAAAATTGAAGTTGTATAACTAGACTTCCTAAGGACTCCTGCAAAGAGGCAGCATTATGAAGTACAAGTAATACTGTCCATTACTGGTAAGTTTTTCTAACAGTTCAGACAAGGTTTTCAAAGCAGCTCTAAAGGTTGAGAGCTGTGCATAAAACTCAGTAAACAATCTGCTTAAAGAATTACATTCCAGTGGCATTATATACAGTATAGCACCAAAGGATTCTGAAGAATCTGAATTTAACAACTTCGACTACATTTAAACCAGAGCTTTTGTCCAAGTGAAGACATATTTCACATTCTGTGTTCATCTAATTTGCTCGATAGTACAGAGACAGTTACATTTGACATAGCAGCGTTCTGAATATGGTATGCACTGCATTGTCATGCTTTTACTTATTAACTGGTTTCAAACATTTCACTTTGCACATTTTGGAAATGTCCAGTCATTCTTTTGCAATTCATGTTGTCCATTCCTTTGCTGAGGCACAAAATAAGTCAGCCCAGACTTCCCTAGAAAGCATTGCCACAAACATTGCTTTAAAAAGGTGGTACCACAAAAACTGCTCTCCAAGTGGGGAAAAATCATCTTTTAGGCAAACAAGCAATTTATTTAAGAAGTCAAAGTTCCACAAAAAAGAAGTATCCTTTGTAGAAAAACCTCTATCAGGACTGATGGAGGAAAAAGAATGCAGCTACCTTCTGTCACGTAAAATCTGTTTGCGCTTTATGCCTTTCACTTCAGAGCCTTATGATCTAATTAAAAAAACCCCAAACCCTCCAACCTGAAAGATAAATGGTGGAGGAGAACAGTGTAAAAAACCCATGGGTCTATGTTTACTTTCAGTTCAGCCAATTAACTGACTAAGGACAAATACAGGAACTCACCTTGCCCTGTTTGAGCCTCTGGCACTCGTTCACGAATAACTCTGCAGGCATCATACACTGCAGTGGATGGTTCAAACTGCATCGTCTTCACTACATTGCATTGGCGGACACAGATCTTCAAGGAAAGAGCTACCATGGTGTCAAGTCAGTTGCAAGTTCCTACTAAAGTATCTGAAAAAGCAGTAATGGCATTATTGCTTAGAATTTTCCATTTAATACATTAATATACTCAACTTTCCATTAAAAATGAAATTAGTTCAGTAGAATTATATGCGTTCAAATGCAGCTCTACATAAAGTCTCATTAGTATCAGCAAGCTAGAAACTATCCAAAACATCTATTTTTCTTGGTATATTGGAAATTTGTTTTCCAAAAACTCATGTACACATACTTAAAGGTTGATTCTTTGTCTGATGTACATCAAAATGGTGCATAGGAAAACAATACACTTATTGGGTATATTGCCAGCATATTTACTACTGACAGAAAATTATTTTTCTCTCACCACAACTTTTTATTAGACCATTTAAATTAGCTAGTAACTAACAGCTTAGAATAACTACTTAAATGAAAGCAAGATCTTCCTAGTACATAACTTCTTTCTGAAGATTTTAAAGTGTGCAATACCATGTTGCAGTTTCTTTCAAGCCTCCACATAGATCTGCTAGATGTTTTTATCCTGTTGCGCAGCTACCCAGAGCTTCAAGAATGAGCTATTTTTCATTTCAGTTCTATTTCAGAAACTTCACTGAACTTGACAGCATTTGTCTACAGAAACAGGAAGCTACAGATGCTTTTTGTTTTGTTTCATTTTATAGATAGTCTGGGTTTTGTCTCAAGTGTCTCCCCTTGCTGTCATAACACTCCAAACCACTCTTCCATCATTAGACTTTCCACAGTGATCTCCAAGAACTCTTCAGAACTGAAGTCTTTTCTGCATAAATACAGAATCTACTAGAATCCCCAAATCCTTTCTGCATAAATTCATGTATGTGTATTTTAAATAGGACGTGAGATTCTATGGACTACTGCCACCGATGATAATTTGAGCAAGACAAATTCCAGTATTTAAACAGAAGTTTAAGCCCCAGTTGTGCATCTTTTTACAGCCCAGATACCCAGTACTCTTTGGCAAAGTCACTTTAAAGAATACAGAGGAACGACCATTCACATTTCATCGATGTACTGATGCACTGAGCTCAGTGATGGCATCCCTTCTCCAAGGCACAGACAGCAGACAAATCATTTCTCTACCGACAACATTTAGGAGCAGCTTTGGCTCCAAGATGTCATCCTCCCCCATATTTTTGTGGCAGCCCATCCATCTGCCTCTCAAAAGTGAATCATCTTACTTCAGATTTTTTAGTACTTCCAAGACCACTCACTACCAGTATGAAATGCTAGATATGATAAGACTATCTGACAAAGGAAAAGGGATGCATGAGTGAAAAACATACAAGAAACATTAATGTACACACCTCGATTCTCTCCTAACCTATTGGTGTCTGATAACAAAACAATCTATTTTGAACCAATCCTTCTCAGCAGAGGTCTGATAAATAAATGAAGACCTCTCCCTACTACCAAGTACGAGTTCCTAAAACCCATCGAAAAGGTCTTTACGCTTCAGAAGTAATCGTTCAGTATAGCAGCAGCACAAAATAAATGCAAGACAAAAAATAAGTCTCCGCCGTATTTCCATAAGTCTCTGCAGTATTTCCACAGAGATTCACCATAACTGGGTTCAGTTTAGCACTTTATCATTTATACATAAGCAAACCTCAGAGCATTACAAAAACAAAAACATCCCAAGAAACCACAGATTGGAACAGTTATTCACCATCCAGTATGGCCCCAGGAAGAATAATTATGTTCATGTGTGCACTATTAAAAAAAAAAAAAAGGTGGCACACGAAACAGCTGGAAAAGAGACAAATCAGCTCAGAAAACAGTCTGACCAAGTTGCTCAGAAGGCAGTTCTAATTCACAGGTGACCTCTGAAATCTGGCTGTCAGCTTCCAGTGTGGTAAGGTGAGCCACAATTCCTGCTCCCTCCTCCATCTGGTCAATGTGTCACAGCAGGGCCATTACAATACAAGCGTCTGAACTCTCTCTCACCCCTATTTTATAGTCCTCTTAAAAAGATGAAATGATATAAAGTGACACCAGTGAATAGGTAAGTTATACAAAAAGGTTTCCTCTCCTCTTTGCTTTCTATTGCACCTGAAGGTAAGACTTGCAAGCCACACACATTACATCTTTCAGACTTCATCTGATTATCTTGTCTGTTAAGAGGCAAAATGGATACTGACCTTCTCCTATCAACTCTCCCATGAACCAGCTGCAGTCTTAACTTTTGGTATGAATGACTTTGGTTAAAGGGAAACAGTAATTCAGAAAAATGTGTAAGCACATCCACCATCTTTTAAAAAAAAAACAACAACTTGAGCAGAGGCATTAAAAGAGGTCTCTTCTGTTCTGCTAACATATAAAGGAGTAATACAGATGACTGAATCTGTATTCTCTGACATTAAAGCAAAGTGAATATAATACAGTTGTACAGGCACACTGCAACACCTTTTGAATGATCGAACTAAACTTCCTCTTTTAAGGTAGAAAGTAGGATCCACCTGAAAGATCTTTGTGTGCAATGATATGACTGACTGCTTTCTGGTACAGAATACTAGACAAGCGACCGAAGAGTCATAAATTAGCACCTGACTTGAAAGTTTCATGCCATAGAAATCTTGTATTACCAGCACTGACAGTAGTGGGTCTCATGTAAGTTATGGTGATGTAATATATACTTCCTATGTACAGATGAATCTTTTAATATTTCAGAAAATGACATTTTCTTTTAAGGTGAAGGGTCACAAGGTTATGGCATGAAAATAGATACAGTTACTGCAATAAGAAAAATCTAATTAATCTTTTAGTTAACCCTATATGTAACACTCCAAAATGGATTTTAAAAAAGGGCACTAATTCACATCAAGGAACATCCAAATTCAGTCCAGTGTCTAATCTCCCTTTATGAATGGAGAAAAAGGGTCAAAGAAAAACCAAATGGTGAAGACCAACCATGAAACTTTAACTCAAAAAATAAAAAATAAATTAAAATATTCTGGTAAAGTTATTGTAATTTTGCAGTTTGTACTGTTGCTTTTACTAGGTTAGTATAAATTTAGCAAACCAGAGAATCCAGATAAACTTGATGTCACCTGTGAGATCCAGAACAGAGCAGGTCAGAGCTTGAAAGAAGTTTAGCCAGTACAGCACTGTTGCACACTTGATAAATTGAAAAAAAAAAAAAAAAAGCAGAGGCCTCATTTCTTAAAATTTAGATTAAAAAAGTTATTTTAAAATACATTAAGTAGTTTCTCAGCTTGTTAATATTTTCACTTTGTGATCGTGCACCACAGAAACCATAAAAATGTGTGTTGGAAGGAACCTCAAGAGGCAGCCTAGCCTAGTCCCTTGCATATGCAAAATCATCCTTCCCAAGCTTTCCCTGCCAGGTTCTCATTTAATCCGTTCTGACAGAGCTCCACTGAAATGGAGTCCACAACATCCACAGGGAGGCTGCTCCATTTTTGTTTTTCTTTTTACTACTTCTACATTTTGGGTGGTTCCCCCTCTACCCACCCAAGTTTTCAACCTAGGTCTTCCACTCTGCAAAAGAACCTTTTTTCCCTGCCCCACATAAACAGACATGGCAAATTGATCCCTGTCATCTTTAACACAATTCTACAAGTTGGGAACCTGTTACTGTGTTCTCCTAATGCTCCTCCTTTTTTTCAGGGTCAAATTCAACTCCTTAAGGAAGGAAGGACCTAAATACATCAGTGGTCTGGTCTCCTTCAACTCAGTGCTCTGCGTTTCAGAGACCTCAAAGGATGCTTTATTTGAAAAAGAGCTTATGAAAAGAGCCCATGAGTTATCAGCTTCCTCCAACACTGTTTTTCTCAAACTTCAGAGAAAGGTTTTCATCTGTCTCCTCCAAATCACCCTCAGGCCCTAAACCTTCCCACTTGGCTTTCAGTAATAAGTGGGACAGACAGTTCCATCTCCTGGGTAACAGCCAAAATAGGACAGCTGTTTTTTCTCAAAAGAACTAAGAACTTGGTCAAGAAAAGGGCTGAGATCACAGAGAAAAACAAGGGAAAAACGTCTTCTGTGTTCCCTTTATCTTCTATATGTCGATTCACACCACATTTAAATATTTCTCTGTGCAGGTAATGGACTCGTTCTGCTCCCTAACATCACTCAGTCTCTCGAAGGGCTGACCAAAAGTCAAAGGGTTCCTGGAAATTAAGAGGATTTTGGAAGGAATGGTTTGCCTGGTACTAAGTCTAATGCTCTGTGAGTAATAAAGTAAGTGATTTCTAAAATCACACTGTGACTGATCTGTGCTTGCAAGGCTGGAGACTGAAGTAATAAATTATGGATCTGACAGGTCTGGGAGAGGTAGCAGCAGCTCTGAGCTTTTAAAAAAGGAAAAAAAAAAACCACACACACAAAAAAACAAAACAAAAAAAAAAAGACACACCCAAAAACCAAAACACAGATCATCAGTGAGAGAACCCAGTGCCTGCAGGTAGATATCTGGAACATGTACATCAAGGCCTCAAGTTGAACCACCACAGTGCCCAGGTTCTGGGAAATCCCAACAAAACAAGATTATAAACAGCGGCTGAATCAAAATGAGCAGGCCTCTGTGTGCCCACGGAGATACCTTACAAACAAAGCAAACAAGCAAAAATATTTCAAACATATAAACCCCAAGATGATATTATCAAGTGCTAAAAAAAAAGACATAAGAATGAGGCAATATTAAGGTTCTTTAAAGTAACTTCAAGCTGGAGGAATGCCTGCCATTCTGCCTGCAGTTGAGCAATGGTGTCAGCACAGCAGCAACCAGCTCCCCTTCAGCTCCAGAAGTTAACAGTCCCTCTCACAGCTGTCAATGTTTCTGTTTGCATAATCACTTTCTCAACCAATTCTGGCACTTTTTTTTTTTGTGTGTGTGTTGGCCATTGCATTTTTGAAGAATCTTTCCCTTACTTTTTGACAGAACTGGGTTATGGAGTGATTCTACACATGATTTGCCAGAACATCCAAGGCAGCAGTACTCTCCAGCAGAGGAGCAGGAGCACAGTAAGGAATGGTCACTATTCCCAGCTGGGTCACCCTGGCCTCTGGTCACTGGGGAGGATAAAGCTTGCAGCAGGCACCTGCACTTCCATTTGCACAGCCTTATTTCAATTCTTAGCTGAAGTTACTGTATCCTTCCCAAAAGCTCCCCACATAGACACATTCTCACAACAGCTAGAGCTAGGACACTGTTACTGTTAAACTACAACAGGTGTGGGTTTAGAAGCAGATACATACTCAATGAACAGTTAAACTATTTTTCTTGGACAATTTCTCTTCATTACAAAAGATTTTCTGAAATTCTAGGGACCAATATTTCAGAAAATAAACATCTCTTCATCTCTTGTAAAGTAGGTATTTTCAGTGAAAGAGTCTGAACATCAAATACAAAAAAAATTCTTTGCTGAAGTAGTTATAAATATTTATAGATCTGAACATTCTATTTTCCCTGAAATGAAATAAATCTGTAAAATGCTTCTGTATTAATTTAATTTTTTGATACAAAATAAGCCAGGAAAAAAAGGTAACTATGGACAGCAAGCCACAAAATAATAAATTAAACAAAATCTCAAATATATTTGTTTAAGAAATGTCCCCAAAGTAACAGGAACAAAGTAGATGTCAAAGCACACCCCCCCCTTATTTTCCACTGGAAAATCATTTAAAATTGTTTTTCCTCCTGGTGTCATTCGAGAGGAGCAAACCAGAACTATCCAACACCTAGCAGGATGTCCAGAGCTGAGTAACATACTCATTTCCCCATATCATACTGCACCTCTTCCTTCGTCAGTCCTAACAATAATTTCTACACATCGTCTGTGCTATCACAGTAAGAAGTGAATAGCTTTTGCATGGATTTACTCTCCAACTGCCTTCTTCCATATAGCTTGGCTGTCTCCTGTTGAGGGACATCAATATAACTAGAGAGTCAGCAGGAAATCTACTTTTCAGATAAACATTCAAGAGTGATTCATGACCCAGTGCTCTATTCAGCAGAAGCACAGTATTCTGTACCACATGGCAGAGCCAACCTACCCAGCATTTGAATTAAAGCAATACCAATATGCTACAGCTGTTGGAGTAACTGTACTATAGTGTAAAATCAGTAAATAATAAAACCGGAAAACAGCAACTGGAACTTTAACTAAATTGGTGAAAATTAATCCCACAGTTCAGTGATGCCAAACCAGGGGTGAAACAGGATTAAGGGTACCCAACTGTAAGTATGTATCAATGCTGCATGGTTACAGGTGCTCTTTACTCAGGCCTCTAGTGCAAACCCCCTACCGCAACTACGAACTACAGGAAACCGAACCAGTGGGACAAGAAATTTATTTCTTCCAGGTTCCCCCCCAGGTGCTCTATATCTCCCCTCACAATAGATGACTGACACCAACTAGCACCAACAGTAACTCCCTCCTCCTAAAATTCTTCCTGAATGTGGAAAAAGCAGCACATCAAGGATTGTCATATCCTGACAAATGCCCAGATCCTTTGTACTTACTGGAATAGTTTGTATGAAAACTACTAAAAAGTAGTTTACGGAAAATGCACCGTCTAATTCTAGCTACCATATTACATCCATACATTGCTAACAAATTTGGACAACCAGACCTGACGTTTTACAACACTTACTGTAGTTGCTGGCTCAGTCTGCCTACCAATTAGATGAGCAACACAGCATCAAAATACAATGAAAAAACTACAGATTTCCTAGAAACGTCAGCTACAGTTACTTGCAGTATGGGGTAGCACTAAAATATTCTAAATAGCTGGCTTTTAACAGCGATGAAGTTGTTGGATTTTTTTTTTTTAAACTCAGGATGACACACCAAAGGTTTCCCAAATCACTTTCATCACAGTACTAGATGTGCACTGCTAATGTATCTTCACTAATTTGTTTGTGCTACTCCATAGCCAAAGTGTTTTCTGTTAACAATAAGTGAAACAGGTATCTATAGTCCCTTTTCACCATAATTGCTTCCTTCTTTGTAGAGTATGCACATTTTCATCTTAGCTTGTGCACAAAAAGAGCTCATGGAAACATTCAGGACCCAAAGCAGCAGCCTATCCAGTCATTCTCAAGCAAATTTCAGGAAAAACTCTACATTATTTCTCTCCTGGGGAAAATATTTCTAGAGCAAAGGAAGTTTTAACATATCAAAATTTGCTTGGAGAAAGTTTCATTCCAGTGACTCCAGAAGTCAAGGTGAGCCTGTTCTACATGTTCCACGCTTCAGAGAGGTACCTCACCGGATTTCATTCAGGAGGTACCTCACCAGGCACTGCAAGGAGGGGTACTAGGACCCAAGCTGGAAGCCTCCGCTCTAGCGGGAAACTTCAGCCTTTCTGACCATGACAAGAATCTACAAGAAACCAAATGGTACCACCAAGTAATCTGAGGATCCTTTAGTTGTTGATAAACTTCTCTACTGCTCCAACAAATGACTTTGCCAACCAGCTCCTTAAAAAGCCTTCTATAACAGTACATAATAATGAGTTGTCTGCTGTTTGTGAATCTAAGTTAAAAGCATTAAGATGGATGACACCCATACTGATCAAGTTCAGACTTGCCCTAGTTAGAAAGCTTACATGATTTTTGTCAGGCTCATTAAGCGAGTGCTGAATCAGTGAGGGATCCAATTCTGCCCCTACTTCAGAAGTTTACAGGTCAAATCAATGCTACGGATGTACGTCTCAGGTAATGTACAGAATGTGTCTCTGTCCCACAATATCTTGGTCAGATTAACCAGCATAATAAAAACAACAATTACAGAAATTCCACAGAAGATTCCCCAAAAAACCAAATCGTACCTGAGAGACCAGCTGTGCTAGACTGGGAAAGTGGCACTTACATTACAACTACCTCACCAGCTGCTGTATGAAGAGATGACTAAGGCAAGGGGGAGCTGAGTTATCTTGAGAAGCATTTTACAAGGACTCTCAAGTGACACATAACCCAGGTTAAAAGGCTGTGTCTCTGAATATTGACGAGGACAGAAGTTTGCATTACATAATTCCAACAGGAATCAACTATCATCAAGCTAAAAGCATACAATAAAACAGCAGAAGAATGGCTTACCAGATGCATGGGAGAAATGAGATTTAGAACGGAGACCAGTTAGTGAACACTAACCTCCCTAATCATTCACACTGACCTCCCTGATCATTCACATACCCACCTGGCTTAATTTGTACTATTCCTACCCTAATGTCTGTGGTGTCTGGCAGCTGATGGGGCCACAACATTATCTGTATTTTTTGAACTACACTGCTAAGCAAACAGAGAATGCAAAATCTCAGCTTAATATTATCTCTGCTTAATGCTATGAGAATATGAACACTTCTTTGCCTTCCATTTCACACCCTTGCCAACAGAGTGTTTGAAGAAAAACATAATCCAAAAATATCTGCATTTCTAAACTAGGCAAATGTGGAACAGCTAACACTGACACTGTCAAATACTGACTACGCCCACCCATTTAAAGGAAAGTTGCCACTGCCAGTGCTATAGTTAAAAGAAAAGCTCTGCTATGATTTAGTAGAGGTCTGTCTCCCTGGAGATACTTCTTAACTGGTTCATGCAGGCTTGAGCAAACAGAAATCTAGGTCATAAGACTGTCACAGTCTAAAAGGCTGCATGTGTACATGCTAGTATAGGCAAAGCTACATATTTTTATACTAGATTAACTTTGTAAGAAAATCCAGTGGGACAGAAGTCCTTTATTCTTTTCAGTACTCCCACCACCTACCTGCTCGCACAGGGCACCAGAAAACAGGATATTTTCTGTTGTTCATGATGGTTGAACATCTAATTCTATTGCAATATACCAAATACTTGTTTAGTGAACTGGTGCCTGGTAAGACCTCCTTAAGCAATAGGCACTCAAAAATATAAGCCCAGTTGTACTGATAGCTATGTTTGATATTTCCAAAATTATGAATGCAAATGAAAGTGTCATCCTTCAAAAATCAAGTATGATGGAACCAGAAGACAGGCAAGTGGGCAGATGATTGCACAGGCATGGTGGGTAACAACACACATTTTACTACGAACTCACAATGGCACTTAAACAAGTTGGTCTTTGCTGCTGTTTGCATCTTATGTGCTTATCATATAAAAGGTCACACTGCTCCCTTCCAAGGAAGATTGCCCTCTCTTTAGTGCTCCATTGCTGTCAGTTTGTAACTCATTTATACCGCAATAATCTCAAAGGTGCTTAACATGCTTTCCTAGAACACTAGGCTGATTCTCCACCAGAACATTTGTTAGGAGCTGAATGATCATCTGTGGGCTGTATGCCTGAATCATATGCCCATATGTCATAACAAGGCCATCATCATCAACTCCTTGATGGACAAGACACTGAAGATGTCATCATTGGTCAGCTGCTTTGCCATTCCACTGAGAATAGTGTACAGAGGTGCTTCAGGGACAACTATCACTGATGTGCAAATATCACACTTGTAGACACTGGGCTGGAAGTTGTGGCTTGTCAGTATAGAAGGGAGAAGTATACACTCTTCTGGTGACCTGAAGGCGGGGTGGGGGGTGGATCTCAATTTCCCTCTAATTAGCTCAAAGATGAAGGCAAGAGCAGTAAACCAACAGATTAGAAGTTGATGTTCTAAATGGGCAATAAGTACAAAGATATCAGCTTGGGGAGTCCAAAAGTAGCCTGACAACCTCAGGCACCACATGCTGTCTGGGGTTGCTAGTCAGAACTCTTGAAGCTTGAACAAGCAAGCAAAAAACCATATAATCCTTCCTTCCATCAGTTATAACACAAGGAACTTAACACTGTACAGCACAAAACATTGTTTATTCTCTGTTTGTAAATGTGCATGGACAATCAAAATATAAGACCTCTTATATGCCCCATCCTGCCCCAGGAAAAGCCCTACTCAACCACAATGCCTGTACACACACACCACACATCCTGATAAGCAAATTTACAGTTAAAACCTTCAAGAATCTCAGGAAAAATTCACAGCATTTATCTGTAGCATGTAATACTGAATCTGAAAAACAAACTACTTGAAAAACAGCAAAATGAAGGTGAACTAGGGCAAGCTTTGAAAGGCTACTGTGAAAGTAGGCTTTAATCATTAGTATTAATCATGCCGTTCTCAGTTCACACATTATAGTTGTACAGGAAGAGCATCTACTTTGCTAAGAACCCAGCAAGGAAGTACCCTCAAGCAGAATTATGTAAGAGACAAAAATATTTGAGTCTAATTAAGAGTTGTTTATAGGACAGTCAGCTTATTATCAATTCAAATACAGTTTGCTTTTTAAGTCAAAAGGCATATTTGCAAACTAACTTGCTTGAATATTATCTTCAAAAGGAAGTATGAATTACAAGGGACTACAGGACGAATGTCACTGTTCCAAACAGGGCTGAAACAGCTTTTAGATAACAGAAGCAAAGAGCTTGACTGGAACTAGTTGTAACATAGAAGTCATTAGCCTCAGGAGCAGGAGCCTCCAATACGGCAGTCAATGACTAAACTCTTTGAAGAGGTGCCTTCCAGGCTTCTGTTCTTTACTTTGCATGAACACTGCAGGAGAAAGCTGAAAACAGAGAACATGAGTTTCTGTAGAAATCAGAAGTGAATCAACATCCTTTTGCTAGGTTCCTCTCCAAATGAAGTGTTCTGTTGTAGAGATAAGCCCTTTTAAAGACAGTCCTTGGGAGGACAGTCGTAAAGATGTTCACAGATGCTAGGAGTATAATTAAAACAGTATCTGAGATACAGAAGATATTTTTGTTTGGTGAGGTTTTGTTTGGGGGTTTGGTTTTTTTCTAAACTGAAGAGAACCACTTGTAAGGTTAATCTAGGTCCTTCACAGGAGCTGCAATGTGCTTACACTGGGATATATACTTATACAGCCTCAAATATATTTTATGATTTCTGGTACATTAAGAGCACATAGGTAAATTATAGGATAAGAATAATAAATGAAGATTACAAATACTTTCTTTTCTGTGGAGGAGTTAAGCTGATATGAAACTGATTTTCGAAAGCAGCAGATTTGAGTATTCGAAGCATTTCACCCACAGATTCTAAATCACACTAATAACAGTAATAGGTTGAACTACCAAGTGGGCTGTTAAATCCAGGCTTGCACAGTTCTGTATATTCACACTCTTTTCAACTCTGAAATGCTATAATGTTTTGAAGGACAGTTTTTGAGCTTTTACATCATGGTTTACAACCTTTGTGCACACTCAATTCAACGCTTTTTTTTCACGGATTTAATTCAAAGCCACCACCCGAAATTCTGAACTACGCCTGCCATTCTTGGCAACCGCCCCAAGGATGTAATAAACCAGAGTTGTTAATTTAGTCATTAAATGACACAACCAGGATATGACCTCTCGGGTTCACCTACTGTGGTCTAAATATTACTCTGCATTTCCTCTTTTTTTTTTTTTTTTTTAAGTAACATGCATAGGCAGAGTTTAGAATACGTTATGAGTTTTGTACAGTAATATACTCTGCCCATTCAAAAGAAAATCAAGGAATCTTTTTCTTCAGGTACAGAAACAGTACTGCTAAGTTCCAGACAAAAGTGTCATGGTAAATCATATAAGGATTCTTCTGTTGCTTTCCTCCCACTTTCCTGAAAAGCACCTGATGCCACCCTGGAACTTTTTGATCACTTTCTTTAAGGAGAGTGGCCGTGAACAGTTACTTCATACATACTCCACCTGATCACCTACCTTAGGGAACACAAAGGCAACTAATGGTCTGCTCAAGTTTCTTATAAGCTTTATAAACAACCTTATTCATTCATTATGAAAGCTCAACTACTGAGTAAAATAAAATTCACTTAGCTACTGAAATCACTAAAATAAATCCATTTTGATCAGCATCATCATCCAGAATTAGATGGGGTAGACAAATCTTTAGAAACAGCTTGGTACACAGAACAAGAAAATTAGTGAGGCTCAAGTAAAATTATTTCTTTGCCAGTTCTGTGATGAGGTTTATGTGGAATAGTTCTCTGCGCTCATTGATTTGATCTGAAACGGTGGACTTAACAGGCACTGAAATTGCTTTCAGTAGGTTTCGATCCATTTATCCCAACAATCAGTTAATACTATCATTTAAAACAGTTCACTAAAATAGGAAGGCAGAAAAAAAGAGTAAACCTTCATAAAATGTTATTTCAATGGATGCAACTCTAGTCTAGCAAGTTAGCATTTCACCTACTTAAGTAAGCTCAGAAGAACTTGAAGGAGGACTACAAAGAACTGGTAGTCATGCCGACAACCAAACCATCATCTCCATGATGAACTTCATCTGCTCATCGAGAATCTTCACAAATAAAGGATGAAGGCAAAGGGATCCCTGACTTGGAAAATCATTATTTCTTGCAGGCCCATTTGGAAAGCAGGATGCTCGGTAAAGAGCTCAGTCATCTAGTGAAAATGTAGGTTGACAGCTTAGAGACTGATTGTCATTTATATTTAGCAAAGCCTGGCAAAGCAGGTACCAGTCAGAAAGTTATAGCTACTCTCCAGGCAAGCTAACTCTATTTTACTCTGTTCGAGTACACAGAGTGTGCTAAAATTCATTCTATGTTAAAACAGCCGTATACAGAAAGATGGAATGCACTTCAAAACTGTATGGTTCAATATAAATCCAACCGCTTGAGCTACCACTTTTATTTAAACCTCCAGTGTCTACTGAGCTTGTCAGGAATACAAATGATAGCAAAATCACTGTCATAGGAAACATTCATTTCCACAGTGTCTTTTGTTCTAAGATGGTGATTAAAAAAAGAAAACCAAACCAAACCCAAAACAAAAAAAAACAACTAGAAAAACAGCTAAGGGGACACTGGATGCTACCTGTCTGTCCTTCCCACCAGGATATAAGTCCAGAACTTGTCATATCAGTACAAACCCCTCCCATCCCAAATGCTCAGCATGCAACATAACACTGACTTCCATAATACACTACATCTGTACAAACATAAAACAGCATCAGATACTGATGAAGCAACAGATGCTTCCTGTCTTCTTGTTAAACCCTGTCATTATGTGCCTTTTGTACAGGTCAAATACTTATTACGGTTACAATAACAAAACATTGGTCCAAAAGTAAAGAAAATATTCTGCTGATAGCCCACTGTGAGAAGTCAATTAATAGAAAAACTAAAGAATAGCTAAGTATGTGCAGTAAAGACAAAATCTTGGGGTTTACTCCGAGGTAAATACAGTATGGTCATTCAAGAAGCTACTACATGCCAATCCAGGATTAAATAAAATCATAATTAAGAGTCTGACAGTATTAGGAAGCATATAAGCAGCCATATGGTACGGTCAACTATAAAAGGATTGAATTACAAATGTTTCTAATACTTTAGGTATTTGATTCTCTGACCCGTACATGTAACATTTCATAGTCATTTTTTGCTTTAATATTTAGGCACCTCTTACTGTGACTAACATCAAGTATTACTGTTGTTCTTCCAACAACTATCAGACATTTTAGATTTAAACTTTTTGCATTAACAGAACTCTGCTGCCACCATGGACATCTCCTTGAAACAGAATGAAGCATAGAACAAGGGAAACATGAGTAAAATTACCCAGCTGACACTAAGCCCCAATTAGGGTAGGACCAAGGGTTAAAACTGCAAAAGAGTCAACATCAACCTAACAGCCCAGCTGGCATCAGTACTTTAACAGAATTTGTTGCAAGCAAAATAATTCCCTGTTGGTTTCCTAATATGAACCACAGAACATATGAATATGGGCCTGGAGTCAAAATGGAAAAAACCCACTAAGGGCTTCCCACAGATACTTTTCAGACTCGGAGATACGTTTTTGGTGTCACTTACACAGAGCGTTACCAGTTGAAATTTAACATTCATTTCTCCCTGCAAAAACAATTGGACAAGAACAGTGATCCTACTGACTCTACCCAATGCAACTTTTTTCTGCACAAAATGTTATTGAAGAAGCCTCAGACAGGAGTCACAGCACAGAGTTTTTAGCAAAAAAGGTACATGACAATTCACTGGAAAGGTCTGGCCAAAGAGACACTCGCAAAAACAATCTTGAAAAGACATCACGTGAACAATGCAAACTATTACACACAATTCCTCTCTGCATTTTTCAATACTGCTTGTTGGAATTTCCATGAAGAGACAGGTTGCCCAGGATCAAATGGTCAAGAAAGTCCACCAGAACAATTCACTCATGGCATTTCTTCAACATTTGCATTACACAACTATATCCATTGCAACTACCCCACAGGCTGAAACAAAATGTGGGATGTTAAAAGCCAAGATACTGGACACTTTGCTCAAGATTAATTAGAATATCTGTGAATGTGAAATGTTTTTCAGAACTTGAAGTATTACTTTCTTACTCCCCCACAGCAATCAGACTAAATCAGGTTTCAAAAAAACAAGCACACAAAAGAAATGAAACAATCCATACCAAGTCAAACAGCTTAACAGCTTTTTTTTTTTCCATTAGCATCATGTAGTTCACTACACTGAATACTTCAGCACACTTTTCTTTCCACCTAATATTTATTGGAGAATTCAAAACAAAGCCAATCACTATTTGAATCTAAATTCATAGAATCAAGGTTGGAAAAGACCTCTAGGATCATCAAGTCCAACCGTCAACCCAACACTACCATGTCCCCTAAACAATGTCCCGAATTATAATTAATTCAGTTATGTTTCTACCTCTTAAATACTCTGGTCTCATCCCACCTACCATAGCATCATCCAGACAATTTTTGCTCACAAGCAATCACAATTTGGAATCAATATGAGATTAACACAATTTTGAAATAAATCATCATTCTTTGTCAATTTTCTTGTTGTGGAGATAAGAAGGTTTACAGAAAAGTAATAAAAATTAACAAAAAATTTGCATTCAGCAAAGACAGCAATACTAATTCAACTTACATCGATCACTAGAAAGGTGGTCACATAGAACTGTGATAATTTCATCATATCCTGGCAAATGCTGGGCAAATATATGCAACAGTTTACACAGAGTCTATGACTCAAATGGTGCCTTCATAAAACATGTCAAATCGAAAAACAGCAGATCATGCAATCTTGGAACAAGACGTTTAAATAGCTACTAAAAAAAGCTTTTCCTGCTCTTCCAACCTCTATCACCTACTTGAGATCTACTATGAATGCAGTTACCAATCACAGTTTACAATATCTAGAATACCAATGGATTTGCAGATGGTATTGCAGCAAGCATGAATGAGCTTAGTGCATGCTCCTTTCATTTACTGATGCTAGCAACTGAAAGAGGAGGAAGGAGGGAAGGAAAAACAGGGTGTCTCAATACCTAACCATTTCATCCTGTCTCAAAGGGTGAATGCTAGTTGTAATGATTTTTTTTAAACATCAGGTTTCTGGTAGACACATTGGGCTTCTCTGTGCTTTCTGATTACTAATTTTTTTTTTTTAGTATGAACACTTTTTCAATAGGAGAAAGAAACAGGGAATGGCTAGTCAAAATAACTTTGAGTAAAACGTGTAGAGGGGTAAAGAGAAAAAAAAGAGTAGATGAGGAAAGGAACAAGATCTATAGCAATAGACTGCAGAAGGCTCAGTTACTACCAGAATCACCGATGGTAATGAAAACAGAAAAGCTGAGCAAGGACAGAGTGCTTGCACCTGTCAAATCAACATCTCTGACACAGCCACAAAACAGGAGAACATAGGACTGAGACACATGAGAAAGCTAATGTACTTTAGAGTGAATATTTCAAGCAAGCACCACAGCATTCATTTCACTCCAGCTTTAAGAGTACTCCATACCCCCAAGGTAAAAAGCTCACAACTACTGGATAAAGAAGGGAGGAAATTCCAGGTTGGTGTAATCCTTATGAAAATTTCTGAACATGTTTAAGTTTGAGAAAAACCTAAATCTCTGAAGAGACCAGGATCAAACCCCAAAGCAGCTGCTACTCCTACAACAGAGACAGAAAGGAAGAGATCACAAAACACTGCTGAACTTTTGTCAGGGTGTAACAGTGTGCACAAACATTACATGTCAATTAGATTATACTTAGCCTAGCACACTGCCAACTGCATGCTAATCTAAGGTCAAACCTCCTCCTACATCAAATGTGCTCAGAAAGAGACTCTGGCAGCAACCTTACCGAAAAGCTCAAAGTCAACTTGGCAGACTTCAAATGGTTGAGCCTGAATTCAGATATTCCATTATTTTTCTTAGCAAAGCCTATTTCAGAATGTACCTAAGACACTGAGTGATTCTTGTGTCTCGTAACTATTAGCTCTCTTAAGTGTCTTAAAATGCGTTATGCACACAGAGCAGGAATATACCAGATAGTGAGATATATATATATATATGGACGAACACACTCATTCTACATCTACATACATAGACATATATGTGTATATATGAACAGATTGATATGAACACACACACTTGCACATACACAACTGAAAAGACAGGATGTTAGATAGGCTAGTATTTGTGACATAGGTATAAAATCATAAAAACAACAAAATGCATTGAACTCCAATTGCCACTGTCATTTAAAATGCACTATCCAGAAGAGGATTACTGATTGCATTCTCCACAGAAACCATCCCTCCAGAAGACTCAGTTTCTTAAGTCAGAATAAAATGGACGTCCTCCACCTCAGCTGATGGTCAACACCATCGATGGAGAATGCAGTTTAGTGGGGAAATTAAAAGATCAAACAGGACCACAAAGGAATCAACACCATCTTGGACCATTACACATCATTCCTATTTCATTCCAATACTCTGCACTACATACAGCCTCCTAAAAGATTTAAGCCACCACCCTTTGCAATGTACACAAAAAGACCAGAAAGCAATAAAAAAGTTACTGCATAAAAAGGAGAAGCGCTGGTTTTCGAAGTGCAGGTGGGAAAAATAGTCTATCATTGTCACTGCTTCTGTTGATTATAGCCAGTAACAAATGGGAAATCAATCTGAGAACCAATTTATAATTACAGATATCATTTCCTGCCTGAAGACATAAGATTTCAGCTAGGGCTTCCACTTGTTTCAGCTGGCATCAACCTTTGACAGTTATCATTTTGGCTACCTAGAATATATTCACCAGGCAGCCTTCTCCAAGACTAAGGATTTTTTACTTAATGTCTATTGAGGTGGGAATCAGAGGAATGACTAAAACGCAGACAGTCAGAAGCGTTTGAAATGGTCCTGGAATTCAAGCAACTGAGCTGCAAATCGGGGACAGACACTGACTTATTCTCCCTGTAGGGTTTCTACCTGCAAACAGATTTTTCCATTAATAAAGTTCTTATGCTAAGGAAGGCTACAATAAGTAGGGCAACAAGATTTCCCAGTTGGAAATTTCACAGATTCACCAATGATTCTAAATATACAGTTTGAAAATATCCCCTTCTCAGAACACATTCTTAAAGGGAAAAATCACAACAAAGTGACTTTACGGTAACTTATTGAAAAGACTTACAAGCAACAGCTGAACATCTCTTTTTCACTCCAATATTCAACTCCAATATAATTCATGTTTCTAATTTCCCAGCTTCAGGGAAGAGTTCAGTGTTAATTTCTGCAGACAACATCATACAGCCAAACTGATATAGTTTTTATTTTTATATACTTTCTAGGGTGTTCCCAGCTCCTACTCCTGTGCCAAAACTTTCATTTTTACTGTTGACTTCCACAGTGAGTTTCAGGCACTTCTGAAAATAAATCTATGAAACAGACAAAATCTATAAAGAAATCTATGAAAGATAAGACAAAAAAAATGACACTTGGATAAATAACAACATAGGGGACAGCCGTGCATGGAGATTCATTCTCTCCATCACTGTGTAAAACCTCTCCAGCTCCAAGTAGCTACAGAATCATGGAATTCTGTTTGTCATGAGATGCTCAACTTGCCACCCAGCAAACGGGCCTTGTCTGGAACCAGCACTTCTCTTCTGAGAAACAGAAGACTGTTCACAAGGTCCTGATGTCATGCATTAAATTTTCTCTGTATTTTAAGTGCTTAAATGAGTTTTGAAAGCAATTCCTGGCTTAAAGGAACAATAAGTCCAACAGAATCCCTAAACCTAAGCTGCTGTTAACATCACAAATATTCAACAGTTATAAACCTGTATTTAAAACTATAGAGTATGTTATTAACATTATCCCCCTAACTTCATACTATAAAAACCACAAGGAGGGGTGTATTTCTAAATAGAAATCCCTATCTGATCTCATCAAGGTTATCTTCTTCTGCACACAGTGCAAAGCACTGGATGTTTTCAAGCACACTTATTTCTGTAGCAAACAAAGCACAAGGTATATGGGCAAGAGGTTACGCCAATACTTAATAACGATCTGTTAACTATTTTGGTATCTATTACCACCTGGAAAGGAACAAATAAACCACAACTGTAGAAACACATAGCATATTCACAATCAAACTATTTGACAACTCAGCTTTATTTTTAAAAATACTTGTGTTAGTAATAAGGTATGAAAGTGATTGACATGGTAAATAACATGTTTCATGATACACCAAGTCTCAATTTTGGAAGTACTACTTGGCTTTGATATATTATTTGTATTTTTAGGTGGGTGCATACAAACATACTAATGTTACATAAAGAAAGCATATTTGTGTGTCCATGTATGATACAAGCACATGCACACATAGACCCCCAAAAATCATCATGGCTTTTAAGCAATGCATATCATTGAGAAAGTTTCCAATTGAAAAGGGACTGCAAAGGAATACACAATTCCCTAATATGCTGTCCAGCACAATGAGTGCACTCAAGGTCAAAGCCCTCCTCTTACTCCTCCTCCCTCCACTGTCATCACTGACTGAATGGCTGACTACTTTAGCTGTAAATATAAGACCTCAACAACACACATCAAGCACTTAAAATATAACCTCTTTATAGTTACTACAGGCTCAGCATCATTAATCAACTCCAGTTGCAACAGAATGCTTATTGGATTGCTCACATTGAATTATATATTTACAGTCTGATTAATAATGCAAATACTTCCAAAATCTGAAGTGATCCTATCCATGGACTAACAGCAGAAGGATATAAAGAAAATATTCAATGGAAAAATTTGAAGTTAAACTTCAGTATAATTGCTGATACTAGTAGCGTTACCCCACTGTTTTTTCGGAGGGGCGGGGGCTACTACCACAGTTAATAAAAGAAATGCCACAAAACACTGATTTTCACAAGCTATTTATCTAAACATATTTAGAATGAAGCATTGTGTTAAATCTTATATTACGTACCTGAATGATGTACAGCATTCACCCAGCATTACACAATTTAAACCTACACTAGAGTTCTTTGGCATAAACATGAGATTAATTGACCTACTTTTTCAAGTCTTCCGCATTCCTCTTACTCTTACAGAAGTGTTCCATTATAGGGAAAAGTCCTTTTATGCTGTTGTATTTTATTTGCTTGTGCAACTCCAATCCTTTCCCTCTAAGATGTACCTTACTGTAACAACTAGGCAAGACAGAAGTGAAATGTTTTCTTGTGTAACACTTTTCTTGCCTACTACAACCTAACCCCACACCACTATTTCCCAATCCACTCTGTATTTTGCATTAAAACAAATAGATTTCTTCACAGTTCCAAGCTCTATTTACATCCTATTCTCTTGGTCTAAAACATACACTTCATTCAAAAATGGGGAAAAAAAGCACCAAAATACTGAAATTAAATACGGAAACTCACCAAGCAAGCCAGGTATTAAAAACAGCAATCTATCCAGCTTTGGCAGGAATCTCAGTTTTATTGCAGTTTCCTACTTGCTTATTATGTGCTGTGTCACAACTGTTCTCCACTGGAGTGCCCGTTTCTTGTGGAAAGCGTGCTACAGCAGTTGCTTTAAGTGCAACTTCAATGTTTAAGTGATACTATTAAGAAAACCTGAAAGTAACACCCTGTTTAGGGTTTAGGACACTGTTCAGGGAAAGAGACATGGATGCTGTCATTGATTTGCCTAGATCGTTTTCCCCCCCGAGAGTCTCTGCTTCCGCACCCATCTTTGACAGAACCAGCACAGGCCTTCAACAATGTCTTCTTCCACTGGGCATTACCCAATTCTTTTCCTGAAGTATGTGAAACTAAGTTTAAATTACTTAGGAGTTTCTCCCATTCAATATGACAGTTATGTTCTGCTAAGCCTCTATAATCTTACCACTGGGAACTTAGGAGAGTTGAATAGGAAATTTCAAAGAGAAGTTAGTTATGCACTGCTACTTTAACGAAAGTAGCAAGATTAAATATGATTTTTTCATTCACACTGAAAAGAGCTAGAAAACTTTTCAGCTGATTATTTATTCCCCCTAACTCACGGCGTCAGTAAGAAGTTGTAATTTCTTGTTTGGTTCACACACGAAAAAGATAAAGATGTCTCAGAATAAGTAATTTTAACAATAAACCAGTTTACTGTATTCTCACTTGAGCAAGTTCTTCCAGTGCTGATAAGCAATTCAGAAAGCAGTCATTCAATAGCCTTTTGACCATTTTCGTCTTTTTCCATGTGTTCCCAGAACTAAAATTGTACACATCAGCACGTTCTTGTACTTACAAGCTGCACAAAGCCTTTTTTGACAGTTTTAGCCCACAGAACAGAAACAAAGTAGATTAAAAAACCTTCCATCTTGTGGTGATGATTTTGAATATTCAACACATGCAATACATGGAAATCCCCTTGATCCAGTGATCGAGGATGGGGACTTAAAACCAGCTCACCATTGGTGATAATGTGGTTTACAGAGACTACAGTTACTGCACAACAGAACGGCAACTGATTTAAACCACCCCCATGCACCACCACCACAAAAAAAAATCCAAACTGAACAAAAACTCAGAATGAAGGGAGCAACACTCCAGAATTCTTGCAGCACAAGACCTAATTCTGATCTGCTTGCCCTATATGACTAACAGCTGCAGCAGAAGTTATATGCTGACACACAATATTTATCTTTGGAGTAAGTCCATAAGCATTTTGTGCATCATGGTATCAGTATTGCTTTAAAACAAGTTATTCAACTATCACCACCATTAAAATAATATAAATAGTAAAACATACTAAAATGAATATGACTTCATTTTCTTCCATTTCATAGAAGGAAACAGCATACTGTGGTGAGTTAATCCCCAAGTAAAACATGTTTTTGGTTTTGACTTCTGTTCTTTTTCCTTTAAGAAGTAATGTTATATAATATGGACTAGGACATGGAGGTGCATTTTCCTATAAAAATATTATAGAATGTTTTCCACTTTTGAAAAAAAGTAAACAGAACAATTTAGCACACACACCCTGCTTTTTTTTTTTGCTTTTTTTAATAAATAGGTTTTACTTTGCTAACCACCCAGTGTGTTGTTTGGCTCTGCTGTTTTACAAACTGATATGGCTTTTAACTAAATTAAGAAAGGTTAAGATTTTCTTCTCAGAGAACTGCTAGCCAATCTACTCAAGAGCAACAACACAAGCAGCTTTTAAAATTCATTCAATACTGACAAGTGAGCCACCCTATCAAAGCCGTACAAGGGCAAGTTTTCTTTAACATCAAGTTTCTCATGTCTTAATATCTGAACTACCTGATGCAGAAAAACCACCAAATCATGGCAGACAGGCAAAAATCAGCTTCCCCAGCCATTTTTGTCTTAGTCAATTCCAAGTAAATACATGCCATTAACTCTTAAAAAGTCTCCTACTGAATGGGATTTCTGCAAAGACAATCACATAACATTTAAAGCCAACTGAAAGAATTTTCAGAAATTTTAGCTTTTGTTTTCCTTCCAGTGTATGCATGAAGAAAAGGGCTTGAAGCGTTCCTTATTATTCATATCCTTCACTGGTGGTGATTCTACTAGTGACTATGGTTACTTTTGCTACTACTGGGATATTGTTCCATCAGTTAACCCAGATCCCATGTGAAGAGGTCACTGAATTTCTTGAGTACAGGTTTATTCTCCTACCGTTCACTTACATATACAACAGCCAGCAACACTGACATATTGCTAACAGAGAGGAGGGAAATCATTGTGGACTTTGAGAGATTCATTCCTGAATCAGGCCAGCATGAATGAATTGAAAGCATTTCCTGGGGGAAAACTCACAGATAAGAAACCAAGAATATTCCCAAAAGCACCTGTTTTGTCTGATTAGTATGTAGTTGCCAATCCAGTTCAATCAGTTGTACAGCCAGACACAATTAGTCTAACTACACAAAGAGATAATACTTTTTAATTTCTAAAAATCAAAAGCTAATTAAGATTTTTAGTCATGATATTTGATACCACAATTGATAACAGTGATCTGACAGCAGCATCAGTGAAATGAGGAAAATAGAGACATTGCAAAAGAGGACTTAATGCAGTGTTAATTCTTAAATATAAAATAGTTAAAAAGTTCTTGCTGACAGGCTTGATTATAAGAATGCTCTATAAATATTTAGCTCTAACTGTATAATAGCAAGAACAAAACAGTGTTACTAACCATCTAGCCTTCTCTTAAGATTTGCACCTATGATGAAATGTGTATCCTAAATAACTATTTACTCTTTAGTGATTTTACTTCATCTAACCCTGTCTTTAGATGTATCTGATGTAAACTGACATGCTGCTTTAATTATAGGCTGCTTTGAAAGTTCACTAAGGACATTTTTCAAACATGGAGAATAGCAGGACAAAATTCCATTAGTGACCTTTCAGTATTAGAAGCACAATTTCCAGATGAGCAGTCAAAGCCAGAGACACATTTAGAACAGCAATGTGTACAAGGTCAAAATAACTCCAACATATTAAGAATCTGGAGCAAGATTTATAAACGTTTTGCCCAAAGCCAGTCTTACCACTTTGTGACATTCTCTTCTCTAAGCATTACAGTACAGAAATGGTAATGTATCTGTGAAGTTATTCTAGTAATGATTTTTCCTTGTTCTTTTTGCCACCTCTTTATATGTATTAAGATGAAACAAAGTTAAGTCATCCTCTCAGCTATTTGTTCTCATACCAATGAAAGGCATGGCCCTTTTTCCTAAGGCTTAGAGAACTCACTTATTATATGATCATATTCTCCAGTCTCCCTGGAAACTGTTTAAAAATAGTCAATAGCTGTAATGGTCAGGTTAGTCTCCCGGCTTTAATGGCAATGTTTACCTGGAGCTTCAATATTCATGCATCACATTTATTTTTCAGCTTGATTTCTCTCTTCAAACATAGCCCCAGCTGTGTACATTTCATGCATTCTCTAAAGAAAATATTACACTAATATATACAGGCAGCAGATAAGTTTTTAATCACTGTAGAAGATTTTTTGTCATCATATGCATAACAAAGAAAATTCAACAGAGCCTTACCTCAAAATTAAACTTCATTTAATAGAAAATAAGCTTGTCTGAAAGTACTGCTTGACCATGTGGAATGCTTCCAGTAACGAGGTCTGTAATACAAGATACAAACAAGTAAGTTACTTATCCCCAGTCCATTCATCTCTAGTTTTTAAGTACCTTCTGCCAACACACTGGAAAGGAAGCAACTCAGGAAGTTTTAAGTTTCCTTTTCTCTTTTGGAGTCAGAATTCACATTGCCAGAAAGAATAGCTTTAAGTTCAAGAAAATAAAATTCAGTCCAGGCTTTCAAATTACTCACACTTAAAAGCTCATAATAAATGAACTCTGAGTTTATACAAGTAAATACTTTGAAATTGTCTAGTCGATTAACAAAAAAAACTTGCAGCACAAGTCTGGGTGTTAACATAAATTAAACAATCACATGGACTTCTCCAAGACATTTATTTTGCATTTAACTGTGCTCTTCTATGGTTTACAGTCTCTGTGTGGAGTAACTTAGTAGAAAACAGCACAGCACAAGCCTCTCCGGGCAATTTCCCTTCACAGTGAACTCCCTTCTGAGAGTATGATTGCAGGAAAATAAAAATAGAATTAATAGTTCTGTTTTGTTTTTAAAAGATGACAGAAACTCTATTTCAAGGTTTTGGTTGTTTTGAGGAGGTGAGCTTTGTTGGGTGTTTTTAGGCTTTGTTTTTTAGACTTTGTTTTCTTTTTTCTTCCTAGGATTCTTAGGATCATTTGTTAGTTTTTACTCCGAACAAAAGCTAATATAGAATACAGGTTTAATACTAAATCTCATGAGGATGGGCAAATCAGTTTGAACACCGAAATAAATGGCAATTTATCAATTCCCACCACCCATCCCCCAAACCCCATAGTGCTATGAAATAAACAACACCTTCTCTTCAAGTATCTCAAAGTTGACAAGACTGATCACTTTTCCAGGCACAGTAATTGTGTCCGGACAAATAGAAGATGCCCTAGATCTTGCTGGTAGCAAAGGCCTGGGTATGTTCCGTGTGTGCAGACTGTAGTTACAGAAGGTTTTTATCCCACTTTTAGATCTCTCGGAGCACTCTCTTACTGCAACCAAAAAATTCAGATCAAGTTCTGATCCACAACTGCTATCTAAATTTGAAACTAGTTTATGTATCAATTTACAAAGACCAGGAAGTTAAAGTTACACATGTACACAGCTACGTAAGAAGGAATGCCTCTTAGCTGAGAAAAGCCTCCAGCAACAAGGTAATTCTTGCAAATTTTAACCAACCAAAGCTGGCAAAATCATTTCAGATAGACTGAATTAATTGCAGGATGTTTTTCTTGTCTAGGTTGCTTAGAAAAGTAGTTTTTTTCCTTTCAGTGGACTTTTAAGCAACATCAAGCTCTATGCCAACACAACTACTAACTGCAGGTTAACAGATTTACTGCAGGTCAGAGTCTGCAGTGCACATTAGCACAATTATTTCAGCATCCAATTTATCACCTGCATCTGCATGAAAACTGGCATTGTAGTAGTTTCCTACTTTGAAATTTAGATCCCTAATCCACACTAATTCAACTTTTCAACACCTACCAAGTCTCTAGTAATGCACAAAGAATGTACAATTAAGTTTAATTAAAGGTGCGGCACCAACCTGCACCTCATGGATTTTCTGCTAAAATTTCAGGTCAGGATAAAAGCAAGTTCAGTATACAGAATTTCTGCATATCTGATGCATTCCCTTAGGTGCCTGTATCAGTATATAAGGGATTTATCTGTAATGAAAGTATTTGTATTACAGTAACACGCCGATGTCCTGCTCAGTACAGCCCATGAGTCACTTGCAACACTGACACCTTCCTTCATTTTCAGTCCTTTATTGACAAAGACATGAGAACCCTTTCAAATCCCCAGGTTCTGCGAGGATCAAGGAATAGCTGGAAACATCTTCACCTCGACTCAGAGCCTTTATCAGTTAAGGCCGACACTTACCGGACTTATATAAAAAAAACCGCAGGTCTGAAGAATGTACCATCTAGGGGACAACAAAACCTGATGTAGCAGAGAATGATGTGACCATCTCATTATTGCTTCTTTCTAATTATACCTGACAAAGGTCCCCAAGTAAATTTTCCAATTCAATTCATGCTGTTCATTTACCATCACTGTGATTTAAATGGTTAGGAAACTGCTCTGAAATCTGCTCTTTTCAGATGCAGTTCTATAACAGAACTGTTCCTTAGACAAACAACAGAAAAAAAAAATCAGCTCTTGTTTTCAAGCTATAAACCAAGTACTGTGAACTATAAGTTTATTTTTCTGTAGTTTATCAGGAGGGTCTATCTACTCATATAAGTGTTCCTTCCCAGAACGTGTCTGGGAAGGAAGGAGGTAAAGGAACTGCTCTCTTAACATTTTACATCAAGGGAAGGAACAAAACAATGCAATTGCATATACTACCAGAGCAACCTACTGAGTAGCATACCATGTTTCAAAATTACAACTTCATTTCAAATAGCAGATTTTGAGTTATCTGAATATTCAACAGTAGAAAAATTAATTTATCTTTTGGAATCTGAGAAAAACAAAAGTTGCTTATACTATGTTACAATTTAAGACTAGCTTGACAAATACAACTGTAGAAGGAACATTCATTTTCAAGTGGATTAATTACTGCTGAAGTAGCCTTACATTTTTTTATTTACCAACTGGAGCTAAAGAAAGCCTAAAAACTGTTAATCACTGTTTGTTTATCCTATTGTCCTTACTTCCTGGAATGTAGTCAGAGATGGAACTCAACTGCCCAAAAGCCCAGTCAGCAAATCAGCTGCCCTGAACCCTGGATTTGTTCACAGCATGAGCCTACTTACTAACATTCTTTACCTATTGTAGGGTGGGAGCAATGAGTGTATAAAGCACCTTATTCTGGGAGTTTACATAAAATTCAATGGCACTTTCTGACTATTTGGAGTATTTTTTAGCATAAGCCCACCCTCCCCTCTTTTATTTTTTTCTTAGCTGGTTTCAATGCAGCTACATTTTCTATGAAGTGTTTTTGGTTCAAGTGCTAGTGATGTTTTTTACAGAACAAGATCGAATAAAGAAAAGCGCTGAAGTAGAATATGCTTTCTCAATTCCACTGCAGAATCCGATGCTGTGCAGTAAACTATAGTTTTGTCCCTTATAGATATTTCCTAGATATTCTGCATTCTCAAAATTCTTAGTGATAACGTAATTTAATTCAGTAGCATTTGGACTACAGGCTCACTGAGACTACAAGGATAAATTCCAGCATCCTCTTATACTACATTTTTTGAATATAGAAAATACTTCTACCCATGTATTTCCTTTACATTTATGTGCATTTTCCTGTACTGTGTTTTGTGTGCTGCTTGTTTGGTTGGGGTTTTTTCTGGGGGGCGAGTGTTGAGTTTTGGAGGTTTTATTTGTTTTTATTTATTTTTTATTTTCGTATTGTTGTTAGCCAAGCATTGCTGTAAGAACCAAAAGCAAATCAAAATAAAAAGTCCATTATACAAAGCATGGATTCCTATGTTTTAATCCTGTTGGCATTCATCACCACATTACTGTATCATCCCTGCTAAATGAATCTGCTAATAGCTTAATATTTTGAGCTATAAACAGGGCAATAGTTACTTCCCCCCCGCCCAAGACATTGGGAAGTTTAGTTCTATGATGTATGTTCTGTGCTTCAAAACTTTATGTTCCTTGCACACAATAAAGTTATTGAATGGCCATTTTAGGCTGGTACTAATTTAGATGTTTTGTAGCGTGACTTTCAATTCTTAGTTCCTCCACTTATCTCTTTTCTTTTATTATTTTCTTAAAGACTACGAGAGAGTAAATTACTACATGGATATGAAATATGCAATATTATGAGGCACAGACATTTTAAGCATCATCTTCAGAGGCTGAATCCCTGCTACCAGTCCCATCTCTATAAAATAGGGCTGAACTCCACCAGATTTAAGGAGAGGATGGAGAAATATGGTCTATGCAGTCACTCTCAGTACACTGCAAAGAACATATTCAACAGGACCTGCTATAATTTCCAAACTATATCCAAAAGCAGATTCCCACCTTCCTTCAAAACTCTTCCCAGTAACTTACTACTTTGATTCCTTTGCATCCTGAATCTGGGTTTCAGCCCCATATACTAAAAAACATCCACAGGAATACAGCTCCTATCCTCCTTTTAAGTGTTTCCTCTGTTTTCTTCTCACATCTCTCTAATCCCTAATCAGCACAACAAACAAGATACATTCTGTAAAACAACATTCTGAGAATACGCTCATACCACTACATACGCTCCACGTGGGAGGGTCTGCAACATGCTTAGGTAGGACACACTGCACTCAATGAGTATTTAATAATATTGCAGAGTTTGCGATGGAATTGCTTTTAGTCAACTCTGTGCAACGAACAGGTAGCCTGGAAAGTGAAGCAGGAAGCATCTTCACTGGGCAAAAATAACCTACTGACCAGTACAGATGAGTTCCTTTATTCTAGTCTAAGAACCTAGATAGTTATAGTACAGAAAAGATGGCTTCAGAGCGTGCTAGTACAAACACAACTTAAGTAGGACATATGAATATATCAGAGGAATAATTAGCAAAACCTAATTCTGTTATAATACAAAGTTTCTTTTTGATTTAATGCTTGATAAGATTTCTACCTTTACAGACAAGAATCTTCACCACTTCATATAAAACCCACACACACGTGAACACTAAAGAAGAATCATTCAAGAGTTTGCCTTGCTATGAAGGCTGCAACCAGGCTTCTAGACCTTGATTTTCCATTCTTATTGTGCAAAAATGTTGAGTTACCTTCTGCTGGCAAATGTAGCATTCATGCAACAACATCAGGCCTACTGATAACAAGATTATAAGATGTTAAGAAAAGAGTACTGCAAACTTAGGTCAGTTAAGATTTTCACCGACTATTTGGAAGCGCCAAGTAACACATATTTCAGGTTCCGTTTCAAGGCTAAGGTGGTATTCAATTCAGTTCAATAGCACTGGGAGGCATCTTAATCACGTGAAGAAATGGTGGGATAAGATACCACCAAAAATATACTTGAAAGCTACAGTAACTTCAAGATCGTCTGAACATTTACTGGAAACTGCCATACGCCTGAGTAAAACTGAGCTTACATACATCCTTACTTATCACATGGACATTAACAACTAACAATAATGTTTTTGTGTAGCAGATCAATATAGGATTTTTCACAATCAAAGCAATCTCTGGCATTTACCACATTAAATATTCCTGTAATCAACAACCATATTTTTGCAGGTGATTTCCGAGAACAGATATGCTACCTCCTCCTAAAGCATTGCATAGCGCACAAAAAACCAGATGGATTAGCAACACACTGAGTTTATACACCTCGGGTAAACCCGCAGGCTAACTGCTGTTATGCCTGGGCTTTCCTTTCTTGAGGGCAGACTGGCTCAACTAGGGTAACACAGCAGCAATTGCCATGAATCAGGGGTAGCAGGATAGCTGGGCGTTCTGAGATCAAGCACGTTAGTATACGCAATCCATGCCTGGACAAGTGCATGAAGAGCCCATCACAGAAACACAACCACAGAAAGACAGTTGTGCCCTTCTATATACTGTGAACCATTATTTACAGAGTCTAACAAAGAGCCAATAGAAATCTCAGCCTGACGCTACTTGAAGAAGCTCTCATTTTAAAAATTTCCAAAGTGGTTTGTATTAGGTTTTAATGTAGGCAACAGTTCATTACCAAAAGCCGTTATGATAAAGCTTTAAATATTTTATATAAATGTTCCTCTAAGATACTGTAACTACACTAACCATGAAACACTGAACAATCATACCACAACCATTACTACACTCCTCTTGGTTAATGAGGAAAGTTATTAAATTACGAGACTAAAGCCTCCTTTATGCCTGCAGCCAGGTTTCAGCTGCTGAGTTTTCAAGTTTTAGGCGTTGCACTACCTTGAAACGAGCAAGCTTTTCTAGCTGCAGAAGGTAAACAGAAGAGCACTACACATAAACCCAGAAATTCTGCATTTAGTTTCATCACATGTAACTTGGACAACAACACAAAACACCCACATACCTTGCTAGTATGCTTACTATTTGTGAAGGATAAAAACAGGCTACAAAGGGGAAAAAGATGACCAATAAGTACCCTATATCCCAAAATGGCTGCTGCAGGTAAATCAGTTTTTAATAGTATGAACTGAAACACAACATTTACCTTTGAATACAAAATTCAATTTTAATTACCTTTTTCGACCCCAGCAAACTATTACAGGAGACGTTCACTATAGTGGGAAATCCATTTTAGAAAGCAGAACAAACTGATATGCAATGTCATTTCTTGCCCTTCCCTCCCACCAGACACACATAATCTATCATTTACACTTTAGGTTTGAGAAACTACCATTTATCAGATCATAATATAGATTGGCCCGCTCTCCCTCGATAACAGGCCACTCAGGTTGTCTCCACTCGAAACCATCCAATGTCCAAGCCATCCAACACTTCTGGGTCTTTTTGCCTGACATCTGTGACTTCAACCAGATTAACTGTTCAAAATAACCAAACCAACCTCTTCTTTATTGATTATAATCAGCAACATATACTAGATAGTCTTCTGCTGTGTCACACACTTCATAAATGATCAGAATTCACCTACAGGAACAAGGTATTCAGCGTCTAGGCAAATTCGACTATCCGCCCGGTGAAACTATACTCTCAAATGCAATTCTTCCCTTACACTTGGAACTAAACATTATTCCTTAAAAATTGTGAAATTTATGAAAATGATGCTTCAGCGTGAGCTGAGACATTCAAGCTAGACTTTATTCCTTTGTACCTCACAGATGGTGGTAGCTCAGCCCTGCACTGGTCTGCCAAAACTCGGCTTTCAGTCTCTAAGGATGTATTACTGCTTCACTCTACCAGATAACTACTGTTTCACAGCTTCTATTTGTCAATCTTTACAGCAACCTGCAGGCATGGGATGATAGTTTTGAGGAGGTCTGAAAAGCCACAACAGGTAAATTCTGCAACACAAGAGGAAAGTATGGCATTAATTTTTCCTCAAGGCTCACGTTTGTATACAGCAGAAAAAAGTGCCTGTTGTGATAATTTAAAGTCAACTATACTCTGCTATATTCTCAAAACTATGTAAATCTCATTTCTCTTACATTATAAGGCTGAGCCAACTTTCTGTGATTAATATAAGAGATAAATATCTTCTTGTGTTTTCATGAATTTGAAGTTTTTGTCAGGCAAATACTACTTTCCTACTCAGGGCTCCTCAAGGCCAGTAGATAGTTTTCCATAAAGGAGCAGTTATTACTCAAACTTTATTCTGAACTCCAGCTTCCTCTCTAGGTAAGTTAGAAAAAAGGTTCTAATTTTGCTGTCTAGTAGAAAGACAAAATCTTGTTTAATATGAATTGTTATTCCTTTTAGGGTAGGCAAAAGTTAAATGGTAACTTATTTCAATTTTTATTATTATTGTTATTACTACTACTACAGAGAAAGCTACAGCAAATAGTCACATTCAGTCATGCTTGGTAAGTTCTTTGAAACATGTTTGCCCGGAACAGTATGTCATCCTGGCATCAAATTGCAATGCCTTTCCTTTGACGACAGAAAGTAAGTTTGACTGATTCACAGGAGTGATCTAAGTACAAGGCAGTCATGCTTTACTGCCCTCCTAAGAAACTGCACTAGAAAGGTGCCCTGTGTCAAACCCAGCTATTTTTCTGTCACAATGTGAATGACGCTCGCCCTCTGAGTACTACTACAGGAAGTGTCCGGGGAATTACATGTATCAACCACTATTAAGCATGCCAGACTTGCAATGTCTGCAAGGAGTTAACTATAGCCATCACCAATGGTTCTTCACTTATTATAAAATCTCTGGCTCTAGATTTGAGCACAGAATATAGTCTTTTAAAAACAGAGCTAAATACATCATTTTCAATCATGTGAGACCATACATAGTAATTGAAAATGACAGGTAATGATGTCAAATAACAGGTCTTCAAAAATCAGTACATGGCACTTGCCTCATCAGGGTACCATTCACATTAACTGTCATCTCTGACCTTTTATGATTTGGAATCTACACTAACGTTATCCTATATTTCCAACCAGACAATCTATAAGCAGTTTAACAACTGTAAACAAGATGTTAAGCCTATTTTTCATGAGAACAGAAAGAGTAGCTTGCCTTAAAACAGTTGCAGTTCTCTGCTGGATACTAATACCTGAGCAGTGAACACAACTCCATAGTACCAGAAAGAAATTCCTCAGCATAGGATCTATTTTATTCCCATGCTGTGGTGCTATACACTCAGAATATCCAAATATGTACTTGCACTCAGGTGAAAATTAATCGGATTTCTCATCCATTTATGCTGACATACATTACAGCTTCAATTATTCAGCAGTCCATTGCAAAGATTCACTGGTTCAGTGGAAGCTACTGAACCTCAGCAGTTCTATGGCAATATAAATAAACCACAGTACATTTGCATCATCTTTATGAAAAAGTGTGAATTCAGCTGTCATAAGTAACTACTATTAAAAAAAAAACATGGGAACTGCTACTTTTTCTTTACTGTTAAGTCATGAATCACTTAGGCCTCAAACACTTCTTCTAAATAAGCACCTTTTCCAGTAGGTTCACATTTCCCTTCAGGCTACTCATCCAAGAAAGGCTAAACAATCCATAGATCGGCTCCCAATCCCCAGTCAAGCTTTCCCCTTCAGAAAAACATATTTAACCTTCATTTTCACCAAAAAAACCCAATTAGCCTAAGCTTACAGTTGGATCAAAGAGGAATTTACAGCATAAGGCAATTCAGAAAAAATCCAAAGTCTTAGACAATTGACTGCCTATTACAATGGCTACCATTTCTTTGTTTCTTTTCAAAAAGTTAAAGAACTTATATTAACAAGAACATTTTAAATAGCTTGACTATGTGCATGGTAGATTTTAACCCCATATAAACTTATCACCAGATCCATGTCTTACATTAAAATCCCTGCAGGAAAGGTAAAGGTGGCTGGTTCCAAGTACTGACAGTTAAGCTAACTGAAACAAAAAAATCTATTGCATTTCCAATATTAATTTAAATATGTCACTTTCAAGAGATACTACAAGGTTATAATCAAATTATGAGGTTGTCTGTAATGTGAACACTTCCATTTTGAATGATGACATGAAATTCATACACAATTTTGGCTGCAATAAATAAACCTGCAAATAAAGTCATTTGCAACATGAGTATCAGTTTTAGGAGTTGAGATTTCCTGCCCAGCATTGGTGCATGAGCTGAATAAACAATAAATTAATAAAAGTAATCTTTCAATGGACAGGTAAGAGAGGGAAAAAGAGGAAAAAAAAAAAAAACCAAAACACACACGCCACAAGGTTTTTGTTGTTGGTACAATTTCTTCACAGTATGTTACCACAACAGGACACCTTCCATTCTAACGGTGTAATTCTCAAGCTGTCTATAATTAGTGTAAAATTTGCCAGCTAAACCTGTTCATGACAGAACTATGGTCCATTTACACTGCAGCAGACAAAGCACACAATTCACCTCTTTGGCATGACTAACAGGAAGTTTGCCAACTTTCCAAACATATTCCTTGAAAGCTAGGCTGCTCTACATTGGTATCCAAAGGGTTGGTATAGTAACGGTTCAGAGACTCCAGATACAAAGTGTTGGAAATCCAACTTCAATAGAAATAAAACCTGTTTTTTTCATTTTTATATTATACTCACTGTTTTACTAGACTGAAGATATTCTTTTTAAAAGAGCAGTGGTTTGTAAAATTTCCTTATCTTCAGACCAAGTTATTAAATACCTAACTCAGGCAATACATTAACTATCCTGACAGTAAGAAACGTACCGAATCACAAATACACTAAACAGCCAAAGTTCATGTTAGCATATGAATTTATAATGTTTGGAAAGAGAATTATTTTGAACTCAAACAAGAATGATCCAAACTTACCAAAACAGAACAAACAAATTCCACCCAATCTTTTTGTTAGTATGCCAACAAACATTTGATGTACCATCTTGTCCAGGTCTATGTGCATTACAGAGAATCTCCAAACAAATGGAACTCATCCTAGACCTCCTTAGAATGATGGCTGGTTATCAAAGAAAATGCAACTACACTAAGATGTGGAGATAAATGATTCTGGGCAAACTCTACATACAGACACACATACAAGTATGTGCATATATGTTATTATTACTTTAGACATGCAAACACACACAGCCTTCTTACAGAGCTTAAATGGCTTTAGCTAAGAGGTCTTCACACTACACTCCATCACACGGGGACAGCACACCTAGCATTTTCAACAAAGCTAGAAGTTTCCAACAGGAAGAAGTCTATTGCACTGTGGTAAACCCCAGCTTGAAAACCCAATCAGCAGTTAGAAAAGACACAACTCTGGAACACCTTCCTTAAAGGCCCAAAGAGAACATGGAGAACATCCAGTAAGCTATTGCTCGGGGAGGTAAGTCTTTACAGTACTCACCAAAAGGTGTACCTACTGTTTCTCCTATTTCAAAACAAAAGCTTTAAGTGTTTTTGCCAATGGTTGTAACTTCTTACCTTGAAACGTTCATATTATAAAGCAGGGAGTTAAAAGTCTCACTGTATTTTGCATCATATGCACTGTACGAATATTCCAATCTCTATTCATATGATTTAGATATTTCCAGAACAAAAGTCAGTCACAACTTTAGTTCTTTCTTAATAGAATACCGTATTCATGTAAATATTTTGTGCCTAGGAAATTCAACCGTTAAAATTCCATTAATGTAATTCTAGCTATCATTCAGCTGTTAAAACTGCATGTATTTCTGAAGAGCTGGCAGTACACAGACCTATGCTGCCAAATTCAGAGAGCTGAAGGAGGGAAGAATTATTGGAAGGAGGAAAGAAATATTGAAGGAGGGAAGAAATACTGGATTTTGTAGTACTGGAGAAAATTTATGCCAAGATATACCAACGTGCTAACAAACTCCACAGAGGTGCCCAAATTCAAGAAATGACTAAGAAATGGATTCATTCCTCTATTCCATTCTTGTGCTCCAGAAAGCTATTCTTAAAATCTCAATTCCTTTAGAGAAAATAAAAACTGACATACCATGCCTCATCTTTACACTTCACAGCTTAAAATAAAATCCCCCCCCTCCCCCCCCAAAAAAGTCCCAGTGAAAGGCCATTAATTTCTCAAGACATCTTGAAAGTATTCTCACAGTTTGCTTTCAAACTACATAAATGAAAACTGTCTTCTAACAGACCACACAAGCAGGAGGCTGCCCAGGTCAATCAGGTACCAAAATGCAGTTCTGGAAAGCAAGATAGAACTTTCTCCGTATGTTTACCATTATAGCTCTATAACTTACAGTATGACATCTTAAAACCAGTTGTTTGTAATTGTTGTGACTACTTAAAAGTCTTGGAATTGAATTCAATTCCCCCAAAAAAACTTTGATTTTCAAAATTCAGTGGTAAATACAGTTCTCCCTATAAAAAGGCTTTTGTGGATAAAGCCATCTACTTCTGGAGATCAAACTACCTCAGATAATTAGGGAGCACACTATGATATCATTTAATGCCTGAATTTCACATCACTTTAGAATTGGAAAAGCTAGAATTTCAGGAAGTCTCCATACTTATTTCTGCTACGCAAAATATGCAGGTGTTCTCTATCTCAGTATTACATATCTTTTCCCTCTATACATTTGTATAACCACATACAGAAATGAAGCTCAAACTTTCACCCCCAGGAAATCATTTCCTTATGTTCGTAAGATGAAAATAGAAACATTATGTACTTGAAAATTAATTTGTTTTAGACTGCTAACACCTCAGGAATCAATAATGAAAAAAGTAAATCCAACACTGTTTTCTGTAAATAGCAACTGCTAATTCAACTAGTGTGCATGCTTTAAATTGCTGTCAGGAGTCCAAAATGCGATCATACACAGCCACCTGAGGCCCAGGGACATCTTCCGTCAATGGAGGTTGTCACTCCGATCAAGCTCTTAAAATTGCAGAAGTTGAGATCAAAAACAACTGGCATTAAAAATTACCCAGAGTGAATGCGGTTCACTAGAACTGAAGTGAAGCACTTCCTGACCCAAAGACACTATTCTCCTAGCTCAAAGTGAGCCCCACTGTCATCAGCAACTGTTCTAGATCTCTCCAGAGGAAGAAATGTGCTCCTCAGAGCATATTACCAGTACTAAAGTTTTGTGAGAATTTCCAAGACAGTACTTTTTTATTTTCTTGTATGCTTGAAGCTCATCTTCGCAGCACAATGACTTGGTATCAAGCTTCCTATACAGTATTTCAACCATAGCAATCTATGATTTTTAAATTACTTTCAACGCACTTCCCTCTCCAAATATCAGCTATTTATGCTAGTGAGCGAAGCCACATCAAACAGACTAACAAGCTGAGTGGCTATCTCCTACATTAAGGATTTGTTTTCTTGTAGGAGGTGTAAGTCTTTTGATACGACTCGGGGTGGGGGGAGGGGGCAGGGAGGAATTTGTTAGAGTTCCTCAGTGATTGAGAATTTAGTAGTTCTACAGACTGTACACATAACTGTTGTACACTATACCAGATACACATAAAGCAGTTCTCTTTCTGCCTGATTTGTCTTGGAGAACATTAATATCTCAGAAAAAAACAGCACATCTCTAACTGTGCAGCTGCCAAATCAATTCTTTCTGATTAAAATATACTTTGAATTTCATAAGGTCTTCCCACAGACATAAATCTTTCAGTCCCAAGCACTTCCTGCCATTTTAATTGCTTCACTTCAAGTCCCTCGAAGAACAAACATGATGCTTTGCAGTGTTCACAGACAGGCTGAAGAGCACTCGTGTCCCAGGGGAGAACACTGTCTGGAATGGCTATTTAGATGGGGGAAGAAGGAGAGACTGAATGCTGAAACACATACATAAGAAATACATGCTGTTTATACTCTTTATTGAAATCAAACATGTAAGAAGCTCAACCTCCTCCTCACTCCCCCCTCCCAGTTAAAGGAAGAGAGATGTCTTCTCTTGACAGGACTAAGCTTTCCAAGTGTGTGTTTCTGGACTAAGGCAGTGTCCGAGCTATGTAGGAGAACATGAAATAACCCTTTTCAAGATGCTTTCACTACTTCTAGCTATGTGGTCTTACACCAAGGTTTTTTTTATATACATAATATATATTTATTCAATAGGGCAAAGACCAAGTAAAACTCCATCACACTTCTGCACTGAAATGGTCTTGAACCACATCAGCCCTCTAATTGTGTACATGAGTTATCTAACCCCAAATACTATCCTTTTCAATCACTCCCCATACTGGAGCTCCTTTGATTTCAAGTCTCCCTTCCTCATTATGGTTCATCTTTGAAGCTAGCTCCCGTAAGTTTCCTAGCCCAGACTTCCCTAATCTTTCTATCAAGAAACTTAAATCAGGTCACCTCAAGTCATTTTGCTAGACAGAAAGCATTGTTTGCCTTTGCTCTCAAAATAAGCTACTTAAATACTGCAAAAACTTGAAGTACTCAACAATCTTAAGTCAGTCAGAGCTGGTTTCAGTTGTTTAACATGATTGTAGACCTGCAACACTGCTGCTGCAGGTACGGACAATGCCCTTTACCTGCTACTGAGAAGTGCAGTTAGCATGGTTGCCACTGTACAGCTGCAGGCTGGCAGTGCTAAAAAAAACCCCACCCCCCAAAAACCAACCAACCAAACAAAACCAACAACAAAAACCAAACCACCAAACAAAAAACCCCACCCAACACAAACCCCCCCACACACACATTTCAGCAACAAGTCAAGCTGTTTGTATGGAAGTGTGGACTGACTCCTAGCACTTCGAATAACGGACCCCAGAAACATGTATTTTCACTGATTTTCCATTCATTGTCCCAGAGTTGAAGCAAAAAAACCTAAGTAAATCAAGCAATTTTCCTATCTGGTCTTTTTGAAACAGGTCACTGTGACACCAGTCTGCATGGAACTAAGGCTTTAGAAAGGATGAGGTAAAACATGGCATTCTTTGCTCCAGTATGCATATAGCATTTCAGTATTTTCAGAATATCATAGAGTTGATATCCAAAGTTAATTCCAAAGTTTTTTTCATACACTGTCTGCCCAAGGGACTGACTCCACTGCATTTAGAAAGCACATCTGAAGTGTTTATTGCTTCCAGATTTTGAAAGAAGAAATTACTGTTATAACTCAGCTGGGTTGCTTAACAGCTCTGCTAAAGCCTCTCTGGTTTTCATCCCAGAGTCTCACTTCAGAATAAACACATTTCCTGTGTATTAATTCTCCAAGTATACAAAGCTCATATTCAAGTTTTAGGCAGAACAATACATTTAACAAGGAAGATGAACACAAAACAAGATGTATATTGCAGGCTGCTTGAAACACATCCGAAGTATTTGAGAACTTGAGTTGCTGCATATAATACTCTCTAACCTTTTTGCCAGTATCTGCCAAAAATCTAAAGCTCTCCATTCAGAATTTGCACTAAAAGCAAACTTTGATAATCACAACCTATGTCCAATTCTGCACTTAATGGTCTAATTGGATCAAGCTAGCACATAGGTGACAACTGACCTCACCATCCCAGATAAGTGACTTATGTCATATAACATGAGCAACAGCTAGCACAGGTCTACTCAAGTTAATGATAAATGACATTGATATATAACATCCAGATCTGAAGGTCTAGCAATGTAACAGCCCAGCTACCAGCTTGACCCTAGTGATCAGAGAACAGACACGAGTCATAGGTGCAAAAAGTCCAAAACTTCTGCCCAGCTTTTGCTGTCAAAAATCACAAACCTTAAAATTAAAATACAAGAGTCTAGAAAGAATACAACTGACTGTTGAATGCAATAACTAGAATACTTGCTTAGGAACATTAATTTTGTTCACAGACCACAGGAATGTAAGAACTTACATTAAGTAAATGATTACCACAAAGCTATGCATAAGCCATTTGGATGAAGAGAGGAAGGGAATATGTCCATGAATACTGGTGATATAATGCAAATGTATTTGGTAGGTAGCATTTAGCTGGTTAACAGGCCAAGTGACACTGTCAGAATTCAGCTTCCATCCTTATTGGTACGTTTCTAAATCTGTGTTTCAGTTATTACATGGATTTTGCTATGAAAACCTTTAAGTGCTCCTCACTGTGCTTTTAGGTGACAGAATCTACTTCTGTCATAGAAGTGAATGCTTTAGAAGCAAAGCTCCCAACTTGTCTGAAAATTCAGAGCAGCCCAACTCAGGGATACAGTGCATACAAATTGAGAAGCTAGCAACAATTCTGACCTATTACTGAGCCCAGTATTAGATAATAATTATCCGCCATGTAAACCGTAAACAATTAACAAGGCCACACTTAAATAGTATGCAAGCTTTTCTGAGCTACTACCTTGAAAGTAGGCACTTCAAAGAGACATAAATGTTTCTAGAAATTAACTACCTTTCTATCAATTTAATCCAAGAGGAAGACAACTGCAAAATATTCTCTAAGATCAGATTTTAGTTTGAGATATTTCAGAACTGTTTTCTGGACTGACTTTCACTCCAGCTGCTCTCATGAATGATTAACACTCGAGTCTCCTACAACTATGTGTTATTGGCTCCTTGGACAGCACTTAGCTGTACGAACAGATGGACAACAAGCTTTTGGAAGCAATACTAGCCAGAACATCCAAGCCAAACCCTCTTTCTGGACTCGTATGGGGAGGGGCACAGGGGAAGAACCACACTTCTGGTTTTTTTTATATTTATTATATTTATCACTTGGCATGTTGCCCTGAACTTGCAACTGGCAAGCATTTAGGAGGGGCAACTTTTTTCTTGGTGAGAAAGTGACAGGGGACACATCAGTCTGAAGGCATGGAACATGACAGATCAGGTCTTGTATTTGGAAGTACCACTCTAAGATTAAACAGAAGACTAAATGCAGTATGACCTTAGTGTAGCTTAGAGAAATACAAACACAACAGGCAGAGGAACAAAGTTTTATCCTGGAAGTGATTATTTTCCATTGATACCCAATTCTTCTGAAACATTTCTGAACTGCTGGGGGGGGGTGGGGTGGGGGTGGGGGTGGGGGTGTGCATGTCTGTCTGTCTCAGGGAAAAGACCAAAGATACACTATCTTAAGTCTGAAGAAAACTCCAAAATTGCCTAGAACTTCCCCAGCGCAATTGAGAAAAGGCTGACCTATTCTGAGACTGTGTTCTACTACCTCCTCGTATCTTCACAGCTGCACAAAAATCTGGGAAGATGGGGAGTGGTTTCCTCTGATTGCAAAAGTCCCTAGGGACATGGATCCAGAAATCAAGGCTTAAGATATCTGAGCAGCTGAAAAGATTTTTCACAGCAACCAGATAGTTGGGAAAGCAGGTAAAAAGCCCTATGATGGACAGCCTGTGTTTCTGAGCTTTTACATCTTCTGTCTAAAGGACACATATGCCTGAAGTGACTGAATTACTTTAATTAAACTATGATACTGAAATTCTAGTCACAGGGAAAGCAGTAAAAAAAGATGGAAGAAAAACAACAGAAGTGAAGGTTTCCCTTTTTTCTTCAATTATTTTCCCCAGCCATATAAGTATAATCTTTACAACCCTAACTTGTTTGTGACACAGGCAGCAGAGAAGACATTCAACCCATGGAAAAAAAAAGTCACCTGACAAGTAATACTGACACACAAAAAATAAGAGTTTAAAGGAACTGCCTCTGTAAGAAGGAAGTGTGTATAAGGCTGCTGTACAACTATTAACAAGTACATTTTTTTTAAAACAAATAGGCTGCCATTTATAACGAAATCAAGACAACATAAAATATATAACATTAATAGCTATATCTGCAGGGAAATGTGTCTGAAGAACTTTCTGCCTTGACAACTGTGGTTCAGGTGAATTGACAGGTCACTTTCTGCTAGAATCCTTAAAACAAATCAGGCTTCAGGGAACAAAGGGACACCTAGCCATGCTCACCTGCTCAGCTGTTACAATTCTGGGACAAGAGAGATCTTAAGAATTTCAGAGATGAAGGGAAATGACACCTGCAATACACTGAACTGCAAAGAGGGCCAGTCTAAAAAACCAAGACCTTAGCAATTTTAGGGTTTTTCACCACAAGGAGGCCAAACATACCCTCACAAAATGCAGTAGCTTTCTTCAAGGTCATGAGGTAGCTTATCATTCTCCCAGAGACTTCTGTGGTGACTCTCCCCCTGAAGCCCATTTTCCCTGAAGTTTTCCTCTTCAAGTTGCAAAGGAGTCTTTTTTTTCCCCTTTAACTTGCATTTCCAGCAGCAACTGCTCCACAATAGCTTTCTAATTCCACCCACCAGGCCCTCCTTTTAAACAACCAAATCTCAGGACATTTTCCAAGGCCTCTCACTCTCCACAGGGATTTACCAGGACTCCCAGCTTTGCCACTGGTCCAAAAATAAGTTGTTTCTGCCATGTGGTCATTTTTACTACTTCCTGAATGCAGTCACCCCTCTGAGGACTACAGTTAGTAACCTGTCAGCTTTTAAAAGTGCCGACAATTACAGCAGAGATGCCCTGGCCCTAACTACCCTTTGAAGATGACAGCATATCTGCAGCCAAGCAATACTACCTATTGTAGTATAAGGCTCAGCACTGACAATAAGTGACACCAGCAAAAAATTACTGAGGTTACGTTCTACATCCATGTCTTCCTTTGTGGTTATAAAAGCCTTGCTTTAATCCAGTTCTCCAGAACAAACTTGCACTATAATTCCGAAGGTTTATTTCACAGAAGGCGATGTGCACAGCAATACAAGCTTGAGAATGAGGAGAAGACATTGTCAACAACCAAAGCACAATTCAGCCACATGATCAAATTCCAGCTTGACCTTCATCCAGTACACTGCAGTGGGGTGATATGAACCAACACAAACGCTGAATTTAGCCCAGAGAATAGCCACAGAAACATGGATTTCATTAACTCTTAAAATCAAAATTTTTAAAGGTCCCTTGCTCCAAATTAAATATTGCAGCAACAAGGAACCTCCAATAGTGAGACAGTTTGCAGAACAGTTCAGTGGACTACATGATCCAGCCTCCCAAGGAATTCCTCCTCCTACACAAGCTGCAAGTTTGAATGATATTCAAAATAATTGTTATTCTAGAATTTCTGCAACTAAAACTACAACTTATATTATGTACAAGTCAGAATATTCTTCAACAAGTAGTCAAATTTATAAAGGAAACTAAGTTTTAAAAACAGAAGTAGCAATTGCAAGATAATTATATATTACACATTACTCGTGCTATTTGATACTTGCTAAAGATAACTGGAAACTTAATTTCTTTTACTAAACAACCAGGCATCCTGATATCTCTCTCAAATTTATATCTTAAGAATCTATTATGTTAGATTAGAATAAAAGCAGACCTAAAAAGTCTTCCTTTGAAAAAACTGTTTGCAAGGGGTTTTTTGCTGATAGTTTTTGGGGGGGGTTGTTCTGTTTCTTTTACTTAAATAAAACTGTGGTGGAAGTTATTTCTTTCTTACAAAAATACCTCTAAAAAAACCAGGGTATTTTGAATCAGGAAATACAGTGTTCTTCACTTGGCAGCTTAGGATGCACCATGCAAGGTGTGGTAGTTTGTGTGCACACTCAGACAGTTAACTGGTAAATAATTTGATATAGCTTGGCTCACAGTGTGCAAGAAAGGGGCATCAGAACTCCATCCCCTGACCATACAGCAGCTCTGCGCTGTTAGCTGCATTTTCTATTTAAGTGTAAAGGCTTCTGGTCAATGTTTTCATGCAGGGGGAAAACAACCCCAAAACTGGTATGCTCTATCAAAGACGAATTCCTCTTGTACCTTTTAATATGCTATGCATGCTTTCTTCACTACTTTCAGATTCACTAAGCAGGTAATTTGACAGCTATATCGTTTAAAGCCACAGTTGAATCACTTCTGACTCCAGCACGGTTCAATTTGCCCAGTTGCAGACTGAGCATCATGTGTTTGAGGTCAGGGAAAGTCAGTCACTCCTAAGGAACCCTCAATGCATTTAATAAAGCTCATGTTTGTGCTTGTCTCTTACCACTACGCTGAGCCACTATTCCAGCTAACTTTTTTAAAAGTGCCTGAAAACCAGTTTCTACATAAACCCTCCCTGCCGTCTTAAAAATAAAAACAACTCCACACTCTAGGAAGCTTTTGTACTTAATCATAAAGTCCAGGATCAAAAGGCACCATTGTGTTACACCTTTTAAGATTCAGTTGTGCATTGCAGAAACTGCTATGTTACACAAGAAGTCATCTCGGGCCTCCATAACAGACTCTTGTGGCCTTTCTACAAAAAATGTAGAAATGGAAGAGAGTAATTCTGGACAGGCAGCACGCTACACTTATCTACCGCCTTTTTGAACAAAATCCTTTTGGGTCATACCTTGCAATTACTTCCTTTGATTGCACACAAAACCACACAGGCAATCGTGAACCCTGCTTTTGCTGACTGTCAACACTGACCATCAAGACAAGTCACCTCTGAAAACATACAACTGCTTTGGACTGATAATTATTCTCAGCATCACAACCCATTTTGAAACCTTTCCAACAATTGCCACAGATTCCTCCACGTATACTCTGGCACCCAGTGTTTTACCTCACCACATCTTTCAGTCCCACGTGCCCAGGGTAAGTTTCTCAAAAGGCTTGCCATCAGCTTGCTTGATCCAGCTTAGGAAGAGCCTACTGAAACTGAATTCCCAAAGTGAACAGGAGAAAGGTGAGTATCTACATCTTTAGCACTATTATCCAAGAGACACCTTTTTGGGCATACTTTCTTATTGTCTAAATGACAGCCTAGCCAAGTGGAGGGAAAGGCAGAACAGAATCTAAATGAGAACAGAACTGACAGTCGTTAGTACAATGAAAAGGCAGACAAATGCTAAAACCTAGACCATGAAATACAACCTCATTTACATGCACAGGGTTTCTGGAAAGGCATAAGCTCTTGGAAAACGAAGGAGCTTACGGTTAATGAATCAAAAGTTACCACTTCTTTTCGAGCATGCTCAAACAGAAAAGATAGTACTTTCACATGAACAACCAGTAAGCAAGAGACTCAACCAATATGGCTTTACATCATGCTCTACATATGGTGAGATTTCCAAATCTGACTACTGTTTACTACTTCTAGTTATCCTCAGTCAGTGAAATCCAGTTTTTAAAATGTTCTTAGCAACATTCAACTGTTTATCTGCATCATTTCTAGCCTACCTGATAAATAACCTTGACTGCAAATAGCTTTACTCGAAATTATTTCTTTATTGAGTGGAAAACCAAAAACAACTTACAGATGGCATAAGAGGAAGCTGGCATCCTATTCCCTTCCTATTTGCTGCCTCACAGAGATTATGTCATTTCTCATACCAGCCCGCTATTTGTTATAAAGATCTGTCACTTTGCTAGAACTGTCTAGAAAAAGGCTTGACATCCAGGTCCATTTTTGGGATGTTGATTTGCAACTGACATATATGAGTACATCTGCAATGCAGAAAAATCCAGTAAATGTAAAGTTTGCTGTCTAACCGGCTAAAGTAATTTGTACTAGTGACATGCTCATATGGGCCTCATCGGTAAAATGCAGTTTGTAAAACTGCCTCTTGCTTTCTGGCTGTGTATCTCTCCTCAGTACAACATGTAATATGCTCAGAGTCAGGAGAATCCTACATGAAAACTGATATGGTTTAAAATCCAAGCAAAATCCAGCTAAGTCAGGTAATTTTATTACCTCCGGAATACAACACCAGTTCAACTCTACAAAGATAATAGTTAAAACTTAAAACAAAGAGCAGAGGCCAAACACCAGTGTTTCTTTCATTTCTGCGTTTATGTATTATCAAATGTATGAAATTCAGCTGCAACCACTCAGGCTTTCTGAAGAGATTACTTTTCCCCCATTCCACATTTCTTATGACTAGACAAAATTGAACTGCTTAATTAGCATGTAACACTTCATGCAATAATTATACAGAAATCCACACTGACCACACATTTTCCCATTAACATTCAATTAACGCATTCCACTATGGAAACTTCAGTACAATTTCAACCATTTCTGCCATCAAATGGAGTAGATTTTTTTTTCATCTTGTGTGTTCAGTGGCATTACATGACAAATGTGTCAGCCACCTACAACTACTTCAACTCTGACACCTTAGTTCTTAAGCATTTGCACAGGCCCTGCAAACTAAACATTACAACTTAGCCTAAATTGGTTTGCTTCACATTACCTTTATTATACCAACACCTATGCACCTAACAATATCTCAGGAGAGCATACGAATAAATTAAAACTAAATTACACTACCACATGAAAAATAACTGTTTACTTGTTGTAGCTGTAAAAATATCAAAGTCCTCCTTATTTGCAAAAATTAATTTCTGAATGCTGGACTTTTGGGCTATGCTGTAAGGATATATTTAGCTGCTGCACGACAGCTCTCACCTCAGATTACACTACTATTTAAGTCTAAAACGCAATGAATGTGTTCATAAGAACATAAGAGTAAACATGCAAGTCCTAATGGAATGTTTGTGTGGACTAGGTTAAGCCATATAGAGATATAAAATGGAGTCATTACATGCAAGGGCTTGGACACCTTGTTTGTCACACTTCTCAGCTCTCAAAGGTACCTGTACTACTCCCTCAATTTAAGATGGGAAGAGATTAATTACTCTCCCTGTTAGTGGAGAAGAACCTTTCCAAAGTTGTGATAGAAATAGGGACAGCATACTCTCAACAACTCCCAGGTCATAGCTTAGCCCTGTGGTTTCCAAGCCTTTTACCCTTGAAAGTGCAACAATCCACACAAGCCACAAAAGGAAGAGGATCAGAACTGAGTATTCCTTTTGTGTGCCCAAGCTAAGAAATCTTTCACAGCCTAACACAGCCACTCAAGAGTTTGAGATTAGTCCAGCTGCCTCCATCCTCTGGACGTGGAGAGGCGTAACAGTGCCCTTTCCAAAGCAAATAAACAGCCTTTAAAAGGACTGGTAATGAGCATGTAACCTGAAGGCCAAAGGGCAGAAAACCGCAGGCTGAAGGGGAAAGATATTGCAGAGAGTTTGGCAGCAACTCCTCCTTCCATGTAGTGCTTTTGAAAAGACTGTGGCATCCACATTTGGTGATAAGAAGCTTGAGAAGAGTAGCTCAACCACAGGAGGCTGAACAACTAGCACACCACAATTTGTGGTTGTCAACACAATTGCCTTATGCAAGTCAATCTACCACAGAGCTACAGCTTTTGCTGCATTATCACCAGAGCCCCTGTCCAGTTCTTTAATATTGCAGAAAGGTCACCAATTTGCTGACCCATGCTCAGAGCTCAGATCTGTGGTTGAACCAACTTCATTTTGATGCAATAGGAAGAAATACGACCCCTCACTTTTAGCTAAATGAATGTTAGCGATATTAAGCGAATCCTATGTTTAGTTCCCAATAGAAAAACTGACCAAAACCACATGTGTGACACCTTTAATTACTACCAACTATAAGCAACAAACAGGAAAAGTACTCTTAACATAGAAAACAGCCAACAAGATTTGAAAATGGAAAGGAGGAAAAAATACTTAAAGTAAAAAGAAAAAAAAATTACAGAGTTGTCATAGTAAGGAAACGTAACATTTATGAAGTTGTTCCCTCAGAAGCCTTCCCATAGCAAGCAGGCAAAAAGCCAAGTCAGCTCACTCAGGCTGCAAAAATTAAAAAGCTGACAGCATGCAGGTGAAGACCCAGCTAAGTGAGCTACATGTGGAAGCAACAGTAGATGCCGAAGACAACAGCCAGGATCACAATAGTTGCAGTGGTTTGTAAAGCAAAAGGTTGCATAGGCATCTGTAGCATTAACAGAATGAAAGCATCAAATGAAATCTGAGACACCTCACCATCTCTCTTTCCAGTTAACTCCATACACCTCAAATGAAATTCCTGTTCAAATATGATCCAAGTATGGATTTCAACAGTTAAAGAATTGGACATTAGAGCAACACTGGCAATGAAAATGCAGGTTTTGGTTTTTTTTCCTCTGCATAAATGGAGGCCTGGCTGAACTTCCTGTTAAAATAAACAGAAGCACACAACAATGAAATCAAGCCTCAGATGCAGCCTGACAGTGACAAATCCATATGGACTAGTTTCCAGACACCTTCCTTTTAACCACCTTCTCTGGAAGGAGAGATAGTCTGAATATGATTCCCAAACAGTTTGGAGAGAGTCAAAGAGAACAATTAAAAATTAAGGGGACAGCCTCTCGCTGAATGTAAAGTGAAAGAACACAAAACCTACTAAGTTTTCTAGCTGGTGAAGACTGGATTAGATAGATCCCTCAGTACTTCTAATAAGGAAGAAAGGTTGCAGACACTTATTTCTTCCTACTTTTCCAAATTCAGCTCAACCACTCACAGCCACACGTCAGTGTTGGACCTTCAGTCCAAGAGACCTTTACAGTCTTAGCTTCATGTGCTATACATCACCGCATTAGTTATCTTGACGGTAGCACAAGTGTAACATCAAAGCTCAAGTTTTAGAAACACTGGGAGAAGTGCTCCAGTCAGTGAAACTTGATTACAGAATCTTTACACAAACAATGCAAAACTCACTTGTCAGAAATGGTATATATTTTTTTCCCACAGCACTAATATCTCTTTTGCTTTTTTTCCATTTACTTCCCTGACCACCTCTAAATGAGTATGTGTCACCCTGCTGCCACCACTCATGAACTTTTAGTCATTTGACTAACTTGAATATAAGCAGAAGACAACAGCAGCATGATTTGAAGCAGTTCACATCACAGAAAAATCACCTAAATGCCCAAGAGAGTACCGTAGTCCCTACTCCCATTTCCTACAAACAATCTTCATTTGAGTTAACTCACTCTGATCTCTTGCTGGACCTCTACGGAGTCTTCATCCTATCCTATGGCTTGTGGTATGTGCTAACAGCCATGCAATAAAAACACGTAAGACAGTGTATGGCACATGGAGCAGGGAAAGACGCATGGCCACAAGGAAGTTACAGTGCTAGATAACCCTGAGAGCTTGAACTGCAATGTGCAGACCAAGGGATTAGTAGGACTGGGCAGGAGATGCAATAGACCTTTCATCTGTTTCCCATAAATCCCCTATCTGTTTGGGCAATGACCACACAGTCACAAATTTTCAGAAGCTAAAAGCAACAACTCGTTCACCTCTGAAGAAAAATCAACCTAAAAGCAGTAGTAGCAATGTGCGTTTAAGCAAAGCAAGCACTCTAAAACTTCCTAGTTGTAACAAGGTCAAGACATAGAAGCAACAACAGATGAAGAAGTTACCCTGCTGGAGAAGTGTTCATCTGCTGCTTATCGACATTTTTCTTCAACTGAAAGACTTACACCTCCTGGATTTTTACTCTATACAGACTACCTCATGCTACATCTTCAACACATTACTGCTGTATGCTTTGTAATCAGTTTCCTGAACACGCTAAGGATTGACATCACCACTACAACTCAAGGAATTTACAGAAGGTCAACAGAAGTGGAATATCAGTAATGTTCCCTTGTGGACTATGGTACAGTTTATATTAGCTTCAGTACCAGCCTAGAGTGGCATGCTAGGTCTTAGACATTTTGGCACTCAAAACAGTTATAAGATACTACACATCTAAATGTGTAAAATGAAGAAATTAGCTACTGAAGGCAACATGCTGTCTATGAAACAGCATTTATAGTTAGCAAGTTCTTTACTGTGTTCTGTACTGGAGAATATTTTCCAGAGAAACTTACAGTAGTGATCTTATGCTTCTCCCCAAGCTGTAATTCAACAGGTTTGTTGCTTATTACTCCCCAGATTTTTTGGTCTCTCACTCCAAGAAAGCCATAATATCATCTTTGTATCATCTTTTTACCCTTCCCTAGTAAACCAATACTTTTTTTATTCTTCTTGTCACTTAGAGTAGCTCTCCTCAGTTCCCAAACAAAAGTAGGAGGGAGGAATTTTGTTTCAGATATTCTGGCAACAGAGAATGGTAATAGTATTGCAGAAGAAAGATAAACAGGACACCAATGTACATCCCAGTCATGAAAGCAGCCTCTGGAACTAGCCCCTCTTAAGTAAACACATGCAATTCAAATTCAGTCTGGTATTTTATAATCCTGTTCAAAATGAGAGATATGTAATAATTTAGTCAAAGACAAATAATTAGAATAAAAAACTCATCACACAACACTTGCACACATAATTGCTTAATAGGAAGCTTTCTTTGTTTTGCATAATTGCTTGTTGGATGTACTGGATTTTTGAGGTGATGGCATCTTTAAATGCTTGAATGCAAAATAATATTAAGATTCACAAGTATGCAAGAGCAATCTATTCCTCATTTTACACTGAGCTTCCATGCAAGAACCTTACAAAAGTACACACTAGCTTGTTCACCCAGGCAGGGAATGCATTTTTTGATGACCAACAAGGTCCGTGGCTGCAACGCAGACTCTGTTCTAGGTTTAAAGTTTTCTAAAAGTTTCCCAAGATCTTGTAAGGATCTGATCACAGCAGCTGTTTATGAAGTTCCCACCCAAAGGAACAGTTGCAGAAATATGGAAAAAAATCCTTAACTGCAGAGCCAATTTCCAGAGCTTTTGCCCTCTTCAGCTGGCTGCCTCACATGCAAAGCAACAAGTCATTGATCTTGCAAAAGGATAAGAAGCAACCTAGTTCTTGGCAGCAATCAAATCTGCCGTTGAGAAAAGGGGTAAAATGGCTTCTGCTACAGAGGTCTTTTACACATGATAAAGTTTGTTCTATAAGGCTAAAAGGGTATATGCATAAGGCACTCCCATTTCTTGAAAATCTTTGAAGTCCTGAGTATTAAACTCCACTAATAGCTTCTTTATCTTACATAATTTCAGACAAAAGCTTATTTATATAATGTTGATCGCTCCAAGTCAAGAAAGCACAACTTAAACTGTTCCCTTCTCTTATCTAAGTAAGATCTTTCTTTAAAGGACCCTTCATGAAAGGGCCCTACATAGATGCACGTGACTAATTCCTTTCAACCATTTCAAATATCACAGCCAATGACCTTCTGAAAACTGGAAGTTGTTGCGAGTTTCCTCCTGTTAGCTACCTAGTTCCTGTACACCTCAGATTCCAGGAAGAGAAGTATGTTGTTATGGGAATATATGCAGTGACAATGTAACGACAAATTTTCAGTTATGCACTATGTGTAATAATTTGGTGCTATAGTTCCAACATACTTGGTGGCTCAGTGGCTTACGCACTTAACAGCAGACTAACTTCCTATACAATTTAAATACTCCTGAAGGGCTAGATTAATTTAAAATGCTAAAGTTGCGCTTTAAAATAAGATAATTTTTCTCCATCACAAAAATGAAGTCTAATATTAAAGTTACACATCTTGGAAGCATCAGGATATCGTACCTTTAGATTGTATTATTTCACTGCCTCTAAAATGTTTAAGCTTTCCTTCTGTCTCCCCTTAGCCTTAAAATCCATCTTGTTCATTTATTTAACTTTGTCAAAGCAGCTGTTTTGAGCTCAATATTTCTTTATACATTTTCAAAAGATAACTAACTTCTATTTATTTATGAAGATAACAGCTTCTGGCACATCCTGAAATTAACCTGCCAGAACTGCTTATCTATTTATTTGAAGTATGGAAAACATATACAAAGAAAAAATATTTAGCAGAACAGAATATTTAAACTGAAGTTCTCTCACAACTTCAGAAAGTGAAATAAACACACTCTTTCCTACCTCTCAGAAAACAGATTTCCTCCATAAGCCAGATCTCAGAGTCATAAACATTTCTAGGAGAAAATATAAATCTAAACCACTGGAACTGCTCTCCACTTAAAGCAGAAATCAATGAGCCATTTAACGAACCATTAGCAAGCCCATCAACAGTTTAAACACGAGTTACATGCCCAGAAACCTATCACAGTAAGCAGAATAAGCAGCCTGGACCTGCCACACAAGGTGTTGTAAGGCCACCCTATAGGGGGGAAAAAAGAAGCAAGGGGAAAGGAATGGAGAAAGCCATCAGCTCAAAAAAAAAAAAAAAAAAAAAAAAAACAACCCAAACCAACAAAACACACACCAAACCATGCCACCACCACCCCAAAAAACAAACACCACACCAAACCAAACCAAGCAAAAATATTCCTTGCTGTGGCTGCCTTGGGAAGTAAGGGCCCTCTGGAACTGAACTCAAAAGCTGCTCTGGAGCAGGTGTTAGAGGGATTTTGGTGAGGAGAAAGCAGGGAGAGACTGGGATACAAGCAGAATGCGATGGCTATATTGGGATATGTAAGGATATTTGTAAGTCTTACAACAGTTGTAGAACAGGAACACACAAAAAAAATTAAATCACCAATTTGCAAACTGCCCTCACCTCTGTGATACTGAAGTAAAAGCTTGTAACATTCTAAAAGAAGAAACTGTTGATTTTGAGCAGTAAGACTAGCAAATGTGGTTTCCTGAAGACATAATGCCCTTCTCCTAACACATCTCTCCCCCAATTACTAATTCCTTCATACGCTACTCTCCCCCTAATAATTTTAATTCCTTCAGACCCTACATCCCTGTGACATCTTCCTCCTCCTCCAGGACTTCACAAGTGCTTTGCATAAACTGAAGTTCCACATAGCATGAGCAGTCAGCTACAAATCATTTCAGATAGTACACAAGAGTGAAAATTTGTGATGTGTACAATACTCAATAGATGGCAGATGTCAAGACAAAGTGAAATTCAAACAAAATGTAAGACAAAGCAGCTGAAAATACCTAGCAGAACTAAGAAAACATGAAAAAAATCTCCCGATATTGCCATAATAATAATGAAGATGACAGATTGCCAAGTCTCCCAGAAGTCCAATATCAATTTCAAACCCATACAAACTGGATTGTTTTTCTTTGAGAACACTGCACAGAGGAGTCTAAGGAAAAAAGGAGAGATGTAGACAACTCTGGAATAATATAATAACAGGAATAGGAATAAGAACTGTTAAAATTTGGACAGATGCAAAAGTGTCAGGCCCTCCTACTTAAAAGTCCATGAAGAACTAAGAGGTTCAGAGAATGCAAACCAGTGTGCACACAGTTCAGTTAAAATGCATACCATTTAATACCTGATTTAACTGTGATTTCTTTTTTTTAATAAAATAAAAACAATGCCTTATAGCTTTAACTTCAGGACAAATATTTCAAGGCCTATTCCTGGGGTCTTTGCCCACTGCCAGAAAAGGCAAAGGAACACCCATTTAGCTTTACAACAGCCTGCACAATTTCTTACAAGCTTTACACTTCCTCAAATATATACTGACATGACCTTCTAAAACTCAGTCACAGTATTGAAGTTTTCTTTATTATGCTGTACAAACTGGCTCTGCATCTCAGAGAGCAGTTTATTACAGCAACACTGAGCAGTTCTCGCAAAGTTTCAATATTCACAAAAAGAACCTTTAGAATCATCTTTGAACTATGGACCCCTTTTAAAACACTTCATTAGGATAGGTCAGCACAAAAATATTAAACCAAAAGTTGCACATTTTGTAGTCATAACATCCAGTGAACTACTGTACTTGCAACAAACTATGCTTGTCAGCAATACACAAATACATAACCTGAGGCTGCAGTAAGTTTTTGAAGAAAGTGAACAACAAAACATTGGCAGACTTCCTAGAATTCAATTTGAACAGGAGTCAAGAACACTTTGGCACCACTGTGGGATTAGTGATATAGCACAAACCCTACCTATAAATGAAGAATGTTTCAGTTGCAACTTTAACTTTGCTTATGATTAGCTTTTACAAGCCAAAAAGCCAAGTAATTTGGGAAGCTCTGCCTGAACAGAAATTTTATTGCTGGACTAGTGCAGGTTGGCTAACTTTGGGTACGTCAGGCTGAATATTCCCTCCTCTGTAGGAGAGGCCATTTTATAACTCTTTTCTCCTCCCTGAAAGCAGTTTTGTTTTCCTCAAAAAAACCCACACCACAATGCAACAGGAAGTTCGCATATAACTAAGATTTACTACCACCTAAATAAACTAAGACTAGGGGCTTGGAAGAGTTAATCTACAAATATTCATAGTAAGAAAAGGAAAGTAAACAGAGAGAGTAAAAGATACCATTTTCATTCTTTTGCAATATTTTCATTGTCTTCAAATCTGGAAAATTTCAGTGTTTCTCTCAGTGCCTAGAGCATTTAAAAGTTAAGAGCTTTAACCCACGGTTTCAACTTAAGGCTCAAACTGCCAGAGTTATTTCCTATTTGCAAAATAAGTGTCAACACCTGAAGATAATTTAGTGTCCACCTGCAAAATGAACAGTGGAGCAGTTCAGTCAAATAAACCATTCTTGACTTTCACAGCCCAGTAGGAAGAAGAGCCAGAGTTTTGAGTTGAGACACACATGGCATGGCTTATAGTAATTCATGAAAAAAATGATAACATGACAACTATAAAGTTCATTAGCAAGCAAGATGTACAGTCAAAACTGTTTCACTATCCAACATGAAGTATTTTTAAACATGTGTTTACATTCTCTGTAACAGAAGAGCCAAACCTTCCTTGCAATAGCTGTGATCATTAACGTATACATGGTAACAGCCCCAAACATGAGGGATAAATATCAGCAGGGCAGCAAGCAGCTGAAGCAATCTTTAGGGGTGAAAATTCCAGACAGGTCTGAGCATTCGTAATTCAAAATCAAGTCAGTATTAAAGTCAAGTTAGTACTCAAACAATTAAATGTAACTGATACTAAGAATCAACTGTATTGACACAAGAAAGCCATGTCAATGGGGACAGGAATGTCAGTGGGAGAAAAAAAAAGGCAATTTCATTCACTTGAATGTTCTTGTGCCTGGAAATAGCCTCAAGCAAAACACTGGGAAAGCTAAGTTACCATGCCACTCTTCTTCAAAAAAAAATTTAAAAATTTTTAAAAAAGTCAAAATGTTCATCACATGATGAAGAAATCTTGTTTTCAGAGCAGGACAACTGATGAAGACATCAATAGATTCTCTCAAAGGGAGAAGTGCAGTTTCCAGTCACAACATTTGAACCACATTTTGACTGAAGTGTTTTCAAGTTTCTGCCTCCAGTCACAGTAAATTGAGTTGATGATAAAAAATAATCCAGCATTTCCCATTTTTGAACTGTCACAGTATGAAATCCTTGCAACAAACCCAGTTTTTCATGTTCAGATGTTTCTCTAGAACCCAATTATTCCTGGATGACAGGTGTTTGAAATACCATGTAGTGTTTAGTATGGCATTCCCAGTAAGGAGCACCTGAAGAACTGCTCTTAAGACACTTTTTTCTTGCTACAACATTTATTTTGGCAACCATTATCTTCATTTTCCATTCCTCTACAGATAATATTATTTCCTCCAGAGTATTTGTTCAAATATGATATTCCTGGTCTTATCCATTACTTTGCAACAACAAAACAATGCAAAGCAGCAAAGGCACCCAATTAGTCCCCAGAAGCTGCCCGTATTAGGGACCCACACTCAGTCTTCTGAAATAAGAGACATGAAACATTACATTCAGCTGTTCATTGACAAAGATGCACATTGGAGATTACACACCTTGTAAAAGCCTAAACTAGAAAGGCCTTTTAGCATGCCTGCTAAAGCTCCAGCTACACGGGCGGCCAGGAGGAGAACCAGGCAAGAACAAAGACAACAGAACTTGCTAAGCCTGAGATCAATGAGGAAACCAAGTCAGCTGCTACGGCTACAGCGCTTCAGTTCCTGAAGCCAGCCCAGACATCTTGGCTGAAATACTTCATCTAATGGGGCATTCCCTGGGCATTTAAAAAGAATGCTGCTTGGAAGGCAAGACTTGTTTCCAAACTAAGCAACTGCAACAAAATAAACTACAAAGCAAATCTTTCTATGTGTTTACCATGGACCAGTACACTAATAACTCGTCCAAATAATTCACATGCCAAGAACACTGACGCAAGTTTAAACATCACATACACTACATGATGTCCTGTCAAACATGAAAGTTCCTAGTAGCAAACTCCAGACTGTCAAATTAAATCTTATCATATTCACTTATTTTGAATGCTTCCCTACTATTCTTCCTCCTCCTATTGATACAATTTTATAGGTTATGCAGTCAAGATTTCCCCAAGATTGTAAGACTGTAAAATAACAACAGCCATTGAAGAGACATACGTTTTATTAACAGAATCCTCTGCGTTTTTACATTTAATATTTTCTTTAAGGGATAAAGATGTAAAATACAGTTTTAAGACAGCAGTGCCTAAACTTTGGTTATTGATCAGCTGCATGTACTAATCACTAAAGGCTGAGTGGCATAAAATAAATGCTGCCACTAGTCACTTGTTTTGCAAGGCTTTTTAAAGCACACACAACATCACACTAACTAGAACTGTTTATCTTTGAGGTATGTAGAACTTTAAATGACAGTAAAATATTGCCCCCATACTATTGTACTTACTGGTTCCTTCCTGCCAATCTGGGATCTTAGAATACTGGAACAGGTCAACAGGACAGTCCAGCAGCAAGGAAGACCTAGATGTTAACTGACAGCAGAATACTGTTGGGGGGAAAAAAAAAGGCATGGGGAGAAAAAACATTTTAAATATTCTACCTAAGCAAAGAGGTTAGTGAAAGGAACAGCATGTTATAACACTGTTCTTCAGAATGAGACACACCAAGCCAAATAACAAAAAAAATCCCAACAGCTTGAAATGTGGCAGCGAAGTGACCCATACTCCAGTCCTTCAGAGTGAAGTTAATAACAAACCAGGCCAGCTCATATTGCAGAATTTAGCTGGAGTGACCTGACAGCAGCTACTGCTATCCAAACATACATGAGCTATGGCAAATCTACAGAGTTTGATCAATGCTCCCAAGAGTGTGCATATTGGAGATGTGCAGAGAAAAGGAAACTCGTGATAGATAATTTTAAGATTTGCAGTGTCACTATTTCTATCACCCAACACTTATTTGTAGACAAACTATCATTATTTTCAAGATAATTGTGGTAAAATACTATGGTTACTCAGTGACTCTTCAGGCACCTAGAAGCTGTGAATCCGGTTTCTCTTTAAATGCCAAAGTCATTTCTCCTTACTGACATTTATGAATCTGAAGGTCACAGTCTGAGACTGTTAAAAAGTACAGTATATTGGCCAAATCATAACAGGGTACCTTTAAGAAATGCCATATGTAAAATATGCGATTTTTAAAAGGTACGTAATTCTCATGCAACTCACCCACCATTCAACATTGACATCTTTGGGCTAAAACTTCATAGCAAGCTAAGAAAAAGAGTTACACTAGAGCCAGTAAAGGAGCAAATATTGCAATCAAAAGAAATCTGTTCAGTCTACATGAATGTTAGAACATTGGTGCTAAGGTGTTAATTTGAGGAGAAATGCACCATCTACAACTGAAGTGCTTCTTCCTGGACCTCATCTACCTTTCAAATAGCTGAAGTTCAGATTACAAGGGTCAAATAACTTCTCTTATTTTAATACTTACTTTTGGAACTTGTAAGATGCTCACAAAGTTTTTAAGAATTACTCGCAGTGTTTAAATAGAACTGAGAAGCTGATGGTGTTAACTAGTGATGCAAATACACCTGCAACTGTATATATGCATGCACATATACAAGATATGCAGTGTGCCTTTTACTCCTGACTGGTTTCATTACTCCCAACCTCAGTAATGAACATGCCACTACAATATGCTGTTTGAGGTTCCAAGGATTATTTCACAAGTGGTTAGCTTTTCACACACACAAACAAAAAAAATCTAGGAAATGAAGTCATTTGTTGGTTTTGAAACTATAACAGCCATCACTACCATTCATTTTAGCACTGTTGCTCATCTATGTAGTAAAGCTGGACATTTCTAAAGACATTAGTTGTTCTCAGCATGAGCACGCGCCTGCTTGCCCTCCAATACAGAAGGGTTACAAAGTCCACTATTTTGCAACTACTCAGGGTAATCTACAAAACTTATGAAAGTAATGTAAAATATTAGCTTTCCCCCTTTGATTTAAAAAAATCTGAAGTGTATTAATAGATTTTCTTCAGTTTTAAGGCTCAGTGGAAGGAGGTACTTCATAGACATTGGCAGATGAATGTAAAGCCATTTCATCTCAAGAGTTTCCAGGTAACGGCTATGATAATTTTATCTAAGAAAACCAAAGGCATGCCAAAAATAATTGGGGATCCAAAACAAACCTACACTGTAATCTATTCTTAGGTAACTATCTTACCTTTTGTCCTTACTGGAACCATTATATGCCAGCTGACACCAGACAGAAACCTTACTTTATTTCTTCTCCTACAAATTTCTCTGTTGCATGGTTTAGAAATGCAAATGCGAGGTGGCACAGAGAAAGCCTAAACTAATCCTAAAAAATTGACTCTCACATACCAAATAAATATTTGCAATTGTAACTGAAAACTGCGTGTGACTTCTCTCCGAGAGTAATGTTAACTAGAGATCAACTTACAGCTCATCGATTTGACATTTATTATTATTTCTTCATGCATCAATAAAGACATTTTGCATCTTTTGATGATTTAAATGTTTACGGCAGTCTAGATCATCCCTCACCTCTATATTCAACTCATGCAAATACTGAGCCAATGCTCTAAATCCTTCTCTGCAACTGGGTTGATTGTGTACATCAGCAGAAGCAGCTCTCTTAGAAGCTTTGTCACTTACTTAATTTCTGTTCTGGAGGAATAACTAATGATATGTTCTGAAGATATTTTTGGCACTACAAATCTGTACCATCCTAAGTCTCCCAAAGGGAAACTGTCAGTGCATCCGTTCTGTTAATATGACTGGGAATGAGAGGAGCATGGGGGACAGTCTCAGACTGGAGTGCCCAGATCCCCACATAAAGAAGTGGCTCCACAGGAAGCTTGTCATTTAAAGGATGTTAAAAGTTAAGCCAACCCAATCATAGTTTGCCCTATATCTGCAATTACCTCCCTATTTTAGCAAAATGAAACTGTTTTCTCTGAGTAGCTCAACTACTAGTAAACTACCCCTGAACAGCAAAAGTATTGTAAGAAATATCTTCCACTCTCACCATGCTTTCATTCACAGCATTTTACTGGCGCAGACAAAGGTCGCCAAGAAATGTCACAGCAGCAGTTAGTGTTGCTTCTCCTTTGCTCAGCCACACTGAATAGAAGTTTACCTCTCAAGCTGAGTTGAGCCATAGCTTGCCCCCACTTACCCACAGCAGCCCACACCTTCATTCATATACATAATTGATTCACAGTAAAACACATTTCTGCACCTGCTTGATCTGGAAGTTGCCTTTCAGACTGGTCTGCTAATAGCAGCTCAGGTGAAGTTTTCAGTGCAACTTCTTAAGGGACTTTAACAGGGTATGCCACGCTACAGATACCCCTTTTAGCAATACAAAATTAACTTTACACCTCCATGTCACAAAGAACAAAATTATTCCAAGCACCGGAAATACATTTCTGCCATCTTCTAGGAGTGAATTCATGGCTTCACTTTTACTTAAAAAGAAAATCCTAAGTGATGAACTAATTAGGGTTTGTTTTCCCCCTAATGTATTTGACAGCTAACAGCACTAACTACTGGCTTTTCTACTGCAGCAGAATCTTCTAGACCGCCAATAGCCAATCTTGAATATCTGCCTTGGAGGTTATTTGCTCAGACTGACAGCAGTAGGCACATCCACTTGAAAAACCTGCTGTAAGTGTTCAATGCTGCTCCAAAGACTTTCCAGTCCAACCCTGGAGTTAGTCTATCTTTCCCCACCAAAAAATAGTAATAGAAAGCAGCTGTCATTTCCACCATCATCAACGGAAGAGACTCACAGTAACACCTCTGAGAAACTTTTCTATAACATCCAGCTTGCAAGTTCGGCCAGTTTGAATTCAAAATGTTAAGAACAGCATTCTGAAACCATGCTACATGAGTTTGTCACTATCTTTATCTATAGCCCAGGTAAATACTGCCGACCTGTCAGAGATACTGGTGAAATAGCATCTCAGAGGATCAAATGCCATGTTGAATTCTGAGGTCTCAGCACTGCAACTGTAAGACTCCAGCGATCCACTGGATGAGAACTTTGGAGAATGCAACACTGTGGTAGTGTTGTGTGAACACACTACACTCTTGCAGAATTCTTACAAGACTGGTTGTTCCCAAAATGGGAAACTATGATCTCTGTTTTTTTAAAATACAGAACGTAGTATTATGTTACAAAATTCCACAATGAACATTCAAAGATGCCTTCTCCTGCGTTCCTAGTGCCCACCACAGATCAGGGAACAGTAAGAACTTGTAGTCTTTCTGCACTTGGATATTAGCAGCAGGCTGTAAATAGCACTGAAAGAATATTCAGATTCTTCTCTATGATGGCTAGGTTGAATTTAAAGATGCTCCAGTTTGTGCATGTCAAAGCCCTTGCAGTATTGAGTAAAAACTACTGCTCAGACCCAGCTTTCAAATGATTACATAATCAGAGCAAGAAAACATTGCCAAGGTACTGAATATCGATAAGCTAGTCACTCAAAAATAATTAGGTTCATCTCAGTGAAGTACAGATGGATAACACAAAACTGATCCCATTTACATGCAGTTCAGCTAGTTAATTATATTTCATAGATCTTCCCAGACTGATATTCGCACAAATATTCTGGTCTGTTGCTGTTTTCCTCAATAACAAAAAAATAGCTGATGGTTGTTACTACTTCTAAACTTGATGACCCTGAATTAGCCCAAAATTAGCCTTGTCTCAAGAGATAGCTGATGCTCTGTCAAGATAATTATACCCTACTAGTGAGCCTAGCACTCTACTATCTCCTGCAGTTTCATATAGGATGCATTAATCCTTGAAATACACAATTTATGCATGGTGCATGTAACCAATGGCATTGGCTGCAACAGAATAGCTATGCAAAGAAGGAAGAGATGAAGTTGAGTAGCTTCCTTCATGTATTTTAGAGACTACTGCTGAGCACTAAAACACACACAACTGTTTCCTCACTAATTAAGAAACACAAGTTGTTTCTTAATCTCAACAACTGAAAGCAGGAATATTCCTCTCGCCCCTTCACGTCAGACAATCACCTTCTATCAGTGTAATGGATTTGACTTTCATGTGGGTCCAAGATTTTCTAGGACAGTCAAATGCAATCTCATGCCAACCAGCATGGTCAGCATTGCCAGAAGACAACACAATAAAACGGACTGGAAAAGGTATCTGGGCTGTTGTCCTGGTTTTGGCTGGGATAGTTAATTTTCTGGTATAGTGCTGTGTTTTCGATTTAGTATGAGAATAACATTGAGAACACTCTGATGTTGTAGTTTGTTGCTAAGTAGTGCTTATACTAAATCAAGGACTTTACAGCTTCCCATGCTCTGCCAGGTGCACAAGAAGCTGGGAGGGGGCACAGCCAGGACAGCCAACCCAAACTGGCCAAAGGGATATTCCATACCATATGCCATCATGCTCAGTATATAACTGGGGGGAGTTGGCTGGGGGACAGTGATCAGTGCATGGGGACAGGCTGGGCATCGGTCAGCAGGTGGTCAGCAACTGCATTGTGCATCACTCATTTTGTATATTCTTTTATCATTATTATTATTTTCTCTTCCTCTGCTGTCCTATTAAACTGACTTTATCTCAACCTGCAGGTTTTACTCCCCCCCCCCTCCCCCCCCCCCAGTTCTCTCCCCCATCCCACCAGGCCCAGGTGGGGGAGGGTGAGCAAGTGGCTGTGTGGTGCTTAGTTGCCAGCTGGGGTTAAACTGCAACAGCTGTGTGGGAACTTTAAAGAAACCTGCAAGCTGTAAAAGATCCTTTAGTTAGATTTCCTGCTATCATTTCAACCCTTCTTCCATGGCATCCAAGAATAACAACAGGGCTGGTAAATGCATACCAGGAAAACTAGGCAAGACATTACATCCCTAGATACATGCACGTACACATGCAAGATGCACTTCGCAAGCTGTTATCCAGTGTGTTCAGGTTTATTAATACGCACTTCAAAGCAGAATGGGTATTAGCATTAATGACGCTGCCTGTAAAGCACTCGCATGTTATCTTCTTAGCCTCTAGTGGATAGTGGATTAGGTGTGTTAAAATAACATGTCACAGCACTGGATCAATACTGGATGACTTTTTTCTTCTATTGACCCAAGGCTTGTACTAAAAGTGTGTGTGTGTGTGTGAAAGAGATATAAAAGTCATTCACACAAAATAGCATTCACAAAAAAAACTGGCCCTCAAGAGCAGAAAACGCTTAATTAATTTAATTAGTACACTGGATGTTTCCAAATAATTTCAACAGAAGTCAATCTATATTTGCATGGCCTGATGTACTGAAGTATGTGGCACAGTAATTATAGTTATCCAAGTTATTAAACATCTATAGACACTTCAAAAAATGCTACATGAAAGTTTAATTAGGTAGAAAATTCTGCACATGAATTTACATCAACTGAGGCAACAAAACTTAATTTTAAAAAAAGTTACCTGCTTAGAACTTTAATTGCATCAGCAGATTTGCAGCCACTCAAATTCTGATGCGCAGTGTCAGTTGCAAAAGCCTGCAGCAGTATCATTTGATCCTACCAAGTATGTCATACACAATTAACTAACTGCAAGAGTATCAGGTCATCTAACTGGTACTTAAACTATCATTTCTAACCTTACCCAAATCAGAAGGCTAAGGTGTAACTGGTACCGTAACAATACCATCAGCATGTACAGTAGTCCATCAAGGTAGACCTTAAAACACTCAGCCAGCTTCCCCAACAGTGGCCAGTACGAGTCCAGGCAATGAAATACTCTTCAGAAGCATCAGCTCTTCGGGAGCAGACAGACACTGGGTGAACCTCACAAGAAGATTGGGAGAACAAACTCTTGAGATTTAGAGTGCCCTGAGGCAGATACTTTAATAATGATCTTCCCATACAGCATAACATTCAGGACCCAGAAACTCCAAACATAGCAATAAAGTTACTGTTACCGTGACACAAATCCTTTACACTCCCATGGGCAAAGTCTGCAGAATAAAACGCAAGCCTTGCTATTGTTTCTATGTCTTCTATTAACAGCAAAGATCAGTAGGTTTCAAACAAACACTCTTGCAGTTCTGACTCAGTTCTTCTTGCAGCTTCACTTCATACACTTCTGCAGTTCTGAACATCCAACTAGGATTACCCTGCTCATTTCTCTCAACAGATAATTTCTCTCTACAGCACATAATAATACCACTTTTCCAAAATGGCACAACGCTTTTCATATTGATTTGGCTATGACTTAAAGAAAGCTCTTAAAACAAACACTGGATGGTTTGCTTGCTTCATATCCATTTTCTCTTATGCACATCAAGTGAACCCGGCCAAGATAACAGCTTAGTCAATGCCTCAATTAACAAGTCACCCACTGGTATTTAAAAATTACTTCCATCAAAATCATTAATGTGGAAACTGTGGCATAACAATGACTGCTGAGTCCCTTCCCTTCGCATTAGCACTCAGAACGGGTGCCTGAAGTCCACTCTTCCCACCTTCTCTTCCCATCTGCTGCCTCTATCTCTAGATGTGACAAAAGTGAAAAGCACAGAGATTCTCAGAGCTGCACTCAGAGCAGCAGCAGTCAGCCATCTGGATGGTTTTATGTAGGGCTACACAAAAATAATTTTGTTTACTTCTCAGACAACATGTGCTTAGTACCTTGTGACAAGAACATCCATCAGTGTTACAATGCCCATACAACTCAGCACAGGTCAGCAAGCTAGTGAAAGAAGGCTTAACTCACAGTAAAAGATGATATTTGAGAGTTGTTTGTTATTCTCCTATTCAAATTGGCCAAAATAACAAAATGGATACAATACAACCTCCAAATCTTTGAAAGAGCTAGCTTTTCTTCAGCTGAAAATAGATTTACCTTTTTGCAGGTAAAGGACCTTGTCCTTTCCCATGTTTACCGGAAAGAGTCAGGAGAAGAAGAAAAAAAAGTAATACTAAAGAAATCAAGTGAAACAACATTGATTTGGAAAGTCAAGTTGTTATTTTAAAAAGCCCCCAAACTTATACAAGATACAAGGATAGCTAAGAAAGAAATATATCTCCCCCCAATAAATTTGCTCCCACGTGCAGTTCCCCCCCCCCCCTTTCAATTCTATCCACTCTCCCCTTCAACTCTTACTTGCTCAAGTTTTAGGAGAGATGCAAGTGAATATCAGGAAACGTAATAAAAGGAAACTGTCCATTATAGTGTTTAATTGCATACTACAACTTAGTTTAAAACAATCACACAAGAAACTGAACCATGGAAACTGAACTCTGCTCAAATAACTATTTCCTTCCCAGAGGTCCACTGCAACAAGATAACCAGCATAATAACCTGCACAGAAAACAGGAGATGAATGATGCCAGCTGTAGTCAAGCAATGCTGTATAATCTAAGCTCACTTGAAGGCATTAAAACAAACTTAGCATCCGTAATTGCACTCCAGAAGAAACCTTTTTAACCAACCCAAACTAGAAGCTCATAATGCTGGGGGACATTAACAATCTCATCCTTAGCAAGCAGACCACTTCTACTAAGAGAACTAGATTCCCTGGGGGTACAGTCCCCTGTCTCAGTCCACATTGCCACAATCCCATCCTTCCCTTTACCCCACTATCCAGTTTTTCCCACTGCCACCTTACACTGGTACTCAGCCCTGCCCATAGCAAGTAGGTACAGGGAGCTAAACTATCCAACTTTGTCTGCCTCCCCACCCCCCTTCTTCACAATATTAGTTTTCAACTAGGCTGAAATTTCCAGTCTAGCTCTCTGCACAGTCAGGCCAATGCTAAGGTTGACACAAGGAAAGAAGGGAGGAAGAGCAAGACAGCACTAACCTTGGTTGAATCTAAACCAACCCACCTTGTAATTGCACCCTTAGAGAAGCGTTTCTTATCAGTAAACATTTATTATATACACTACAGGCTTCCTTCCACACACAGTGCCTATCAGGATATAAGTTAGACCTGACAGACTCACAGTAACAGAAAAGGCAAAGGTCTTCTCTTCACAGCAGTTTCAGTACCTGTTCCAACACCAGGACAACATGGCCTAGATACAGGATGTCAACAGAAAAGCCAAACTTCTCTTGCTCTAGATGAGGGAGGAACAGCATACCAGAACACATTCTGCAGTCTAAGGGTAAAGGCACCAGGCAGGCCTGCCCTGCCAATCTAGCTTTTTAAATCCTTTATGAAGAGAAAATACCCAAGCACAGATGCTCCAGAACTGGCAAGAAATTGTTCAGAGAGGTTCCCTATCAGATTCAGTTATTGTTAGAGTATATCAACAACAAAGAAGTTCAAAGTTAGACTATCTCTTTTGCTGTTTTCACGGTACTGGAAAAGGTAAATTCTCACATGCGTGTAATTTTGCACAAGAACAAGCTTTTTCAGACAACGATTTAAGCAAATCTGCCCAATAAACAGGTTTCATTATCACAGCTTTTGCAACAGCACAATCAGCATTCAGTTTATATTCCAAGTTAAGAACAGCATTTATGGCAGCTTCTGTCAAAAGCAGATGGCACAAGGTTATCATCTTTTTTAAACAAATTATCATGCTTATTTACTCCCAAAATTCACTCATTTCACCCATTTCAGTACAAACCATTTACACTATATAGTTAATGGGATGAGAGGGATAACATTTAATAATTAATTTACATAAAGATTTCAGGTACTTCACTGCAATGTTTGTAGGAGACTACAAGACACATAGAATAGAGTGTTTTATTAACATCAGGTTGGATATGATGGTCACCTGTACTTTCTACATTTGTGCCCAAGAACAATATTCCACAGCTAGGGAGACTGCATTTTCTTTCTCAGCTGTAGGGCTGAAACAAGATAAGAGATGACCCTTTTATCTTAGCAGCTAAAGCAGCTATCTGAAATGTAGGGTAGCAAAAGTTTCTCCATCCTGTCCTTAAAACATTTGGTACGAAAAGTGTTCACAGCATTGAAACAACTTAAATTTCCGAACTGGCTCAAGTTTGGCTAAAAACTGGATTTATCATGTCTTATCAAGATGCTTTCTCATAGCTAAAGGAGCACTGAATATGCGAGTTCCCTGCAAACACAGGAACCTATCTTCTAGTTTCACAGATGCTACAGATGTCAAAGCTCCTTGTGAACGTAAGTTTCTAGTGTACGGTACAGTTAAACAGCACAGGCCTTCACAAACACAAGGAAACAAACAGCCTGGGTTACAATAAAACCAGTAATTTTTGCAAGCTACATTGCTCTGGAATGATAGCTGGCTTTGTCCTCTTCCCAATTCTCATTTAAGCCTTTACTCTTAATAAAGGCCACAGATATTGCAGCCTACTTTATTTAGCCTCCATTCATTTGGAATAAATAGAGGGTTTGTTTACAAGTTTGAAATACAGAAAGAAGGCCTACCCCACACACTTGACAAGCAAGCAATCTGGAATGCAACAGCATAAAGGTCTTTTAGTGACTTCATATTTACAAGATACGAGGTTTGTCAAGGAGCTGTCAAAGCTGAGGAGTTAATACATTAGCAGTTCTCCACCTTAAGAAAGTACTGGATATACCACAAAGGCATGTACTAGCAGCATATAACAGATACTTTTAGTCTACTTGACTGTCAGGTCAGACTGTCTTGCAGCCCAGAAAGCCAGTCATGTCCTGGGCAGCATAAAAAGCAGCATGGCCAACAGGTTGAGGGAGGTGATTCTCACCCTCTGCTCTGCTCCCACGAAACTCCACCTGGAGTGCTGAGTCCACTTCTGGGGTCCCCAGTACAAGACAAAGACCTGTTAGAGCAGGTCCAGAGGAGGGCCACGAAAATGCTAAGAGGGCTAGAACAGCCCTCCTATGAAGAAAGGCTGAGAGGGTTGTTCAGCCTGGAGAAGAGAAGGCTCTGGGGAAATATTAATGCAGCCTTTCAATACTCAGAGGGAGCTTAAGAGGAAGATGGACAGAGACTTTTTACCAAGGCCAGTAGTGACAGGACAAGGGGCAACTGTTTTAAACTAAAAGACTAAGTTTAGATTGGACATAAGGAAGAAATGGGTTTTTTACAATGAGGGTGGTGAGACACTGGAACAGCTTGCCCAGAGAAGTTGTGAATGCCCCATCTTGAAAGTTGGATGGGGCTTTGAGCAACCTGATATAGTGAAAGATGGATGTCTCTGCCTATGGCAGTAGGGTTGGTCTAGATGATCTTTATAGGTCCCTTCCTGATTCTGTAACTGTTATTAATAAGCAGGTTGAGAGGAGCGACTTCCACTGCACTGCAAAGAATGAGAAAAGCATGAATACCTAAAAGGTTGCATCATCTCCTGTTTTTTTCATGTTATTCCAACTACACCATAAGATTCAAAGGTTTTAGTCTTGTTTCTTCTGACCACTTCAAAATTCCCACTAATACTTCCTTAAGGAATTTATTGTTCTGCAAAAAGGATAATTGAAAAAGGCTATACTTCAAATCTGAATGAAGTACACCTTCCTGAAGTATGAAAGGAAATCTCACTGCGGTACTCCAAGTGACAAGAAGTGATTTGTTCCATTAACGCCAGCTCAATGTACCAGACAGTTGCAAGTGAAATTCCTAGAGTCTGGAGAATCAACAGCCTCAATTTTTACAGAAGCATCACATTTGAACATATTTCATCAAAGAGGAGATAACAGCTTCTGACCTTTTCTTACTTTCCTCACACAAGATACATGGGTTCAAGGTTTCTTTATCAAGCCATTTTGCACTCACATTTGTTATTATCCCTTCTTTAAAGGAAAACGTCAGTAGAAGTAAGCTGAAAGTAGGGCAGAGTTCACTAACAGATGGGAGAACAAGCTGACCAACACAGCAGTTCATTTCCCTAATGAATATTTGCACTCAGCACTGCAAAAAGCCTCATCATGCTGAGCTAATACCACCTGCAGCACCACCACTTCTCAGTTCCATCGTTTTGAATTACAGCTTATCTTAAGCTTAGCTCTACAATTTCAAAAACCACTTAGAAGGTGGGAAAATGTAGCCAATGGAATTGTAGCTGTATGAAGCAGGAACAGCTGCTCTGCTGTCCACCTGTAGAAGCTAACCTATGCTATAATTTTATGGCTCAAAACAGACAGCTGTAAAATCCCTAGGCTTCCCACTCACTAACTTTTACCTTTAAGACACTTGCTCTTCTTCAACCAAGAAACACACCTGGATTCTTTGCATAGCCACCACAGGATAAATACTCTCCACAATACCTTTAAAATCCACAACCCTTTCTTGGTAAGACAAAGAGCTAAGATCTCACGGGGGAGGGCAAAGAATTGGCTTAGGAGAAGGGTGAAAAGAAAAGACAACAGATTAGTTTCACTCAGCAAGTAAGAGAGTTGGGAAGTAGCAAGTTAAAAATAACAGTCCTGGCTTAATGGGAAACATCTATGTAAACACAGGCTGCACATAGTAACAAAAAAGTGAGGAGAATCTGACCTTGAAAGAGAATTTTGAGTGTCTGACAATCTTTCTGTTGAGGGCTGTGTGGGTCATTCAAATTTCTGTAATACGTTTTGAAAACAGAGTCCTATTTGACAAAAAAAAAAACACACCAAAAAACAAAAAACAAAAACCAAACCATGCTTAATATTTTGGTCATCTAAGTTTAAGTCCAAAAGCCACCTTTGTAAATCAAAAAAGTTCATAACCACAAGACAAATTTATATCAAAGTCATCCCATTTGTCTGCATTTTGCCTACATTCCAAGTGTTTAAATTGAGGTGACAAACCAGGTGAAACAGACATTGGACCTCATCTTCTATCGGGGACCTGTGCATCAAAACCATGGACTAATTACTAAGACTGGTATCTGGCACTGCTTGATACTGGGACCTGGCCCCTCAGGAGCTCTGACCACAAATATCAAACATTTCCAAAGAGAGCGCTCTGCTGATTCTGTAGCTTTAACAAAGGGTATAAAAGTTGGTCTGACATCTGCCACCATAATCCCTGCTCATCATTTAGATAATGTTATCTCCCCCCAGAAGTCCCTTCCTTGTCAGTGCTTTATACTTCTCATTTAACAGCCCCATTCACCTCACACTGCAGGTCACTTTTACACATTGCTCCCCTCTCCTCTCTCAGACAGGGAAGTCTGAGCAACCTCTTTCCTCACTGCACTCCTACCACAGATGCCTAACACACTGCGGTTCATCCCTCACCCATGGTAGGTTGGAATCCAAGTGCATGCAAGGAGGAAAATGTAAACCTCCACCTTTTGAGCTAACTTTTGCCAAGAGCAGCTTCTTCCTTCTCATTACACACCACCATTGACTTTTGATTCCTTACATTTCTGTCTTTAGGACAAAACACCCCCCCCCAAACACAAACTCCACCGTTACATAGTTCTGAAGTATACAGTGTTTCTGCCTTCATTCACACATTCAAGAAACACTTCTGTGAACAAAGACAATTCCACAGATACCAAATAAGTGCCAAACTAGAGTTAGAGTGTTACGCTGACCATCCTGACATCATCTGGGGAGCCTGGTAAAGCCCAGAGGAGAAACAGGAGGAGCAAGTAGATCCAGTTTGTCAAACTAACATAGCTCTTTCACAGGGATTTCTACAATTACAGCCTACAACTTGAGTATAACAGCAGTCAGATGATCCAGCAACTGGTTATTTGAGACAGACCAGCTGCATGCGCACAGACATGTTTAAGGGAAAATTGTAAACGTATCTCCTCTGACCTTAAGGATCAGGAAAACAGAGACATGGACTTTTTTAAGCCACTTGAACTACTTAAGGTTTTCCCATTATACTGTCAATTATGCAGCAAGGGCTTCCCATCCAGGGAAAATTATTCAGTCTTCAAACCAATGGCTGATGCACAAAGAAGCTTAAGTTCTTCAAACTGCAATGACCATACTGTAGATGCATTACACATGACCATGGACACAGGCACCAGAACTGGCACAAGTTATTCTGGAAGAGAACAGCCAACAACAAAACCACTCTTTTGGGTTTCAGTCACTTGAAATTGAGCTGATGTCAAGTTAACTAAAGCATTAGCAGGATTTTAACAGCACATTGTCTGGCAAGTTACAAAATAATGCCCACAGAGATATTCAAAGCTAAGCTATTCAGTGTTGTATGGTTTCTGGGCAGGTCTATTCAGGTCCTAACCAGAAAGATTCTATAATTTGTCTTAGACATACACTCAGCAAGTCTGGAAGTTTTTTAATTAAGCAGCACACATTCTCTAGGATGCGCTTAAGGAGGTATTCCTTAAAAATCAACTCGTTGTAAACTTGAATTTGTTTTCAGTATTCAAAGGAGTAAAACTGGTCAAGCAGCTGCCTCCATGAGGCATTAGTTATTCATGAAGACTACATATAGTTGGAGCAAAATCCAAGAAACAGTGACATGAAAGATTCAGGGCTCTTGTTACTTGTAGTTTCTCCACCGAGAACCCTATTACTACAAATTATGTTTCACAAACCATACATGTACAGTAAAACCTGCAGAGATACTGCCTGCCTCACTTCTCTAAAAATAACTTTGCTTAGGAAAGTCATCAGGACATCATAGATTATGCTAGGTAGGCACTTCCAGTATATACCCCCAGTTTTTCCTGCTCAAACTGAACTGAAGCCAAAAGCCAGACTTAATGAGAACTCATCTGCTCAAAATGGAAGATATGCTCATTAGCAACACCCGAAAAATGAAAATTCTAGCTCTTGCCACACTAATGACTTTTTACATGCTGAAGTTCTTTTGAAGTTGACTGCACCAGCTTAGGGCTCCACTGAAAAATGGCATTCCCTCAGTGTTACTCTCAAAGTAGAAGAAAAATGAGTTAGACTATTGAACAGAACAGTAAGAACAGACAAAAACAAGGCAAGTTTTAAGCCTAATAAACAGATGAAGTCATCCCACTATAAGAGGCAGTTTTCTCACCTAAAACAGAAATAAAAGGGTAACTAATTTGAGCAAGGGTTGTCCCCTAGAAGCAGAAGAACTATCAGAAGTTACTGCCAGCATACCATTGGGGAAAAACAATTCTTGCTAGTTATCACTGACAGCATGAAAACCTAGAAACCATTTTGCAGGTAGAGTCAAGGAATGAGACTAGAATATTTCAGTTGGAAGGGACCTGCAACGATCATCTAGTCCAACTGCCTGACCACTTCAGGGCTGACCAAAAGTTAAAGCACGTCATTAAGGGCCTTGTCCAAGCGCCTCCTCAACACTGACAGGCTTGGAGCATCGACCACCTCTCTGGGAAGCCTGTTCCAGTGTTTGACCACCCTCTCGGTAAAGACATGCTTCCTAATGTCCAGTCTAAACCTCCCCTGGAGCAGCTTTGAACCATTCCCACACGTCCTATCAGTGGATACCAGGGAGAAGAGCTCAGCACCTCCTTCTCCCCTTCCCCTCCTCAGGAAGCTGCAGAGAGCAATGAGGTCGCCCCTCAGACTCCTTTTCTCCAAACTAGACAAACTCAATGTCCTTAGCCACTCCTCACAGGACATTCCTTCCAGCCCTTCCATCACCTTCGTTGACCTCCTCCAGATGCATTCAAGGACCTTCGCATCCCTCTTAAATTGTGGGGTCCAGAACTGCACACAGTACTCCAGATGAGGCCACACCAATGCTGAATACAGCAGGATAATCACCTCTTTTGACTGGCTGGTTATATTGTGTTTAATGCACCCCAGGATGCCATTTGCCCTCTTGGCTGACAGGGCACACTGCTGACGCCTATTGAGCCTGCTGCCAACCAGCACCCCCTGATCACTTTCTGCAGAGCTGCTCTCCAGCCACTCCTCTCCCAATTTATACTTGTGCCTGGCAACCCAACAAATGTTGCCAGGCACAAGTATGAATTGGGAGAGGAAGGGCTGTTGTTGAATGAGTACTGAAGACAGTGGAAAGGAAGACATGAAACAAGGAACACCTAAAAGACTGGTTCCTCATTAACTGTTTCAGCAGTCCTAGCTCCAGCATTTTGAACTACATGACAAGCATAACACAAATCCAAATCTGTTAAACTATAAAATGTCCAATCTCTAAAAGAGAATTACAATACAATAAACAAATGGGGAGGGGGGAAACACAAGTGAGACACATGCTGTGAAGAACAATCACCAGTCATAACCTACTTTTATCAATTGTGGAGAGGCTGAACCAGACAAATCTGGTTTTAGTTTGTCCGACAGGAGCAAAAGTATGGAAGAGGATTGATATGAGCCTATCTGCAGGTCACGTTTTTCACACTAATTCTATCTTCTCCCACAGTTTTGCCATCTTGATTTGGGAAATGACATAAAAGTAATACTAATATCAAATCAATTTAACTAGCCCTTCAATTAAACCAGAAGCCAAGCATAACTTCATTTTCCATTGAAAACTAAATCAGGGATGTACAAAATAATGGTATACCACTTATTCTGCTCTGTCATGCAGCTAACAGATACAGAACATTTTACACGGTGTTACAGGGGTGGGGTGTTTTTCATTCAATCCACTAGAAATCATTGAATTAGGAATTACATTGTCCCAAAGGCATTACTTTCAAGATCAAGTATCAATCATATATTCACATTTTAAGTAATCAACTGCTCCCTCCCAACACATCAACACTTAGTGCATTGCAAAGTTTTATATATCAGCAGTATGACTTGAGGGTGAGGTGTGAACTGAATGCCAGTACCAACCTACATTTGTATGTTAGATGTATTTTAGTAAGACAGTTGATCAGCTAGTCAGCCACACAATATATGTAATTAAATGGTTGAGAACAGTTAGCACTATTAATATTTAATTACCTTATTTAATAAAGGGCGTATTTTTACTAATGCTTCATGTAATCGATTTTTTAAAAGAGGTTTAAATATGTTGTCTTAAATAAGGAACACACGCCAAAACATGACTAAGTTTTTTTACCATTTATTTCAAGTGCTTAGCTACAGCTACAGTACAAGAACCATAGTCCCATAAGAGAAAACCATATGAACAAAGAACAAGTGTTGTCCTTTCAAGCTATCATATACACAAGAGTTATTTTCTTCAAATGTCAGGCACAGTAATGTTTCACCATTAACAGCTTCTTAACACACGATTCAACATAGCCCAGACGAATGCATGAAACACACAAAATAGCATATGGTGGTGAATATCAAAAGGGCATTGTTTCAATAAATGTTGTGGCATCTCTAATTCTACTAACCCCCAGACAAAAAAAACCCAACCAACAAACCAAACAAAAAAAAGCACTTGTATCACAGCAACTTTACCTCAAGACTTTAAGTACGTAGTTTTTGGAATACAACCAAATTTGCAGCAACCTGTTGAGGGCTGGAAGTCAAAGTGCACTGTAAGACATGGTTTGAACGGAAATAGAAAGCCATGAATGGGCGTTGGCAGCAGGGGAATCCCCTTCCTTCTTGCTACTATATATAACTGAAGGCAAGTAAGGTCATTTCCAATTTAACACTCAGTTCTCAAAGCAACTTCTTCTGCAGGGGAGGGAAAAAGACATGAAAGATACAAGTATTTCAAACACAGCATTCTAGGGCAGTGATTGGAGAGCTTCATAAGCCAGCAAGACACAGTTTAACCATTTCTACAACACGAAGGAGTCAAAGTCAACACTTAAGAGTTCTGGGTATAACTTTTATTTTAATGCCAAATGCAGTGAACTTTTAAATATCTGGCACTGAAATGAGGAGTAAATAAGGAAAACTAACACTAGCTTACCTACAGCTTTCCAGCTGTAGGAAAGAATAGATTTGGTATTGGTTGGGCTCCTTTGAAAATTTGGTTTGGCTGCAAGTCTGCTTTATAAAGCAGACTTTGATCTTCGGAAACAACTTCTTTCAAAGGGAATCTCCAGTTTCTAGCTCAACCCAGAAACAGTGTATAAGATGAAATATATCATTATTTGTTTCCCCATAACAAAAATATCAAAGCACACAGCTGATCAAGACTTCCATCCTACTGTCAGGCAGAATCTGTCCTAACACTGTCACACTAATTTTAAATTTAAAGTTATTAACATAAGGGTGCGTTTAATTTTGAAGGCTGAGAAGAGGAATCAATTTGCCAAGCACATTGGAAGTCAGCTAAGTCTTCTGTCAATACACTGCCCAAATATTTTTCTGCCCCATTTATATCAAGAAGCTAGATATTGTACTACAGTCCATTTATGCTACTAGTTTCTGGAAAAACTGAACGGTGGTCAGCAGTGTAGCTAATCATGTCAGGAAGCTGGTTTGTAGATGTTTCTGCACACAAGAATGTAAAGCAGTTTGTTGCACTGTTGGAAGGGTCACGAATTCTTCACAACCACAGTAATCAGCGGAGAGTTCTGCATTCTCCTGAAGCAGGAAACTGGCTTTGGAACCATGTTTACCAGAGTGCTTAATACAGAACATTGATCAGAATTCTGTTCTTCAAAGTTGGCATGAAAATTTTCGTGCCTCCTGATAAGCAGCTATCACGAACTGGTACCAACAGCAAACCAACATAACTTTCCTTGAAATGAAACAAAAGGACTTCCAGAGAAAAACATACATGAAATTATACTAACTGTTGATGAGATTCACTTTAAAACATAGATCAAAAAGTAGAATCCAGATTAAGGGACCATGAAGATTTACACTGGTTGAATCAACGTCCTCTTGTATGGATTTAACATGCTCAAAGTCTTTCAAAAACTGTATTTGAGAAAAAGATGACAAGTCACAGCCATTCACATAACACAAGCATCTCCACCTTCACTGTACTTCCTGTGTGCACTACCACACACAATGTGTTACCTCCACAGCAAGGTTACATTCCTCACTAGTTTGCAAATGACTACTGCATGCCTAAATCCCACCCCTTAATGTGATGATTTGACAGCAGCATTGCTGCAAGATTCAATACACATCAATCCATGAATAAGATCCCTACCTTTACACAGAATATAGCAAACAGAGAAGAAAATGGTATTAATGACAATTGTTCAGTATGGATGGTGCACCTCTGTGATGCTGGAACCACTTACAACTTGCATTCCTTACAAAGATTTGGAATGATGTATTTGTTGCCAAGCACATCCAGCACATAAAAACAAGAATTGTCTTTCGTGTTAGCACCAGGCAACTGGAATAGATGTTCCCTATTAAGACTGGTTAAGGAAGAACCAAATAAGAGCAAGTGTCCATCCTCTGATCTGTCAACCCTTCAAAGAAAGAACTGCTTCTTACAGAGGCCAAGTGGTCTATCCTCAGTAACTGGACACAGGAAATTATTTTTATGGCATTCATCTGAAGTACTGAAACCCAAACCTAGTTAAAGACACATTTTTCCAAAGTCTTAGTTTTAATAAAATAGGATTGGCTCTTTCCAAAACAGAAACATAGGATACTAATTCTAGCAATGTATAGAACAATAAGTGCTTGCTATGCAGGCAGACACTCCTCTTCCAAGTAATGACCCCTTTATTGTCAAAGGCCACACTCCAATAGTATTGGAGCGCTTACCACAGCAGCAGTTTGAGGGGAAAAAAATGCCCAAAAACCTTGGGGGAGGGTAGGGGGGGAAACAAATTTAAGAACCAAAATCCAACAACCAAAATCCAAGAAGCTTATTTTCAAGTTTTGGGATAAATAGTAACAGAGGGTAACTGAGAATGGATCCACTTTTACCTTAAGTATACATAATATTTACAGCGCACCAAAAATGGGCTGCTCACATTCCAGGTGCAAGTCAATGTTAGCAAGATATTACCATTTCCTCTTTTATGCCATTAGAAACAAGGAAGAAACTGAAAAGCACACACTTAACAGTACATCTTAATTTTAATTTTAACCAAAACTTGCAGCATATAAAAACCTAAACAAGGCACAAGTAGAGAGCAAGCCAGAAGCAAAAAACCTCTTTGCAAGTTCTTCAGCCAGTGGCATTAATGCTCAGGAAGCTGGAATAAAATATAAGTTACATGTCACTGCAAGATGGGGTCAGTTATGCTGCTTTGAGTACAAAGAGAAATATATCCCCAGGCAAAATGGATCAAACACTTTTAACCTTTCATGAATTGCTGACTATCTCAAGACAAAATATCATTAAGGATGTAATGTAGCTCAAAAACATTGTTTCATTTTTAATATTCACTGTAAGAGATGGCAATTCACTCATCAAGGACAAAAGGTGCACTTGTATTATCAAAAATAATTGATTTTGTCACTGTACAGCATTGTCAAAAATACTGAAACAAGCGTTTTCAGAATCGGTTTTCAGATTATGCCAGTCCCTTGGATATCCAAGCTTATAATACAAGGACATGCTTCACATGTTCTTATCCTAAAACACAGTGTTAAATACAATAGCCTTATTCACCTATACTGTTTATTTTTATCCTACTAAAAAATTTAAAAAAAATGTTGCTACATTTTAATCATAATTGTAGGTAATTCCTGTTCAGTGATACTATAAACACCACTGGACTCTGAGTATCAGCTGTACCAGAAACAAACCTCCTACAACAGTAAGGTTAGGCATGTCATTTGTTGACTACACTTAAAGTAGCATCTATCAATCAGCCAGATCTCCAATGGGCCACCTCTGGAAGCTGCCTTTTTTTTTTTTTTTTTTTTTTAAATAACGCAACAATTTGACTGTATTAGATTTCCTGAAAAAGCACATACTTTTGCAAATTAAAAACAGACTTTTAACACTGATGTGCAAAATCTACTCTCCAAGTTTCTCAAGTATCACCAGAATACACCAATTCAAATTTGTTATTTCCATCATGCTCAGTGAGTATATGAAAGATTACTGGAGAATGGGATGTGAAAGAAGGGACAGAGGGGTGCAAGTTTAATAAAGCTTCAAACTCAAGTTGTAGGTCAAAATATGCCCACAAAGTCAGTATTTCAATTTAAATTTTCAAATCCAAACCTGACATTTGGGCTCAGGAACTCAATTTGTTATGACACACATAGTTACTTCCCCCTTGCCCATCAAGGTCTCTGCCTTCACGCTTTGACAGAGCAATTACATTTACCCTTCTCAGAAGGGTAAAATCCTGATCACTCAGCCAACCTTATATATGCAATGCAAGGAGAAAATGGTTCCCCCTAGGCTCTCAACTTAAATTGTGCTGTTTGTGGCTGAAGTTGAGGACCTCTATTGTAGCACACATAACCACATCAATCCTGCCCATATGGCTACCCAGCTCTGATCCCCAAAAGTGCCAGAGTCCACATATTGGCTACATGCTGTGTGAAGAGAATGAAGTATCAGATGACAGGAGAACTTGGCCTTAAACTATCAAATCCACTTTTCTTTAAGAGAGAATGCAAAAACCAAAAATGAATGCCAGTAATTCATTGATAGAGGGTACAATACATCATCATTCTATGTAAGAGAAAGCTGCAAAAATGGTTCCAGATTTCAATTCATGTCTAGACACTTTGGCAGCTTAAGCACAAAGACTGTCCTTGTCTCTGACTTACAATAATCATGTTAAAGCACTCAAAATCAATACCATGTACTCTTGGGTCTTTCTATTTACCCTTAAGAAGGCAAATAAATAATCTTCAAGTTAGATTATTTCCATTCTTCAAAAAAATGAATATATAGTTCTTTCTGATCATGAACACTAATTAGGTGGATTTATTTTGATGTGTGGGTTGAAATATCTTCAGTAGTCAACTGCCAGGGCCACAGGCTGTGCTGGTGCCCATTTAGACAGATTCAACAAATCATATACATGCTTATTTTACACACACATTCCCTCAGAACCATTACTCTCATGTACACAGATTTCCATAGTGCTTCAAAGGCTTTCACTCGTGCCTCTGTGTATAAGTGAAAATTTGTGTTCAGCAGATAAGAGGATACCAAGTATATGCAACAGAAAACACAATTTCACCATCTCAATAACTTACATTGTTTTCAAGTGTAGTAACTATCATAGAACGAAGTTATTCTTCTGACGCTTTACAGAGGCAGCCCAAAATACTATGTATAAAATGTTTCTGGAGTAATTTATAAAGTCTAATTCATCTCTATAAACCTCCTCAAAAAACATCAGAAAACCCTTCTTTTCTTGAACACTACCACAGTCCCCCTCTCTTATAATTACAAAACTGTGTTTTCTATTTTATACTGTATGTACAGTTTTCTACATTGCCTGAAGAAGCACTTTTCTAGGTTGTAAGTCTGAACCCATATGGTGTATGGTGTAACCTAGGTGTAACCTAGGGCCTTAGAAAGCCAAATGTATTTTCCTTGAATTTCAGGATCCCATGGTCACCACGGAGACCTAAACAATAACTATCTCTATTTTGCATTTCCAGCCTATATGATTGTTAACACAACCTTAAAAAACATTAAGTGCAGTCAGAGCAGTTGCATAGGTATCTCAGTGGGACAAGAAACAGCGGCTCAGAAGATGCAACCACCTGGTTCAATGTGAGAACGTATCAACATTAACACACACTGTGTATAGATCTAGAAGTGTGCAAACCTCTTCCTGTCTCCACTTTGTTTTATGTAGGACTAAACATAAGTTCCTATGTATTTGGAATCATTAAACAGGAGACATTAAAGCAGGACGACAGACTGTGCATGGGAAAAGGAGAGCCCAAGTGGGAAAACAGAATTTTTTTTTTTTTTTTCTGATTCAAGGATTTAAAAGCTGAGCTACAGGGGAGTTCCTTTTCTCCACTACCTGATAAGCATTGGTTTTTGCCTATATATTATTTTCTCTCAAATACTGAGGAAACACTGCTCCTCTGTTCCACTGCAGGAGACAACTATTGCAAACCAAGGACAGACATTTAGAAACCGCTAGCTACCAGTATAAACAAACTGAAATGAAGGTTTATTATACTCCTAAGTTGCAGCACCCTGCAGACTTTTCCAGAGCATCTCAGAACAGTTTAACACATCAGCTTATTTCTCCCAGCTCAAAAATCAGAGTCTTCTAAAGTAAATACTTGTTTCAAGTGCTTTAGTTGTTTATTCATTCCACTAGAAAGATACAGCACTGTATCGTTCATTTGCAGTACAACATCTAGGTTAGAGAACCTTAAGCACACTCGGTCTTTATCCCCCTTGAGTGGAATAGCAGCCACTGTCCACTCTGTATTAGACAGATAATTCAAAGCTTTGCATATCAGAGGAGTCTTCTTTGACAAAGCAGATATTATTATCAAAACCCTCCTAAGGGTATCCTCTTAACACAAAGGATCTTGATGGGTAGCTTCCGAGCACCATACTGATTCATATTTTCCACTGCAAAAGAGATGAGAAGCTTTGCCTTTCTGTGTGCTAAAAGAGCCTTTCAAAGTAAGTATATCCAAATATGTAGCAACAAGCACAGTAACCTCTACGTATCTAGCCACATAAGCTGCAATCTGGAGCCATCCATGTCCCCTGACACCAGACTTAACTCTGAGGTCAATGCTTGTTGATGCTGTCTTTGATCCCTACTTTGTTTCTTGAATAAGCAAACAAGCCTTCAATGGAAACAAAGGGATGCTGGAAACGCACAGCACATTTTCAGTCTTCGAAGTTATGCTCTAAATCCACTCTTTAGTTAACTATTAATCAGGATTTCTGTCTTCTGCATGACACTAAAGCTTTTTTGCTGAACAGAGATTCCTTATTACAAACTTGCACCAAGATACTACATACCACTTGAGTTTCACTTCATTGCTCCCAAGACATCCTTTACCGAACCAGAGTACGCCTAACAATAACCAGATTCACCTATTTACATTCTTCACCAAGCCTTGTAATTCTGATTTTTTTCTGCAAATACTTCAGTTTGGCCCCATTTTACATCCGCTGCATTCTGGAGAACGAGCTGGTTTCGTGCAAGCATTCTGTAACTCTAAACAACAAGAAACGTTAAAGAGAAGCAAAGGCTATCCTCTGTCCTACTTGTTGCAGCTGTTTCACTAGCTAATGGTCACTGACACTCATACTGATCAAAATATAAGATTGTCAAGCAACACTTGTCAAAAGACTGCATTCCACTAGCTACTAGCAAGAGAGTCATACTCCTTAGGCACCTTGATTATACAAATACTAGGTTTTCATTAGCTTATTACTTTTAAAGAAGCATATTCCTATTGCTTAGTTGAATATCCCCTGAATGTTATCAGAAGAAAGCTTTTCTAATTCTAAGCTACTTGGAGATATCTTAAGTACAACTTACTTAAATTTCAAATGGCAAATTCCCAACAAGCACAAGTATTACAAACATCTATAGATTGACCAGGAAGAAAGAAAACAACTGACTTCTACTAAACACTAGAGGTCCAAAATGAAGATAAATTTCGCTTGCACAAGTCTCCAGCATCCCGATTCACTTGTCATGTGTCACAGGAGAGTTAAGTCCCATAGAATATATGTAAAGAAAAATATCCCAAATAAAAGAAAGCTAAATTCATAGACTCATAGAATGTCCTGAGTTGGAAGGGACCTACAAGGATCATCGAGTCCATTCCTGTCCCTGCACAGGACAGCCCCAAAACTCACACCATATCTCCAAGGGCGTTGTCCAAGTGCTTCTTGAATATCTTCAGACTTGGCACTGTGACTGCCTCCCTGGGGAGCCTGTTCCAGGGCTCCACCACCCGCTGGGTGAAGAACCTTTTCTTAATATCCAACCTAAACCTCCCCTGGCACATCTTCCTGCCATTCCCTCGGGTCCTATCATTGGTCACCAGAGAGAAGAGACCAGCGCCTGCTCCTCCTCCTCCCCTTGTGAGGAAGCTGTAGACCGCGATGAGGTCTGCCCTGTCTCCTCTTCTCCAGGCTGAACAAACCACGTGACTTTAGGTGCTCCTCATGCGGTTCTCCTCTAAACCCTTCACCAATTTCGTGGCCCTCCTCTGGACACTCTCTAGTAGCTTTATATCCTTGATGAACTGTGGTGCCCAAAACTGCACACAGTACTCGGGGTGAGGCCGCACCAGCACAGAGTAGAGTGGGACAATCACCTCCCTCGACCGGCTGCAATGCAGTGCTTGATGCACCCCAGGACATGGTTGGCCCTCTTGGCTGCCAGGGCACGCTGTTGGCTCATGTTCAACTTGCTGCCGACCAGAACCGCCAGGTCCCTCTCTGCAGAGCAGCTCTCCAGCCTCTCGTTCCCCAGTCTGTACGTACATCCAGGCTTGCTGTGCCCCAGGTGCAAAATCCGGCACTTGCCCTTGTTAAACTTCATATGGTTGGCGATCGCCCAGCTCTCCAGTCCATCCAGATCTCTCTGCAGAGCCTCTCTGCCCTCGAGAGCGTCAACAGCTCCTCCCAATTTTGTCTCATCAGCAAACTTAATCAGTAGTCCTGCCAGTCCTGCATCCAAGTCATTTATGAAGACATTAAAGAGTACCCGCCCTAAGATGGATCCCTGTGGAACCCCACTAGATTCTGGCCACCAGCCCGATGTAACCCCATTTACTATAACCGTTTGAGCCCGACCCATCAGCCAATTGCTCACCCACTGCATTACGTGTTTATCTAGCTGCATGCTGGACATTTTGTCCAGGAGGATACTGTGAGAGACAGTATCAAAAGCCTTACCGAAATCCAAGAAGATCACATCAACTGGCTTCCCTTGGTGAACTAGGTGGGTAACCTTGTCATAGAAGGAAATCAAGTTTATTAGGCAGGACCTTCCCCTCATGAACCCTTGCTGGCTAGGACCAATGGCTGCGTTGTCCTTCAGGTGTTTTTCAATAACTCCCAGAATAATCTTCTCCATAATTTTACCAGGCACAGAAATGAGACTAACGGGCCTCTAGTTACCATGGTCATCCCTGTTGCCCTTCCTGAAGACTGGGACAATGTTTGCCAGCTTCCAGTCGACTGGGACCTCTCCAGATTCCCAAGAGCATTGAAAAATCATTGAGAGAGGTCTCGCTATGACATCAGCCAGCTCTTTAAGTACCCTTGGATGAATCCCATCAAGCCCCATCGACTTATAGGGATCTAGCTGGAGCAGCAAGTCCTGCACAAGTTCAGGGTTTATTAGGAATTTATCATTCCCACAGTCATGGTTCTCTAGCCCAGGGCTCTGGGGGTCCCCGAGTCCACCATCAGTGTTGAAGACCAAGGCAAAGAAAGACAAAAGAGAGACATTGAATGCTATGTCCCTACTTGTGAGGTGACCATTCTCATCAAGCAACAGGCCAATGTTCTTTCTGGCCTGCCTTTTGCCATTAATGTATTTTAAAAAGTCCTTCTTACTTCTAGAAGAATATCCCTGGTCAGCCAAGCAGGCCTTTTGCCTCACCTGCTTGACTTCCTACACTTTGGGATTGCCTGCTCCTGTGCCTTTAGGAGGTGGTACTTAAAAAGCAACCAGCACTGATGGACCCCAGCACCTTCAAAAGCTTTTTCCCAGGCGACCTTACTAAGCAGTTTCCTGAGCAACCTGGAGTCTGCTCACCTCATATCCAGAGTTGAGGTCTTGCTGGCAGCTTTCCTCCTGTCACCATAGATTTTAAAATTGACTGTTTCATGGTCACTGTGGCCAAGGTGGCCCCTGATCTCCACTTCACCCACAAGGCTCTCTCTGTTAATAAGCAACTAGTCAAGGAAGGCACCCTTCCTGGTTGGTTCCCTTAGTATCTGTACCAAGAAGTTGTCATCCAGATGGTTTAGGAACCTTCTGGACCTGTTTGTCCCAGCCGTGTGGTATTCCCCATTGACATCTGGCAAGTTGAAGTTCCCCATAAGGAAAAGGGCGGGTGACTTAGAGGCATCCCTTAGTTCCTTAAAGAATAACTCATCAGTGTCATCGACCTGGCTGGGTGGCCTATAGTAGACTCCCATGACAACATCTGCTTTATTTGTCTGTCCCTTAATCCTTACCCAGAGGCTCTCAACTGTGCCATCGCCACCTGCAAGCTCCATGCATTCCAGCTCCTCCGCTACATACAATGCCACCCCCTCCCCCCCCCCGCCTTGCCTGCCCTGCCTATCTCTCCTAAAGAGCCTGTAACCATCCATCACAGCACACCAGTCACAGAACTCATCCCACCAGGTTTCACTTATGCCAATGATGTCATACCTCTGGGACTGGGCCAAGGCTTCCAGCTCCTCTTGCTTGTTCCTCACACTGCATGCATTTGCATAGAAACACTTCAAGTGTGGCTCCTTGTGCCCATCGCCACATGTACATGCTGGGGAGTCTCACTAGCACGCAGCTCCTCCAACTTTGGTGAGTCTACCCGTTGCCTGTCACTGACTAGCTTGGTACCGCCCCTTTCCCCCTTCCAATCTAGTTTAAAGCCCTGCTAGCTCCTGAGCAAAAACCCTTTTCCCCTTTGGAGACTCTTCTTAAGGAACAACTTAACTTGATAAGGAAAAAAAAAAAAATTCTATTAAACATATCAGAAAGAAGTGTTGGTATCAAATACTCACAACTGTTCTAGAAGGTTTGTTTCTATGAAGAGATGGCTGCTTTCTGTATCCAATCATGGTAGTACAAAAACTATTTCACAGGTAGTAATGCAATTTTGGTTTAAATCATGAAACGTACACCTTAAGCAAGAAATTTGAAATGCGTATATAGTCCAGAAAAAACCCAATTAGTCAATACCACACTACTGCAAAATCTTCAGTCCTTACAAAGCTAAAACTACAGCTTTTAAAAAAAAGATGCTTTTCTCATTTTTTTTTATTCTTTTATTTTCTGTCTTCATTCTACATTTTTTCCTTTGGTTTTAAGAAGTGCCTTGCAAACAACTTTCAAAAAGCAACTCCCTGCTTTATCTTCCCTTTTTACCCAAGGACTGTTATCTGCAGTCCCACCTTGCTTTTGCATCTTCTTTGGGGCTAAAGTTGTACTTCATTCCTTAAAACTCACAAGACAGCTACAGAAAACTGAGCTGTACATGAAGAGATACACTTATTGGGTGGGTACTAAGACAGTCCTGGTGCCTGATAGCAGATATTTAGCAGGTACTTTAATCTTTAATGGAAGACGCTGTAGCTTCAGGCAGGATGAGAAGTAAGTTGTATTGGCTGCTAAACAAACTGCCTAAGAATTGCTGTCCCTTCTCAAAAGTCACAGAGGGACAAAAACCCAACCAAACCAACAAAACTTCAATCCTTTAGGAATGCTTATTTCCAAAAGTTTAACGGGCATGACCTGAGGCTGCAATTCTCAAAGGCATGGTCACAAAAATTTGCATGCTGTCACAACACACGTGGGTCACATTACTAAACACCATATTTAATGTACAAGAATGTGACCCAAGTGAAGACAAGGAATTCTAACCAGGGAAATGCACAAATGGTTTAGGGCCCTCTACAGTCACAATCTTGCTCAAATCACTTCTGACCCTGAAGACTCTGAAGTGCTATATCAGATACACAGATGCCATGGGAGATTTTGCTTTTGCTTCAAAATCCACGTGCATCAACTGATCTCCTACCCGCCGTACAAGCTCCTTGTCAGACATATTATGAGGTGAAATCAACAATCTAATCGGATCTGGCAAAAAGTTGGCCAAAAAAATCTGAAATTGTGAAGATGACTATTTGAAATACGGATTTACATCTGTCATGGTTTTAGCTGGGGTAGTTAATTTTCTTCACTGTAGCTAGTATAGTGCTGTGTTTTAGACTTAGTATGAAAATAATGTTGATAACACCCTGGTGTTTTAGTTGTTGCTGGGTAGTGTTTACACTAGTCAAGGACTTTCTAGCTTCCCATGCTCTGCCAGGTGCACAAGAAGCTGGGAAGGGGAGGGGATACAACCAGGAGAGCTGATTCGAATTGGCCAAAGGGTATTCCATATCATGTGATGTCATGCCCAGTATATTAACTGGGGGGAATTGGCCGGGGGAAGCAGCGATCGCGGCTCAGGGACCAGCAGCGTCGGTCGGTGGGTGGTGAGCGGTTGCAGCACCTGTTGTTTAGTTTTGGGTTTGTTTTTTGTTTTTTTGTTTTTTTTTTTTTTTTTTTTCCTCTTCTTCCAGTGTTTCATCTCTCTCTCACTCATTATTTTCCTTTTCATTATATTAGTATTATTGCTGTTTTATTCTAATTATTAAACTGTTCTTATCTCAACCCACGAGTTTTCTTACTTTGGCCCTTCCGATTCTCTCCCCCATCCCACAAGGGTGGGGGAGTGAGCGAGCGGCTGTGTGGTGCTTAGTTGCTGACCGGGGCTAAACCACAACAACATCATTAATGATGAACCTCACCCTAAGCGTACATTGTGTCTGAGATATTAGCTAATGATAGTATGAAGCCAACATAGTTTTTAAATGTCTTGCTAATCAAGTCCCCAGAACATGAGGACACATCTCTACAATTTCTTCAGCACTGGTTTCAAGTCATGTGATACTCAATATAATACTTTACTAAAAAAAAAAAAATCACTGAACTTAATGCTAAATCTTCAGAAGCCTCTTTTAAGGTTTACTTAATACCAAAAGAGAAAAAGCCACATACCACTGGGGAAGCACTTGGTCTTCCTGCTGCAGTAAAAAATGGCTGAAACAATACATGGAAAACAATATGGCATTCCTTTGTCAGCAAATACTGCTGAAAGATGCATAGAAAACAGCCAAAGAGTTGAAGAAACAAGATTAGAACTAATTATGCAGTGTGAGAGGTTTGCCGTACTGTTGGCTGAAAGTACGGATGTTTCTAATGTGTCTCAGCTTACAGTATATGCTAGATTGTTTCAGTGATGAAATGCACGGGGAACTACTTTTTTGCGAGTCCCTACAGGAAAGATGTACTGGAGAAGACTCAACATATTCTCAATAGTAAATTATTCCTTTAATAGAAACAACGTTTTACAGGAAAACTCTGCAAGTGTAATCACGGATGGAGCAGCTGCTTTGACTGGAATAAAAAAAAAAGATTCCGGTGTAAAGGTTACAGATAGAACCACATGTGAAATTCATTCACTGCACCATTCATAGGAAAGCTATTGCAGCAAAGTTGGAGCCAGAAGTGCACTAAGTGCTACAGGTTGTCATTGATATGGCTAATTTTATAAAAACAAAATCTTTAAATAGTAGAATCTTTACAGTACCTTGTAATGAGATAGGGAGTGACCATGAAAGTCACATTCCCACACTGAGGTTTGCTGGGTATCTTGTGGCAAACTGCTTAAAAGAGTTCTTAAACTTAAAGATGCCTTATGCATTTTTTTCCACAAAGACAACTGTTCAAAATTTGCTGACCTTTTCTGTGATGACAAGTGGCTGTCAGTAGTATGCTACCTAGCAGATATTTTCAAAAAAATACACGCTTAAGGTGTCCCTTCAAGGTGAAGTTGATATTTTAAGCGCGAGCAAGAAAGTAACTGCTTTTCAAAAGAAACTCACTCTATAGAGATTGTTTTGAAAACAGATGTTTGGAAATGTTTCCATTGTTAAGTGATTTTGTTGCTGAAAATGATGTATCACCCACAAAAACCTCTCAAATCTGTACGCTTAAAAGACTTGGAAACAGAAATTCCTAACCTGTCTACAAATATTCCAAAAGAAGAGTTTCAGGGAGTTTTGAATGCATTTGTTAAAAGTAGAAGAACGCAACACCTTCCCATGAGTTTGCAAGATCAGCTAGCTGACATCAGGAAAGATGGAAATTTAATAGATTAATTCCAAGAAAAACTTTTGCATAATTAGTGTATGGGAGCGGAAAACAAGTATCATGGTTGAATAAGCACAACCAACAATGCACTTCTTCCATTTGGATCCATGTACCTGTGTGAGGTGTCTTTTTCAGCTATGATAGCCATTAAAACCAAGTATTGAAATAAACTGAATTTAGAACCAGACCTTTGAATAGCTGTATCAAAGCAGTGTTAAACCAAGATTTAAAAAAACATAAAGTGAGGCATATTCAGTCACATAGCTCTCACTAAAAGATTTTTTTAATGAGAGCAAAAAGGGTTTTTAAGAAATAAAACTAATCTTAATCTTAAAAAGTGTTTCTCATCCTTTCTTAATTTCTATTTTTCTATGTTTTATAATGTACATAATATTACTGCAGTAGTATATGAGTATAATTTATAAATAAATATACATATTTTGGGGGTGCGTGCTCACAAATATTTTACTGATAAGGGTGTGAGAACAAAAAATCTTTGGAAACTATTGCCTTAAATGACCTGGTAGGCTGGTAATACTATCCCAAAGAAATTAAGGCCATTGCTGATTGTAGTAAGATCCACCTGCATTTTGTTTTTAATTTTTAGTAACAGGGTTTTTTGCCCTCGTACACAGAAAGCATTTTTAACACTTCAAACTTCAATTTATCTTTGAAAAGGAATGATAATGGCATTAGGTAGGAACGCATTTTTCCTGCACAGATATTCAGTCATTACTGGGTCACTTTCATAGCCTAGCCTTAAGAGGTGTTTCAGGAGTGGTCTGCTTGGTTTTTCAGGGTACATCTACCCTTCTAACTGGTTGCAGGTTTTGTTTATCTGTGTTAAATAATCTCCAACAACTGCTGCACATAAGTAGTTCACCTTAACCACACACTTGTACCACAATTAAGGTATTTTTCTGCCTTATCTCTTTGCCACTAAAGCCCTGCCATTCTGTTTGAGTGTCCTTAGAAAGTCAGCCACAGTTCTGACATGAAAACTTGAGGAATATCTTTTCTGCCCAGGTCCTCCCAATATTTTACTGCTTTGTCTTGTGGGATTCCTTACAGGAAAGCAAGAGAATTGTGAAACTTAAATCCCATGGTTTCTTATTTCACCTGTCTTGCTTATTATTAGGCAGAATGGATTAAAATTTGGCTAGCACCTTGACCATCATGGCAATCAATACAAAAAGGCTGCTGAAAGCCTTTGCTTTCAAAAAGTATGCAAGCAGTAAAGAACTTCAAGGAGAAGTCATCTGAGAAAAAATAGCACTTCCCTAAATCTTCTCCTGGAGTGATTTCACTCATGAAATATATGCATTATTGATGGTTGCTTAGGCAACCACCAACTGTTGGGATGGATGAGCCTGTGCTGCAAACCAAGCAGCAGCAAAAAAGTTGTTAGGATAGCAAAGGTGATGCTTCCTCCTTCCCCCTCAAAAATACTACCAGGAAATTTGCATAGTTGGGCTTTCTAACTACTGTCCCACTAGGTGGTCACCTACTGAACGTAAGTGTTCTTTTCCTCAAGATCATCAAGCTTCAAACGATTATTTTCATGGTACTAGAAGGCTTTGTGTTGATGTTGGATGGTTTGCTGTGACCGCTACAACAGGATTTTTCAAGACTAGACCACTTACTTTCACGAACAGCCACACAGCAGTGGCTAAGCATCTCCCTGTAAAAGGTAAGTATCTGCATGTTCTGGAATGAGGTGGCCATTTTGAACAAAACAACAGGCAGTGTACAAAAGCAGAGGAGAAAGACTGAAGCGTCTTCATTCATCCAACTACCCACAGCTAGCGCAACGGATAAAGGCAGCACTACTAACAGACTATCCTCTGGCTCCTGGGAAAAGTTCATTTTCTTTAGCCAGGCCTTTGCTTTCTTGGCTCTCTAAGGACAGAGAAAGAACAAAACGTCACTCACCCATACAGCACCCACGAGCCCATTTGAACTGACTCCTTACATATCCACATCCTCTACATACAAAGGCCTCAGACAAGGCCTGTTAGATCCATTGCAACCCCCCTTCTCTCTGTGTCTGGGTTTGTTCTGTACTTAATCCATAGTCTGGCCTGTCCAATCTCAGAGGCAAAGTTTAGTTAACCACCCTTTCTTTACAGGTTTCAGTCTTCTGTACATTCAGTTATGCTTCTTCTCCTCAGCTGCTTTTAAGTCTGCCTAGTGTCACAGTGCAGCTGAACAGGCAAGCCAGCTACAATCAGGCTGATCTGGACCTTACTCACAACCACAAATGCAGCCACTGAATTTTTTTTAAGCTAAAAACCAAACAAATATTTTTCAGGGTTGGTACATACTACCAGATCTTGGGTTCTCGCTTGGGGTCTGTACATCCTCAGCTGTTGCACATAACATTTCCAAAGGCTACTTTAAACATCACAATAGAGTGATCTCATTTCCCACAGCCTTTGTGTTTTTAAACTGAAGCTGGACATTTATCTCTTCCTCCCTGTAATAGTGTCTTTAGTGATACCCTGACCCAGGAGACGTGCCACTGGTTCCTTCTGCTTGACCCTGCTTTCCTGCTGTGCAGTAGTGGCTCCTGCTTGATACTTTCCCCAGATAGTTCAGATACCTCCTTGCCAACAGGAGATGTTTCCTTATATTGCAACAAAAATTAATATAAGAAAATCTTTTAGTCAAAAATGGGAAAATTACAAGAAAGAATTACAAAACTTGCAGGCTACAGGGAACTGTAGCAGTCAAGTTCAGCTTCCTGATCTCATTTATTCTATATTCATTTGTAGCCCCACTGCTAAATTTTGGCTCTGTCCTGGTATTTCATCATTTTTATAGCGTCTAAGCATTATGTGCTTCAGTCCTACACCACCACCACATTCCTGCCACAATCCCTCTCATTAGATTACCATAGGTCTTTTCTTCAACAGGGATTATAATTTGTCAGACATTCATAACCTGCCTTTGCAGCTTCCATTCTCTCTGCCAACTGCCACCTTTCCTGCTACATAGCATTTGGCACATTTAAATTGAACCAAGGTAAAAGGTACCGGCCATAAATGCCTTTACGGCTAATTAATGTTTCCACTCGTACAAATTCGAGCCTGATTTTTTGAAACTGTTTTATGCTCACGTATTTATGTCACCTATATCTGAATTTTAAATCTCACATTCCAGAAAAATCACAACTTTCCCACTATTACATACCATCACTGTAAACAAACCACAGTATAAGCTAGACTTGAGGTAGCTGAAACAAAGGGTTATTTACCATATTGCAGATATCAACTCCCAAGAAAGATAAGAGATCATTATATGAAAATAAACAAGAATATGTAATAAGAAAAGCATTACACAACTCTGAAGGCCTTTCTAAGCTGAAGACAATCCTATTGTTTAAGAGGTTCTCACACCACTACGCCAAACACTTCAGCAAAACACTAAGCACTTTGATATACTATAGTAACAAATCTCTCTGCCACAGCTGACAAATGTAAATTGTTATTCAACTTGAAAAACTAAACAGCCCATGTAGTACCATTGATTCTTTAACACCTCAATTGTGATCTGCTGTGATTTAGAAGACTGAGAGCCTCCTGCTCATTCCTAGGTTGCATGTCACGTTTTCATGGAAGTAAGAAAACTCAACCTTACAAAAGCTGCCAGATAGAAAGACACAAGGTTCATTTACAATTCACTGCAGTTCACACTTTCTTCCTGCTGCCCAAACACGGAAAGATGAGCTACCTAGTGAGAATGCAAGGAAGGCAGTTTCAAGTGCCAGCCTGACCCATCTTGGCAGAAATTCAACTGGTTGCTGCCAAGTAAAAGGGCTACAACAAGTCAGCACTGTAGTACTGTAAAAATATTTTAAGACAAGACTTATTGCTGTATGATCACCCTCACCTTGTGAAGTCAGTCAGTGCGTTTTCTAGCTTTATGATGATGCTTGGTTAAAAAGGCGCTGGAGCTTTGAGAATTGAGGGGGTGGGTCTCTGGGGATGGAATCCCAGCTTGCAACTGGAAGTGGAAAATATCGAAATGTTATCACAATTGCTTCAAGTACACAGGCTAATTCAAACTCAATTCCAAGATAAGCATGTGTGCATACAACACACCCAGGGAAATGTTTCTCTGACGCTGCTGTGAAACAGGTTTTCATCAGCATTAGCAGGGACAGAAACCTACAAAATTCAATGTTCACAGTTACAAGTCTGGCATCAAAACTAACCACAGGCTCCTCGCCACCTTCTCATCCCCAAGCATATCAGTCTCACTCAAAAGGCATGCCTTTACTGCACCCAGGATAGAAGGTCACAATTCTCTAAACACTGATCAGATCCAAGATTTCAGCATCCTGTGGATCAGCCTAGCACTTAACACATTTAAGCGGCTTGGGCTACCTTTGAGGCAACAAGATACTCTTTTTGAAAAGGAATGGATTGTTTCATCACAACAATAAAAATAATGCATAAAAGAGCTTAAGACACAACACGATGTCTGTAATCATAGCAATCTCATCCACAGAGTTGCAAAAGCCTAGACTACTCTGCTTAACATAGCCTCTGGAACTTGGGAGCCAGGCTACTCTGAAAAAAAACCTCTGCTTTATCATTTGCATCTCCCCTGCCCCCAGAAGTTCTTTAGTTCAATTTAACTTATACTCTTATAACCATGTGTGGTCAAAAGCAGCACCCCAGAGGCAAAAGCCTGCATTCCCCTTCAGGTACCAACAGACAGGACTATCTGAAACTACAATTTCAAGCTATATACCAGTAACATTTGTCCCAACTGACACACTAAAATCCAAAAGTAAACAAATGAAACCTAATATGCAAAATACTGCCTATTAAGACAGCTTCCCCCTCATTTGCAACAACACCCAACCATTTTGTTTGCTGTTCTCAATTTGCATCAGCATTCTATTGTCTGCAGAAACATGCATAAGCAGACTTGCCAAACCTTTTAAAGATTCAAGAGCAGAAAAAAAAAAAGAATTTTTGAAAGCTGGATACAGTGGTCTGTAAACACATTCACACTTCTTTCCTAATTATGGCCCGGTGCAAAGGCAGCATCTGGATAAGAACTTCTCAGCAAGAAACTGCATATTTAAAGAAAAAAAATATCAGGATGCCTACACATTTGGCAGTTTATTGAAAACTCTGAGGTTCAGACAGAACTAAGAGAATTACTTCAAATTATATTTTCAGTACTTTAATGCTAAAATTATGGACTGGAATGATGCTTCAGCAAATGGTATTGCTCACATTTCATTAACATACAACACTGATATCCCAACAGCTATCAGACACTACAATGCCATAAGAAGAAATGGAGGCAAATGTCTGTACTCCTGTCTAGCTGTGGTGACTAATTAAGTACTGGCATTTTTGGAAGCTGCCCAAACCTTGCATTTGCACAGATTTAGCAGATATACAATATATAGGTAAGCACATAAAGTGACACAATCCAAATATTAATGCTTCAGAACATCCTTGCTGTGCAGAGTCAAGTCTTTGTAGAAACAATACCAAATAAGAGAAGGTTTTCACAGCAAAAATTTCAAGTCATCATCAAGATTATGCAGTTCAAACTATGCCACAGCCAGATAGTTCTTTCAAGCCCACTCATCCCTCTCCAAAATAAAAGACTTGAATCTACCATAGCAGTGTTTTGTACTAATCAGTTATAACTACAGATGCATTTCCTCATGTGAGTAGAATTCAGTGATTAGATTAGCTAGCAAATGATGAAAGAAGTCTAAGTAAAACTGTGCAACAAACCCAGCTCTGAGTAAAATTACTTAATCCTTCACAGTTCAAATGCAAGTTCAGCTTTCTCAACATCATCTACTCCTAACCAATCTATCCATCACACATACACCAAAAACCTCTCGCCCTCTCAGGCACTACTACAGTGCAATGGCAACATTTCAAATCAACTTAAATTAGGCTGTAACACATTCCATTACATGATATCATGCAACAGATGTTACTCTAAGAACACACAGGACAATTATTCAGGGTAAACTGCTATAATTTGAATGGTAAAATGAATGGGTATCCTATATGAAACTGCTATAGTCTTTATCAAATTTTATACTGAGATTCAGAACTTAAACATTGCCCAAGTTTGTCACAGCTAACCCAGAGACTTAGATTGGCACCCAGAAACAAGAAGTATTCTTATCTTACTTAAGCTCAATAACTTTGCCACTAACAGATAAGCTAGATGAAAGTTCTACTTAACCCTTTAGCTCTACAGTGAGCAGTGAGTTAAATGAGGCATTACAGAACCCGCATGAAATGCACCTCCCAAAAGCAAGAGATTTTCCCCACACACACTAGGTGTGTGGTAACCTTCAATTTCAAGGCATTGCCTTGAAAATTTCACATTTTGAAAATTAAAGCAGAAAAGGTAGTTCAGCCAACTTAATTCACAGTTAACTTAGTAACAGCTGCACTGCTGGAAGAACAGCTGACCATTATCTCAAACAGATATGAAAGCTTTTCATATACTACAATTTGTAAGGTATTTATAACTAACACTGGCAGCTTGCACTCATACTTGCAACACACTGCCATACACATATGAGTAAGTGATGTTTTACATAAGCAAGAGCAATCTCAGAAACGTGTTGCTTATTTGCTTTTTAATCATATAGACATTTTTCCATAGCTAGTCGGCTCTCTTGACAATGCAGTACTCCTGACGCCTTTAAATAACATACTTTCAAACTCAGAACTGGCTTTCTGGTTTGAAACTTAATATGGCTCAAACTTGGCTCTAAAATACAGGACTACAAAATAAACTTTTAAAAGATCTGGAGAAAGTGGGCAATTGTTTAATCTGACAGAGGTTTTTTGAGTCAATGAACTTTCCCACAACTTCCAACTAGACACTGCAGCAGCGTTTTAACGCACAAAAAGTAGAGCCTAAATAAATTGAAGCGGCTAGTCAGCAGAACAAAAGCGCTACAGAAGGTGAGCACAAAGACAGCAGAGGCCCCAGGTCCCAGACAGGTGTTCCCACACACTGTGGCACTGTGTCGGGGCTCTCTAGTCACCCGAAAGCAAGACTGTACCCTGCATCCCAGCCATCTGCTAAGGCAGCATAGAAGAAAGAGGTGCCAGGGCACGCAGGGGGACCCTAGCCCACAGCATGGACAGGCCCTCTGCAAGCACACACCGCCGTCTCGCACCAAGGGAGGTTTTGCGCTTTGGCACGAAGCCCCGCTGCACGGGGGCAGGTAGCCCAGAGCCGCGGGCCGCCCGCCCGCTCCCAGGACGGCCCGGGGAAGGGGGAGGCCGCGGGCAGCGCGGCTCCCCGACTCGCCCAGCCCAGTCCGCGCTGCGCAGGGCCGGACGCGTCCTTCCCTTCCCTCTCCTCCGGGGTGGCCCTTCAGGACCGGCCTGCCACCCGCTTCCAACCCCAGCCGTCCCACGGGTCCGGGGGGGAAGAAGCGGACATACACACACAGATGGACGCAGATACACGCGGCACGATCGTCCTTGGGAGGTCGTCGCTTCGCAACATGTTGCGAAAAGGGGTGGTTTTTTTTTTTTTCTTCTCCATCGCGGTCGCGCCCCAGTAGCGCCCAACGGCGAACAGCTCCGTCCCTCGGGCAAAGCTACCCGCCGGCCCGGCCACGCCAAGCTCCCCCGGACAGGCCGGGAGGAGCCGGCCGGCCGCCCCTGCACCTCCCTCCCGCACCAACCCTATACGGCACAGCAGGGAGTCCCAAAGGAGCCGCGGTTTCCCTCCCACCCCGGCCTGGCTCCTGACGAGAGGAAGGTGAGCCGGGGCCGCTCTCCCCTTCCTGGGTCTCAGTCCGCCCGCCGGCGGAGCCCCTACCGGGCCGCGGCAAGCCGCCTCCCCGCACGGCATCGCGCCGGGCTATTGCCGTCTTCCCTGGAACCGGCAACTTGTTGGGCGGGCAGCGCTCCGCGCGGGCGAGGCTGAGCCGGACGGCGCCCAGCTCCCGCCTGCCGCCGCGGGACCGGCGACCGGCAGCTGCCGCTTGCCTGCCTGGCTGGGGGCAAGGCGGTGTCTACACGCGAAACCCAGTGGCAGCTGGGTCGCCGCAGGCACGGAGCGGCTCCGCGCTCCCGCCGCTCAGCCCTGCGCGGAGTCTTCCCCCTCTCGGCGGCTCCGCACGGACCAGACACTCCATGCAACGTGCAACGGCAGGGCAGGACAAGGGGGTCCTCGCGGGCTCCTACCGGGAAAGGCGTTACTGTAGCATTGCAAAGCGCCTAAGCCCCGCCGCTCGCTCGCTCCTCTCCTTCCCCCCCGCTCGCCTGCTGCCCGCTCCCGCCTGCTCCGCCGCCGCCCGCAGCCGCCGCCGCTGCGGACTCCAGGCGCAGACCCCCGCCGGGGAGGGCAGGAAGCGCGTCATCACTCCGGGACCGCTCCACCGCCCTTCGCCCGGCCCGGCCCGCTCCGGCCCGGCCCGCTCCGCCGCCCGGCCCACGGCGCGGGAAGCCCGTGGACGCCCGCCCGCTCACCCCGAGCGACCCGCGGCTGCTGTCTGCCCAGCCCTCCGCTGCGCCCGGAGAGCGGCGGGAGAGGAACCCCGCCTCAGCTGGCTCGCCGGGCCGAGGGCTTAGAGCCCCCCTTACCTGGGCGTGAGGGAGCGGTATCTCCGCCGGCCGCGGCCCTCACCGAGGCGACGAGGTAGCGCCGCTCCCGTTCCGCGCGCCCAAGATAGCCGTTACCGCGGGCTTCTCAGGAGCAGATGGAGGAAGAAGGCCGGAGGAGCCCCGCATTTTTTACCGCGGGAAGGCAAACAAAGCTGCCGGGCACAGCGAGCCCCGGGCGGGGGGCGCCTACCGGCGGGGCAGCCGCCGCTGGCCGCGCGACGCCGGCTGTGGGGGCGCGAGGCGCCGGCCCGGCCCTGAGGCAGCGCGCGCGCGGCCTCGCACCTCCCGCCGCCGCCGCTCGTGCTGGCGCTGGGCGGGGCGGGCTCCCTGTCGCGATAGGCGGCTCGCGCTCGTCCCTAGGGCTCACAGCGAGGTGGCGAAGTTCTGCAGGCGCGCTTGGAGCACGTCTGGACCCGCAGCCCCGACCTGTGCCCTGAGCCGGGGTGGCTTTCCCCCCCAGACACCTGGGAAGCGCTGATGTCGCCCAGGCTCTGTCGTCGAATTATAGAATCATTAAAGTCGGAAAAGACCTCTAACATCATCAAGTCCAACCGTCAACCCAACACCACCATGCCTCCTAAACCATGTCCCAAAGTGCCGCATCTACACGTTTTTTCAACACCTCCAGGGATGGCGACTCCACCACCTCCCTGGGCAGCCTGTTCCAGTGCCTGACCACTCTTTCAGTGAAGAAATTGTTCCTGATATCCAATCTAAACCTTCCCCGACACAGCTTGAGGCCATTTCCTCTCATCCTATCGCTTGTTACTTGGGAGAAGAGACTGACACTCACCTCAGTGCAGCCTCCTTTCAGGTAGCTGTAGAGAGCAATAAGGTCTTCCCCTTAGTCTCCTCTTCTCCAGGCTAAACAATCCCAGCTCCTCCAGCTGCTCCCCATCACACTTGTTCTCCAGACCCTTCACCAGCTTTGCTGCCCTTCTCTGTTAATGTTATTGATTATATCATATAATAGATTATATATAACATAATGATAGTATCACTAACTGTCAGCGCTATCCAGATACACGCACCTACTGCTCGTTGACCAGAGGCTTCAAACAAAACTCTGTGGGCAGAGATGGTCTCAAAGTAACAAAAATACATAGATACAGCCTGTACAGTGTGAAAGCAATCCAAACTGCCCTTGGATTTTGTCATATTAAGCATTTACAAGTAACACCAGCAAGAAATTGACTGCTGTAGCAGCAAAAAAACTCAGGACTTTCCTTACACAGCTTGTATCATTTTAACTGTTCTACTACTGTAAAGTGTTGTGTAAATGGTTTCCATACCAATACATTGATACCAACGTGAGAAAATAAATAGTTATGCAAACTTAAGTCCCTTATGTGAATTAGTTTCATATATACTGGGGCCTCTACCAGTAAAACTGTGACAGTTAAAAATCATAAAATTAAAACAATTGAATCTGATTTAGCTGAAGTACAGCCAGTAGTAAATAGTTTCACTTGTAACCAAAGAGCTGCATCACTCTACAGCTGGTTTTGCCCTCGAGCAATTTTTCTCCAACAAATTAACCTAAAGAGACTGAACAATTGCATTGTGACACAGTCCAACATAGTTACGCTCGTATCAACACACTTACGGTGGGCATGTTTAAGACAGTCTGTAGTTACAAAAACTAACCAGGTTATCTTCTACACTCACACTACAGAATGAAAAGCTTCCCTATGTTAAGGTCCATAATAGTCATTCTGAGCTGTGTCAGCTTCAGCAAAGGAGCAAGAAGTGTCTGCCCTGTTATCTAAAATAGAGACTACACAGGGTTTGCTTTATAACTGGCAAACACTTGACAATATACCTGTTTTACAAATGAGTTACAGTGGTTATAGAGAACAGAGGTATAACCTCCTGGTTCCTTTTCTTTATTTCAACATCAAAATTTACAGATAGGTGCATTTCCCTTGAAAAAAAAACAGCCACAGTATAGATGAACATGAAAGCACTTACATCAATATACTCACATAATCCAAAACTTCTTTAGCATTTCTACAGAAGTTTTGGCCTTTCACTTCTATTTAGTCTGCCAGTGGTTTCATGGAGTATTGTTAAACTGATTTTACCAGTCATAGCTGTGGAGTTTAAGATATTAGTATCTGCATGGCATAATAATCTCCAAGATTAAATCAGATTCCAGGTGCGGTTACCAGCTGCGACAGGTGATGTTTATGGTTTGTTGTGATTGAGTGGGAAAATAACATTTTTTTTTTTAAATAATATAACATTTGTAGACTTTATTTGTATTTAGAGAACATTTTAAAATTAAGACATTATTGGGCATCTGACTTCACTTCTGAGGTTACATTTTTTTTCCATCTCATCTGTTCTAACATTTTATCTTTCCATCTCCTAATTACTAAACCTTAGGGCTGTAAGAGTAAGTGTGCTTTGTCAGAGCAAGAACTACGACAAGCTTATGTGCTTCTATGAAGCAAAATGGGACTGGTGTGTGAACATCAGGAACATTCTCTAGTGGAGGGGGTGTGTGTGTCTGTGTGAAAATGGTATTTATAATGAGTCAAACTTATCCTTGATGAGTAATGTTAGGCAAAAGTCAGCACTGTCATTATTACTTTAGCATTAGCAGGCAGTAATATTATAATGGTTCTGAGTGCAATAATAGCCCTTAATTGCCCTGACCAACCTCACCTGGGGCCTCCATCCACACCCTCTCCCCATGGGCCCAGGAGCTCCATATAAGCTCAGCCCTGGGCATTTAGTTCTTGTGTGGGCTAAGTTGTAGAAATGTTTGTCTGTAGTTATAGGCTCTATTGATTTAGACTTTATCCTGTAAACTGATTTTCTAATCTGACTTTGAATAGCTTTCTATATGTAGCTGTTGTGGAGACCACTAGACTGTGTCTGACCTCGGTTACTTTCATTACACGTCATCCTAACTTGTGGACTGATTTTTTGGTTGTGCCTTTGATTTTCTTTGTTCATGGGAACCTCTCTAATGATTTGGGTTCTTCATTGCACTTGTTTGCTATCCTGATACCTGTTTTGTTACCCTTGCTTGGGTGCTGTTGGAAGGCTTTTGCTCTGCTGGCTGGGTTATTGTATGTGGCTCCCAATTTCCCATCCTGTAGGAAGCAGCCAGCTCTTGCTGCTCCCTGGCAGGTGCAGACTAAGGTATAAACTAATCTCTCAAACTGTTGTAGTACTTATGTATTCCTTATTGTTTTAATAGTCTTGTTATTTTCTGTGTTATTACTGTAGGAGATCTAATTTTGCTAGGCATTAAGCAAACATGGAATGAAAACTCACTCTTTGCTCTGAAGAGCTTACTATCTAACTGTGCTCTAAGGAACAGGACATTGAATGAGACAGGTGGAGAATGTAGTGGCCAGCATCACGTACTTTTGTTTCCATGCATCAGCAGCCTAAGCTATTGTTTGTTGCTTTAAAGCACTGTAGGAAAGGAAAATTTGAAAGATATGAAGGAGACCAAGCAAATGCCTTCAGAGATACCTGAGATGTTCCTGATAACATGCAGGGTGATAACAGATTGTACAGTCATAAAATATAGGGCTGAGAGAAATCCAAGAAACCAACTTTCTGCACAATTGTAAGGTGTGTAGATCCTCCAGGACTACTGTTTGCTTAACCTCTTTCTTAAAACCATCGGGCCAGGAGATGCTGCAGCATCTCTATGTAGCTGGCTCTGGTGTTCCACCAGTTTTACTATCGAAGTTTCTTCGAGGACCCAGTCTGGATTTGTGGCACTAATTCAGTTGATTTCTTATTGTACTGATCTCTTTGGTCATGGTAAACAAATGGATCATGATTCTGATTTTACATTTGATGAAATTGTAACTTTATAATTGGAAGAATCAACTTTTTTCTTTCTTCTGTTTGACTAACACCTATTTAGGTGGTCCTGAAAAGATTACTAATTTCTTTGGGATTCCTGCGCTTTCTAGATCATTACAATTTTATGTATGCCTTTCAAAAATCTGGTGCAGTCCTCTGTATTGGCTTTTTAGCTTTCATTTGTGAATCAAGTTAGCCCTTTAGATTATTTCTGCTATTCTGATACTGAGCTGATTATTTTCTGATTGGTATTTGTACGTGGGCTTTTTCTTTCCTCTTTGAACCTCTCACTACTGAGTTTCTTGATATTGGCCCATTTCTTCAGTTTGTTCTGATCACTTTGGATTCTTAAGACTTTCTGCCAGGACTATTCACAGGTACTTTAAACTGCAGAGGTTACCTCTGCTAGTTTGAAGAATGCACAAAGGGTGTCTTTTTGGTACCATAGTGCCTGGTATTATGGGCAGTTCATGGGCTCTACAAAGACTACTCAAGCATCTGGTGGTGGAGCACTGGAACAGGCTCCCCAGGGAGGCAGTCATGGTGCCAAGCCTGACAATATTCAAAAGCACTTGGACAACACCCTCAGACACACAATGTGAATTTTGGGGTTGTCCTGTGCAGGGACAGGAGATGGACTTGATGATCCTTGCGGGTCCCTTCCACCTCAGGACATTCTATGATCTCTGTTACCTTGGGTCACACTGCTGCCATTTGTCTTTATCAGAGTCACCACCTTCTCCCCACCTTCCTTAGGCAACATCCCAGGGCCTCCCTGAGCTGAGAGGCAGTGGCAGCAAAAGGCCCTTGTGCTACAGGTGGAGAAGGCATGGAGGAAGGGGAGTGGTTCTGATTTTCTTCCCTATTATTCATCCCACTTGTAGATGCAAGGTATTCACCAGCGGGTGTAAGATAGCATATGCCACATGTCATGTTGAACACTTTCAGTGAAGATCCTAGGTATGTAAGGGGAAAGTGGAATTTTGGGTAACAGTTTTACTGCTTGCCTTGTGTAAATTCTACTCTTGTTTTTTCATTTAGACTACATCCACCTTCCTTATCTATTCCATACTATTGCACTATATACAAAGAACAGCATTATTGTGTTACAACAACTGCATTCTTACTTTGCATCAGCTTTTCATTCTCGTAATAATTGGACCTTCCAGTAAACTTACTAGTGGTCCCACTTAACATATAGAGACCCAATTCTGTAAGGAAATAAGTTACTCTAAAGAGGCGTTGTAGCGTTGCTGAATCTTACTCTTCAGATTTGCACAGTAACTTCCAGAAATTAATTAATTAGAAAAAATCTCTTTGGACTGCTATCCTTCACAGAGAAATTAAGTAACTGAAGGGATCATCTCCTTCTCATCTTGTACTAGGAGGCTTAGAGTATTCGAGATAATGCACAGAGTTGTAGCAATCTTGTCATGACCTTACCAATTTTTCTTAGCTCTGCTAATTTTAGTCATGATGAAAAGATAGGGCCCTGACTGATGTCTGTCAATGCAGAATCAGCTGATCTTATAAAATTCTTTTTTAGCTCTGTAGTTACATTACAGTCTGAAATACAATTTCTTTTTGAGATTGATTTTCCACAGATATAACAACTACCACACAAGAGAAATACAATCAGCCATTTCTAAACAACAGAATAAGTTTACAGAGTTAACTCAAGACCAAGATTGCAGAAAACAAAGGAGATGCTTTGGTACCTAATCTTAAAGGGAACAGCAGTTTTCAGAGCTGGGAGAGAATGAAGGGTAGGATTGTAATTCAGATGTGGTTCCCACAGAAAAATGTCAGTCCCAGCAAAGTTAATGGGACACAGATTTGGCAATGTGGGAGGTCAGGAGACTAAGAACAAGAGTAGCATCCCTCTTGGTTCTATCCCACATAGTACCCAGAGTGGAAGGGTCATAAATTGATCCCCTAGTCAATCAGTGTGGCTGCCCTCAAGCGTGGTATTTCTATCATCAGAAAAATTCTAACTCCCAAACAGCAGTGTTCTCTGTAATGCTGTCCCTCAGAAGGCAACCCAAGTTGCCTTTTGATTACAAGCCCCCTGTGGCTTCTGAAAAACATATTTTAACATTAATGTTTGCAGCTGAATTACAGTCTGGTCTGAAGAACACTTCCAGGTTTTCAAAACCACTGTGGGAAGAATCAGAAAATAAACAGGAGGACTGTTGTTCACAAACCCACATGCATCTACCTAAGTGATAATTCTCAAAATGAACAGTAAGTAATACAGAGTCTTTGGGTTCCAGATACTCCTGAGTGTAAATATACACACTTTTTCTGGTTCTTTTTAAAAGCACCTACTAAATTAGCATTTATTTTTAAAAGTTTGGCCATTTATTTAATTTTTTCTTGCCCATATCCAAAGACAGAACATGAAGTTTGCTGTACAAAGTACACACAGAAATACTGTATTACAGTTTTGGAAAATACGATTTAGTCTTCTAAACTGCTTGGGTATTATACAGAGCAATCCAAATCAGATGTGATTTGTATGGAATTATGTTGAACTTCTTGCTTTGTCTGAAATTCATATCATGCAGCAGTAATGGCGTATTTTCAATTGCCTGTATTTTAAGGATGCTGATAAAGCCCTGGTGCAATGCCAGGTATTTTAGGAAATACATTGCTGTTTCACTGGCTCCCCAGATGTTACAATACATTAGGTTTGTAGCTAGAATAAAGAGTAATTTTTGCTATATTTCTTTAGCTATGGTGATTCAGTGTTAGAGAAAAATCTTCACCTTTAAAATGAGAGATGTTGTTAGCACCTTGTCTTCAAACAAATCATTTAGATAATATACACTATAATGTACGTAACTGTTTCCTTTCCCTTTTACAACCTCCTTCAATGGCTGGCAACAGCTGTGCCTCATTTTTATCATGTGGTTTTATTGCTCAGAATTACTGATTATTTGTTATGATTTATAACAGTAAAAGTCTTTGATGCTTTAAAACAATGAAACACAGACTTGGACATATTTAAATTAATCCAACAGATGCATTGTCTGAGTCTGTGCAGTACCAAAGGAGAGAGCTATAGTTGACACAGGATTATTTCCTGCTGGAGGTTTGCCAAAGAAAAATTGGCGGCGGTCACACTATTCTTTATTGCGAGTCCCCTCTAATGTGTGCGTTTAATAAAGCACTAACATCTGGGCCCACAGGGTAAACTTAATGTGTACAAACAGTATAAATCTTCAAAATCAATATTTATTTGCAAACTTTTCACTGAAGAAAAAACATCCCAGAGTACCAGCTTTGGGGCCATGTGCTGCTTTAGCACTACTTTGGGTTTGTGGAGCTGAAGTATTAGATAAACTTTGTTCCTTCCTGTGCCTTTTGTTCAATTGTTGTGTTCTCTTTATGGCCACGCAGGGATTTCCATGGCATGGCCCCAGGCTTCTGCAGGCAGCCAGCGCTGCTGCAATTATTGATCTTCACTGGAGAGCCAAGGAATGAAATCACAGGAAAATGGAGCTGTGTCTTGGGATGGTTACCTCTAAGGTAAGGCACATGATAGGGCAGAGCACAGGAAGACATCAGTGATCTTGGCTGACGGGAAGCTGCCTACATTCATTCCTCAGTCCATTTCTCCCTTCCCTGCTTCTGTTTCTTTCCCTTGTCCTTGCACCTTAATTGATACATAGCAATTTGAGTGGGTGCTATAAGCGGGTGTAACTTGAGCATGGAACTGTGAGCATGGGCAGGTGGCTTGTAGGTTCTGCAAGGGTTTACGATTCTGGCTTTTTCCACAGCAAGAGGGAAGCCTTGCTGAATGCTTGCTTCTGCTGTACCCAGTTGCTGGCCTTTTTAAAATAACTCTTCCCATACCCTGTGAGAATCTGGTTAGATTTATTCTGAGATCTTTGGATTCCTGTTCTGTCTCTTCTTGTTTTTTTTTTAGTATGTGAACCAACTCCTGAGGCCTCCCCAAACAGGAGAAGCGGGAAAGTTCTCTTTCTTTTTCTTTTTCTTAAGCAGTATACCTACATACAAACGTAGGTTATTGTGTGGTAGAAATATGCTAGTGTATTTGCTCAACAGTATCTTACTATATTGCTGACAAATACTCGCATAATGTCTGAGAAAAAAGAGGAGTGGAAGATCAGGGAAGTTATTCCTCATTGCTGGTGCCAATGCATTGAATAGGCTGAGGAGATCTGAGAGATCCCAATACAGGGATGGAATTTTGCTCTATAAACGAAGTGGCTGCATAGAACTAGACAATCAGTAACTTGGGGGGACAGAAGGAGTTACTATAAAATGGGTGGTAGGTTCTTTGTCTTCTACAATAATGTCTTAAGTCAGTTTATCCAACTCTATCCAAATGGGTGACGAATGCAATGTTATAAAAACCTGATGAAGTAGATCAGCTTATACAAGGACTGTGTGGGAAGAAAAGAGCCACTCCTGACGTTAAGTGGGGGAGTATAATTATACATAACTCATAACTTTTGCATAAGATATCTTAAGGGTAAATGGAGTGCCAGTGGAGTCCTTGTCTATTAGTGCTGAGCAAGTAACCTCCACCTGTGTGCATGTTCTTTGTGCATATCAGGATGGCCTGTATTTAACTTTTTAAATGATGTCTAGATCTTGTGATACTTTTTTTTTTGCAGAGGCATTTTACAGATATTTGTGCCAGTGCAGTTATTTCTGCTTCCTCCTCCAATCAGAGCACATCTTGTTGTTTGTGCCTACCCAACCAGGTTATAAGAGTAACATTCTCAATCAAGTAGTTAATCATTTCTGATTATCAAATGCATACATAATCAGCCTTTTGCCCATGGGAATAGCAAATTAGATCTTCCCTCAGTAAAATAAAAAATTCACACTCTTCATATGAAATCACTGACAGCACATAATTACTATAAAAATATAAATTACATGAAATAATCTTATAAAAAAAATAGATCAGTGCATCCTTTATTTTGTTTCTTATGTATCCTTATCTTAGGCTGCCTCAAAAGTAAGATGCCTTTTCTGTGACTTCAACAATAAATCTTTTGACTTGTGGTTGCTTGTTTATGTATTAAGTCAATAATGATTTAACAGCATTTTTTAATGATAACAGCAGTTATGAATGAGAACCATACTTTTGGCATGCCTGATGTCTGGAGGGAACATAAATGTAACAGCCCTGACTCTGTCAGTTTTATGCTCAGCTGTGAGACACCTTTGTACTTTCTAGGGTTTTTGGATGTTTCAGTATTCAGGGTTGGCCTCACTTATGTTCAGTTGCCCTACCTCCTGCTGGGTGGTGGGAAACCAAGGATGGCTGGCATTGCTCCTTCTCCCATCCTCTGTTTCAAGCGCATGTCCCTTGTATTTCTATAGGAAGTCACACTGCCAATCCTCTGCTGCACATCAAACCCCTTCTCTGGACTTTGAGTCCCTGAAAGGGACCATTTCCATCCCTTTTCTGCTGCCTGTGTAATGCAAATGAGTGGGGTGCTCTGGGGCAGCTAATGTATGTGGATGTAACAACATGCATTAGAACTGGGCTAAACATTCGCTAATCTTTTCTTTTCCATTTTAAAGATCTCGTAATAGAAGAGTCTATTAAATGTACTAATTGTAATCAGGACTTGTGGATTTGGCAGTTTTCCCTCACTCCCTAAACAGCTTTACTATTTCTGCCAAGCCACCCCTTCCTTTCCAGAGCTGACCCAGCACTTTGCCAGGCTGGACCTGAGACAGCTTGTCCCAACTCTGGAAAACAGACCCATGGATTTCTTTCCACAGATGTAATGAATTCTGCAAAACGGTTTGTTCTTCTTTGATTGTATTCATCACCTCAAGGGCAAAATTCACTGTTTCAGTGCAGACTTGCATTCCTTCCAGAATGGGTTAGTCTTCACTGTATTATATGCTCTCCCTCCTCATCTTGCAGGAAGGGGGAATGAGAGCACAGCAAAAGCATCAGCTCTACAACTTTTGTATAGATAAATCCCTGATGCTTTCCTTGCTGGAATATATTGCATATGAATGTGAACTATTATGCATTTCATGGTCAGTTGCTAAGAAAAAAAAGTATCCCACAGCAGGGGAGCAGCACAAGGTCTCTTGTATCACTCCAGCCTTGTGCTCATGGAGTGTGTTGTGGGATTTTTAAAGTATAGTAAACCTTTCTTAATCATGAAGCATGAGCTTAGATTTCACTTGAGCACGTATTCTAATGGGAACTTGGTGCATACTTAGGCCCTTATATACCATTCTACACCCTGCATTTTGTGTATCTGGCTTTATAGTTTGTATTTTTTTTCAAGTGCCCTTGCAACAATTTGATCATTCAAATAAAGGACGAAACAAATACTTTCCCCTTTGAATGGAGTAGGTACCTGTGCGAACATGTGTACACATCTACATGCCTACCTAATTTATTTACCAGAGAGAAGCAATGAGTAGAAGTGACCTTGGCAGTTTGGGCAGAGGTGTTTTTTCTAACATAATGCTGTAGATTTCATTAAGAGTTAAAATCCAGACAAGGTGGAAACTGGCATGTACTGTATATAAAGATGCACATAATCTTCTATTTCAACCTTGCAGGTGAGATTATTGATACATAAATAATTTCTAGTGAGATGAAGGTATATACACAGGTAGAAAGCATAGGCAGAGTTGAGGTTGGGATTCTTCTTTACTTTTGAACAAGGCTAATCTATTGGTTCTTGGCAGGGCTAGATCTAGGCACAGGCAAAGGAGGCAGTAATAAGGATGGCAGACTGGGTCCTGGCATAGCCCTGAAAACCAGACTGGCAGCTACTGCTGCCACGAGGGGATGAGAATGAATGAAACAGCAGCTTCTTCATGAAAATGGGACATGTGAGCATTTTCTGGATCCTGTTCATTTTTCTGTGACAGAAAAAGCTGGCTTTGGGTCTAACCTAGGCACTTCATCCTCAGGGCAGCAAAACTTAGTTTGCTTATGCCGATAAGAGGACTTGAGCCAGCTCTGGTTGTTGGCTTGAATTCACTGTGCCTTCCAAATAAAAGGTGTACAATTACTCATTAGCCACTTCACATAAATCAAACAGATACCTTTAAAAAAAAAAAAAAAAAACACAAACCAGAGAAAACTATTTTATGAATGGTGGCAGACATTCATAGATATTTACGGACAGATGAAATACTTAGACCTGTATGAAATGAAAGACAAAATAGTAGCAGAACAATTGAGGAAAAACTCAGCTGCTCCAGCAGAGCAGCAAGCTGTGGACTCTTTTGAGGTCTGAAGACAGAAGAAGTGGCAAGATGGAGAAATACAGGAGAGTTGCACGAGATGTCAAAGTTGTAGAGAAGGCTCTTGTGTTACTGCGAGGCTTTGTGAAGGGACCTAGAAGCAGCCAATTCTGAACTGGTGGAGGAAGCGAGGGATAAAGACAGCCTATGAATAATCTCAATAAGTGTTACTTTTACTTTTCCACAGTTCTATCCAGAAGGAACTGTAATAATATCTCCAATTGTTGCTGAGTCCAATGAATAAGTTTCTCCAGTGGCACATATCCAACCATTTCTGCCTTCTGGGCTTTATGAGATGGAATATTCTTCCCTTGCCCAGAAGTGGGATCTCTTCTGTGGCCACTAAACTGGCCAGAGATCTGAATTTCTGTGTAGAAGTCCAGACTGCAGATTCTTCTAAATATCTAAACAAATACAACAGAGTTTTATTTGCACAATTTTAGGTGCAGCCACCTCTACATGAGATAAATATTAATGGATTTGGCAGGAATGTTGCCATGCCAGGGGCAAAAATGAGTTGTCCTTCACTACTGCACTTCGAGGAATGACACTGAAGTGCCACAATGTGCAGCACTCAGTATCTGCGGACAAGTCATTCATGTAATTAAACGTGTAGTCAATTGATCTACATGTTAAATGCTAAAAAAAGAAAAAATCCACTTTGTTAAATGTATTTCTCCCAGAGTTTCAGTAACTATTGACACCTTTAGATCCCTTTCTTGCTTGTTATGATTTCTTTGCATTGCTGCTTTCTACTACTCAGACAAAGCACTGTGTGTTATTGATTCTTTTTCTGTGCCCTGATTCAGCGGCTAGCATCAGGATTGAATGCCTCAGCAATAGCATCATAGTTGAGAGTTGTGAGTGTGTCAGTAATGAAAAGTTAGGTCTATAGTGGCATCCTTTTTCTTGGAGACAAAAACAGTTCAATGGGCAAGGACCAGTTTTCTAAAGGTACCTGCCACCTAAGAAGGCCAATAGACCCTTGTTACAATTTTGAGAATCAGCACAAGTCCTGCTAATCTGCGCCCTTATCTGTGAAAAATCTATCCTTTACTGATTGATCTTGCACCTATTGAATTTGATGGCACGGATCTTGCTGAAGTCTGTGGGGCAGGATTAGGCCTTACCACAGCTTGCTTATGAGCACTAGCATTGTTGCTTTCCTGACAAGGAGAAAGCACACAGTGAAGTGATGAGGCAGAGCCCTGTTTTTCAGCTAAGCAGGCGCTTAAAGGTGTTGCTGAGTTAAGGCTATAAGATATGATAGTACCTGACCCCTGGCCTGCCAGACATCAACTCTCTCTGACCAAGTGTTTAGGGAATCTTAAAATGGCTGGCATGGTGCTGAAGCAATAGCTACATCACAGGATTAAATGTTCTGTTTTATCAGGTATTTTTTAGAGAGCTGGGAACTGCAACCCATGTGACACAATATGCTGGGCTATTCCATTCCCTGCTGCTGAGGCTGCCAGGATCATTTCATAGGGTCAGGCAGTTGCAGTGTTACAGCAAGCGGTACTAGATGGTACTATTAAATGTAACCATTCTGCCTTAGGGATGATTTCAGCATTCCTTCAATAATATGTAACAGTGCCAAACTCGAGATATCATACAAATTAGAAACACAGCTTGCCCAGAAATGTTTTGTATCCCTTAAGTATTTAATTCAATTTTAGCCTAATATGAATTTATCCTAGCAGTACTACTTGAATTTTAGTTAGTGTTACTTTATACTCATAAAATTGAAATGGTTAAATATTTCTTAACCAGCTAGGGAGGAGGAAGTTTCTCTCCTGCAGCAACAGAACAGGCTTTGTAGCGTGCTTTCCAATGCCAGTGCCAGCCTTTGCCCGCAGAGGCTGGCATGCAAGTTTGCAGATATCTCAGTCTTTCCCTGGGAAACATGACTTTACTTTCTCATGTATTGTGCAGGTTTGGGGGTAGGGAGCAATTAGAAGGGAAAAAATATATATTTGCCTTAAGGCCCTTGTTGAAGGTAATGATTCCCTAAAAATGTGAGACTTCTCTACTTGTTACCTGCCTGACCTGAACTTTTTCATCATTGTCTACTGCAGCCCAAGAATAACAGGTATGGGGAAAGCATTTGTAACTGTACTTCATTTACAGGTTTAGGAACCTGGAATCCATTTTGTAAGTATTTTGGTACTGTAGTTACCTTCACAGTCTTGTTAATATAATGTAATCTTGTGCACTTGTGTTGCACAGACTGATTTGATACAGGGAGTTGAACAGGGGAGGGAGGAGGAGGGGAAGGCTGTGCAGTGCAGCTTTGCAGCTACAATGTGGAGTTACCTGTGCCATAGTGGTAACCACAGATCTTTGTGTGCTAACCACGCAGCAGAAGGGACATCTGCCCCTTTGCCTAGGAGACAGTAAAAGGGACATCACTGACACCCTGTGAATTAGACATGGTTGAGTGGCATCTGTTCCATATGTTTGCAATGGTTGTATCTCCTTTTTGTGAGGCAGATACTGCCCTTGGAGGATTTGCCAAAAACAGAAAATAGAAGTTGGTATTTGCTCTACTGGTTTATCTGAGTAACTGTGGGAGTAAGCCGATATGGCCATGTCTCCTTCTAGAACCCAGTCTCTTCAAGTAATTGAGCACGTTAGCTGTAAGCAGGAGCAGCCTTTTTGTGTTAAGATTTACAATATGAAATCATCTTACACTTGATATTCACCATTTTCCCTTCTTTTTATGCATTGCACTTTGGTAAGGCAGATTTCCATTTGCTCAGCTGAAAGCTCTCCAAAGCTGAGACTGCAATCTGTTGTGCGCTAATAAGAGCAACCAGGGTTTTGCATGATCATAGTGCCTTTGTGTTGAGGCACTGCTGGGTATACAGAAAAAGATTCCAAAGTATCGAAATAATGCCACCCTCAGACAGGAGGGGCATATGCACAGGTCTCAACGGAATGTTTTAATAAGTGTCAGGAAATTAGGAATGTCAGGCAGCAAGGGGTCAACCCAGGATACAGCCTGCCTCATGAAACAAGCAGGGATCACTATCACTTTCCTGTTTGTAAAGTAGGTAGTGTGCGCTCAATACAGACATCTTAAACGGTATACTGCTTTATTCCCCATCCTACAGACCCAGGATGCACATTAGGCCTCCAGTGTGGCTCACTTTGCTGAGAAAGCAAAAATACAATGTCAATAGGCCATAAGTCAGATTTCAAGCTCAACCCAGGTGGAAAAAAAAAATTCTTCTTCCAGTGAAAAAAGGGGAAAGGAAGCAAATGAAAATGCAGCAGTGACTTGGTAAGTGCTTGAATAAAAACAAACCACCTCTGAATATGTGAAGGACTAGCATTAGTGGGGAAATTGGATTCCAAGATGCCATCCTGTTGCACTGTGTTAGAATTAATGGAAACTGAAATGACCAACATAAATTGTTTAGTCTTAAGCAACAGAATAATTTGTAATTTCACCCCAGAGTTTAATTTTAGCTCAGGTCTGTTAGGTTCCATGTCAGTAACTGGTTTTCTCACTGGAATTTAAAGGAAAAACCTATCCCTGTAACACTTGTCATTTCAGTGGTAAAGCAAAAGGCCTTGACATGGATTGGCCCTTTCAATCTCTTCTCAAGTCACCAGAGTCCACACATGTGAACACATAGTTGAATCATGAGGTCTCGAAGGTTATGCTGCTCATACACCAAGGGGGCCAAGGCTTAGCTGCTGAGGATTTTGGGGCTTTCCATACTTCCTGGTTAATGTCTGGAATTGGCAGGAGCTTATGTGGGACATTTTGGTGTCTCTTCAGTAAGTACTGATGTTCACATTACCATACTCAGAGATGGAGGAGGTTGGGTGAGGTGCATCTCTCTGCCTAGAAGTCAGGGGAAGGGGTTGGAGATAGCTGGCTATTTGACTAGACAGAGCTGGGGGCATGGCATGTGACTGAAATCAGTGTACGTTTTGCTATAGATTTTAGTGAGAGCTGAACTGTTAAGGGGCTGAATTCAGGAAGGCATGTAACTGTGTATGTAGTTAGACTTAGGTAGTGCAGACTGTAAAAGTGCCTGAGCTATAAGTGGAAGCCACATAATTTAGATGCTGTTTAAAACCTCAATTAAAGAGCCTCTATCAAGTGTCTGTTCACATCACTGAGTACCTAAATACATCTGCAACTCTGTCACTACACACTTGGTTCCTTTGTACTTTGCCTCCTTGAAAACAACCATGAGCACTTTTCATTGAGCTGTATGGCTTAAATCTTATTGAAGCAGAGCAGAAATCCCAATCAGCTTAGAGTCCACTCAGGTGTCAAAACCTCGCCCCTGGTGCAAGCCAGGTTGTCCCACTGCAGGGAAGAGGTCCAGCACTAGCACAGGTATGGCCCAGCCCATCGCAAGATGCTCTCTAGTTCTATGTGACTGGAGATGTGCAACAGCGGTGAGTGTTGGGAAAACAGCTATAAACTAGTTACGGTTTGAAATAGCAAAGATATTAGACAACGGGAAAAAAGGAAAGGGAGAGCATGGCATTAGATTTTCTATGCATTAGTAACTGTGGAGGGAGTCAGTTACAACTTTATAGTTTTGCAAGGAAATTTACACTGCTTCAGGAAACTTGGCCACAGGGCAACAGTGCCTACCAGTCTCACAACTCGAAATTCCTTTCTGGCTCTTGGACAGGTTTTGCAGATGTTTCTTGTGTGCTTAGACACTGCTTCTGCCCAGCAATTCAGTGAGGGAATAGTAAGTATTCTCCTACCCAACACTAAAGTACAGCCCTTCTAACAGGGGAGCTATGCTTATCACCAGTTCTGGTTTTTAATGTATAATGTTTGAGGGGAAAACAATCCCAAAATAAAACCAAACAAACCCCATGAAGTAAGATGCTTTTTGTTTATAATTATTAGTTGGAACCATGTCAACAGTGAACAGCTCTCAAGTTTTTGTGGAAATTTTAATACCGTGGTGCAGACTAGATTTGCTACCAGAGCCCAATTTATACACCTCAGGTAAGCCTGTGTATTTCAGTGTGTCTCCCCAAGAGGAAAGAGCCCGTACTTCAGTGAGCATGGCCAGCTGTGGGATTTTGCAATAGTGTGATTCATTTCCCCCCAGATAACTCAGAATTGCGTTTGTCACAACATCAAGTAGTAGGAAGTTACGACTGTTATCTGCATATTTAGAGCTGACTTGACAAAACATGTTAAAATTAAGTTGACACGTATCAATGCTTTTAAGAAAATTATGCCCTATTACTGATAAATTAAAGGATTGATTTATGGGTCAGTGAATTGAAAAACATAGAAAGGATGGACTGTATACCTTTGTCTCCCTCACTTTTAAATGAGGTATTTAAGACAGAGCAATAAGATTTTTCCATCTCACCTTTTGGCAGGTTTTTGATGCATTGGTTGCTTTATCATTTCATATCTTATCTATTGGTTTATGAAGCTTCCAGTTGGTTGACTGACTTTGTGCATGTTGTTAAAATCAGAAGGTTAAAAAAAAAACCTAGGGACAAACAGATGTGGTTGTGGGCTTGTATCATTTTGGGGACTCCTTAAGTAAACTCATTAAATGTCTACTGTTTCAGTGACAAAACTTATGTAAAACATTATGAGTACCTATGACCTTAAATTTTCTTTTGAGTTTGTTATGTGCCCTGATATCCTGCAGAAGAATTAAAGCATCTGAAAAAAAAACAAAAAAGAATTCCCTCCTCTCCTTCAGTCTGAATTTGCAAAAATTGAAACCAACAGCTGTTCCAGAGCCAAGAAGAAATAAAAAGCATGTAGCAGGTGGTACCATGTATGTATGTCTAATTGCAATCTAACAGCCTGCTAGCCAGTTACCAAATAGTGAGGAATTTGATCAAGATTCAGGCAAAGAAGGGAAGCAAAGAGAATGGGAAAGTGAGAGAAAAAATTTTGGCCCAGGAAATTAGCATCTTTATAGAGGAGAGTGATGAGTGTAACTAGGAGCAGAGAGTCATGATATTCTCTTTCTTTTTTGAAATGTTCTCCTCTTAACTAGTCACTATTTAGATAAACTGGCTAGAGATGCCAGGAATAGTAGTGAAGTGATGGCATGCCCAGTATAAGTAAACCTGATGGACTTTCTGTTAGGTGATGTGCAGCTCATGATTCAGAGACTCATGCAAAGCAGTGGTATGTGTGCTTCTGGGGTGCCTTTCATGTACAGTGCATCTCTAGGTCTCTGCTCATACCTACCCTTTGAAGGATCAGTGATATGAACATCTTTTCATTTGCAAAGTCCTGATGGCAATTCATTTCAACTGTGTGAACGGTCTGTTTCCACACAGCTTTCTCCAGCCTCTGTCCAGAAAATATTAATTTGGGGTTCTGTTGATGACCAAAATCAAAGTATTCTGCCTCTCCCCTCTAACTTAAGGAAAACCTTTCCTTGAAACACACTATGTGGGAGGATTTGGATGAGGGCGGAGTAACTTTCCTCCTTTAGGGTAAGGAAAAAACAACTGTCCTCCTTGAGGTCTGAAGTAAAAGAAACCAGAAGAAATTCGGAGCTGCAAAATGCATGGTCTTGCATTTGGGAGCTAGAACAAAACCCTCTGCACCAAAATGTGATTGGGATCTAGAATAACTTTCCTCTGGGAGAAGTAGAGCTGAAACCTGACTTCCTTTTGTGATGTAGCAGGATAAGATGATGCTGGGGAATTGGATAATTCAATGTTTGCAATAGAGAGGGATCATGCTCAGAGACTGAGGAGGCCTCTTCCAGCCCTGCATTCCTTGTCCAAAAATGGCATAATGTGCAGACTTGCCTTGTATAAATAGTCTGGGCTTCAGAGAGAAACTCCAGTACCAACCATAGTTGCTGGTAACAGGAGAGGGATCTCTAGATCAGTAATACAAAGCCAAAACCTTATCTTGACTTGGCTGCTGCTTCTGCTTCAAACGTCTGCAAGAATGGGTTTAGAAAATGGATTCGATATATTAAGACAAGCTGGATTTGTAGATGGCAGAAACCTGATGGGTGCTTGACTTCTGGAGAGGAGGAAAATGGAATTCTGGAGTAAAGTCTAATCTACAGCAGGACAAAAGATAAAAGATGAAACAAATTGGAATGAGGCAATGCTATCTACTAAATGTTTTAATATGATTTTATGAGATGCAATATTCCAAGTCTGCTAGATTAGCTTTCTTTGGCCAATATTTTATGGTGTTTCAGTTGCATAGAAATAGGAGTGAAAAGAACTATGATAAATGGATTTATATTCTGACTAGCACCCGTATAGATGGAGAAATAAAAGGGTGGCATGGGAATTGTGCTCTATAAAAGCATCAGTATTGGAAAAAAAACTAGTAAAAATGAAAAAGACATGAAAGCTGCTTTGGGAGCTCTGAAGAAAGAAATTGCTACTCTTCTTGACATTACAGATTTTAAGTGAGATGTTGATTCAAAAGAAACATAAAAGAAATTAACAAGAATATACCAGTAATTCCCTCAGAAAAGAACTTTCTTAAAGCACTGTAATTTTTCGTGTGCAGCTCAAGTGCCCCAGTTCAGGATGGATAGGAGCATTAATATTGGAAACTCCCGAGTCACAATTGTTAAGTTTGGTGAAAGCTACTATGGTGTATATTTGGCACGTGATTCTCTTCTCACTTGTGCAGTGAAAGCCTGAAGTCAGCAGGATTACACAGAGGTAAAGCCAGCATGACTGAAAGGAGGGAGCACCAGCCCATTCCCAGCTGCTCTGTCTCCAGGGTCTGATGGGGATTGATTTTAATGCTGAGTGTTTCACTGACACCCCTCCCCCCAAAGATAGAATTTGTTTGCATTTCCTGTGATCAAATCAATCTTCCATCTTCTTGTCAGTCATTCACTGATAGCAATCCTCAGCTAATTCTTTCTTTTAATGCTATTTTACCATCTAGATAAACCGTAATGTATTTCTTTGCCTGGAGGACATGAAGTGCTGCTAACTTAAACTGATTTATGAAATGCTTTTCCAGAGTTTCACTGGGCAGCACACTGAAGACACTTCGAAAATATTTAAAATCACAGCATTCAGTATAATAGCACAAGCCCAAGAGTACTCTTTGCCCTTGTTTGCCACTCTTTTCAGTCGGTGAAATGTGCTCTGCATAGTCCCAATAAGATCACCTACCACTGAAACCATCCTTGAAAGGCTTCTGTCACTCCAACTGTTGTAACAGCTCCCTGATACCAGTGCAATACTTTAAAAAAAGAAAAAAATCTACAAACCTGTAATTAATTTTGCAAGTTTCCTTTAGAAAACTAACTCAAGCCCAGGGTCATTAGGGCTCTCTACAATTTCCAAGGGGCTTTGACTCAGATCTAACAGAAAGCAGAAGAGATTTTAATTATATTCTTAGAGGAAGGCAAATTGTTGACAGGTGAAGTGGGCCAGTTGTTAATGACTTTCAGCCTGCCTGAAACAGCTGATCTTTGAATGGACAATGTGGGTTAAGTATTTGGGGTCTGAAGCTCCTCTGGCCTGACTGCCACTTTAGCTGCTGTTGAATGCTATTACTTCATTGCTTTAGGAAAGTTGCTGAGGACTAAATTGTTGAGTATAATATTTTAATTACATAAGATCAGTTGTTCTTCCCAACTTCAGCTGATCACAGTAAATAGCAAATAAGAGCAAAAAGCACACAGTGAGGGTGCTGCTGCTATGTCACTCAATACTAGGAATATTGGAAGCCAGAGTACTATGCTTATTAGTGCCTGTGCCATTTGCTGGCCTTCAGTTTGCTGAGTAGTTTTGCTTAATTAAAAGCAGCAGGAGCAAGTTGATGGCTTTCTGATCTTGGCCCTACTGTCTGAGGAGTGCTGATCAGGCAGACGCTGCTCTGGCACAGAAACAAAAAGCAATCTCTGTCCTGGAGGCCAGAGATGGGATTTTCTCTGTGAAAGCGAAACAGCAGCTTTCAGGTGTTTTTAGCCCCAGAGACACGTGGGAGGGGCTGGCCTCTGCCCTCTCTTTATCTACATGACTGACCATCTGCATATAAATGGGTGAGGGACAGAACGAGACTGCTGCCCAGGAAGTTTCTTTTAGCATTTATTCAGGGAGGAGGAAAATACAGAGCCTGCTGGATCACTTGGCTGGTTTCACACTCAGCTCTGAGGATGGTGCTGCTGGTCATGAAGGAAGAGCTGTGCTTCCCACAGCTATGGCCTGGAAAAGGTATTCCCTGATATCCTTTCTTTCTTCTCAATGGCCTGTCCATGCAGCTCCTTATGAGACTGATGCTAGAAGAAGCATTTTCCAGAGCTTTAATTGTATTTGTTATTTTAATTGAGACAATTATGTGGCAAAAGATATTTTTAAGTACCAGAGAAGAGGAATGCATCTTTTACTTTACATGCATGGGCAGCAAAAAAAACCCACAAGTGTCCCAACAGCTGAAGTTTTAGGTTCTGCCATGCTTTTGGGTAGTGCGAAGCCTCCAGTGAAACATGTGCTGCAAGTAAATTGCAGCCTGTTTTCCCTTAAGCGTTTGGGGTGGAGGAGGTTCCCAGCACACAAGTGCCATGTGTTCCACATTGCCTGCTCCAGTGGGAGGCTGCTGGCCCTGGGGGATAAGAGGAGGGAGGCTGAGGCTGGCTTCAAACATAAAGCTTGCCTAAGGGAATGGAAGAGGATGAGATAGCTAAACAATAAAGGGTTTAATTTCATCCTCCCCACATAAGCAAAGCTCCTCACCACGTAACAATTTTTACAAAGTGCCAGAGAATCTGTTATGGTCGCGTGAGCCTATTTCTACTTTTCCCAGTGGGAATATGTGTGTGACAGCAATAACTTCAAATTGTTTTTCTTTATATAGTAATATCTGGCCATATGTTTAAACTCTTTGTGTTTGGGAGCAGTAGTTAAAGTGTTTGTTTTCTCATGCCTATGGATTCCCTGACTTGGAAGGAATTTTGTCAAAGAAAATCCTTGCCTTTCTCACACTCTTCCTGCTTGCTGCTGTGAGTCAGTGTTGTTCTCCAAGCCCTTTTAGCCTAGTTTGTTACACTTCTCTGGTTGTAAACAATTAACGGCAGATATTTAATGCTGGGGGGGGTGGGGGGGGGGGGGTGATCCACAAAATCCCCCAAAGCTGCTTCCTTATCCCAGGGTATAATTACAGTATCCTGTGACTTTTCTTCTAATTTTCTTTTAAATTGAAATTTCAGACAATCAATTTCCTCCTGACCACAAAACTGTCACTGTTTTCATCCTTTCTGTCTGTTACCTGAGACCAAAACCAGCACCTCCACAAAATCCTGAGCCTTTTCCCAGAGTTGCCTAGAGTCTACAGGGCTCTTTACATTGGCTCCTGGAATCAGATTCTTTTTACTGGTATCAGTTTCATTAATGGATTCCCCTCCCCCCCGATATTCCAAATGACTTTTGTTTTCCAAATATTCTTTGGACGTAAGGAGCTCTGAGATAAAGGAGGTAATCACAGATCATCTGTATGAAGCTTTGCAGGGTCAGGGCCATAACTGTTTTTTAAATGGAAAGTAAAAATGTGAAACGCTTTCTCATTTCAGAAAATACTTCTGCAGAAACGCAACAACTTAGTGGACAGAAACCTACAGCCTAGCTGCTGAAATGCTGGGTCCTTCTAAAATGAAATTTCAGAAAGAACTGTCCTCCTGTACGCAGAAAAGCTGAGGACAGAGTCTAAGGACGAAGAGTCTAGCTTTGAGCTTTGCTTCATATGTTGTACTTCAGTGTACCAAAAGCAACAGCTGTTTCTTAATTAGGTGCTGCTGATTAGTGATACCACTCTGAAATGTATTCCACTTAAAGTTGTAACTCTCATGATTACATGTCCTACCCATCAAGATATTGAGGCCAATCCCATCAGTGTGCCACCTTTGTGTAGAAGAAATATTCAACAAAATTTTACTACTCAGAGGATACTGTTTAATTATTAATGAGTTTTCTTTTTAATATTTAATCTGCAAGGACTAAGTGAAGCTGCCTGGACTGACTGGGTGTCTGAACTTGCTACAAAGCAGGAATATTTCCAAGTCAAATCTTAAGTCAAATAAAGTCGAGCTGAAAGCTGATATAAACAACTAGAGATGCACTGTATCTGGTCTGGAGAGGAACAAGTCAGCCAGAGACCGCTGTTCTTATGCACTTCACACACCCCTGCATGTGCAGCATAGGATCCCTCTTCCTGGCAGCTCCTGCAGCAGAATTCCCTACCTAGAACTGGAGAGTGGCTCCCTCCTACCTCCCATTGCAGCGCCTGCCTGGGAACGGGGCTGGGGCCAAGGGAGGAACACCCAGAAAGCCTTGGAGCTGCGTTACGCCCATGGGCTCTCTCAGTATGACAGAGTGGCCTGCAGGCAACTGCAGTTGTTGTTATCAGGGCTGAACCCAGAAACTCGCCTCTTTCAGTGACACCTCAGTCTTTGTAGCTCATGGCATGGGAAATACAGGGAAGTGATGTCTGCCAACACACCTGTTTTTAAAGTCTTAAAACACTCTGAATCAAGATCTAGCGTGTTTTGACAAGGTGAATTATCCTTCTTGAAACGTCCTTGGCTTGCTGCCTCATTCATTCTCATGAGCCTTGTTTGCACTGGCAGGTTGCCGCTTCAACACAGCAACGTCATCTGGTGCATTTAAGCTTCATACGTACTGTACCTGCGGGACACACTGCAACCAGCTAGGAAGCCCCGAGAACATATATTTCTTGGTGCATGAGAGCGCTAATCCTTCCTCTCTTTTCAGTTTAAGGTTGTTTCTGATCTGCACTCTTTGGGGAAGGACTCCCTTGCGTGTGTGTCTGGGTGGGGGGAAAGGTTATTAAGAACTATTCGTTAAATAAAACCTGCCAGTAAGTGTTTTGCAGTGCATAGATCAACACTGCCATACTTTTGGAAATCAAAATCACCTTGTTGCAGGTTTCTGTATGACTGTTGGAGCATGGCATGGCACAGTTGTAGAGGAAACTCCCAGTATTCCTATTCATGCAAGTTATGGGCCACAGTATATGGTGTCTAACTTGACAGTTTTAGCCTTGTGTCTTCAATGAAGACGACAAGCAGATAAATCCTAGGAGTTATTCTTCCGAAGAATAACTAGTGATATTATAACGCCTGGTTAAGGTGGTAATAGTAGTTAATTATCCATTTGCTGCCTCATGGAATCTTTTTTTGAGGAATAGAACTATGTATGAAATGACAAAAAATCAGCACATAGATCCATAACTTTTCTCAAATTTGACTTTCTGAGATGGATGTAAATGTATTTTACCAACAGTTGAAATACATTCCTTCTGTGGACAAGTATAGGGCCAGGACTGCGTGCTAGGGAACGAAATCTGTTTTCTTCTCTCTTTCTCTTTAACCTTGATAGAATTGATCCTTACTGAATTTAAGTTTTGTGGAAACTTGTTTGCTTTACAAAGCCTCATTTTTATTTTAAAATAAAAAATTATTTTTAATTTTAATCTTTCATATTTAAATTTACTTAGAGCACAAAGAGGATACAGAGAATAGCTTTTCTCAGTATGTGTGTTGTTCATCTTACAGGTATCCATATAACCTCTATATGCAACAAATTCATTTAGGATGCATGAGAATTACCATTAAATTAGCCTACATCAAGCATGGGACCAAAGTGCAGAACATGGTCTTCTGTTAAGGCTACCAGAACAGAGATAGCTGCATGAAGTGCTTTGATATTTATGCTTTTGTTTCTAAGCAGGGTATCTGAAATGAACAATTATTTCTGGACGAGGAGCAGCTAAGGACTTTGGGTTTGTCTAGTTTGGAGAAAAGGAGTCTGAGGGGCAACCTCATTGCTCTCTGCAGCTTCCTGAGGAGGGGAAGGGGAGAAGGAGGTGCTGAGCTCTTCTCCCTGGTATCCACTGATAGGACGTGTGGGAATGGTTCAAAGCTGCTCCAGGGAAGGTTTAGACTGGACATTAGGAAGCATGTCTTTACCGAGAGGGTGGTCAAACACTGGAACAGGCTTCCCAGAGAGGTGGTCGATGCTCCAAGCCTGTCAGTGTTGAGGAGGCGCTTGGACAAGGCCCTTAATGACGTGCTTTAACTTTTGGTCAGCCCTGAAGTGGTCAGGCAGTTGGACTAGATGATTGTTGCAGGTCCCTTCCAACTGAAATATTCTATTCTATAAATTATAAAGTTGCACTGCCTGATTTTATTTTTATTTTTACCCTGAGGAAAATATAAGCTATAATTTTCAAGTTTCATTAACTGGGATATATCCTGCTACAAGCCACAGCACTGTATCTCTACAACGCCATGAGATGAACGGTGGTCATTACTGCTGTAAGACAGCATATCCCTGTGAAAAGAGCTGATCAGTTTGGTGGACTTTTTTTTCAGGAAATACTTAGAAGCATTTACCTGGCCTAGTGGAGAGAAGTCTGCCCTGAAATCAGGCTAGATATATGTATTGAGGGAACAAACAATCCAAAGTTGAACTCAGCGCAAGTCAAGGAATCCAGGTTTCAGGAAGGAAAGCTCTTTTTTCACATTTAGAGATGTTGATCACCTTGCAGTCACTTGAATCTACAACATGCCGGTGGAGTGGCCTATAGCACGAGCTTTCCTAGCCATGTCAGATTTCTGTTTCTGGAAATCATGAAAAATTCACACCTTACAGACCTAGACTGGTGGGTGAAAGCCCAAGCTGTTTGCCCAAATAAAAAGTCAATCTTCTGCAACAGAAGGGTGACCTGAACACATTGGTCTGGGCGCAGTTCTAGGTCTGGTTTCACCATAACCCAGAATTCTTGAAAGAAGCCTAGACTCTGCAATACAGAGCTGCAACTCCTCTGAAATGTCATGGGAATTTTTAGGTTTTCATTATGTTCAGCCCTATAAAACTTCTGTGAAACACCTACCAACAAGGCAGTTTATACACCCGTCCCTTGGATATGTGTTCCTTCTGTCTTGCTGCAAGGTTTGTTCCCACCTGCATATGCTTGTCCTCTAATGCTGTTCAGAAGAGTCAGATTTGGGGAGAAATCACTAGGCTTTCTTCCATTTTCAAGATGAGACACATCTACCCTTTAGGGAGAGTGTTTTTAAGTCCTTTTCACCATTACATTTGTTTCATGTCAAATTACCATCTTTTCCTTTTTCTTCTGCAGTTCTGCATTGACAGAACACACCAGAGGGTCATTTAAAAAGTTGGAGAAGCTGTGAAGACTCTGTAAAATCAGTTGTACCCTAAATCCCACCAGAGAGAACAGAAAAAAGCATTTCACGCTTGCTTTCAGGGCTGCCAGTTCATGACAGCGTTGCCTCAAGACTGCTTTTTAAGGTAAACCGCTACATCCTAAACCACTGCAAGTGTGACTTATTTGTGCTTGCTAGTTCTAGCCGCTGATGTTAAACTATCACTGCTAGAAGAAGAACCATAGCATACCCTGGAATGCTCTGTCTCTCCTGACAACACATCGTTGTCTTCTCACTGTTCATCCGTGGCTTTGGTGTTCCAGCGTCTGGCAGCCTGAATGCAGGGCCAACCAATACACCTCTGCTACTGCCATGGCTTCAAGAATGTAGATTAAGGGCACTTGCAGAGTAATATATGGAACGTAAATCTTTGTTTAGAGGAAATTCAATTTCCATTATTTATGTCCATGTCTGCGTAACCTGGCTGTGATCTTATGACTGGCCTGTCAGAGTGAGTGTATGTCCATAGCAACAAAACTGTGAAATTATCTTCCTGATCAGTCATCCTTTAACCATACTGGTAATATTAATTCACTGGAGGAAGATCCGACATTTTCCTGTCACCATTCAGAACAGTGGCCTCACAGATAAAGGGGCACCAGCAACCTCCTTTTGAGTCCCTCAGTCCTTTTCACTTTTGAAATTTAAGATTTAATCACAGAAAGTCACTGACGGGGCAGCAGTTTGCCAAGCCTTGACGGAGAGTCACACATTCCTCTTACTTCCAAGTTGGAGTGGTGCAACAGAGCTCAAAATCCCCCTTTTTCTTCAGAAGCAAGCAGAGTCATTCTGCCCATTGTACTTCTTTCAATTAAATAATCTCCCTCTCTTCTATTTTCTTCCTTTCTCAAACCAGTTCCAGCCTTCTTTAGGATCCTTTCAGCAGCTTACCTAAACTGCCCAGACTAATTGGGTGTCTGTTAAACCCTCTGATGGTGCTAGGAAATCCATTCTGCTCTGCTGTTGAATTTTATCCCGGCTATCTGTGTGAAGAAGCTTGCTTTTCCAGTTACTTGGCTTAACTGAGCAGCAGAGCTTGTTTCACTCCAAGCATGGGAAATGTAGATAATGAATTACCTGTTGTGTGATATGTTTCATGATCCTGATAGCCTTTAAAATATTTTTCCAGTTCCATTCTTTCCTACAGCATTACAAATCTGCTTGACAAGGTTATTGGCAGCCTTGAGTTCTTTATATGCCACTGTCATGAAAGATGTATCTGTTCTTCCTTTGCTGTCTGAGGCGATCTTTGTACGTAACAGCTCTCTAGTCCATTGTACTGCTTATCAGCACCATGTTGGCCAGAGCATTATAACTACAGCTGAATGGTGACCAGAAAAAAATCCTATCAATCCAATCAGAAACGCTGTCATTAAAATAACAGAAAACTATAACATTACAAATAAGAAACTTGAACAACAAATACCCCTTTGAATCCAAGTAATTCTGTAGATCCTAAGATAAGATAGTTGCAGCATTATATTCTAGAAAAAGAGGTTGAGGCTTTTTCTCAGCAATACTAGTACACCTCAAGCTGAGCTTCCGTTTCTTATTGGCATTTTACGAGACTATTCAATGTTTCCAGCTCTCACCAGGAATATTTCATAAAGATTTTCCCATGATACATCTTTTTTTTTTTTACTTTCACTGGACAAAGACAAGATAACCTGCTATACTGCATAAGCATATTGCTCCAGTTCATTGAATACTTGGCATTAAGCTTTGATTTGTTCCTGAGTAAAATCCATGAAGCTGCTATATATGTATAATGCTTTCTATGATGTGTGTGTTCTCTATAACCCCAAAACCTTCTACTACTTTGTGTTTTACCTGGGCTCAGGTGCCATAACTCATCTGAATATTTTAAGAGGTATACAACTGACTCACAGAAGAGAATATGCATATCTAGAATCTGCTTATCCTGTTGGTCTGAATACTGAAAAACCTGTTCACTCTCAAAAGTCACCCTGTTCCCCAGGCTTTGTTGACTGAAGGCACTTAAACCAGTAAAGATCATTTAAGTCAAAACTTTTAAATCTTTCCAAGGGGGAGGGCAATGATAAGCAAGAATTATTTTAATCATCCAGTAAAGTTGCCTTCAGGTATTCAGTCAATCCAATCAAAGCCAGTGATCTGCTTTTCTTTGTGACCAGCTTCTTTTTTATAGTAGAACTTGCTTTATGCCAGGAATGTACTCTCTTGTTAGGGATGGTTATTGAAACTCAACTTCCACAATAAAATAGTATATTGTTTTTTATGCTTCACAAGTAGAATAAAATCTAGGCAAAACATCTGATGGATGTTTAGAATTACTAAGTAGGTGTATTTTGGGGGAGGTGTTGAGTATTTTTTTATCATTCAAGGTAAAATCAGTACTAAACAATCTCATAGACTAGCAGCAACGTAATCAAACAAGCTGATTGGGTAGGAAATAAGGAATGAGGCTAAACAGAAATTTATATGATTTACTGCTGAATGTTTATAGTGAAACTCTTATTTCTGTTTGAGAGAATGGAACGTTTCCCATATAATGCCATTTAAGCTTTAAAGGAGATGAGCAGTTTCAGAAAGGATTTCGGATTTGAAATAGACATGAAGTAGATACTGCCTGGAATTGGGTGTATTTCCATTGTGAACATGGAAAGGCATTTAGAGCCAAATGTGGTTAGATCCCTGTATAGTCCTATAATTCAGACTGAGAGATTTTTTTGCTGACTTCAGTGGCAGTGGAAGGAGGGACAGCATAACTCTATTGGATTTTGCATGGCAAATGTCAGCTTCTCATCACAGGACCATGCATATGCTAGAAAAAATGAATTCTTTAGTTTGTACCTTTAGATTTTTACAGTTAATACTACTGTGACACAAGATACTTGAGATACTTTGCATAAAGTCCCAAAGTACCTGAAGGGCCCTGCCACTCCTGTGCTCTTGCTACCAAGCAGCACTTGGGCATCTGCTGTTTCATTTGTTCATTTAAAAGAGCATGGACACTTCTCAAAGTTATGCAGAAATTTGTCTTTGCTGGTGATGTAAAATATAAGCTACTATACGATACAAAATAAGAGAAGAAAGATGAAGTTTTCAGATTAGATTATTGAACCTCTGTGACTACTTTGTATTACTATACAAGTGATTCAGAATTACTTGATTACAGAAGTGGTGAACAGACTGCAAATGGGTATCTTCGACCTTAGTCAAAAATGACAGGAATGAATCAATGTGCTATAAATTTGCTCATGATATCAATCTCTAATGGAAAAAAAAAAATCTAAGTGCCTCTTGGTTGAGATTTTTTTTCAAGAAACTACAGCTGAATTGCTGCTGCTTTCTTTAGGAAAATAAAACTGAACAGGGTTATTTATTCTCACAGAAGCCTGTGGAATTTTTGCATAGTTTAGGTAGTATAATGCACTAAGCCATTTCTGTTTAAGAACGGCAAGCTGTTATGTGTGGTCTCATCCACGCCTGTCTTCCACATCTCCCTCTTTCACAGCAGGGCCAGAAGTTTTTCCTTTTTTATCATCCCACTCATGTTGGCTGGCCAAGGAGGGCTCCACCTCCCCTGGAGGGGGGACAGCCCAAAGGCTGTCTGTCAGCTCCTGAAGGCCTCCTGCCTCTGCCCATTGTAAACCACTGACCTGTGTGAAAGGTTTCCCCTTGCACTTCCAGGCCCTTGAACCTGTCGGTGCCATTGATGAAGACCTAGAAAACAGTTCTGATTTTGTGTAATTATTCCAGGTAGAGATGTCTTTTACCATAATAGCTGCATTGGACAGGCCTTGCAGTTGTATAGGATAATGATGTTATATATGCTATGGTAGTTTGTGTATGTGTGTGTGCAATATCCCTATGCTCAGGAGCTTGTAGAACTACCACTTTTTTAATCAATAACCAGGACATCGCTATTGCTTGCAGGAGAATGAAATAATTTGTAAACTATACTCTGAATCAAAAGCTTAAATCAGCTCAGTTAAACGAGAACGGAAAGCTTTCTAGAGATCTGCCAGGCTAGGTTTCAAACCTGTTTTGGCCGATAGCAGTTTGCTCACCTAAACAAACCCCTCCGGTACCGCGGCGTTTGCCTCCCCGCAGAGGCGCGGCCGGCAGGTGGTGCCCGGGGCCCGCCGTGGGGTCCCGGCCCCGCTCCCGGTGCCCCTCCGGCCCCGCTCCGGTCCCGCTCCCGGTGCCTCTCCAGTCCCGCTCCCGGTCCCGCTCCGGTCCCGCTCCCGATCCCCCTCCGGCCCCGGCCCCGCTCCCGGTGCCCCTCCGGCCCCGCTCCAGTCCCGCTCCCGGCCCCGCTCCGGTCCCGCTCCCGGTCCCCCTCCGGCCCCGGTCCCGCTCCCGGTGCCCCTCCGGCCCCGCTCCAGTCCCGCTCCCGGTCCCGCCCCGGCCCCGCTCCCGGTGCCCCTCCGGCCCCGCTCCGGTCCCGCTCCGGCTTCCTTCGGCCGGAGCGGGGGCGGTCGGACACTTCCTGAGCCGGGTCATCACGCCGAGTGAAGTCAGAACGGCAGTAGAGAAATAAAATCAGTGCAACGCGTGCAGGGAAAAGCCAGACTTCGTCCCGTGTTGCTCGGGTAGGAGATTTCCTTTGTCACGGCTTTTCCAGCGCCTGGCCAGATCCCAGGGTCTCACCTGTTATTTGGTACAGGAGGCGTAGTAAAGCCTTGCCACCAGTTATAGCCCTTCCGACTTAAAAGTGGTTTATTGCAGACACGGTTTTTTACCGCAAGAGGAAGCCTTATTGGTAGCGTACTTTAATTATGCTCTGAAGCTAAACAAGGAAAGAAACTGTTCTGAACACAGGAAGCTAAACAGCTGATCATACATTTGAGTTCCTGTTTCCACGGGGGACGTGCAAGTACTTGCGTGTTGCTGAACTCCCAGCACATCAGCAATCTGTTAAACGGCTGCACAGTGCGGGCTTTATTAGGAAGGGGAGGGTACATACTACGCAGGGTTAGGCACCTGCTCTCTCTTTGCAGTCACCAGAGGGAGAGAGGCAACGGAGATCAGGAGACTGAATTACCCTCGGGGAAAAACCCTAGCTCTTTTCACTAACTGTAGAGGAAGCCTGAAGAAACTAAATGGAAATTAAGTACTTAAACAGGGTAGCTACTTTAATTCACCACTGCCTAATGCTAGCTGTGGACTTAGTATACCTGAGGCTAATCATCATGATTGCCAGATCTAAACTACTTGTGTGAACTGTTACTGGAGGTAATAAGGTTCCCACTAAAAAGCCCCATTTCCTTCCTTTTTTTTCAGAGCCGAATCTTTCTTTGGTGTTAAAAGCAGAGGTGTGTATATTGGAATGAAGCTCACTTACTCTTTGGAAGCTACATGCATGATGTATAGTACTGTATTGCCTGGTCTGAATGGATAACAGCTATGAGGCGCACATTCTGCCTCCCAAAGGAGAGCATCCCAGTGACTCTGGTAACTCCTCTTGCCGTGCTCCTGAAAAGTCTCATTAGCTGGGGAAAGCGCAAACCCTCTCTGGAAGCCCCTAAAGTAGATGGAGATTATTGGAACCACGCCCACAGCGAGTAGGTCCATTTAAACTGTAAAAGCCCTGACAACTGAAATGTTCCTAGGATGCTTGGGGTGTTCTGAACCTTCTTACGAAGCATGGCAGAAAGAATTTTCTCTGATTTGAATCACTAGAGGATTATTATGAAAGCGAAGCTTAACTGGTGTAAAACAAGCAAGAGAGAGGCAAGGCTGAGACCCAGAACATGTGTGTTCCCAGCTACATCTTTCAGCAGGTTCAAAATGTTCCCTGCCCCTGTAACCCGCTTGACTTGTTTTCTCTGAGCACATCTTGTCTGTTTCAAGCACTCAGTAAACATGAACTTTAGCTCTTCAGCGGGAAAAGGAAACACAGATAATTATTTGCTTACTATTGCTGTGTTACAGGCATACAGCTTCAACTGAGTATTTAGCCAACCTGCTTGGCAGGCCGTCCTGGCTCTGCAGGTAAGGTTCCTATTTGCAGCTTGCAGAATATTATAGAGAGTTTGCAGAGCCTGCTGCATTGCAGAAGTGGGGTGAGAAAGTCGATGGATCCCACCTGGCTCTGTGCAGTGTCTGTTAAGGGTCATGCATGCCTATGCTTTTGACATACTCCATTTCAAGGTCATTTGCCAAAGCGGTTTCCCCCTTGTCTTTCTCCTCGCTGCGTCTGCGTTCCCGTTTCTCTTGTTGCTCAGTATCAGCGACAGGACACTGGGTCAGGGCTCCGTGTTCTTTGTGGGTACCGGGGCGGGGGGAGGCACACATTCAGGTGCAGAAAAGCAGCAAAGTTCTTTTCAAATGAGCTTGAAAAACCGCAGTCCCCAGTTCCTACTGCTCTAATGCTGGAAACCGGCCAGGATCTCGAGAAGAAAAGAAGCAGCGAGACAATTCTGCTTTTGTCCTGGCTTTGCTAGTTAATCTCGAAACACCTCGGGACGCCTCTGTAAATAGATACCAGTTGAAAAGAAACTGGAAGGCGGGGAAGGACGAGGGGCGCCTTGCTGTACACAGGGGGGCTGAGGGCAGCCCGCAGCCGCTCCTCGGTTTTCATCACGGATCGCTTTCCCGTGCGAGGCTCCTTTTGCGAGCTCTCTTCCCGCTGCTCTCAGCGCCCCTCCCCGAGGCGGCGGGGCCGGCAGCCCCCTCCTTCCGCCGCCGGGGCGGGGGGAGGCGCCCGGCGCCGCTAGAAAAGGGCCGCCTCGGCGGGGGTGGCGGGGTCCGCCTGCGGCCGCGGGGGTGCGCGGGGCTGGCGAGCAGCGAGCGAGGGTGGGCTGCTGGAAGGAACAAGTGGCTCGCACTTGACAAGGTACGTCCTTTACTAAGGGAGAAATACGGTGGGGTTTATTGGAGAGGGGCTTTTTCCTCTGGTAGCGACTCGATGTTGTCTTATCTTTAGTGGTTTAGTTCTGTTCTTGTGGTGAAATCCATCTGACTTCGCTGAAGATAGTGTACTGGTTTGAACCTGTGGATTGACTGGGCTTGTGCCAGTCCTGCCTTGAATAGTGTCCTCCATGCCTTGTTTGGCTGTACCACATCCAAGAAGGATGTTTATGTACTTCTGTATCTCTGTGTGTCTGTAGGTGGATTTGTATTTCAAGCTTTTCCTTTTTGAGGACCTCCTGCCCAGCTACAGTGATGTGGTTCTTGGAAAAAATCAGAGCATCTCATGAAAATGGAAATCTTCCTAGCTCCTCCTTCCTGGGACTGCCACCTGGCCAAAATCTGCCTGAAAAAGCCCGACTGGGGGCTGCTGCTTTTCCTAATGTGCTCACCCCTGATAGGATCCCTGAATTCTGCATTCCCCCCAGGCTGACCAGCTCTGGCTCTGTTAAAGGCACTGGCTCCCACCAGGACCACAGTTCAGAGGATGCAGATCTTAATAATTCTGACTACAGCCCCAGCTCTTTGCCACATCTCATTCAGGTGGAAAGTGCTGAAGAGATCCCAGCCCTGGAGGAAGAAAGCACCAATTCGGACCCACAGTCCCAAGCAGCGCTCTCCCTGCCTCACTTTCCTAGAGCCCCCACTTCCTATGGCTTCTGTACTTTGCTGGAGAGTCCCCACACCAGGAGAAAGGAGTCCATCTTCCATGGTGACCTACATGGTGCTCTGCCCAGCCTGATGCTCTCTCGATCCAGAGCTAACACATTCAGTGGCAAAAGGAGTATGTCTACTCCCATTGCTATCAGCTTTGCTTCTGTGAAGCTGCCTCCCAGGCATCTCTCTCTGCAGAGGCAAGGTGCCTGTGATAGCGATACTGCCTCCTCCAGCGATTCCTCTCCTTTCAGTTCTCCACTTCTCAGCAGGTCACCTCCCAGGTCCTGCTCCCTGAACAAAACACAAAGTCAGGAGGGATTGCTCTGCCGAGCGCTGAAAGCCAAGAACAAATCCAGCATGGCCAGGAACAATTCTCTCTCTACAGAGGAGAGCAGCTCCACTGATAACAGCCCCAGTGCCATCAGGCGTGCCTCAGAGGGGCTGCTTGCCCCGCGGAGCTTTAGCTTGTCATGTTCTCCCGTTTTTCCCCTGGACCTGACCTGTAGCTGGGAGAGACTAGTGGGAGAGAGCACTGTGGTAATGGACAGGGGAGGCATGTTGAGGCTATCGGCTGAATACTGCTCAGAAAATGAAAGGCTACGGATCCGCCTGATCAGTGCAGAGGGTTTATATGATGACTCTGTAGAGCCCAAAAACATAAACTGCTGTATCACCTTCTCCCTTGTGCCAGGGAAAACACAGAAGCAGAGAAGCACTGTTATAAAGAGAAGCAGAAATCCCATCTTCAATGAGGACTTCTTTTTTGATGGCATTGCAGAAGAAGAGCTTTACAGCCTCTCTGTAAGGATGAAAGCAATGAATAAAGGGTGCAGTATGAAACGGGGTTACACCTTAGGAGAACGGGAACTGCCTTTAATGAGTATGTTGTCAATGTAATACTTAAAGCAGACTAATTTTGTCTTCTGAAAGTTTTCTACTAAATAAAGTTTTGGGTTGATGTTTTTCTTTTCTGTTTTTTTTTCTTTTTCTTTTTTAATATTTTAAAACACTACATTGCTTGGTAGTACTCCCATGCTGTTGTGCCTTATTTTGCTGCTTAACACTTCAAACTCTGTGAGGTATTTGCCGTTAAATTTAAAGGTGATTGTGGAGCAGACCTTCTGCCTGTTGAATAGGAGAGGAGGGCAGAAGGGCTTGTTTGCCTTTAGGATAAAGGATTAGGCAGTTACCAAGTCAAAGCTATTCTTGTTTATGGCTTTCAGGGTGTGGAAGGGTTGTTTTTCACTCACTCTGGTCCCTAAGCCGGTGCACAGCATGTGCACACAGTAGGCACTGAACTCTGTTGCAGCTCCCAGGTACTTAACATCAGTTAAATAGACTGTTTTGACAGCTCTTGTATTTACATAAATTAATGTTTTAATGCACCCTGTGTTCGGGGAGGGGGAGAGAGAGAATATAGTTTGTTTGGGAATCAGCCCTTCTCCTACAATGGGGGTGGACGATTTAGACTCCCAAAGCAGGTGTAAGCTTGTGTTGATGGTAACAAGATTGGTTTCTGAGCAGCAGCTAAAAGACAGTGCAGGTGGGGCTCTCTTTCTCTCCACAGACCTATACTATCAACCCTGAACAGTGAGGTGGCTCCTGCCTGGAGTCACTATGGAGGGGGGGTGATTGGTGTAGCACAGTTAGTATCTTCAGTTACCTTTCCTTTCCGTGGCTGATTTCACAGCTGTCAGGATGAAGTTGCCAGGTAATTGTGTTTTGGTCAGGAATGTATCCTGGAGCTGTAATGCTCAGCAATTCAGCTATCACATCCTTTCTGAAACTGAAGCAGATAGGATAAGATATTAATATGGCAAGGGCAAAGGATAGTTTGGGATCTCTGGGTTGAATTCCTGCTTCAGCTAATGACTTGCTGCATACCTTGTTCAAGTCATTGTGATAAAATTAGGATAATCTTTCTCTGTCCTGTACCAGCAAATGGTGAGTGGCTGAGGCACTTGCTTTAACACCAAGAGAAACACAAAGGTGCAGAGCTCCTGCAGGCTTGAGGCAGCCTTCTTTTTTTTTCTCTTCCCCCCTGCTAGGTAAAACAGATAAACTCGTAGAAACTGCAGCTGTGCAAGTGGGAGGAGGCAGAAACTCTTGTCTTGAAAATCCAGGCCTGTTGCTGCATCCCTTGATTAAGTTGCAGGCTTCATTATGTGAAGGTAGATAAGCCTTAATGGAAGAGCAGTCCACATAGGTGTGGGGCACAGAAAAGGAAGGTTTTCTTCTGTGTTCCCTGTGAGGCCTTGCTTATGTCAAATCTGCAGCTTAACAGCTCTTTCTAAAAGATTTCTAGCAGATCTTTGCCCTGCCCTGTTCTGGCAAGAGTATGACTGCCCACAAATCATGGGACTATTCATGGGAGGTTCTGGTATTGAATCATTTCATTGTGTTTCAGACTTAAGTACCCCAGGAAGGATTTTTTTCCTTCTGATAGCAGAAAAAGCCCGAAGGATGTTAACTGTGACCATGAGTGCTCAGAAATGTCCACTACTAATCCTTGAGCCAGCTCACGTGAGATGCTTCTAAAAACAGAATCCTTGTACAAAGGACAACTTGCACAGGAGAATGGCTGGGTATATTGCCAGAAGCTGATTGTAATCAAATGAAAGAATAATCCCTTTGTGCTAAAGGAAAGAATTAAATGTACTGACACACTGCGCAGCCCGAGGTGATGCGCTGATACTTGTATCGTTGAATCTGGGCAAACTGACCATAAGGGAAAAGCTAGAGAAAGTGGGGACAAGTGGAATTTAAAAATGTGACTTAAAGAAAGAATTAATAATGCTGCAAAAAATTGAGCCCATTTAATTGGTTATTGCATGGGGCCTCCTGAAGGAAGGCAGAGGCTCTCTATTCAGACTTGTCCACCATCATGTTTTTAGTTCTTGGGACTTAAGGTCTCTTCACAGGTATACCCACATGGAGAAAGAGGCTGAGATAATGCAGAAGAGAACAGTTACGTGTGTCAGAGGATCATGTACAGTCACATACAGTGGGTATCTCTCTGCCCTGTGATACACACTGTGCCAGTGCTGTGCTGCAGGGACATGGAATGACGGAACAGTTGAGGTGGGAAGGGGCCTCTGGAGACTGTATCGCCTAACTCCTGCTGAAGGCAGGGTCAGCTCCAGCAGGTTGCCCAGGACCACGTCCAGTTGGGTTTGGAGTGTCTCCAAGGACAGAGGCTCCACAATCTGCTTGGGAACCCTACTCCAGTGTTTTACCACCCTAACAGTACAAGAGTTTTTCTTTCTGCGTAAGTGGAATTTCCTGTACTTCAGTTTGCGCTCGTTGCCTCCTGTCCTGTCACTGGAGACACCTGAGAAGAGCCTGGCTCCATCCTCTTCACTCTTTCCCATTGGATATTCATACACATCACTGAGATCTTCCCTGAGCCTTCTCTTCTGCAGGCTAATGGGTGTAGTGTAGTTACTGGCATAAAAGAAGTGCTTGTGAAGTCTTATCCTTCATCAGGCAGGGAACGACTTAAGTCCTTGGAGAAAGTCATCCCTTCCTGTCATAGGAAAATAAGTTTCCAGCTGGGCTCATCTAGTCATGTATTTAAAGAGGTAAAGGCTGCATCTTTGGTTGGTTGAAAGAAAACTGAGCTGTTTTTAAGGCTCTTTAAACAATGACTTATTTCTGAGAAAGCTTCCTTACAGAAGTTTGGTGGTGGGACTGCATGCTCTAGGGTGACTTCCTCCTTCAGCTGAAAGCAGCAGCAGACTTGCAGACCTGATTCAAAGGCAGAGTTTAAGCCTGGGAAGGACAGCTGGACTTCGCCTGTGTTTCTCTGGTAAATAATCTAACTTCAGGTTTTTCTTGATAACTTTCTTCTTCAATATAAGAACTTTGAATTAAGTACCTGTTCAGCTACATTAGCCAGACTCAGGGCTAAGTATGACTGTAACACTAGATGGAAAACATTTTTGGTGCCCCCACCCATTTTAGTGTGCCTCTTTACATTTTGGGGTATTTGATCCTTTTTGTGTTGCTTATCAGAGTGTTGTTCTTATTAGCAATGCAAAGCCATAATACAATTTGAACACTTCCATTTGCTTTAATATTAGAGCGCATAGGACTTGTTTTTTTGTGCTCTTAGAGGTCAACTAAGCTGTAAGTGGTGAACTACAATGCTGCCTATGCTGCAGCTGCTTTCCAAAAGCGTCAGCCTTATTGGGGCTCTTACGTAAAACACCTGCATAAGCAAACAAGAAGGCCACTGGGTAGTTCAGCCTGGAAAAACTCATGATGCCTCAATGCTTATGTGAGAGTCAACAGCAAGAAGAAAATCCACCTCCTGGCATTAGCAAACAACTACCAGAGTTAAGAAATACTCTCTTCAGAAGTTATCTGAACTTCTAAAATACCATGAAGATACGGTAGCATAAATGACTCTCAAGCAAAACTCCTGCTTTGGCATAGTCTGATCAGCTGTGTTAGTGGTGCTCGCTGGTTGGAAGGTCACGTCTTAATTTCATTTAAAGAAAAACCCTGGCAATTGTTTGAGGAAAAGAAGGTCTTTCTGCCAAGATCCTGGACTCGTGTTTTGCTAAGCAAATATTATTTGTTTCAGCTGCACTGCAAGTACCACTTGTGCTGGCCTTTTCAAACCCAGTTATTTTAAGCATGTCTCTTCAATTCTGGACAAATGCTACTGTAAAGCAAGTCTTATGTTTTTCTTTCCAGAAATCCACACAGGTTATACTCAAATGCAGTTTGTGGTGCAATGTACCGAAGTAGGGCAGGGCAAAATGCAATTCCTATAACTGTGCTGCTTTTCAGGTACAGTTCAGGAATAATACCTAGGGAAACAAATATCTATGACCTAAAAAGCCTAACAGAACAGACGTGTAGACTGGGGATTAGGTGGCACAGCGTATGCAGTGTCAAATTCCATTTATTGCACTGCTTGTTCTAAGATGCTCCCATTTCTCAAACTGGCTCTGGAGGGTCACTGCTGAAAACGGCACCTATGCCACCTCCAGGTGCCTCCTCTGAGGGGGCTTTTTGAGGAGGCTGGTACTTCTGTTCCTGCGGCTTGGCTTTTCAGTCAGCTGTAGTGACTGTGGTGAAAGACTGAGCGTATAATGGGGCCTAATGGGCAAAAATTCTTCTAGTTTTTAGTCTAACTATTAATAGCTGTGGGTAACTTTTAGCTTCCTCAGAGAACTGAGGAAAGAACAGCTAGATGAATGTACAAATCTGCGAAAAGCCTATCTTCAGGTTGCCAAGCTACTTACCCCAGGCTGGGGAAGTTGTCCTGCAGAAATCTGTAAATTGAATTGCTCAGCATAAGGACCTCTCTGCAGGACCGCTGGGGAGGGCATGCCCCAGGCCATGTTCTTTCTGTGCCATCCCCATGCTCTCCAGTGACTGCTGCCTGCTTCAGAGATGGGCAGTTGTCCTGCATCTGGGTTAGAGATCATCTAGCTTGCAGAGGTGACTGAATTGTTGGGCATGGTATTTGGCCAAGGTAGGAAAGGTAATGAGTCACATCTATTGATGGCTTTTTGCAGCAGGATGTTTGATTAAAACAAACAGTAGCCTTATACTCACAAGATGAATGGCATAATTAGATGCTATCTGTTTTCCATTACTATCTGCTCCAAAAATAAATGCATATAAGATTAATCTGCATATTTAAATGAGATGGCATTTCAACACAGACTTAATGCTGATGACTGTCACTGAAATGTACTCTAATATCATTATTAATAGTGTCTTAGAAGAAAAGACTAAAATTATGCTGAACAATCTGTCTTCATAGCAGAGGTAAAATGAAGTTTAATGTTGCAGAGTGTCTGTGAACTAACCTACTCTGCGTCAGGCTGATTGATATAAAACGCAGGTGGCAGGAGGGCACAGAGCTGCAGATGCCCAAATCCAGACCTCAGTCTGGTCTGTGCGTAGCATCATGCAGAGTGGGGAAAAGGGGCTACATTCTTTTTTGTGCATCGGCCCATTGTGCCTCGTTGGGGTTACTAAGCAAGTCAGGTGTTTTATGCTGCTGGTTCTTTGCATTTAAAGGATCCTTGTGAAAGGAAAAGAGCTTCCAGTAGGTTTTGGCTCCTGTCAGGAACAGAAATGGCTACATCCCATGTTGCTGGTGGTGTATGGCAATTGGGGTGAGCTATCAGGAATTGAGCACAGTCCCAGAGCTGAGAGCAAGGGTCCAACAAACAGGAGTGAAAAGACTTAACAGCCTCTTTTGCCACCAGATACCACAGGTAACCAGACAGCTCTGTCTTCTGATTTTGTTATTTCTTCTGTTATTACTTTTCTATTTCTGGCTATCAATGTTCTAATGCTGCAGAATTAGCTATCCTGAGTGGTACAGTGAGAACCTGACCTTGTCAAGCATTGCATGTACTAGACAGGAAAGCACTGAACAAGATTTTCCAGCTTGCTTCCTTTCTGTTAAATCTTAATGATTTTTCTATTTGCATTTCTCAGCCTCTTCAGTGCAAAATCAGGAAGCATTTGAAGGAGCATACGGTGAGAGAGAAAGTTGGCTGAAAAACCTTAGAGTTGCTTCTTTTTGGTGAGAGGGCCAGCCAAAGTTCTGGGTCTTCATTACATTGCTATGCTGAAGAAGCATGTACAGGGAAGCAAGTCACAGCCCATCTGTTTAAACTGTTGCTGTGAAGTACAGGAGGTCACACAAGTTTAGTTTTCCAGTGCTTGCATCCCTGCATGCTGTGGATTTCATATGGCTATATCTTACCGTGTTCCTTAGTTGCCTGTAAGGAAGAACTCTTCACTGTCTTGACATAATTGGTGAGAAAGACATTGGGAAAAGCACTCAGGTAAGAGACGTATATTAAAGGTGCTCATTTTCTCACATACAGAGGCAAAGGATGAGATGAGGTAGCTTAGAATGGCACTGCATGAATTCTCATGATTATTTCTATCATCCCTTTATGAAAGTGCACAGTTCCAGAAGTTGAAACTGTTTAACTTCAATCTTTGCTCTGTTTTTGGTGTTTGTTTTGTTTGTTTGTTTGTTTGTTGGTTGTTTTTTTTTGGGGGGTTGGGGGGTGTGTTTGGTTTTTTTTGTCAAACCTTCCTGTGCTAACCATTAGCTGTTTCCAGTGAGCAATAAACCTGAACTTACCATACCAGTAAATATAATAGCGGTAACAGATGCTGTCTTGAAATGCCAGAGCCAACTTAAGTTTGTCTGAAGTTCCCCTGATTTCACCAGATTATTTAATTTATGTAATTGTGATTCTAGAAGATACCCTGGTTGTAAGCATGTATTGCTTAACCCTTTCTGGCAGCCCAGTGCCCATAGCTGTACCTGCCAGAATTGCTTTGGGCGGAAATCCCAACCATTAAATTCTGCAGAATGAGTTGGGTACTGGGCACAGCTGGCTTTTGCAGTGCTGGATGCCAGAGCTACAGCTGAGCTGGAGGCCCCAGCTCGGCTCCTGCCTGTACTTAAGCAGTGTGACAAAGCTTTGGTGTGAAAAACAGGCTCAGCATGACCTGCTGCCCAGTCTGTATGGACTGATGTGCTGAAGCTGAAACTGAAACTAAACCCTGGAGGTGAAGTCGGGGTGGGGTGAGGAAGGGGGGGTCACCTACTGAAGCTTGTTAAAGGCAAATAGCTCATGCTGGGTGCTGGCAATAGCAATGTCACTGATGATGAAAAAATGGCTGTGGTAACTGCTGACTTTCACACCCCTAATTAGCTGGCTGTCAAAGCTGATTCAAGGCAGTAATTCAGCTGTGCAGTCTTGGATCAATTGGTCTGTGGGGGAAGGAGTAGAGGCAAGCCTCCACAGACGATTTTTAATGGATAAGAAAAGTTCCCAAACTGGCAAAGCGGAGGCTTTGTCAAGCAGGGTGCTGTAAAGGAGAATACCCAACTAGGTGCAACTGGCTTCAGAAACATCTCCTCAGATAGGGTGATTATCCCTGTGTCCTGACAAGGGCAATGACAGTGCATGTCATGTGTACATGCATCAATGAAGGTGCAATGACAATTGCACAAAGATACAATGCACCTGAGAAATCATTTTGCATTTTTATTTTTGAGATAAAACTTCTGATTTCTGTTCAGAAAGGTTCCTAAACTATTGTACAGCTTTGTTGCTGCTAACCTAGCTGCCTTTGTAGCAGGATGCTTTGCTGGGCTATGTACTTCATCCAGAGGAATTTGAAACAAAACCATTAGTATGAAAAAGTTGGTAAAACTGAGAGCTATTCCTAACCCACTGGGAGCATTGGACATTATCCAAGCCTGCGCAAAACTTAAGCACAAAGCTAATTCAATAGTGAGTTTCCTAAGACTTTTCCTAAGTATTTCTATTGGAAAGGAATGGGCACATCTCGTAAACGTGGATGAGGAGGTGTGTGAAGCATCTGGAATATTTCTGTATTGTTCTAAAAATGCATGTGGCTTCCTTTAGCCATCTGCTTTAAAGATACCTTACTAGGAATGAGTAAGTTAAGGTTGCTTCAGGGATGGGACTGGGTGGAAGTTATGGGACAACAGACCTGTCCAGCTGGCAGGAATGATTTGTCACCCTTGGAAGTTACTAAGCGGGCACAGGAGATGACTCTTTAATGTCGAAGGACCCATGGGAGCAGAACACTTGAGAATTGCATGAATACAAAAGGAAACAAAGGGATATTTAATCTGTGGGACCTTTTTAAAGGTCAAAATGCAGCATACTCTCAGGGAAGTTATTGGAAGAAAAACTGATAAAGTAGAAAACCAAAATGCGTGACTAGGAGTATCAGTATGGAGCTAATCTGCTCCACTTATTTGTATTTCCACTCAGTGTGTTGTAAACAAATATTATTTGGAGACTGGGTACCACTCATAGTTCACTTTTTCTTGATAAGAACTCTTTTTTCCTAAAGAAGAACAGTCCTTGTTATGGCATTGGCCCATGACTTTTTGTCAGCTTCAGAATCACAGAATAGCTGAGGCTGGCAGGGACCCAGAGATTACCTAGTCCAACCCCTTGCTCAAAGCAGGGCCAGCTACAACAGGTTGCTCAGGACCATGTCCAGTCAGATTTTGAGTATCTCCAAAGGATGGAGACTCTACAACCTCTCTGGGCAGCCTGTTCTAGTGCTTGGCCACCCTCAGAGTAAAAAAAGTTGTGGGGTTTTTCTCCTTTTTCTCCTTTTGTGTCGTCATGTTCAAATGGAATTTCCCGTGTTTCAGTCTGTGCCCATTTCGTCTTGTCTGTTCTGATAGCACTGAGAAGAGTCTGACTCCAACTTCTTTGCTTCCTCAAATCACACTTCCCTTGTTCCTTTTATTCAGTTTCACCTTCCAAAGACAGGAGATGACTTCCCTGGATGTGTTTTGCTTATATGTTTTGCTAATACCAGAAATGTAATACAAGATGCCTCGCCCATCTTGGCTTTGTTAAAATACTACAAGTATCTGTGATCTGATCCTGCTTACATTACATGCAAAGGAAATCTCAGAAATATGTCCTAAGTGCCAAATGAAAGACTTTTAATACCCATGAGAGACGTAATGTCATCAGTATAAAATGCAAGTGTTGGAAAACTAAGAGACTTAAAACCTGAAAAGCTAAAAGCTTTACACATTTACTTGTAAGAAATATTGCAATATTTAAAGCCTCCCCTTCTATTATTTGCCAGTAATGCAGAACTTGATGTCTACAAGTGAAATCCGAAATCAGTAAATGTGGCCCATCAGAGGAGCACAAGGCAACTAACGGTCTCATTTCTTATTGAAAGCAGGCATCTTCCAACAATGGAGAACTAGGAAGTGTATAGAAAAAAAGTACACAAATGGAGTACAGCAGAGAGATGAATCAGACTGGTGTACTAAACACTAATAAAAATCATTGCTGATGTTTGCATTCTATATGGGTAAGTCAGCAGAGATCTTGAGATTATATGTTTGGACTGTGGATTGCAGAGAGTTAAAATATTCAAAGCTGTGAGGGCAGGTATTTCCAGTGATTAGCTGAAATGGATAATAAAATTAAATGTCACTGAGAGGCTCCAAGACTCGGTGCATCTATAGTGCTGGTATGGGACAAGGTGGGATATAAATCGCTCCAAGTTGTGAACTTCTGAGAGGTGTAAATATTTAGTATGTGGGATGCCAAACACTGGAGGACTTAGTATCAGTTTCCTATGGAAAGAAAAGACCTATGTGCCTAGAGAATAAGGGTGGGGTGCAGAATTTGAATCAAACTTCCTTAGGAACTAATTTGCTTGCTGCCAGTAGGGACAAAATACCTTAATGAGAAAGGTCTTAAATCAGTACCCTGCCAAAAAAAATGGGCAGTGTAGTATATTTATTACTAGATCCTCAAATATTCTTCATTATCTATGAGGAAACTAAGGCCCTGATCATCAAGATATATGCCTAGAAGGATTTGAACTTTTGGGGCTTTTGTGTCTAAGCTTAAAATAGTGCCTGAAAACTATCAGTGATAATTGGTGTGCATAGTATCTGCAGCTGGTCAGCAGTTGCCTTCTTGGGGTGATTTGCATAGTCTCAACAACCCCTTAAATTGAACTGATGGTGGTAAGCAGCAATTCATCTAGCACTTGAATTAAGTTTTATTACTCAAACTGCTAAAGCTGAGTAGGTAAATAGGTTTGTGCTGGGCTCTAGTAGTTTCTGACAGTGGCCAGTGGAAGTTCCTTTTTCTGTGACTGCCTTGTTTTACTTCTAACCAAGAGGCAACCTGCTCTTGTGGAGAGCTTCGGGCAGCTGTAACTGTGAATGCCACCACAGCAAACGTGCAAATTCTTGGTGAGCTTTTTTAATGACTTCGTGCAGCTTAACTGCATGCTGTGTTCCCCTTTGGGGCAGATGACATGACTGGGTCAGGTACAGCACTGGTATTAGGAGTATAACCCTTCTGACAAGCTGTAGGCAGGGATGTTCCCTGCCTCAGACATATGAGCAACATCGAATTTAGGGTAATAGATATAAAAAAAACCCCAGCTTTCTGTGTGACTGTTATTTCTCACCTGTACCAGTCAAATTACTTGGTAGCTTTCCCAACAGTGAAAATAAATGGAGTTACATTGCTTAATGGAAATCTTGCCTACATAGTGCTTGATCTGCTAAATAAGATAGTTATCTATGGCCTCCCCTCTTCTTGAATTGCAAATGAGGCTTAGAGGGGAAACAGTGCAAGAAACTACAGACAGAAATAGTCCAAGAAGCCACACTTCGCTCTCATTTGTAAGGTTTCCCACAAGAATCTTAATGGAGGGTGGATTGTCCTGTCCTGTGTCTAATCTTAGAGCCCAGCTAGGGGAGCCCAAACTGCCTGCAGTTTCAGGAGGGAACTGCTCCAGAGAGGTGTTTCTGTAGATGGCAGAGGAGCCATGCAGCTGTCAATAAGCAACAGCTCACTCTGATGCTGGGGAAAGGAAGCCCGAACCGCACAGACTGCTTCTTGTTGTGCCTGTAAGGGGTACATAGCAAAGAGGTCTAGCTGGAATACAGGCAACTTAAATCAAAGGGAGTCATTTGGGGAAATACCATCTGCATTGCTTATGATAACCCAATGAAGTGTCTCTTGAAGACACTTATGTGTGGGGTTTTTTGGCTCTGGTTCTACAGCCTGCAGACATTTGGCACTCAACTACTGCCGAGAGAGAGAGAGAAAGAAGTAAGTCTAATCTGGTTTAGGCCCTCTTGGTATTAGGTAGATAAATGCTGTCATTGGTCATTAAATCAGTGTTGGAGGGGGCCCCAGCAGAAAGCCTGGGAGTGAGGGTACAACTCCCTGCTCAGTCCTACCTGTCCCTTTCAGGTCATCTTGGGTGTTCTAGGTAAAATGTTTCTTTTGAGAGTACCTTGGGATAAAAGTTATGCTCCAAATAATGCTGCAGAGAGAAACACAATAATTTGTAACACAACTACAGTGAATTGTGATTCTGGCCATGAAACTCTTTTTAAAATTCTGTTTCTAGGAAAAGGTAAGAATATTCTCCTGAGAAGTATAGTTGCATTGGGATTGCTGCAGGGGGCTTTAAGTTGCACCATCTGCTTGAAAAACTTGAAAACCAGTTGCAGATTTCATAATTCATGGTCTGTACATGAAAAAAAAACCCAAGCCTTGCTTAAAACTCTTCTATGTTCACATCCTCTAGACAGCAAAGTTTATTCAAGGTAAGAGTCTAGAATCATGTAAATCTTCTTTGCATCCACTTTACAGAAAAGTGGAGAGCTTCACCTGAGGATGCCGATAGATGTGCTGCCATCTAGGAACTGCACAAAATGCACGGCAATTCTTAGCAAAGGCTCCTACTCTAATGCAAAAAAAGTAGTAGAAAAATCAATTAAGTAGTTAAGTCTAAAAATGTTGCCTTTGTGGAACCCACAGAATTGTGACCCTAACCTTTTGAAATCACCCATTAAACTTTAAATCAGGACAACATTCCTTCAGCTGACTGTGTGCTAAAACCAGATGGTGGGTCAGTAGATCTGGACGTTGGTATCGGGTGAAGTGATGTCTTCCTCAGGCTATTAAAATATGTAAATGTTTCTCTGCTTTGCTCCTTGCTTCTTAAGTTCTTATTGGTGCTACTGAGAGAAACTTGCTGCTTTTGGAACACCTATCTGAATAGCTTAAAATATCTACATTTTTTTAAGGCTGACTCGACTGTTTTAACATTGCATCTTTGCAGTCTAAAGTTGAAGCCAGTGTTCTAGGCCTGCGGACATTGTTCCAACACAAGTGGTTCCTATAGTTCTTGGTACATTTGCTGTGTTGAAGAGCTCACAGGCATGAGTTATGCATAGGTTTAATTTATGAGAAAGTATTCTGATTTCATGCAGCTGTTCAGATGGTTCATTGTTTTCTGCTCATGCTTTGAGGTTAAGGGGTTCTTGCCCCTTTCCTTGCAGTGCCTACTAGCTTGCTGGTGCAGTTTTGATTTTTCACTATTGCAAGAACTGAAACAATAAAAGCTGATCTTAAATTAAAAGTATAAATTACGGCACAGGCAGATCAATTCTGGCTAACACAACAATATCCTTCCTAAAATACACCTCAGAGTACAACATGTTTAAAGTGTGTCCTGCTTATGGTTTAATTATACCATTTTGTGCAATCAATTCTGTGATTTGATAGTTCTAGGGAGAAAGGTGCCCTTTCAGTGAACACCCCATATGCTGGGCAACGTCTTCTTTGCTCCTACTAAGTTCGGATAATGTATTTTTCCGCTTGGACTACTAAAACTAGGTCATTTCCAATGGTGATACAAAACAGATGTCATGCCTTGTAAGTGGTATAGCTTAGCACTGACATCACTTATCTCCTGTTTCCAGTATGCAGTTCCATCCAAAGAATGGACTGGTAATATCTGAGCACCTGGAGTAAAACTGAAAGTGTGAGCTTCAATACAGATCTTTGTTGCTTTATTTAAATCTAAAGCTACAGGACAAGGGCCATATTGGTATGTAGTAATATAGCCCAGTTACTATAGCTCTTTTCTTGGAAATGTCATACTTTTCACATCAGAGATAGCCTCAAAAGTCAAAACATTATTCCCTTTACTAATGGTTGGACTGATGTGCGCAGAAACTGAAAAAGTAACACTTCATCATGCAGACTGCTTCAAGCTATAATTTTACATAATATCTCTGGACTTGGAAGTTGTTACAGACCCTGAATAAAATAAAAGGGCTGGCTGATATAGAAGAGGCGATTGCCTTTGGTACTGATGTTAGCCTCCCTAGGCTCTCCAGCCCTCCCTGGCAAGGCTACAGCACAAAATGGCTGGGTTTTTTTTCCCCTCCTGGCCCACTTGCTGCTGGAGCAGGCAGCCTGCTACTGTCATAGGCACATGTCTACTTTGCCTATGCCTTCAGCTAGCTTTGACTCTATTAACTATTTCCAGATCCAATACTTGAGCATTCATCTTTGATGTTTCAGATTATTTTGTGGTTTAGTTGTAAAGATAAGAGATGGACCCTTTCCTGATGGACCCATTGACTGCCAGCATCTCCAAGTCTGGCATCTTCCCTGCTTACAGTATATTGACAAAAATAATTTTGCAAGGCTGAAGGCTTGCCTCTTTGATAAAATAGCAGTGCGCAGCATGGGATTCAGCCATGGTCCATTTATCTGCTCATTACACTTAAATTTACAAGATTTGTGACTGTATAGGCTGCAGGACTAAGGACTCAAAGGATGAAAAGACTTGCAGTACATGATAAAAACATACCTCAGATAAAATGAGATATATAAAAAAATTAACCCATGTCTTCCCTGCACTTAGAAACCATTGGTGTCTAAATAGAATATAATCAGTTTCAAAAGAAGAAAGGATATAAAAATGCTGATGCATATAAAGAATGGGATGAGAAGTTGGATTATTTTTTTTTTTAATAATGTAAAGTGACCAAAACTGGCTGTCCTTTGAAATGTTCGTGGGAATAAACCCCCTTTTTTTAATCTCTCTTCCTTATTTTCTCTATTCCATTATAGCAGACAAGAAACAGTTTTCCTTGTAATCGTAGTGCTATTTGTGATCCTGGTTACTGAATTTAGTTTGCAGTAAGGCCTCAAGAAGCAACTTTGAAAAAAGTTTTCTCTTGATTTTGACCTCTTCTGTAGCTAGAACCTGTTAAATAGGTCAGTATGTTTTGTGTTTTGTTTGAGTGTTCTGTAATTAGGTTCTTGTCTGTCAGATGCAAGAACAGGAAAGTCGTTGCTGGTTTTTGGCCTTTTGGTTTATTTTCTTCAGCACTTTTCTAAATTCAGTTTCTTTCTTCAAGGTAATTCCAAATGCATGACCCAGAGTGACAGCAGTTTAAAAGTGAAGACAGTTGTTGTTTAATGTTTTTCTGAAGAGTAACTCTGAACCCTCATTGCAAAGCATTATTATATCGTACATGTGATACAGCAAAGTCTGAAGAGAAGCTTTTGCCCAGGATACATCGCACGAGAAAATTCTTTTTACCATGCTCTCAAATATACCAGGCCTATAGCTACCACGTAAGTAACTTTTTTTTAAAAAAAAAGGCAGGACTGAGTCAGTGGTAGTGGCAATAAGAGCTATATTCCTATGACAAGAGAGGAAGTTTACCCCCTTCTCTCTGCTTTCCATCAGTCCCTCTTCTTCTGATACTGTACAGCCTTCTCCATCTGCCTCAGTGTGCCTTCCTCTTCATCCCCATTTCATTATGTAAGGGTTATTTGAGGGGGCTGGACACTTCAGGTGTGGGCTATATGCAGAAAAACAGAGTAATCTAAAGTTGACATCTGTATATGTAGACTTAAGTGGTTAACTCCATCTGAGTAACCTGAAAATTATGCTGTTTTCCTCTATCATGTTGTACAGATTGTGAGACATAAGAAAAAGGGAAAGTAGCGTGTATGTGCCATAGGTCTCCCAAGAAAATGTAGGTATAACAGCAGCAACAACAGAAATATAGGTCTATTGAAGGGAGGCTTAGGAATGATTTTATAAAACAGCTAATGAGAAAAAAGATCGTTTTCTAGTTGATACATCATAAGGAAAGCTGGGGATCAACCTCAGTTTAATTCACATTTAATGACATGAGCATTTTTGGCTCTGCAAAACTACCGAATTGTCACAGAAGTGCCTCACATTGCCCTGGTGACTGACTTTGAAAATGTGGGTAACAATTATCTGCTTTGGAAAGAGCTGGCAACACACTGCAGCTTGGCTTGTTAGTGGTGCTGTTACACATTGAGTAGTGGTAGGTGCTAGAAGACTTGTTAGCTACATAAACATGGTTAAACTAATGCAGGCCTGTGCTACCAGAATTTCTGTAAACTACAAAAGAAGGAGAGGTAATAAGGTGTAAACAGAAAGGAGAGAGATCCGGCACATCACACAACACTCTAGTCCTACAGGTTTTTTCTATACCATGTCCACTTCAAAGTGACAGAAATACAAACATTAACAAAATCCACTGACTGAGTAGGGCTTGCTCAGGTATATGAAGCAGAAAACATTTAACGAGGAAACTGGTGATATTAAAGTACATCTTAAAACACAATTATTGACTTCCTAATTTAATGAAGCATTGCACCTTATTGGAACAAGCAGTCTGTGCAATAGAAAAGTTTAGGAAATAAACTGAGGCCTCCATATATCTCCCATGAATTTAAAATGCTTATAGAAAAAAAAAAAAAAAAGGCAAGGCCATACTGATGCCAAGCTGACTTTCTAAGTGAAGGAAGGTGGTGGAGTTGCCGAATCACAATGTGCCTTCACCATGTTTTTTTCTCTTCCCTCCCTGACTCTAGCTTCTGAGCCTCTCTATACTGGCACCCATAAATGTTTTGCATATTAAAGATATTAATGGTAAGTGTAACAGAATACTACTCTGTACATGTGAGTGGGAAGCATGCAGCCAGGCTCTGCATCCTTGCTCAGTGCATATGGAAGCAGATTCATAATTTATGTTGCTGCTGAATAAGTCCAGGCACCAGTGCATTGTCATGATTAATTTAACAAAGCTTACTTAGAAATGACACCACAAGTGATAGATAGTGGCATGTTGTTTCACTCTTGTAAGTGCATATTAGATGTTACTTTCAAGGAAGAACAAAGGAATGAAAGCCTGTTTTTCTGAGTCGGTCTGACAGGTAAAATGGGAGGTCGTATATTTCTGACTTTTCCCACATTGGTACATAATTGCTCAGGTGTTGTGTCAGCTGCTTGAAGCAGCTTTGGCCTGCAAAGGACAGGATAACAGCTTCCCCTCATGCAATATCAGGGACTGAAGATCAGTATAATGCATAATCAAGAAGAATGCTCTCATTCATGAGCCCCCGGTGGTTACAGACATCACCTAGCTGGGCTGCCAGCAGCACCACCAGGCTTATTTCGGATGTTTTGGAATTAACCGCTGCATCACATCCGGGATACAGTAGGCTGCCTCCATGTGCACCCTGGTCAAATATATTGAAGAACACTTTGCAACTCTAACTATGTGCCTGTCAGCCACCTAATTCCATGAACTGCTGATGTTTTTTGGTGCAGCTTTGACTTACCAAACAGGTTCTTGAGGGAAGGTTGGCAAACGGTTTGGTTCAGCAGCTGTGCAGTTAACATACTTCCCAGACTGCATCAAAACCGTTGGACCATTGGACCTGCCACGTAAACAAATGAACTTGATATAAAACTGCTCTTAACCTGTAATTTAATGTTTTTGTGGGGGAAATTGCAGAATCCTCATTTCACATAAAGAGATATGTGAGTCATTACACTTGAGTATGTTTATTGTACATGGCAGTTCTTTTCAAAACACACATTTTTAAACAGATGGCTTATGTTGACTATTAATGCAGTTCCTGCAATTCAGTTCAGGTTGAACGAAGTAGGCAGAGACTGACATTCTATTGACATCAAGGCTGGTGTATTGCATCCTCTCCTTATGAATGTTCAAATTCAGATCTGCTACTACAACCTTACTGAAATGTCAACTGTGATAAGTCACGATGTAACTGAAGAGGAGAGATAAGGTACCTGGCATCTTGCTAATTTACTTTTTGAGTGGGATTTACTATTTGCATATTCATGCTGTTATGTTTTAACGGTGAAAGTCCACGTTTGAGCAAATTACTATAAATAAACATAGCAGTAGGGTGAAACTTGGCTCTCTGTCTCCATAGATGTGGTGGGCTCAAAGCACAGGCAAGCTAACTTCCACTATACGGGGAACCCAAATGCATGGTGGTGCTGTGCTCTGCTCATAGTACTGCCCACTGAAGCAGCTGCATGGCCCACAAACACTGCTGTCAGGTTATGGTCCTGCAGGCAAGGCAACTGTGCCAGAAAATAGGAATGGCCGTATACCTGGTGAACGCCGAAGCTCCTCTAGTGCAGTGTTGCGTTGATGCAGGATATTGCAATAGTGACCGGCAAAGGAGGAGTGTGAGAGCAGCTCAGGTGGCACAGCCCAGACTACAGAGCTGAGGCTGCTTTGGGGCTTCCTGACCTGCAGCCCAGTTCATTGTGTTTAATAGTGCCTGACAAGTTTCTCATCTAAGAATTTGTTGCACAGCTTTTGGAATTGGTGTAAACATTCATTCCTGTAGTGTTTCCTACCTTTGTTCTGCATTATGTGAAAAAGTGTCTCCCCTTCTTTTGAACTTGCTACTAGCTTCATTTGATGATCTGCAGGACTTGCATTGAAAGAAACACTGAATAATTGTTCCCTATTCACTGTCTTTGTGTCACCTGTGATTTTATGAGTCTCTTTTGTCATCTGATGTGCTTTGCAGCCTAAGGAGTTCTATGCTATTTCTGATATGGAAGGAGTTTTTGTACCTGTCTTTATCAGTTTTTTCTCTATTACCTCGCCAGTATTTTACTTACTTATCTTAGTCATTTCCAGACAAAATTCTGCAGCAGGTAATGTGTTGGCCCTGAAACTGGCGTGCCATGGCTGCATTTCAGCAGAGGGTCTCCAGCCCCCTGTGACCCGTTTAGGAGATGTGGATTGTAGCTTCTGGAGGGACATAGAGGAATAGGTATGGTTAGGCTTAGTGAAGTAGAGTAGCTATTTAAAACAGCTTAAGAAGTATGTTGTGTCTATTAGATACTCCTTACCTTACCTTTTCCTCCTTCCTTGGTACTCTCCTAAAGCAAATTTCATCTTCTGCTACTTCTATTATTTTCTTTGCTTAAATTTAGTAGTGGAAAAAACCACCACAACATGCATTTCGCATACGTCTTTGGATAGAGGTGTTTTCAAATGTCCTTTCATTATTCAGTAGTAACTTTCTAAACATGCATGCATGGGAGTAGCTTTGTTACAGCACAAAACTGTGTAGTAGTTACGCTACTTTGGTATCTGCTCTAGCAGGGCCTGTGACACACATTCTTGGAAGACGTCCAAGTGTCACTTCGTGATGCTGGACAAGGCTGAGGTTGAAGCAGAACAAGGTCCCTTTTATTTCCAAGTCTGGCACATCTTCAGCATTACAGGGCTGGCACTGCACAGCAGTGAAACACTGCCTCCATGCTGAAATACCACTCTCTGTTGGAGAAGAGAGCTCATTTTCAGTCACACTAATGCAAATACCCAGATAGCCATATTCAACAATCTAATTAAGCCTGAACAAGAGGAGAAACTTGATACTTACAACCTAAAAAACAACTAATCATCTGTCTTTGCGTGGTCATTGCTGGAATTAAAAACCCCCACAGCATTTCTGGGAAAGCCTCAGGAAAGCTCTTTCAGGAACAACATGCAATGCTTAAATTTCTTCCAATTTGTTTTTGATTAGCTTTAACAGAATTTACACAACAAGAATAAAAGCGACAACTATATCTCTCATTACATAAAGTCTGTGAGCTTTCATTTCCGTGAATATACTAACAAATATGAACTTTACAGAGTTATTATTCCAGCACTCTAGAATAGTATTGTGTAAAAAACCCCAAAACACAACCAACCAACCCCAAAAACCCCACCCAAAAAACCAAAACCCTAACCCAAACACAACACCCCCGCTGCCTCAAACCTCCAAAAAACCAAACCCACGCTTTCAGAAAGCTGATGAAATAGCCTGGCTATAATAGATTTATTCTCTAAAAAGCTATAGTTAGCATTTTAGTTGACACCGAGCTCCAGGAAGGAAGTCTTAGACCCAAAGGGACAAACACACTGGATGCTTTTCCAGTAAGGGGTAACTACAGCAACTACCTGGCACAGCTATTAGCTCTCTACAGAAAGGGAGAAGTAAAGTTAAGTCATGCTGCAGCTTGATTAAATATTTGTGAAGCTGATTTAACATCCTTTCAGCAAGTGAACGTGTAATGCTCTAAACAGCTGTGTAAAAATAACCTACAAAAACAGATTCTTTTTATAACTTTTCTTGAAAAATGGCTTCAGAGCAGTACAGGTAATGCATAGATACCAGAAACATTAGGAAGCTGATTAAAACTGTAGCTTGTAATGCTGGTTATTCAGGTTGCTTGACACTTCTTGTCATTGGAGCTGGATTTCAGTCATTTGTCACTTTGTCAAATTATAAGTGTTTGGCCTGATGTTTTCCAGCCTGAATGTTAACCTCAGGCTGCATTTTAGTGAGAAGCATTGATCAAAATACACAGCCTTCTCTAACAATCGAGTTTAGGAATGAGATCTTGGTTTTTAATTCTTGTCTCCAAAGGCTTGGAAAAATTATTCAAATACAGCACTGGCAAGGGTCTTGAAGCAGGCTCTTTATGTTCTCATGCAAGCTAGAAAGAGTTGATGAATTGTAATTTGCACATGGTCCGTGCAGACTTAGATCTTAGTTGCTAAAACCTCAGTATGGCTTATCTGTTTTGTGCGTGCTTGATAAAATTAATTTTTCTTGTTTCTGATCAAGCTGTGTATGCATGAACTCTAAAGAGTAGTTAAGCCTGATTCAGCCCATGCATGCAAGTAGAGTCAGACTTTCCCCACCAAAGCTGCTCTGGTCCCAGCACAGAGCTTGTCTTTTTTTATGCTGACATTGATCCTCCTGCTAGAACTTAATGGATGTATGAGAATAAGGAGGAGTGAAGGTGAAGGGTTCACCTCAGGGAGCTGGCAGGACATGGCAGCCCTCTGCAGGAGTGGGTAATGACACTGGTAAGATGGTGGTGGCTGGGGGGGACCACCCCTGCTGGCCAAGGAGTCAGCAGGAAAACAGCTCTAAGAACTGAGGCTCTGAGAAGAAAAAAGAAGAGAAAAGGAACAGGGAAGAGTCAAACTAGGAGAAGAGGCAGAGCAATGGACATTTGAGAGGGACCGTAGCTGCACTGGTCAAGGTAAGGAAACAAACAATAGCAGCAGTTTCTCAAGCAGCAAAACTAGTTTGTGGGTTTTGAGGATAAAACATCACAGGTCAATATAATTTATTTATTTTTTTATGTGTGTTTTCTGAAAGTTAAGTTCTAAACCAAGCTATTTCCAAAGAATAATATTAACTTTAGCATGCTTGCTACCATAGCAGGAAGCATCTAGATCTTTCCTGGAGCAGAATTTTCCCAAGTTATTTCTGAAGGATATTGGGAGAGGGAAATGGTTGGTCAAAGTGCTGGGGGTGGGTGGGGGAAGGCAGCCTGGGTAAAGTCACTTAAAGTTAGAGATAATCTGACAAACACTGCTTGTTAGCAATGAATCCCTGCAGGAAACATGCATTCATTTAAGAATTTCTCAAACCCAGATTATGGAAGAAAGTGAAGGAAAAATGATCACATTATGGCTGCCAGTATTTCTTGAATTTTACCCCTCACTATGTTAAACAAATGATACAATTTTGCTGATGCCTTATTTTTCAGCTTCCTGTTTCTAAGCTTATTGGCATTTTCTCATGCCATGAAAAGGTAAAACTAATTTACTGAGCGATTATAGAGTAGTTAGCTTATATTGGTTTAGGCAGTGATTCAGATTCTGTCTGACGCTAAAGATCAATCTCTACTTCCTTTTAGCTTATGGATAAATGCGACAAACTTTCCACAGCCACACAGGTAAATTAAGGAGCCTTACAGCTAAAGCAAGGAAATAAGACTGCTACGCTTTAAAAAGTTGTATCATGCTTCAAAACAGCAGCTATGAGTCTAACCTTGTGACTGTGGAGCATTGGTAGGATTCCTGGGCTGTGCTTCCATGTCCTGTGCTGCCAGCTACGAGGATGGGATGTCTTCCTGACAGTGGCCCTAATAAACTGGCAGACCATAAAGCTTGATACTCAGATAGAAATAGACGTGAATGGTGATCAGATGTTTGTTCTGTTTTTTTTTTTTCCTTTCCCCTCAACATTTGCTACAAGTGAACAGATTTTGCTATTTCCATCTAGTGGCAATCTGTCTGCATGTAACAAAGCACCAACAGTTTTTTTCCTTGCTTGTTTGCAGAGTATGAACCGTCATTCAGAGAAAGACATCTTGTCAGGCAGCCTCTCCATGCTGGCGTTTTTGGCATACTGGAGGTGCCTCTTTCTTCTCTATGTCATTTGGCTTTGGCAACTCTGAGCGCATAAAAGAGACGCTGCAAGCAGGATGTACACACTTTCAACATATAAAGCAATTATTTGTTGCCTTATGCACACAGTTGATAGGTGGGACTAACAAAAGTTCCCAGGCTAAGGAGAGCCAGGGACCTGGCAGTGATGGGGGGACAACCATGGGCCTCCCTTGTTCCCTGGGACAGGCTTACCCTTAGAGTTGCTGAGTTGCCGTCCTTGATTCTGTTTTTTCCTTAGGGTTTTATGCCTTTCTAGGAAGTGACCTTCCTCATCCCAACAATCTTGCCTCTGCCTATGACTTTTATCTTTCTTATTTTGTCTGCCTTTAGCTGACATACTGTCTCACAGCTCTTTCTCACAGCTTAGTTTTCTCAGAAGCTTGAGTGAGGATTATGCTGCTGTGCTGTGCAAAACAGAGCCTAAGTTTATAGAGAGCTGAGCCAAAAGGAGGAGGGCAACAGTAGAGGCGCTGCCGTGAACTCTGCATTTTTGTGGTTGTGTCTTGAGCGGGTTGGTCTGGGAAATCCGGCACACCCCCCCACTCTTGTGCTGGCACAGAGCTAAGAGCCCATAGCTGGGATGAGGTATGACTGCACAGAAACCATTTCGGAGCACCATCAGTGAAGGCGAGAATTAATTCTCTCAATTGTCTAATACTGAGACAGCTCTATTTATCAGAGTCTAAAAAACCCCTGGTACCGGACAGTTTCTGTCTGCATTAGCAAAAGAGTTACTTATAAATATCTTCCAGGAAAGTGCGCATCTAGCATTCCTGATGGAGCAGAGAACAGAAAGTTTTCACGGCTAAGCACTGCAACTCAGGAACAAACCTGAACTCGCAGTGAAGGAAAGGCAATCAGAGGATGTTACAAACCTGTTCGGTATTGATGAGTATGTAAAAGAGTCTGTGCCAAACATTTCAAACTCTAGTTTTATGTTATAAAAACTGATAAGTCTTGTGGGGTTGTTTGGGTTTTTTTTTTTGTGGCTTGTGTTTAATTTTTTAATGCTAAGTATGTCAGCACTGAAATCCTATGAATTGAAATGCTTGAAGTGAAGGGAGTTGAGGTAATATCATCCATCATAAAATCTGAACGGTGACCATGAAATGATAATAGATGTGAGACTGACAAACTCAAACTGCCTGGACATACTGAGTAAATGCCATGCTGGAACACAGGCCAGGGTAATTGCTGCATTCTTCAAGTAGCCAGAGACCCATAGCATGAGAAGTCAGTCCTGACGTACTCCTGACCGGTGTGCAAGATACAATGAATGAATAGTTGTGATTTGCAGTAGAGACCATCATGTCCTCAAATATCAACCTCATAGGAGGAGAAAACCAGATTCACTACAGTAATACATAATGGCAGACAAATAAGGAGGCTTGCTAAAAGAAAATTTAATTTGAGCTGTGCAGAGAGCACTTAAAGAACTCTTATCAAAGACTTGGATGTATGCACCCCTATTTAACATGCTTTCAGAAGGATCAAATCACAAAAAAAAGTGGTATGACTAAACAGGAAAGGTAGCCTTGTCAAAGTGAACAAACATCCTCCAAAAAAATCACATCCAAATCACAAAAACAGAGAACAGCATAAGCTCTGGTTTTAGAATTAACTTCCCCCAAAAAGGAAGCCGTAAGAACTAATAAAAAAACCCCAAATGCATCTAAAGTAAAAAACCTGCCAGAGTGTCTACAGGGTTCATTGAGGAAATGGTATATACAAGATGGCTCATGGAATAAACGGTTATACCAAAAACTGTTACAAATGGGTCAGGCTGTACAGTGGAGGAGGAGGTCAAGGAGAGTCCTACATGAGGGTCTTTCTTTACAGGGTCAGAGGAACTGTCTCAAATGGTAGTGTCCAGAGGCACTAACTTTTGAAATGTATCTATAAACTGAACTATATGAAATTGTCAGGATCACACAATTCTCAGTGCTCAGGTGATGACTGGAAGACTGGACAGCAGATTGCTTGGAATTACCATGTTCCATTTTCTGTCATGCCTCATGGCTGTTCTGTGCCTGTGCCCTTTGCCCAAAACAGTTAGACAGCACATCTGGCACTTGTGGTCATCCTCTATATTGAAAACATGCAAAAATATCTTACTTTTAAGACTTACACGTCAGTCATGCCACTTAAAAATCTTACTGGTTAGTCTAAACACTGCCTCTTTTTAAAGGAACTTGTTCCATTCATAGTAGTTGCACATTTCTTACCAATTGCTAGTGAAGTACAGTTCCTGCCAAGCTTCAGGATAAGAAAAATGTTCATAAATTGCACTTATGTTATGAATTACATCATGTTGCTATGCACTTGAACAAGTCAGGTAATATTCCTTTTCTTTCATAAAAGCCTTTGATCTGCTTCCTGGGAAAAGAAACAGTTTTTAATCTTTCTTGGTTGCGGAGCAAAGGTTTTTAAGTTTTCATTCAGGTTAATTAAAAAGCATGGCAATTTATCTGGTATTTCCAGGGAAATTTATGGCTGTAAAAATTGCAAATCACATTACCAGGTGCACAACACAGACACAATCAATAGAGGAAAAATACATTGCTAAAGAGAAACCATTCTTCAGAAACACCAGAAATGTAAAAAGTTGAAACTGGGTTGTTGAGCACTTCCATTTTTTGCAGGTTGCTAGGTCTTGTCCTATTATAAAGCTTGTCCAGAGCCTCACTCTCTGGATGAGTATGCTCCTTATCTTCAACCACAGTCAATGCCTGCCAGCATTGGCCTCACTAGCTCTTCTCCCTCTATAACATTTGTGACAGCTATGAAGAAAAGCTGTATCCCTATTGTCCTTCAATTTGCTAGGCTAATCAAGCCAAGCTCTTCTATTCTTCTCCTGTAAAATATACTCACCTGTCCCCTGATCATGCTAGTGGATACATTTTAATTAATCTTTCCTGACAAGGGGTGACCTACTGTAATAAAGTCCTTTGTTTTTAAAAGTCCTAACTTGTGTTACATGAAAGACCCACAGAGAGCTATTAAATATGAAAGCATAATCTAGTTCTGTGTGCTTTTTCTTATTTTATTATTTTAAATGAGAAAGTTAAATATTAACATCATGGAAGCACATCACATAGGCTCAACTACTGTAACCTTAAAATGAACAATATTATAATCAAACTAAAATTACAGTTGAGATTAGATCATGTATTACCAATTATATTGGCTTACTTCACCAGTTTATGAAGTCATTAAGTTAGTACAGTGTGTAATCAAAGTGTGTGCCCAACAAAGAGAATGATTGCTATGTGTTAATTTTGCATCAGGTGTTTGAAAGAGGAGTTGTTTCCTTTTGGTAAAGGCCTATCCGTAATAGAGGACTTTAGCAACCTGAGGTTTGCCAGTGTGAGGGTTCACTGAACAAAGAACATGGTCTGGAAGAGAGGATAAAGCCTATTTAGCTAGTCTTAAGGAACTACAGATATCTACGCAGGCCCTCTGCAGTTTTCTGCTTCAACACTTTCTCCTGAAAATTTCATTGCAGTTGCAGATAGTTATTACTTGCCTTTACCCGTATGAGCACAAAGCTTCCCAAGGGTTTTGCAGCAAGGTTAATTTTTGGACCAGCCTTAGGACTAACAACAGTAGGTCAATATGGCCTGATTTGAGATGGCTCTTTTTTGATCTCAATTTAAACAACAGGATTATGAGCTGGGGTTTGCTTTTCAGCTAATTATGGAGTTTCTCTAGAAACCAGTACTGTCTGATCTTCTGCACTGGCTGTCAGTCAAGTTAGCTATGCACTTTGGACACAGTCTGTGCGACTCAGTCCTCTTCAAGTGGGAAATCTTTAAACTTAAGTCCTGATCAGTGCTGATCTTCATCACTTCATGCTAAAGAAGAATATCTCAGAAAGGATCCATCTATCCTTATTTTAGGTTAGGTACTGAGAATCATACAACCAGAAACATTCTTTTTTTCTGTTTTGTTTTATTTCATCTGTGAACATATAACAACTTATGGCCAAATGTATTTTTCAAGGTAATTCTCCTGCGTCCACTGAAGTTTTCCAATTTCTGGGTAATCTGAGCATTTTTTCATTAAAAAAAAATTTAAAATGTTGGAAGTGTATCTAAGTTGCCATCTCTTGTTTTTACAGTATGTAAATGGGTTGTATTTTGGAGTTTGACCTATTTTAGATCCTAGTCTAATATTGTATGGTTACATATTCTTAGCGCTTCTTAAATATGCAGTAAAAAGAAATTATTTTTGAAATATTTTATAGGTGAAAAGATATGTTTTATACAGTTTAATAGCATTAACTATGAAAGATAAAAATTGGAAAAACTTTATTTTTCCAATCACAGCCTGAAAAACTAATTTATGATTGAGCTGACTGATGCCATTATTAATTATAATATGCTTTTATCCTTTCCTGACTACACCAATTCCCAGAAATATTGTAAGTGGTGCTTCTGCACACAGTTTAACTCCCTAGTAAACATACCCATCTGCTCAGTGTTTTCCTTCCTGCATAACTTTTACCTCAGTGGTAAAAGCAGCTGACTGAGGGCATTAGGCAAGAAATACATCTGTTCCTACAGATCGTCTTGTTATAATGAAATTGGAAATCAGGTGATGTTAGTTCTATCAGATGATACCTATGTTGTCAAATGCCAGCTAGAGTTCCAGGATTTGGGTGACAGGAAGCTTCAGTGCCTACTACTTTAAGTACCTAAGTGCCCAGGAACACTTTTGTCTACTTCTGGATAGCTCTACCTTGGAGATTGTTTCAGTTGAAAACGGCTCTTCTCAAAATTGTGTATTCTCAAAGTAGATAAAATTTGATGTGGTTATGGGCCAAATCATTGTGTCATAGAAATGGTTATGACTCCTCTAATTTAAAATATTTTTCTTCTCAAGAGAAGGAGCATCATCTTCAGATTTGACTATTTTAATGGCAGAGTAGTACATAGAGCGTTCATATGAATTTTAGGATAGTGGAAGGATCTTTCTAAACTCTGTTAGAGACTGGAGGTAGGTTCCCTTTCATGCTGGTGACAAGTTTCAGAAGTAGGATGCTAGCAAAATTCAGTTCATCAAAGCTATGTGTACTCACTGGCTCTGTACTTTGTACATAAAAATCTCAAGTTTTACCCCTGGGAATTTTCTGATAGCAACTATCAGTTTCACAGGCCTCACAGCCTCTACAGGGAAGAAATCTCATTGCAGATCAGACAATTTCAACACCACAGTCATGGTTTACATGTTACTCCTGTGCTGTTATACTAAAATGCTGAATACAGAACCTGGTCTGCTAGTTGCTCTAACGGCAAGTATTTGTTGTGCTCATATCGTATCTCTTCTCAGAAAGTGAAAACGGACAAACTACAGAGAATGTGTGTTACATGGGCAATTGTACCGTACTTACGTGTGCTCAGCTGCCTTGATCCTCATTGGAGAGCACTGTCTCACTGGGGAGTTGCCAGCTCACAAGCTGAATTTTGCTTGGAGGCTATGTGTCTCCGTGCGGACTCCAGCTTCTCTGTGAGAGGGCACAAGATATTTTTCTTCAGTTCAGAGGATCAGGAGATATATTCCATGTTTGTCAGTCCTTGTTTTTCAAAGTGAGGACTGGCTATTCTATTCTTACTAATTGCTTCCCATTTAATGGGGAATATGCTTTTGAAACAAATGAGTGTCTAATTTAAACCCAGTGTAGATCTTATCCTGTGCATTTTAGAGGAGAGAAAATTTAAAAAAAAAATTGAAATTACAAGGACTGTCTGCTTCTCAGAGTTGCAGAAGAAATGCTTAATATTGGGACAAAACACTTAGGTATCTAACCAGGACAGAATTTGATAGTACATAAAGGTGAATGAGTTGAATAAGGGCAGCATGGGCAGGCAGGCTACAAGATGTGCTGGAGATTACAATTTGGAGATTTCAGCTGGAGCAAAAACATTTAGTTTGGTATTTTAAATGATTTTTAAACTGAGACTAAAAGAGAGAAATGTTTGAACATGAGAGGTTTTTGATCTAGCAGTGGAATTCAGATGGATCCCTGTGTCAATGCAGTTAACCCATTTATGTGACTAGGACTTAGTATAATGTGTAAGGTAACAGGGCTTTTGATGTCTGTAGTTCAGGACTGCTACTTTGAATTCTTAAAATGCATAAACGAAGAGATTAGTCATTCATATAGTCTGATTTGCACAGACTCCTGTAGCACAGCATGTGAGTGCTTAATTAATGTACATGTTTAATATTTAACAGAGTGCTTCTTTGTTATAGTAACAACAGGAAAAAAGTACATATGGTTCGCTGCTGTCAAAAATAAAGACGTAGAAGCACGGTAAGCAGAGGCTCTTAATTTCTTTCTCATCTGCCAAGTACAATCTTTCACCTAAAAAAACCAATTACCTGTAAAAGGTAGTTGCTATGCTATTATTTTTATTAGGTATTATTAAATAGCTTTTACTTCCTTCTGATAAGGGACAGCTTACAATAGGTACAACAAGTTAAAATATAATTCGTATCCATAAGCTTCAGCATTTCCAAGTCACGTATGCTGACTGTTCAGAGGGTTAATGTTTCATGAGAAAGGCAAGCTTATGAAATTAGGCTAAATCTGTAAATAGCTTTATTATTGAATGCTGGCGTTTAGGGTTGTGGAATAGGCTGAAAATGAAGGGTTTGTGTTTCCCAATACTTTCTGCAAATAATTAACAAATTACATAATCTAGGCCAGGTTGCCTTTACTGCTTCCTAAGCAGAGTGCAAGAGGCTGTGGGGACAATTCCCTTTTTACTGAAGAGGTCAGGAAGACTAGAACACAGCTAGAACTGCCACAAAATCAGCTTGAATTGGATGTTGCCAAAGAATTTGATTCTTTGGGGTTTCTTTCTCTCTCTTATTATGGAAAGCTTTTTATTCATACTGTAATGAAGGACGACGAAAAGGAAGTGGCACTAATTTGCAGGAGAGCTGTAACAAATAAGGAGCCCCTCTGCTGAGAAGGGCGAAGGTAGGGAACAGCACAGTAGCGATGGTTTCCCTGGGTTTTCTCTGGCTGGGATGATGTAGTTTGATGCTGAATGCACATGATAAAGAGGGAACATGGCAGCTGGCTTTGCCCCATACCAGGGGACTGACTCCAGCAGTAAATGGAGGGGGGGGGAGGCTGCTACATGCGTGGTCTTTTTGGGACCACTGAGGCAGAGCTCAGGGAGATGCTGTCATTTGGCATGCCCTTCTTTCTCATAACAACCACTGGGATCAGTGATGAGCACCCCGGTTAGCGCTAGTGGTTTTGATAATTAGATTCTGTACAGATACGACATCAATCTGCCCAGACCATGTTGTTATCTAATCCTTCCTGAATGATAAAGTAGCCATTACCGGTATTAGTCATACCATCTAGCTTTGGCTTATCTGCAAATTTTGTAAGTAGCCAGGTTGTTCTGGAACTTCAGCTCTCCCTATTACTAAATATTAAGCATAGTGGACATCAATAGCAATCCATGAGGAACACTGTTCTTATGAAAAGCTATCATTTATGTGATGTATTCTTTTTCCATCTTCACAATTTCTCTTTGAACACAACCTGTTAAAATTTCCCCTTTATCCACTTTATACTCATATGTATTCTTGTCCTCTCTATTTTAATGCAATGATTTTAAAATAATTTCAATATTTTGAAAGTATAATCAAACTTTAAATAATATTTAAAAAATAGTGACTTGCTACTGGGTACTGTATCAAACGCATTGCTTATACTTACCTAGATTAGGTCTACGAAATTCTTCTGGTCTATGGAGCTAGTTATCCAGTCAAAGAAAGATAGCAACTGGTATGAAATGATCTACTTGTGATAAATCTGTGTTGCAAATTATTCCACTCTGGGGACTCAGGCTTAATTTCTTTGTATATCTACACTGTGTCCTCAGCCTAGAGTCTCCTCCCTAGCTCCCATCCACTCGTATCCTAAGCCAGGGCTATGTTCTAACGTAGGGCCTGCATGGCTTGTAGTGCTGGAGGGGAACAACACACCCAAGTAGGACTGATTTTGGATTTTAATTTGATGTGGAGGGGTTATGAGATGCAGTGCTGTTAACTACTGTTTGGGGGTTCCTCCTCAACTTTATTCCTGACTAAACCAACAGATGAATTAAACAGGAGGAGTAATTTGGAGCTAAACCAGAGACAGAGGTGCTCAGCCAGCCAGGCACCAGTCTGTGGCAGGGTATCACCTCTCCTGACAGAGGTAAGAGCAGATGCTATTCCTCCTGCTTGAACCTGCCACCCACATAATCTGGGCACCACAGAGTGCAGTTTGACATAACCTGTGTGAGATATTCCTTAGAGCTGTTGTCATTTCTACAGGCATTCTATCTACTTACATCACTTTTACCCTGGCATTTTAGTACTATACTTGTTGTTCTGAGATTCACATTTGAACTGACAGCGTAATTAAAAATCATTGCTCCAGGACTTATATTTTTTTGTTCAGGCTCTTTCAATATTCTATCATGGAGATTGCCAGGAACTGCTCATGTCTGGGCTCCTCCTGAAAAGCTGTGATTTCTATTTCTTTGTACTTGCTGCCTTAGGTGTCCCACATTATTCTCCTGCCCATCCCTATCTTTACTAAAAACTGAAGTGAAGCTTTCCTTCAGAGTTTGGCCTGTATTTATATTGCCCATGGTCTCCCCTGTATCCAGTTGCCCACTTCTCCATCCATGTCCTCTTTTTAAACTATGTCAGCTCTTGGAAGATTTAGCTATTGTAGTTCAGTTTATAATGTCTGACGGTTCCTGTACAGTGAAACGTTTCCCTTGTTGACCCCAGTGCAAGTAAACAGTGTTCTTGCTTCAATCACATTGTCCTGGCATATGGCTTGGTCGCACCGCAGCTACAGATCCCTGGGTGAGGTTATCAAACAGTCTGATGAGAGGTGAAGTCAGTCTTAACAATATGTGCAGCAATATGAGAAACTCCACAAGCTTTTGGGGAGCAAGAGACAAAGCAAAGCTGGTTTTTTTTATCTGGCATATGCCAACTCCATGACCTGGAAATGAAGATTTTTCTCTTCTTGACCATTCCTGACTTTTACAGCCGAACTGCCTTACAAAGGATAGTGGAATTGTGTCGGTCTTCAAATTCTTGGAGTTACAGTTTTCATATTCTGTCTTTACACCTACAAATTTGCTGATTATATGGCCTCAGAAGTCACAAAAAAGTTAGTGATTCTAGGTTCACTTGGTTTTAGTTGCATGTCTTTAGATGTTAAAAACAGGCAAGAGTTTCAGCAGGTGAGCTCAGTACTTTCTGCAGATCGCAGGCATTCAAAAGCATTTTACAAATTTTCATGTGGAATTGAGTGATTTTATTAACACAGGTAGCTGCAAGACAAGAATATATCATATCCCTGTCACAGGTGAAAAATGTACCATTTCACACATGTTTTTTCTTCAATGATCTTTCATTGAAAGATGCTCTTATATTCTATGGAGAGATAAAAGGTGGTGATAGCTTAATAACCATGACGCCCTAGTCCCGCTTTCTGATTTGGCACAGTTATATTACAGCATTGACAAACTTTGGATTTAGCAAAATCTGCATGATAAACTTGACATCTACAACAATTTTATGAACTATCATTATTAAAGTTTCCAATGGAAACATATTGTATTAAAATTAGCTTTGCTGAATTAAATTGTGGAAGAAGCAAAATCCTCCAGTGATCTAATTTAACAATCTAGCAGTCTGACTATCAACCAGTATTATCACATCTGACTTTTTGCTATTGCTCAAAATGCTTAATACCTCTTCTTGCCTTATGGTAACTATAATGTTAACTACTTATATATCATTGCTCTTTTCCAGCTCCTGCAGGAAAAACCTTCCTTTAGAAAATTCACCAGACCTGACACCTTGCTAAGACTGTACAGGCATCACATCAGCACACTCCTATGGTGCAGGGAGAAAACTCTCCCCAGGGAAAGGTGGGTCCTTGCAGCCTGGGACAGAGAGAAATTACCTGCTACCAGGCCTAATTATGAGTGGTGACTAATGGTGTGGAAGGAAGTGGAGTTCAGCACTGCATAACTGAGACGTGTCCACATCTGATTTTTAGAGTTAGTGAATTTGATCAAGGTAGTAAATAAATAAAATCTAAACCCATATAATATCTAACTAGTGAAAGTAATTATGGATGGAATGAAGTGAAATTTCAAGTGGATATAAGGAAAACTTCCACAGTGAGAGTGGTCAAGCACTGGAACAGGTAGCTCAGAGGCACTGTGCAATCTTTGATGTTGGAGATTTTTGAAACTGAACTTGACAAGGCATGAAGAAACCTTTTTTCACTTTGAAGTTAGTCCCGCACTGAGCAGAAAGTAAGACTAGACATTTCCAGAGATCCTTTCCAAACTATAATAATTCTGCAATTCTAAGTTTCCTTTGAATGGGTAAAGTGAAATGGTGAGGGGCACTTGACAGGTTTCTCTTGGAATGTAGAGGAACATCTGTAAGTTCTTCTTGTGACACTAATTCGATGATCGCTATCAAAAAATTGTAGTCATCATTTAATTTCTGTTGATTGCCATGCTGATTTTTAAAAAGCCTTTCAGAATGACATGAAAAATATAAATAATTCATTTTAATTTCTGTTGCCAATGAACAATTTTTTTTAGATAGTGCTTAACTGTAGTTCTTCTGGAGTCTGCTTCTGGAAGGAGAGCCTTTTCCAACTTATATCATTTGGAAGGAACACTGAGGTAAGCATCCAGGTAGTCTTACTGTGAGAGTCTCATTTTGTGTTGCAATGATGGACAACTCTCAAAGTCTGCTGCAGGCCTCCAGAAAATAGGAGGGTAAGAACATAGTTTCCTGAGAGTGCACAGCCTCAATTGCTTCTCTGCAGAACCTGTTGCCTGCCACAGGAACATGCTGCAAGTCCCACCTTAGCCTTGTTTCCAATAATTTATCATGTCTGGCAGTTCGAAGCCAGAGCTTGCCACTTCCTGTGGGTTTTATTAAAGGCTGTTTTTTTTTCCTTTGGACTTTGTAAAACATTATTGATATATCTATGCAAATGGTCAGAGTAGTGAAACAATTAGGGCCTTGTGGTAGGACTACTCATTTTTAGGTTAAGTTAATAGCAAGTGCTTTGACCTAGGTGCCTGTTACTCATGTTAACTGTATAATGCACATAGATTTTTGTGTGCTAAATGTAATTCATACTATGCAGCAAAGTATGAAAAAGTCAGAATTTCCAAAATTTGACATTTTCATACATTACAGATGATGAAATATGCACAGAAAGCAAATGTTAGAAGATGAACATGGGGTTTTCAGTGGAAGGAACAGAGCCCCACAGGGCAGTCATTTCAGACTGATACAGTTTATGAAAAATTGAGATCCATTGAACTGTTTTTTTTAGGTATTTCCCAAGTGTACTTGTGCTACCTCTGATAAAACTGCTACCACAGCTATCGAGTACGTGCCATCTGGATATGAGGAGTCCCTACATTATACAAAAGGTATTTCTCATTAGCTCTTCAGGCATTATATTATAGACACTTTTATGTGTCCTGTAAGCCTTTTCTGAAGTCTTGCAAATGCTGCAAAGCTCAGCTGCCACTGACAATCAGGAATGTACAAGAAAGGGTTTTGTTTTGCTTTGGGTTTTTTTTTTGGATAATGTGACATGAATAAAAGTTGCACACTGCATTTGTTTTTTCCTGACTCATTGATCCTAACTGATGTATTTTTTTGTCTTACACTTTTTGGTAAACATCAAGGGGTCTGAGCCACAAATTGCTGAGAAGAATACTGTGACACATGAAATGCTGGGAATAATTCTTGACACATGTTGACTTTGTATATTGTACCTATATTGATTCTAACAGAGCTAATACAGTTTTAAACTTACAGAAGAGACAGAAGAATCACACATGGTGGTTTTTTTGTTATGTAATGTACATGCATTGCCCTGAGAGATAAATATTGCCAAGAAGAAACATCTGAAGACAACAGTGCTTTCAAATAACACCTGCTGTTTAGGATTTATTTTGGAAGTAGTTAGCCCATTTCTTTTTTTCAGAGTTTTTCCTGTGCCTTAAGTGGTGGCTTTGCTAGGTGGCCTCCTGGCTGACTGTGCAGTTGGCGTTAGCAAATAAGGTAACCTATTTTAATGTTTTCAGCCTCCACTAAGATTTTGAAAATCGTAGCGCATCTTATAAATAGATACTGTAAAAAGTAGGTGACAGGAAACATTTTGTATTTCCTGTTTCTTAGATTTTTTTTTTTTTTTACCTAAAGGCAACACTGTGTAGTTCAGCAATGTCTGGAGTAAGGGTGAATTCTGTGAGAAGAAATGAACTCTTAATTTTTTTGAGTTCATAGTAAGTGGGACATTTGGAATTTTTCTTTACTGTATTATTTAAAGACTGACCTCCACATCTGAGAATTCACTAACTCTGTTAATAAACAGTAACTCTGCAACATCCTACTGTTCTTAACTATTTCCAAATCAAACTTTGGCTGATAATAAATAAGTGATTGTGCTACTTTTCAGCATCCCATTTCTTCAATATCAGTCAGTACTTCTCTAGAAAAGCCACTCAAAATGTTTCTCAAACAATTCTGTCACTTATGACTTAGTGGGTTTTGCTAGAGGACTGTTCCAATGTCCAACTGAATGTGCAAATGACTGAAATTTTTAGCAAGTGAAATGGCTTGGCTTTGGATTAATAGATATTTACATGTGCTTTCACAATGAGTAATTTCAAGTCATTACCAAGTGAATGAAATTACACTTATAACTTAAAAGCAAGTGTGTTTGATCCAGACTAGACTATTGTTGCTTCCTTCCCCATTCAAAGGGAAGACATTCATTAAAACAAGTACATTTTTACTTCAACCTATTTTCTTACGTAGCTAGTGCCTTTTTCATCTTCACAGCACATCACTGAAGAAAAAAGCTACGATTCTCAGAAATACCATCAACTAAAGCCCTCATGAAAAATTAAGTTAAATTCTCCTTATGATAGAACTTAGCTATTTTTTGAAGATTCCCTGGCTCATGATAAAAGATAGCCATGTAATTTATATTTCAAATCTCAGTTGGTATGACATACATGTGATCAATACTGATCAGATAGACTAAGCCTTTTGGCTTAGAAATTTCATGCAGAAATGCAGATTCTAATTAATAAATCTCTTAGATGCAGATAAAGTGCAGTAGATAAAGGAAATGGTTCTTCCAACCCCCTTGAAAACTACCTGTCATAGTCAGATTGTCTATGGAGCTATCCTCATTTGTGGATACAGCATTATTTCTTACCATGTGGTATCTACACTATGCTGTCCTTGGTTTTTGTAATCACATGAAAGCTGTAAGTCTAGGGTCTCATAACTTTCAAGTGATTTGGGTCTAGGCTTTTAACAAAGAACAGTCAGTGGGAATGTCATTTTTAATCTAGATTTCTCTGAAAACTTGTTCACAGGAGCCAGTGAGGATAATTTTATGCAACGTTTGTCTTGGATGATAATGGGAAAGGGTGCACATTTATTTATTTAGGAACAGATGTGGTATTTTTTATACAGGAAAAATATAATTATTGTGTCAGAATATAGACAACGTATCTGAGAAACAAAAGTGGGGTTTCTCCAGATGATTGTTTTTATGAATAAAGATCAACTTTGTCCCTTTGTAAAATGTCTGTGCCTTGGCGTTAGTACCTGAAGTTAACACTGGCTTCATATACTGACATGCTTCCATTTGTGTATTGCTTAGTTCTTAGATATTAGTGCCTGGCAAGTCTTTTATATTTTATCGTTCCTTCACAGAGAGAGGGGACACACAATGAAACAGTATCATAGCTTTTTGCAGATGTGAGTTCTTCGAGGCTCTCCACTGAGAACTGAGAGTCTCCAGCTGTCACAGGGGAAAAGGGAAAGCAGATTGCTATGTGTTGGCATCTTCTTAGTGCTTCAGACATCTTAATATATCTTAATCTGTTGGTTTTACTTATTGCTAATGTAATTGAGATAACCATTGCAAAAATTTCTAAGAATGATCTTAATAGTTATTACTTAGCAGTTTTCTAACTGCTAACTAATAGCAGTTATTCTAACTATTCTGCTATTCTAGTTCTTGTAATGTAATTTGGGTGTTTATTTTAGTATTTGACATAACTGTTGAGACACCTTTTGTTTTCCCTTATTTTCATTAATGCATTCAGCATTAATGAAAACTCTTGTGCACTACTTAGAAACAAGCTTAAAAACGGTGAAAAATGAAGTTACTATAAAAATTTTAAACCAAAAAGTAAATCAAATTAAAAACAATATTTCTGCAGAATACTGAACTTTTCTTTAGAAAAGGCAATATGGCAAAATCATCAATACTGATCTCTTCCATCTGTTAAGTCCAAAAATATGTGCCTTAAATATAGTTACTTCTGAGACTGTAACATTCAAAAATTGCAGCAAGGGAAATTCTCAATAGCTAAAAGGAATAAAACACCCCTCAAAAACAGAGAGGATAAGGAACAGGTTGCTCAGAGAGGCTGTGACATAACCAGTTTTGGAGATTTTCAAAACTTGTCCAAAAACGGCTCTTGGCAACCTAATCTAACTCATCATAAAGTCCTCTCATCTCTGTAGGCTTTGTGATGAGAGTTGATGCCACATTATCTGGCTGATTTCCCAACCACTAACAGGCATACACTCTGTTTAGTGAGGTACAGTTGATAAAATTTGCCATCTGTTCACTTGTCAACAGTCAGACGGTAGGAGCTGGAGATTTTGTAATATTAATGCAGTAAAATAGGAGAAGAAAGCTATCAATCCATGTACACACCTCAGATCAGCATTAGAATTGCTGTGACTATTATTTATTTATGCATGCAAGATTGTGTAACAGGCAATGCTAAACAAGTATTTGTTGTTGCAATGTGTATTTCTATTCATAAAACTGAAGTTTGAACTGATAATTTCAATGCAGATTTCCTGGGTTTTTTAGGCTTCATTTTTTGTAAAGGCTTTGAGCAAATCTTGCCACATAAATAGCAAAACCACAAAGTTAAGTGTTACGGTGTTGTATTTATGTTTTCTTGTTAGTAAATTATTATGCAGTGATGGAATCATCAAATCTTATTTAATGAAGTGCTACAATAATACACAAGGAGCCTCTATACATCAACCAGAACATGTTGTTTTTGATGACTTTCAGCTGAGTGAAACTACTGATTCCATTCATATTTATCAAACCAGTCATGTCTATTCAATGTTGGTATTTAGAAAAAATGGGCAGAATGCATGTGTTTTTCCCTGAGGCGAATGAACATTATCTGTGCATTCAGTGAATGGTAAGCAAATACCAAAATTTCTGTTTGTCCTGTATCTGTTCTTCTGCATACGGAACTCATACATCATGTAACCATGTATGAGGTTTTTTGGGGGGTTGCAGGTTTTTTTTTGCCCCTCATTTTGGACTGTTTACCTTTTTCTTTGAGAACACACAAGGAATGGTACCTACCAACAGAGCTGTGTTTATGTAATTTTTAAGTGGCATCCTATCTGCAAGGGAGGCTCAGGAAGACTAACAAAAGATTGTTTGGTAATAGAGGTGCAAAAATATTTATCTTTATTTTCAAGTAATATCTCAGTACTTAAAGAAACGACACATATGGTTGATAAAATATCTATTAAAACTGCTACCTTCACAGTTTTTCCATTCTTAATTCCATTCCATTTTCCTTTTATTTTTTAAAATCTGTGTAGGTTTTACTGAAACAGGATATATGATACAAACGTGGCTTGCTGGGTTCTTTTCCAGGTGAAATCACATTACTTCAGGAACAATTTTTTGATCCACTAGGTCATATATTTATGTTTGTTAGGAAAGCATGTTTGTAAAGAGAAATAGAAATTTCATTTACTGAAATATATGCTATAACAAGATGATTTTAAAAATTCATGGCATTCTTCAAGTTCTTTAGGTAAACACTTTAGTCAATTAGCAAATTATTTAATCACATACATGATATTTTCTTATGTTTTTCAACACCCTTTATTGTTGTGATTAACTTTTCTTTGTTTTTATTGTGCAGAAATGGTTATGACTCTTGTGAAAAGCAAAGTAGAGAATGGATATATCATCCTGGCTATATCATATAATTGTTATAGAGAATATTTAATGCCATTGATTTGCACAATTGTTCTTATATTTACACACACTAGGAGCATGAGCTGCCACTGATTAGCCAGTACTTTTGCTTAAACGTTAGTTATTCAGCTGTGGTTTGTATATACAAAAGCATAATAAGCTTAAGTCTGTCAAAACTTCATTAAAAAAAAAATCATACATGAAAGTTTGTTACCTAACAGAATGGCAGCAGGAGCTCTGTTCACAATTTCCTGTCATGTTTTCTTGCATTTACACTTCCCTATGATAGGAATGGCTTTGAATAGCCAACACTGCACAAAAGAAGTAAACAAATAAATAAAATATAAATTGCCATTTTCTATAGTTTCTATAGTTTACTTAATTAGCAATTTGTCTTCCTATCTGAAGCTACATAGACCATAAAATGAGAATTCAGTAATTTTTGAATAAAACTCTCTCCTCTACTTCAAACACTAGGATATGCAGAAATCAATTATGTGGTGAAGAACTTTTAAGGTATTATGGAGACAAGTTGTATTAACACGTTACTTAAGGTTAAAAAATTGTCAGGAAAGAATGTGACTTTGGAAAACAAGAAAAAAATGGCATAAAAGCACTCATTCAATAAAATTCATGCTATGTTGCTCTTGTATTTCAGGAAACACTTCCGTAAGAGAGTTGCTTTATTCTAGGAGCCAGTGCAACCTCTTCTTACAATGTAAAGAAACAAACCTTCCAATGTAGGTTTGTGTCCGTGACGAACGTTACTGCTAAGTCACTAGCTAGAATATACATAGGATGCAGCTGGATACGTAGAGACCTTAGCTGTAGAGATACACATAATTGTAGTGGTCTTTGGGGGCTGACAGTTCTTATCACGAGATAAGAAATAGTTTTGGGTTGATGATTTTGGTTTTCAGCTCTGACTTAAAACTGTAAAAACTTTTCATAATAGATGGTTTCTTCTTACTACATTAGTCCCCTTCACTGGGGCAAAAGTGCGCTCAATTGGCAGTAAGCAACAACTCCTGTCTTCCAGGAAACAACCTGGCATTACTCCTTGGTATGCTGAATTCTGCAGTCATACAGACATTGTGTGGGTTGGTATCTGGCATTCACAATTCCCTTCTACCCCTTCCCTCCCTAATTTAATGACTTATTAGAAGAGGCTCTAGTCAATGCCGTTTCTTTATATAGCTTTATTTAAAATCATTTAAAGCATACATCATTCCTCCATAGTTTTAGATTATTTTAATGCCATGCACAAATAAAACCCTGTAGTGCAATCTCATCTGTTAAAGTAATCATGTCAGAATCACAATGTGTTTAGTTTGAAGGTACAGAGACAGACTTACAGTCCTTGAAATCACCTCTTGGTTGTCACAGCTACAGTTCTCATAAAGAACAAAACCGGCACTAACAACTCAACATAAACCCCATTTATTCACATTCAGGCATAGACCAGTTTTGCAAAAGGGCTAGAATGCACCATGCTCAGATGATTTTGAGCAATACTGTGGCTATTAGTAAAGCATCTGACAGTGCTTGTGCAAGAACTGCCACAGTACAAGGGAGAGAAAAAGCTTCCAGTGCGCATTCATACATCGTAGCCATTACCAGGGGCTGCTTATGGAAGAGCGCAAGGAGAGACTTTCCACTGCTGAACCTCCCTAGCATTTCCATGCTCCCCAGCATTCAATAATATGACTTCCTCAGTCAAATCTGCATCCGGACCATTGTGTTTAACAGCCACTGCAGGCCTGAACTTTGGTCTTTGTGGCATAAGGGTCTGATTTATCCATTGCGTCTTTGACATTAAAAATACTTGCAGGAAAGGCAGGCACGTATATGTATAGTAAAGGGGTAAAGGTATGGCATTTGTCTCCTACAATGTGAAAAAAAGGTGCTACATAATAAATCTTCTTGTGCTGCTTGCACGCTCTGGACTGGACTCGACTCTGTGGTTTATCACATATTTAACAAACTGAAAGTGCATTGGATACATCATTATTTGGATGAGGGCGATCGCATGTACGTGTCCACTATTCAAACAAAGTCAAAAGACGTACAAGCAGAGCTCTTTGGATTTACCGCAACTACAGCAAGAGGGAGCTAGCAAGCCTGAAACACAGGCTGTAACAGAACCAGGGGGGTAACAGTCGGTGATGGACATTTCCTTTATCAGTTTACTTAAATCTTTTCCTTAAACTATTTGTGATTTTGTAACATCTTCCTGCACTAAGCTCCACGATATATTTATATGCTGTTTAAAGCAATATTTCTCTCACCCTGCTTAGAGTCTAATCACGTTCATGCGGTCTTGATGTATTTTCATATATTTTTCAGGTTGAATCCTATTGCTAATATTAATTTCCTTCCTCTGGAACACATTTTTAGACTGAATGTGTCATTTTGAGCTTCAAGGTGCTGTTCTTCCATGAATAATGGAGCTCCTATGAGTTCAGAATGACATTAAGTATCTGGTTTGAGATTAGTCCCCCTGAGATTTAAAAACTTGTTCCAGTGTTGACATGGCTAGCTGCAGCTTCACCACACAGAGCAGCATGCGCCTATCTACTTTCTCTACATGCTATTAACTCTAAAAAAATCTGGCTTTTACAATCGATATTCTTACTTGTGTTCCCTTCGTCTGTGAGTTTTCATGTCACTTGAACGGCGGGATTGACAGAAACGATGGTTTTCTTACGAACCACCAGCACAAGCCAGGCTCCGTCTAATCCCGGCGGCACAGGTGCAAAAAAGCGCTCATCCTGGAGGCTGCCTTCCGCAGGCGCATATATCCTAAATAAAGAGCGGAACAGGAAAGATGGCACTACGGCACCGAAGCCAGCGGCCGCATACGCAGGTTACCTGGCCGTACCTCAGGTGTCAACGCAAGCTTTCGGCGGGAATCGCCTGAGGGGTGCCAGGCCGGGCGCCCGCCCCGCCCCGCCCCGCCCGCCTCCGGCCAAGGCCGCCCGCCTTCCCGGGGCCGGCGAGGCGGCGGTGCCGCTACGAGACGGGAAGGTTGCCGGGGCCGCGCGTCGCCCTCGGCGGCCGCCTCGCCCCGCGAGGAGCCGGGGGAGCCCCGGCAGAGGCGCCGCCCGCCCAAGCGCCGGCCCCTCCCTCCGCCGCCGCCGCCCGCCCGTTTGCCACCGCGGCTGTGAGGCGGCACCGGCTCTCCCTGTGCCGGCCCCTGGGCTCCGGAACGGCGCCCACGGGCGGGCCCGCGCCCGGGGCCCGCCGCGCAGCCGCGCCGCGCCGTACCGCGCCGCCGAAGGACGCGGAGCGGCGCCAGGCCGCGCCCCGCCCCCTCCCCATCACCTGACTGCCGGGGGCGCGCCCGGCGCTGCTGTGCGCCGCGCCCCGCCCCGCCGCCCCCTCCTCTCCTCTCCTCTCCTCTCCCCGCCCCGCCCTGCCGGGGGGCTGCGGCCGGCCTGCCGAGGGGCCTGCCTCCGCCATGGTGCTGGAGTCGGTGGTGGCGGACCTGCTGAACCGCTTCCTCGGGGATTATGTGGAGAACCTGAACAAGTCCCAGCTCAAGCTGGGCATATGGGGGGGTAAGGAGCCCCTTCCCTCTTCCGCCCCGTCTCCGCGGCGCCGCTGCTGTCAGCGGGGGCGGGCGCTTTCCGGCGCCGCGGTGGGGAGCGGGTGCCCCCTGAGGGGTCGGCGGGCTGTGGGACCGCCGTCCCCTCGGAGGGGCGGCCGGTCGCTGGGTTTGCGGCCCCCCGTGAGGAGGGGGCGAGCTGCGGAGCCGCCGCGCCCCGCCGTGAGGGGCGGTCGGTCAGTCTGCCGTCGCGGACCTACCGCCCTCCCCTCTCCCGCCGTGAGGGGCGGCCGGTCCGTGGGCCGCGGCCCCTCGTGAGGGGCGGTGGGTCAGTCTCTGCCCCACGTCCCCCGCGGCGTGCGGCCCCCTGTCCCTCCTCCCTCGCGAGGGGCGGTCGGTCCCTCGGGCCGGTCGGTCCCTCGGGCCGGTCTGCGGGGCCGCGGCTCCCCGCGGTGGCGGCGCCCCTCCGCGACGGGCTCTCCCCGGCGAGCTCTCGCTCGCTCGCTCGCGGCCGGGCCGAGGCTGCGGCCGTTCCGCCGCCGTGAGGCGAGGGTCTGCCTGTGAGGGGAGCTGGGGCGAGACGCCCGCGCAGCCACGGGGCAGCGGGCTGCGGGGGGAGAGCGAGCGGAGTTCGGGTCTCCCGCCGGGCGAGGCGGGGGCCTGGGCGCGGGTCCCCGAGCAGCCGCCCGCCGGGGGAAGTGGCTCCGAGAGGCTGAGGCGAGGCGCGGGTCGCCGGCCTCGGAGCGCTCTGAGGCAGAAAACGGTCGGCGAGGAAGAAAAACCCCTTTTTTTTCTTCTCGTTTTTAAGAGCATACTGGGTGGGAGCACGGGTGTGCTGTCGGGTCTGTCTGCGGCGCAGTGGAGCGAGGGGTGGCTCAAGCACGGTGGCCCCGGGAGGAGGGGAGGCTTTGGTTGTGGTGCAGCTGATGGGGCGCTCGGGGTAAATCGAGTCTTAGAGACGTGATACTGCAATAACGTGGAGTAGCTATTCTCAGTGAATATATCAAACATTTAAGTTTGCTACCCCGTAGGCAGGCAAAAAAAAAAAAAACCAAAACCATCCAAACCCCCCAAAACCCCCCCAAAAAACCGAAAACGAACACCCAACAGTTGAAGGACTGTCTAGAGAAGGCTGGCTATTTTAGATGCCTTCCATACATAAGGGACGAGACTTTTCTCGTCATCTTAATTCTGCTCTTGCCGTGATAGTAAGTATTTTAACACTTATAAATTAATAATACCTATATTAAAAATGGAATATAGCTCTAAGGAATCTGGCACTAAAGCACTAAGAGGTATATTATATGTGCTTTCCTCAGGTATAATTCTGTGTGCCCGCGTTCCCTTTGGAAATCCTATTATGTTGCCTGTGTCAGGAAAAGATAATGTGTATGTGAAAATAGGCATGCGCTTTTGTGGTTCTACGATACGTGATTTTTCTGTTATGTAAAGTCATCAAAAACAAGATACAATTTTCCTAGTTTAGCCTACCTTGGTAGATGTAATTATCATTCACAACAAAGTGAATAATAAGAAAGATTTCCTATTATTGCAGGTGTATTTAATAGAGTAGAAACATGCAGACATCTAAGTTGGTGATATTTCTGTAATCTCTACCACCATAAAATTTTGTCTGAATAATCAGTGTTTAATGACCCTTACAAACTAGACATTTATTGTGCTATTCTGTAACTAGAGTAAGATTTTTCAGATTTTATCCATGTGTACTTGGGAGGGTTGTAGTTGTGTTCCTTGTTCTAACTTATATAATAGTTGAAGTCACTTGTTCTGTACTTCTCTTTTTGTTCTAAATAGGTAATGTGGCACTTGACAATTTACAGATAAAGGAGAATGCATTAGTAAGTATTCTAATAACGTAAAAATTGTTTTTATGGCCCTAAAGACTAAGTCATAGGATAAAATATTACTGTAGTCTCATGTTACACAGTATGCCTTCTTTACTGGTTATTGGAAGTAAGTCCTTGGTTAACTGCTTCTAATTTTGCTCGTGTTACTGTAAGAGAAAGAAAAGAAGCTATGGGTGAAAAGGTAAGTGTGCTCCTTCAGAAGAGAAAAATAACTTCTGAGAAGTTAGCAGTTTTAAAGTAAGTTTCCCAGTGTTTTATCCATACGTGCATATACAACCTGTCCTAGTGTTTGAGGCTTGAAATGATAAAACTTTAAGTAAGGTATTGGTGTGTTTCTGTTACCATTTTGGTCATCCAGTACAACTTAAAGGATTTGGTGTCTGCTGTGACTGCTACTGTATACTCACGCTTCTGTTAATTCATAGGGTTTTTTCCTCACTTGTATGTCCGTGCAGTAGATGTTTCTGTGTTTCTGAATGATTTACTAGATCTAACGGGTTTGCATAGGCCTACATATTCTTTTTTTTTTTCAGCTTTGGTTGAATAAATGTATTTTTTTAAGGCCTGACTCCTGCAAGTTGATTGATCTCATAGAAGGCTTCTGAAAGACGGTGGTTCATTTCTCAGTTGGTGTGGGGATGAAGGGGGAAAAAGCTCATCCTTCTACATCAGTTGATGGGATTGAAGCTTATGTTTTGACTTTCTGTGTAAATTGGTGCTTACTTAAAACTGGCAGAGAAGACATTTTTAAGATGTGTACTCTCTGAAAGCAAATATCGTTGTTCAAATGTTCCATTCTGTTCTTTTTAAAATAGGAATGATGGAGTGAAGGAAAAAAAAGAAACAAGAAATAACTTGCATTAAGTACCCATATTCTAATCTGAAAAAAACTTGGCTGATTTTTATGTTCTTTAATTGAGCTGATGAACACCTGTGCTACCAAGAGAATCTTACTGCAATATTTAGTGTGCTTCAAACTTCACTGAAGAGAACTGTTACTCTTCTGTGAATCGAAAACAGGTTACATCTTTGTATGACCTAATCATTGGTTTCTCTTCATCGTTCTGAAGTTTTGTATTTTACCTGCCCATTTAATCCTTTCCTGATAACTTTGTTGTACTTCAAAACTCTTGATACAAAGATATTTGTAATCTGGTAGTTAAAAAAGGAAGGAAGAAATTGTTATCTACTTTGTGCACGTCTTTCCTTCTTAAGATGACAGCAAGATGTATTATGGTTCTAGCAGTTCTGACTTACAAAAAAGCATATTTGTGTGTGACTGACCAGAGCTGAAAGAGAGCCAAGACAAATTCAAGAAATGAAAACAAGGGATGTTTCTGACTGCTTTACAATTGCACAATGTTAGATTTCTGTGCGAAAGTAATTAAAGGAAGGTTGATATTTAACAGTATTTTTAGAGAACTAGACTACCTCTTCTTGAAAAAGAAAGGATTAAAGGAATGCAATATGGTCCAACTTGGTCTTTTCTAGTCTGCCTGTCTGCTGCTGTCTGGATTGGTTTTGTTTTCCTCTTGAGGTTTCCCACTAGAAAATAACTAGCTTTTAATTTCTGTATGTAGATACAATACTTTTCAAATGTAAGAAAAGAAAGTCCTTAGGAAAAGGGAGACAGGCAAATAGTTACTTTTAGTGTTATTCTCACTGAGTCTTTTTTTTTCCCTCAGTCATAGTAGAAGAGTATTTCATTAAAATGGAAGTTTCAGGCAAAGTCAACTTAAGAAGATTAGTGTAAGATTTCTAAAATAAAATTGTACAAAATTGTTTTAGAAATGAATTCTTAGGCACCTTGCAAATGTAACCATTTTTTTCCCAAAATATGTTAGAGAGAGAGTTCGCTGACACCAAGTGCTGAAGTGTCATTCTGTGAAAAATGTACTTTGATCTTTTGAGGCTCTTGTTTTGTGTGACTTCAGCTATAAAAATACAGAAGTGTAATGGGGCAGTTGCTATTAATGTTCCTTTTTTACTTTGTTAATAATTTGTAGTAGTGATAGTAATGAATGCTTTCCGATGGATTTCTTCAGCTTTATCCTATTTTTCAATCATAATGAAAAATGACTGATGACAAACTATGACCTAAGCTCTTTAGCAACCTATTACATGTTTCTCAGCTTATATTATTAGAGTCATTACCATCAAAAAGCTTGAACTCTGAGCTTCTTTACTTGTGAATTTGTATCCAGTATCCAGCTGGTCACAGCTCTTAATCTTCAAAGCTAATATTGCCTGTTCCTTCTCAGTTATAGTCTTGAAGTATTTTCAGTAAATCATCTTTTTGTATGTTAACATCAAATCCCAATGCACTCACGCTTTTTAATTTATATTAATTTGTTGTCTTTACTCAACAACTTTAAAACATCTTTAATTTCTAGCCTTTCCTTCTTTTTTTCCCCTCTCTGGAATTTAATCTTCTGAAAACTAATTTTTCAAGGTCAAATTCATGGTCCTGTCCTTTCAGCAGACCGAACTGACCTGGTCCTCCTTAGAATTCAGCTGTGGATCATAAATGCAGTATTAAAAGGGGAGGATTTGGTTGCTGGTATCTGCTTCTGCATGACTGCTCCTGGCTCTGTCAAGAGCAGAGATCTTTCTTTGCTCTCACAATTTGTTTCAACCTCTTCTTATGTGTGTTTTTACTGTTAAAAACAAAGTTTGGAGATCAAACTATTTTAAGTGAGTCTTTTTTCTCTTTCTCTCCTGATATATTTCAATGAAACATAAAAACTGGGAAGAAAGCTTTCAGCTGATTTTTAACATGCAGCAGCCTGCAGGAAGAAATATTTGGGAGGTGCAGAAGAGTAGTTGTCACCAGGAATAATTTAAAGCATGAGGAAGAGTTTCTAGGACTACGCAGTTATAACCAGAAGAGGGTTAAAATATTCCATAGCTCTTGCTTTTCAGTTCTTTCTTTGAGGCATTAAAAAAGAACAAGCAACAGAAATATTGACACTAGTTGAGTCACTTAAAGTTGGTTCATGTTAGGCTCCTAATTGCAGCTCAGAATGCTTTTTAAAAACTGTGGAAATCTGGTGGAGATGTTAATTCGGATATTAATCTTCTTTTTTGGAGCAGCCCTTTTAATATTTTTAAGTTGTTGGAAAAGTGGTGGTCAAGGTTGTTTTCTAGTACATGGGAAGAGAGAAGTGGTTAATATCTCTCTCATTTAGGAAGATGGGTTTGCTTTTTATAATCTTTGAGATTAAGACTTCTACTCAGGTCTTTGAAATCGTTAACTTACTTGAAAAGAATACTGAAGTAGAAGACAGTATTACAGAAGACTGGAATCTTGATGTTTTAACTTATTTTTTAATCTTTGCTTTTATTTATTTATTTAATTTCTCCTACTTCCTCTTTACTTTGTCCCTCTTATGTTCTTGATATTCCTGTGGTTATATTCCTGTTTTTTGCTGTACACTATATAGGAGAGATACTTCGTGAGGTTTTAATTGATGGTATTAATTGTTCACTTGTCACGTGTTCCTCATCTTCATGAGCCTGTCTTGTTCTTGATGTTTGGCAGGCATTTTGCAAAGAACTCCTCAGTATCGTTAGTGAGACTTTCTATATGTTTGTAAATACTAAATGCTATTACCAAAAAGAAAAGACCTATGTGGCAAATGAATAGAAATGTAACATTAAATTCTTGTATATAGATAAAATTTTACTTTTTAGTAACCTTTGGAGTGAGGCATTATCATACTAGTAGGAGAGAATTGCCAGAAAAGTGTAAATGCTTTAAGACTTTTTACAAGCCTAACTGTATTTATGGATTCCTGACTTCACATGAGTATTGCTAAATAATTAAACCTCTTTCATATGGAGAACTGTTTCTGTTCTGGGAAAATAGTTTTAACAAAAGTAAAGATAATAATTTTGCTGTATAAACCAGCTTATCTTTAAAATAGATGGATCTGTTTAATACTTGATTTTTTTCTTTTCAGAATGAACTGGATGTACCTTTTAGAATAAAAGTTGGTCAGATAGGTAAGTTTTTGTTTCAATATAAGTATTGAAATGGAAATTTTAGTACAGGCCTTAAGGTCAGTCCTGCCTCTGAATTTCTTTTATCAAGCTTTCTTAAGTGATCTCTGTAATTGTACTTGCTGTTGAAGCTAGCATAGAAGTCTCATGTGACAGTCGCCTTGGATACATTATAAAATGTTATCTGGCAAACTCTGTTTGTGTAACTTTACAGACTGGTATGAAAACCATGTCTGACAGGTTCTTTCCAGACGCATGGATCATAAAGGAAGCTGTTTAGTATAGGCAGAATGTGTGTGGCTCTTCAAAGGACACATTAGGAATATGAAGCATTTAAGTAAGATTCCCGAAACTGGCAAACATGCCAAAGGTTTAGGAACTCTTAGATATGTTTCTTAAAAAATTCCTTTCCCTGGTGGTCAGCGTTGCTTTTTCACGTGAAACTTCTGTTGGAGATGAATGTGTGTTTTATTTCTTCTGCTTCCTTGGGAAAATCACGTTCATCCCCATGAATTGAACTCCAGTCATGATCTCAGGTTTTGATCTGAAATCTTCTGACTCAGACTGCATCTTCTGTTTAAATCTATGGCTTATATTTTCTCTGCATGTATTTTATCACTTCAAGGGCTTTATAAAATGTTTAGGCCCATACAGTTTCTCCTTACCTTCTAAGGTGTTGAGGACATCAAGATATAGGGCTAATGGTCTTTGATGCCTGAGTTGTTGTTTGGACTAAGCACAGTGCAGATTTTTGTTTTGATGTAACTGTATCTGCTTTGTTTAGATAAACTTACTTTGAAGATTCCTTGGAAGAACCTCTATGGCGAGGCAGTTGTTGCAACTCTAGAAGGCTTATATCTGCTAATAGTTCCTGGGGCAAGTAAGTAAACTCTTCAACAACACAGCTAAATAATGGAAGAGGAAAATATCTAAGGGTACCATGTATTTGAGTAAAAAATAGCAAGTAGTTCATGTAAGCTGCCATTTTTATGTTCTGTTCCCTCACAGAAATTTCTAGACAAATGCTGGCAAGTTAGTGGAAGAGAGTGGGAGAAAACAGCACCTGTTGCTTTTATGGAAATCCTTGGTTGTATCCATTCCAAGTTCAATTCAACAGCCAATTTTCCTCTGAAGTGTGCTTATCCTGAATCCACTTTTCTGGCATGGCTTAGATCTTTTGGCTGTTGTGTGATATAGTTCACCTGCTTCTAACTGACAACAGTCGAAAGTAGTAATTCCATGAGAACTGTTTTTAGGGAGACGGAAGAGGATCAGAGAACTTGATTAGTTTTCTCTGAAATCAGAACCTCTGGTATATTAAGAAAACTTGCAAGTTTCTAGAACGTTAAATATACGTGTAGTAGAACTTGCAAACCTGCATTATATTGCACAGGCAATAGTTAAGGGTCTGAATTTCCATGGAAGGATTCTCCTGTGAAGTAATGCTTGAATGTTGGTATGATCCTTTTGTGTCCTACTGTATAAAAGTAATAATTTCAGATGCTGGATGCAGTCCAGCAATTAAACCTAGAATAGCCTTTATCTCATACAAGGTGTTTTGCAACATAATGTTGACTATGGTGTGCATTGCTTGATTTTGCATTTCTATAACTTGAAATTTAGGGATAAAGCTGTCCCAACTTGGCTTACAGGCATTAAATATGATGCAGAGAAGGAAGAAAAATACTTGCAGGATAATAAACAAAAGGAACTGGCGAGAATTGAGGAAGCCTTGCAGAAAGCAGCAGAAAAAGGTACTGAGTTAATAATACAAATCTCCATTGGAATTTGAGGACTTAGACTGTGCTATGAAAGAAAAGTCCTGTTTTGTGATTGACTTAATAAATCATGTTTTTTCAAGTGTCTAGCTAATCCTACGTCAGTGCTTTGAAAAGCCTTTTTCCTCTAAAGCTTGAAAGAAATGTTATTTTGTTTACCATTCATTTATCCAGTCAGCTTCCGTTGGAAATGGGAATTTGATAATCCAGTATGTCTTCTTTTTTTTCTTTTTTTCTTCAAGCTCTAGGCGAACAGGACCAAAGATAGAAACTGCATTGCATGAGGTTAATGTTGTTATCTTGCTTTAGAGCTTCAGTAGTAGATGTTTAATAACGTGTTTAGAAGTGCATGTGACAGGTTGCTCTTTGCTTAAAGAAAACTTTAAGGAGAGTGGTAAGGTTTGTAAATTTTTACTTCAACAATAATGCTTTCGTTTCAGTTTCTGCTGTCCTCTTATGATGTACTGTGTTTTGACTGGTTTGAGAAGTGAGACTCTCTTGAGCAGGAAATAATTCATGACACAAGAAATAATTGAACATAACCTTAGGAAACTTTACTTAAACTTTTGATCTAGGTCATGAATAAAATTTTAAACTTTCAATTATAGGTTAAAATAATTAATCATTTCAGTCCAGTTAACCTAATTTGTGGGTTTTGGGTTTCTTATTTTGTTGTTGTTTGTTTGGGTTTTTTTTGTTGTAACAAATATCTTTAACAAAATCATGGTATAGTTTAGTCTTGTTTGGACAGAAGCCAAGCTCAGACCAATGACAGGTAACTACATACAGTAGAGGAAAAAGTTATTACTGAATTTATTGTCTGAAGTGAGACCTGTTTGTAGGGTGGTGTAATGGTTCTTAAGATGCATCCCTAGGATACCTGTAATGCTGTAAGTCATTTGCCTCGGAAAAGTTACTGAAAATGATGCCTAGCATGCTTGGAAAAAGATAGTTTGATTGTAATCTCTTTGCTTATTTAATTTTCCAGTTACAGGACTCTACTGCCTTGTTGCTGTTTTGCTAGTTTGAGATATACATTTGCAGTTTCCTTCAAACAGCCATCTGGCAATCCATTTACAGTGAAGAAAGAAGCCTTGCTTTATTTCTTGTTTTTAATATGCCAGAAACTGTATAAGGGCTAAGACAACTTCAGTGAATGAACTTTGCAGCCATTACTTCATACTGGCGCAAAGGAATGTTCATAGAGATTTAACCTTGGTTATGTAGGACTTGTAAAGCACCAGTGTTTCAGCCATTATTTTTTGCACCAGTAGCAATGGGATGAAGGGATAATATTACAAGAAGAATTTAACCTATTGGGCACTGCTTGAGGAATTCCAGTTCTGGAACTTCATGTAATTAAGAGTGAGTCTGTGCACCTGCGACAGTGGGTTTTTTTGAAAGAAACTTACTACATCCAGCATTTGTAAGGCTTTTGGGGAAAAAAAAAAATCACATGGAAATGATATCTCAGTAGCTCAAGTCCTTATATAAAGAACTAGAATTAGATTTAGTCATGTTTTGCAGTTTTAAACTTTCAGCCTTGTGAAGGAAAAGCTGAAGGAACATTGAAATTGGATTATTTTAAACTGTAGTTATCCTCTCAGTCATGCTGAAGCATGATCCATCTGGGTCCCTTCCAACTTGAGATGTTCTATGATTCTATGATCAGTGGTACCTATTTGTGTTTCTGGTGTTGCACTAGAATATTCTACTTGGGAGGACTTGTGTAGTTCTTGCATGAGCAAATCCCTTGCTTTTGCTAGATACAGAAGTCTTAGGGCCCAGGTTGCTCTAACTTCTAAGAAATGTAGCTCTTTCTGTAGGCTTTTAAGAGCACACAATATCTGGTGAAAATCTAGGAAATATATTGAATAGAAAGTTATCCGGGTCCATGAATTCTCAGCTATATTTGCTTTTCTGATTAGTACTCACCTTAATGTGTTTAGAATCTTGATTCAGTACTTGCATTTATCTAAGAGTCTCTCAGCATAAACATTCCTGGGGATATTTTCTTTAGACATGCTACTCAAATATTGAGCAAAATGGTCATGTCATTGTGTGTTCAGTGTAGTGTGATGGGGAAGTTATAACAAGCTCTGTTGACACAAGCTGACAAAACATTATTTTTTGTTTTCTGAGCTATTAAAATCTGTCAGTATAAAAACTCATATATGGAGACCAAAGTTTGCAGCTCTTGTCTTTTGCTGGTTATAAGTAAAATGAAAATTGCATAGTTTGCCTATGTAGATAATCTTTGAAACTAGATATTCTGAAGTGACTCTGACTGTCAGATGTTGTAATGGAAATACATGTCATATGAGTTTTATAAACGTAACATTAAATCAGGAGCTGATTTCCTTCTTTTAAACCAAATGCATTTTTTTGGTTATTTGCTGCCATGTGGACCAAGGCACTCATTCACAAGATTCCTTGTATGGGTTGGAGAGTCTGATTTACAAGGACACTAAGCCTGGTGGGTATGCATGGTTACATTTGGCACATGCATGATGGGTATGCAGCTTACGTTTTTAAAAACATCCCCCCCCTCAAAGCAGCCAAATGTAGAAATGAGAAAACAATACTTGTTTGGTAAGCATCCACATGTTGGTGGTTCTAGAAATAAAATTTTAATGACACTGGATTCAAGTGGTAACTTGCAATGACTAGTCCTATTGATATCCTGAAGAAAATGGAATTTTTAGAATTTTCCACTAAGCCATAACAATGAACTATGTGAGCTTGGCAAAACAGAATTTAACAGCCAGAGACTGAAACAGAGATAGGGAAGCACTCTTTTAGGACAGTATCTTTGAGGAGAGCTGAGAGACTAATCAAAGCAAACATCTGCCTCAGAAGATGCTGAGAACAGGTGATAAAGTGTGTAATCAAGAACAACTAATTGGGATTTTGATAAGAACTAAAACGAAGTGCCCTTTTGGTGAACTATCCTCATTATAATACTGGAAATCACACCCATAGGCCAAGAACCGCCCCCCTTCTTCTAATAAGCCTCTTACTCTCTGAGCATGTGTGGTAAATTAAAAGTGAGCTGTACCCTTAAGTTTAAGTGAGAAAGAAATTAACCAGCTATTAGCTGACGCTTGTGAATATTAGCTATGACTGACACATTTAACTGTATTTTTGTAGTTTCTCGGTTTGGGGTACTAGCTTTGTGGGTTACCACCTAGCACCACTCTGCGCAAAAATTAATTAAATAAAATACCTCTGCTCTGTGTGTAGTTTGATGTTTTTGCACACCGGGCGAATGAACCTGCTTTTTGGGATAACGCGATCATAACTGAGTGGCTGTTCAAGAAGACTAAGAGACCATCTAGAAAAATTTCCATCAGCCATGTTAGGCTCAAGAATGTTATAAAATGCTGACAACATTCTACTCTAGTTTTAAAACTACTACCTTTAGTTGCTTTTAAAATAGAGGGTAATTACCGTTACCCTTAGTGTCTGGGCTTAAGATTGTGGAAGTTCAGGCTGTCTTGAAACCGTGGACAGGCAAAACGAACCACAGCAGACCGAAGGCATTTAGTATGCTTTTTCCTGGTTCTGTTTATTTGGATCGCTCTCGAGTTAGGCAAGGAAACAGTTTCCGTTGAAATTCAGAGGAACTGTTGTTACGTTGTACCTGCTGTATCTTTACCTTCTTGAACCAGATTTTCAGAAATTTATTCTTAGCCAAAATTACTTGGTGGGCTTTTATCTGACTGCAGGTTTAGAATGAGCATGAAATCATACATTTAGTTTCGCTTTAGTTTTGTCATACGTGGGAGTGAATGTCTGAGAACTACAAATGCAATAGTAAGTGAAGGAAGCTGTCTTCTTAAAATATCGTTTGTAGAGGATTACTTGTACTGTTAAATGCAACTATCCAAAAGAAAATGTTGTTGATCACCTTACCTGCAAGACAGATTGAAATCTTGGCAGGCACTTTCTCCTCCTTTGTTTGAACAAGCATGCAAATTACATAAAAATACAGTTGTTTCCCGGAGTTAAATACACATTTGCACTTGCTTCCTTCTTCCTTTAGTGGGATACACCCTTCTCATGCTACAGCCTCTTGAAGTTAAGCACAGGCAACACTATCGCTAAGTTCTTTTCCCCTATGTGGCCAGAGAGAGGAAAGAAACTCTGCAACTCACCAAACTGGTTTTCTTTAGAAATGTGGAAAAATATGAGCATTAATTTAATTCATGAAATGGTTGTGATTGTGTGGGTCATAATTTGTGCGTAAATCATTTCATTTCATATAAAGCTTTTAAAGAGTCATCATTTTTGTATGCCTTTTTTACGGTTACTGATGTTGTTCTTTCAGATCGCTTACATACTATACTGTTGATTAGCATGAGAATCATATTGAAAAGTGTTCTTTGGGTTTCCACATACATCTCAAATACCTTAACTTGGAAATTATGCCCTTGTATGGTAGAAGCCTCTTCTGTATTTAAGCTTCCATGCTTTTTTCCCCCCACCACAATTATGCCTTTGCCTGAGGTCATTAAATAAATGACCCCAAACACTTGAATTACAAAAATCTTATTCACCAGGGTTTCTAATAAGCAGTCATGGCTCTCTTTTTAGCTCTTTTGTTGTACATAAGTGACCTATAATTATGTTATGCAATGCAGTCATGAAGAAGTCTGGGTATGTATTTGCTGAGAAGCCTGGTGATTATTTGTAATTCCTCGAACTCTTGAGACATTACATAAGGAATATATGAAAGTTGAATTAAATGCCTTGACCTTACAATAGGCAGGACAATTGATCTGGCAGAAATTTGGATACTTAATCTAAAGTTTTTACTGGCTGTTTAGTTTACTTAGGCTTTGAAATTCAATGACTTTTTTTTAAAAAATAAAGGGGCAAAAAAAAAAAAGCAAGGTGCTTTTGCTTCCCTGAAAGTCAATTTAGGTCTACTTAAATTATGAAAAATAAGGCTCTGTCCTATGGGAAGTAGCAGATTGCTTCCTTAACAGATCTGAAATTCTTTAAAAGCTTTTAATGAGACCTTACTAAGGCATTCTGCTTTAAGACAACCTAAACTTTCTTCCATCTTTTCTTATGCTTTCTTACATTTCTGCTTTACTAACTTGAATTTTATCCTTTTCCCAAAAAATTGCTTGCACTGAAAAAGGACGTAAGCGTAAAAAGTATAAAAAACATTTTAAGAGACCATTTAAAGGTCATGATCACTCAAAAGGTAGGTAAAAGTTATGGCTTTTAACTTTTTTAAAGACTTTTTTTTTTGCTTTCTGTTTGGATTAGTTTTTCTTAGTCTTGGATATGCATCCACTGATAACATTTTTTTTTCTCCTGTTCGAAAGAGAGGATGTAAATTAGAGAGACCTCATTTTTGCTGTTTATTTCTTCTCTGGATCCAGTAAGACTGAAGAGTCCTTGTTTCTCTCTACTTGTATAGCTGTGCCTGTTTCTTCAATTTGAGCTATCTGTAGCATTTCCAACGAAAATGTACATGTTTGGTAGGCTGAATAGTGGCACTTCATTGTGACTGTTGGAAAAACTGCATGTGGTAGAGGTATCTGTTCATCTAATGTTTGTAATATTCCAGCAGCAGCTATGTAAAGTAAATCTGACACTATACTGATGATATAGCAGTAAACAGTCTTTTTCAGCACCTTTTAACTTCTGTTCTAAATAGCTAGCATAGTGTTATGACTGGTATTTTGAGAGCAGTGAAATTGATGTTCTTCTCCAAGAGGTTAATCATTGTCCATAAGTATCAAACCATGCAGGTCTTCAGTATTAGTATGTGACTAAGAATGGGTTGCTATATCCCATGTGGTTGTATTGTTACTTATTTGATCTTGGAGGAAGCTGCAGCATAGACTTGTAATTGGAATAAAAACTTTGTGGGGACCCTGGATGAGCTTTGTAAGGTATAAAACTTTTATTGCTGCTGGTAGCTGCATCTGGCTGGAAAAATGTTATTTGGTTGCCTGCTTGCACTTGAAGGTCACGAAGCTTTGAGAAGTACTTCTGCCCTTTTTTACTTTATCAGTATTTTGTTGGTTTCTGTTAATAGGGAGTAGGAGTTGTGAAAAAATGATTAATAGGAGGAAGTATGAGTTGCATGTAAAAGTGGTATAATGTTTTGGTTTCTTCTGAGTTCCTGACTAATTTTTTTTACTTGAAATCAAATGCTCTTGACTAAATTTGTGTTATATCATGTTCAATAGCGAAGTCTTTTCATTTTTAAAGGAATCTCCTGAACCTCTCATACAGCTTTTAAAAAAAAAAAATGATCCTAATTTTTATAGCAAGATATACAAAGTTATATATCTGTGGTGTTCAGCATGCACTGCATATTTAAAAAGTTCCAAACAGTTAAAGCAAGCTGAGAAGTCAAACTCGGAGTGCAACCCTAAACTTAGTCAAAACCTGTAGTTGATATTTCTCTCTACTTGCATGGCCATGACTGTTTCTTCAACTTGAGCCATCTGTAGCATTTCCAACAAAAATGTACAAACTTGATAGGCTGATTAGTGTCATTCACTGAGATAGCCACTTCGTAAGACAAGGTAGCCTGTAAAGATAACTAGGGAAGAAGCAGCTCATCTAGCCATGTTTTAGGTAAAATGTTAAGATGGTCAGCCTGAGATAATGTTTTTAGAGTTATGCCGTTAAAAAATGAGGGATTGTAAATATTCCTTGCTGCCTTGGCATGCATACAGTTGTCTTGAGTGGAATGCTGAATGTGGGTATGCAAATTCTACCGTCCTGTTCAGCGTAAGTTCAAGTACCACTACGTGGCATAACAAAGTCTGATATGGACCTAGCTTAAACAGTCACAGTATGAAGAAATTGAATATTTCAGAGTAACTGTTTTGACTTACAATATGCCAGTTTCTTTACGTTCTCGGGCAGCGTTGTATGAAAGGCTCTAATGGACTGGTCTCTTGTTGTGCAAGTGTCATCTTCACCAGGTTATTGAAGGGTAGTTTGTGCTAAATTACACCATCTTACCTATTTGCTTGTTGAAACCTGTAGTTAATTGCTGAAGGACTCCTAAGAGGGAACCTTTTACCTTGGAAGGAGTGGGAAGAAGTATATTGAACAATAACTTGCTGTAAGCTAAACTGTTTTGACTGAAACTGAGACATAAATTTTGTTATGGTTGTGTTGTGCACACACAGCTAACATGACATCTTCAAAATACAGATGTACAGAAAAGGAAAAAAATTGCAAATATGTAATCTAAATAAGTGAAAATTTAAATGTTAAGTGTTCACGTTAAACATTAAATTTACATAAGTATAGCTGTTGGTGTGGTTAAACTCAAGATGCAACTGCTAAACTGAATGCTGACTTTTTTCAAATTATTGTTTTAGACAAACCAAAGGAGGAGAAGAAGGATACTTTCTTAGAAAAGCTTGCAACTCAAGTCATAAAAAATGTGCAAGTCAAAATCACAGGCATTCATGTTAAATACGAAGATGATGTAAGTATCTGGAATGTATTCTCTTCATTTTAAATTGGACTCCAGTGCAGTCATGATTGTCTAGTCCGTAGAGAGAAACTGTTATCTGCCATCTTGAAAAAGTTGCTATGGTTTCTGCTGCACCTCTTAAAATGAAGTACCCCAGATACAACTGAAAGCCAGAAATATTTTGGATACGTGAAGTAGATACTCTTTTGCCTTTTCCAGTGGTGTTTTGCTCACTAAGTGTGGATTGTGGCTATTTGTCGTATGTTAGTGTGTGCAGTTGATGCACAGAATTTTTCAGTGTCCTGGGTAAAGTCCAGAGTGGCAGAAACTGGAGGGGTTAAAGATAGGTTGGAAAGCAAATAATTGAAAACACTTAACTGATAAATGAGAATATTTATGTGAACCAAACTGGTATTATTCTAGCCTGCTTCCAGCTTCCTTTTGGAAAATGATAAAGCAGTTTGTGATGAGATGAATGTAAAAGAAAAGCATTGGATAGAGTATTTATCAAACCTATTTTGGGACTGTTTTCAGAGACACTAAATTTAAAAAGTTGTGAGGAATGGAATTCATAAAATGATATAGCTGACTGTGATGTGGTACTCTGTAAGTTCTTAGTTCTTTCCTGTGTGAAGATTTTAGAAGCCAAAAAGAAATTTTCAGCTTGCATTGAAGTCCTGAGTCTTTACACTACAGCCATATTAGTTTTGGCCCAACTTAGGGAGTTCTAAGAATGCTTCAGCTAGAATAATTAAGCAAAGGAAGATCCTCAAAACAGCTCAGGATTTCAGTCAACTTTAATTAAATGATACATCTCTGTTCACAGCAAGAGAAATAAATAGCTGTTATTTTTCTATTTTTGTAGATCACAGATCCACAGTGTCCGATTTCCTTGGGAATGACATTGGGCGAGCTTAGTTTACTGGTAATGTGTGTGTGCATGCATCTTCTTGTGTTTTTGATTTACTTGTCTTTGGAGTAGCAGAAAGGAAAAGTAACATATTAAGACGATACAATGAAAGTATGCATACAGCTGGAAGTGCAGACAATCTTTTATTCAGGCAAATAGTACTCAAAGTTTGTGCAAGCAGAAGGGAAGACAACTGAGGAACATCACACTTTGTGAGACTAGTGATTTTTTTCTTATAATCCAAGTGATCTTTAAAACTGAGTATGTTTACTTTAATAAGGCAGGTTATTTCCAGGCCTAATAAATAAATTAGGGCAATCATTACACCCCGATGGTAAAGAAAGTGGTATTTTGCCAGGCCTTTTGAGAAATGAGGGGGGAAACTTTCAGCTAACCCCTGTTTTCCTTAGATGTTAAGGATTTTATGGGTAGGATAAGGAGGTGAAAATCAAAACAAACTGACAAATTTTATATTGGATTTTGAGTTGTGCGTGTGCAGTCTGGAGAAACTGGTTTCTGTAATCAGGTGGCACCAAAATGATGCATTCTGTGAATGAAAGTATAGAATAAAACTGCAAATGTGTTAAGTAAGATGCACAGAATTACTTTTATCGCTTTGAACTTTTAGACAACAAATGAGAACTGGACACCTTCTATTCTGAACGAAGCTGCAAAAATAATATACAAGGTAATGTGTTGGGTTTTTTCCTACACAAGTAAAGTGAGCAACTGATCTTGGACAGAAATAAACTGGGGTTCTAAATAAAAATTGGAAAAATAGTTTGATTTGTGAATTCTCCTGTTTTCCTTAATTTTGCTATATGTTTAAACTGAAGTAGAGCACAAATAACTGGCTTTATGTAAGGCTTAACTTTCAACTCCATGGTTTAAATAATTTCCCTTAAATGCAAACACTGATCCCCTCATTAAATTCATTATACAGCAAGTTTGTCTGGTAACTATGATTTCAGGTAAGTTGTCAAATTGCCACTTCGTACTCTAGTTTGTATGCCTAATGTAATTGGGATTCTGGTAGCTAAGCGTTCTCTCTGTTCTCCCTGCTCCCCAACCCCATGCTGAAAGGAGTATGCAAAGATCTTTAAGAAATTATATGAATGATATAAGAAGGGTTTAATAGTCCTTGTTTCCTTATTAGGCCAAATGTTGGTTTTGTGCACCCTTGCCCCTGCAATCCAGAGTCGTATTTAACAGATGTGCATGAACTTGTGTGCTTTAAGAACTTGCTTTTTAGCAATTCAATTTTCACTTCAAAAATAGTATTATAAGATTAAATACATCTCAGTGCTGATGGTTGATTTGCTATCTAGTCTGCTTTCGTTTGTTTTCTGTTTTCACAAATGGAAAGCTAAGTTCATAGAACGGGTTGAATACTTATTATGGAATCTGTTGAATGTTTTCTTTCCTGCGCAGCTTTTGTGCCTGGACAGCCTCAGTGCGTATTGGAACATACACAGCAAAATGTATTATCATGGCTCCCGTGAACAAATACTGGTAATGTAAAAGAAAATGCATTAAACAATACTATATTCTGTAGCTGTTGTAATATTCAAAACTACACCATGCTAATTTCCACGCCACTCCTCACACTTATGGCCAACTGGATTCTGATACCAGGGTCTTATGTTATTCCATTGCACCCATAAATAGCTAATATTTTTTTTTGTGAACTTCCTATGTTATCAACACCTGTAGGTTTTAGAAATGGTCAGAAACTGCGTCTGTAAAATCCTGTTCTGTTGGCATATTCATCTTGCCTTCGTGCTGTTTAGCCAGTACTGTTTACTAAATATCTGGCCTCTGTGAGCTATTACATAGCTACTGTAATGAAAAAGGCAATATTAAGATAGTAAACGAGCATAGAATTAAAAAAGATCAGAACATTAGATCTTTATCAGAACAGGAACTTATGTTATCCAGATTACCTAAGCTGCATGGTTGAAATTAACCAATAGAGTGAAGCCACATAGGAGAACAAGATGTTAAAACAAAAAGGGTTTTTTGCTTTTTAATAAACCTTAACCTTTTTAAAAGCTTAAGTAGGTAGGTAGGTATCCATTGTCAGACCTAAACAAAGAAACAAAAAATTGCGGAGGCGCAATGGGAAGTAGCTTTGACAAAATTTTGAAGACCTTTAGTAGAATAAGTTATATGGATGGGTGAATGACTATGCTATGCTTTACAGACAGAAGAGGGTCACAGCTTTGAATGTGGAATGCACAGTAGGACTGAATAATGAAGACTTTTGAAAATTAGGTTGGGTGGAACATAATTAAGGTAGACTGTGTGGAAAAGATGATGGTGGGAATACTCGTTTCCAACTTGATGAAGCTAATGCGGGTGGTATAGAGACGAGAGAAGTAGATGATGGTGCTCTGGTGCAGAAGATGAGAGGCAGCATGAGGGCAGTGAGGGTAAATCAAGACAGAATGAGAGGCAGATATCTTAAAATGGGAATTACAGGGAAAGAATAAAATCAAATTGCGGGGGGCGGGCAGGACTTCTTGGAGGCTATGTTCATTGATGTTTTGAGTTGCTGTTAGCTAGATGAGTAGTGGAATACTGCAACTTGTAATATTGTAAGTGTATGAAGTAGTTGTTTTGCTTTCACTTCATTGCAGTGTTCTAAGTCTTACTTTCCTAGAAGAGGAACTGGGAACTTTGGCGGTATGAATAGGGCAGTTATATAGACATAAACTATGGCTGAGGGCACACATCCTCTTTCTGTATGACAGCTGAGGACTTCTGAGTTGCAAAAGCACCGTTACAGTTAAGAAGTTTATTTCAGATGGCCACTTCATTCATGTGGTTAAAAGAGCTCATTTTTAGGTGATGAGAAAAAGTTAGTTGTTCTAGTGAGCTTTTGGGTAGTACATTGCTGAATATCTTAGGTTGTGAAAGTAAACTTTAGAACAGATTGTGAAAACAAGTCCCTTTGCTTGGAATAGCAGACATCTGATTACCATTGTTAGTTTGTCTGAATCTTGTTTAATTTTACTGTGGAGAAGATAAGATGTGCAGTGTATGCTGTCTGTATATCTGCATTCTATTTCTGGTGTGAATAAGTGCTCTCTGTGCAAAAAATGGGACATTTTTGACCCATTATGTTTATAAAGGTTATACAGGTGTTCTGTGTGTCCTCGTACAAAAATACTTGTTTCCTTTTTTCTTTTGTGCTCATCTTTTACAGGCATCTATTTTGGTTTTATTCTCTCCTTAACAAAATATACACTTAACCTGGTGAGCTTGGTACTAGTATGGAAGGTTGAATCAAAAGTGTGAAGTGTTTAAAACCAGCCAGTCATTTAATGTTGTTTTATCTTGTCCGTTACGTGGAACTTGAAACCTAAGTCCTTTTATTTTTATTCTGGTTCCCCTTGTAGGGGGTTATATATATACATATTGGTATTCTACTGTATGTAGAAGGTATGAAAATGTTGATTTCTCTTCTGGTCTACAGTCTCTTGTTTTGTTCTTTAAAGAGCTAAATTTCCTCAGAGCACTTCCACTTCTGCCTTTTTAGTTTAGCAGAAATATTTTTAATAATAGCCAAGTTACTTTAGCAACAGGAGTCTTCAGAATTACCCATCTGTGGGTGTTTTCTCTGTTGTATCTCAGTCTGAAGTGAAATGTAAATGCAAACCAATACAGTTTGAATTGACAGTGGCAAAGGTCTTAGTGCTTCAAATGTGTCATTCCAGCACTGTCAGAAAGATCCTTTGTGAATCAGTCCTTGACATGCTTGTGGACAGATGGCTTTTTGGGCTTACCTGACGCTGTCTAGCAGCTTAGATCTCAGTCCTTTTCAAGGAGACTTCAACTTACTATCGACAAAGCTCCAAGTGAAGATGCTGGTGTGGTTTTGTTGAACTTAAATTTTATGTATCAGGAAGTACCTTTCTATTCCATCATCAAGCAAGTTTTTAACAGATTCTTTCTGAAAAAATTGGGAATTTTGCCCTCCAGGACTGTAAAATGGAGTTGCCTGTTTCCAAAGCCTGCGGCATGTCCTGCATGTAAACGTTTCTTTGAGTGCAGAGGCAGAGCAATTCCAGTGTAGCAAATAGGTGGACAGAATACTGCATACTATTAACTTGAAGCATCTCACCACTTGCAGTTTTTCCAGTTCTTGAAATCCTTAGCAGTTTTGGTGCTGTACAGTAGTATCACTTTTCATACTGGCATCATCTCCGTTATTTGGATTGTTTTGCATCTTTTGAGTGTTGGACTTCTGTTTGGTTTAAATTTGTCAGTTGTGATTAGTCATCTTTGTGTCCTTGTGCCTAAAAGGGGAAGAGAGGGAGAGCAGGAGTAAGCTCAGAACACATCTGCTAAGTTTTGAAGAAGCACAGGGAAAGAAGGGAATTCATCACGGGCATAAGATTACTTGTGTAAAACTTCTCTCCCACTTGTTAAATCCTTTCTGCTTTAGAATTTTAAAACAGATATAGGAACTGAACAACTAACAAATAACATATCTCATTTAGTAACATTACCTGTATTAAATACCTCAATGCATTTTATATGTAATTTTTAGTATAGCTTGTTTCCTGGAAAGCTAGATCTTCCATCCAGATAGGCTGGTGTGGTCTTAATTTTAAGCAGCATTATCAGGAAGTCAGATTTATCATAGTAGCTAATTGGTCTATGTTGTAGTAAGAATAAGCTGTGTAATCTGTAGCAATCTGTTACTTTTGTACAACAGTCTTTGTATTTAAATAACGTGAATATATGGCTGGTTGTGAGATTAGCGGCTTTATACTTAATTAATTGTAATTTAGCTTTTATTAGTATAGACCAGCAGACAGGAAATAGGTTGAAATACAAATATTTTTAATGAGAAAGTGTACTTTTTATAAAATACAAACCAGTTTTTAAATAAGGAACTGGGAAGAGGATTTGGTTGAAGAAATCTGTAGTTACAAACTATTTTCCTTGTAAAAACAACTCTTAATATTGATAGTCTTTATAGAATGGGAACAAGCACTTCATCTGTCTTCATGTAATAGCTACCTAGCAGGCCTCCTGCTTCAACTGATTATGCCATTGCAATTCTGAAACTAATAAAATGTGTGGGCACAAATATAGTATTCTCAATAAATTGCCAAAGAATTATAGCATCAGACAGGCCTCAGTTTGTATTAAGACCCAGTTCTAGCATATTTCTCAGGCCTCTTGGGCTGTTCCGTTATTTTCCTGACTTCTTTCTGTCTTTAATGCCTCTCATATCTGCAGAATACCAGAAGGCTCAAGTGGCTTCCTTATGTGCTAAAAATGAGGAAGGATAGAATGTGAATAGGTATTCCTGGTACCTTCAAGGAGTTTAAAAACAAATGCTTGATCTGTTGTGCTACATGTTTGAGTGTACACGAGCTCTATGTTTCTAAATTAACACACGTTAGTTATTGCAAGATTTAGGCTGAAGTTGAATAAAAACTATACTAACCTTCCACTTGATATGAGAAACTTAACACTCTTTTTAATCTGGTGTATTTAAACACTTCACTCTTAAGTGCTTGTGCCATAATAGCTTTCCCATTTAGGGGGAGGAGGCCCTTGCAAAATACATGTGAACTGAAGTTGACCTACTCAAAGCTTAGAGAACTGTAAACGAGTAATGCTCTTCAGCAATTGCTAGACAGTATCATATTCCTTTACAGGATCAGCTGAAAAGAGGAATTCCATGTAGCGGGAACCAGCCTGAAGACTACCAGTACAGTAAGTAACCTAGGAATGAGTGAATATAAACTGTTCAGAGCATGTTAATATACGACAGCCTGACCTGATCATACATGCATGCATGCCCATACTAACTTTATTTTGCAAAAACCTAAACATAATAGAACATATTAGACCTTGTATGCTTTTTGACTGCTGCTGGGCTGTCTTAATTTTTGGTAAGAATTACATCCTGATTCTGTGGGTCTTGAGCATACACATTACCCGTACAAAGTAGTTGATATATCAGGCAGTGGAAATAAGTACTTTAAGATCACTTCCCAAACTTTAATTGTAAACATAAAATTTATCTCAATTTTTTTTACCTTTAAGTTTTTAGACCAGTATCAGCTTCTGCAAGACTGTATATCAACCCATATGCAGAAGTAGAACTAAAAACTCCCAAGCTTGATTGTAATGTAGAAGTACAGAGAATTGCCATTGAATTCACTAAGCCACAGGTAAGTTCGTTTGGTATCTGTTATCACCTATTTTAGAGTTTGTGATGAACCATAGGTGGGTGGTTTTGTGGTTTGTTTTTTTTTTTTGTTTTTTTTTAAACCTTCTTTTGAGAATTTTCTGTTTGTATGGAAGTAGACTGTCTAAACAGTTTAACAGTAACTGTGGGAAAAGTGTAGGATCATTTTCCCTTTGTGTAACAGTCACTTCCTGCTGCTGGATCCTGACACTGACCCTGTTATTTGTGGACCACCTGGGGACCATCTGGTCTGTATTCAGCCCTTCCAGTAGCATTCCTTTCACACAGAGAATGGAATCATTCTTATGAGTAGCCCTTATCTTATGAAAATATAAGCCAACATTATAACTGCAGACATGCCAAGATAGAAGCAAGGGTGGGAATGAATGGAGTTATACTGGCTTTGGCAACAAGCCAGCTGAAGTATCAAGGAACTAATTTAAATAGTTCCCAGCAATGTTAGTGTGTTCCTTCATTCAGTGATAAATTACTATTGGCTAGGTACCTTTTTAGCTCTTATTGATACCAAAGTGTAACCTGAGTTCAGAACAGTACCAATAAGGCTAACTAATGCCAAGAGAGTTGTGCAATTGGAGAAACTGTGTAGTGACAAATAAAGAGAATATGATTAGTTTGAGAAGGCCTGAGACTTGGTGCTGAGCAGGCTAACAGAAATACAAACTGGTTTTGTTCTTCAAGGAAACCAGAGGTTCACACGTGGTGGTGGCCTTTGAGAGGAACGGGTATAGTTGGTCCACTTCTACATACTAATAAAAATGCGTAGGCTGAAATTTCTGTATAGTTTCAGGAATAGTGAAGACCATGGTATACATGTACTTCAAGTATCGTGTGCAACAAAATCTGAACCTCTGCTGAGAAACTTGGTTTTCTGTGTTTAGTACCTCAGCATGATAGACCTTCTGGAGTCCATAGATTACATGGTTCGCAATGCACCATACAGAAGATTTAGGCCCAATGTGTGTCTCCATAAAAATGCCAGACAATGGTAAGCTGTGTATGTTTGTGCATTCTTTGGGAGATGCTGGAGTCCTCGCCAGTCTCTTCATTCTCCTATGTGGTTAAATGTAGTTTTAAAACTAGATTGCATACATCATTATGACTTTCACAGAGCTTTGCTTTGTCAAGTAGAAAAGGCTTGCAGAAGAGAACATGTGGAAGAACCAAGTGATGAAATTCTGACTTGCAAAGCTAACTCTGGTCCCCTAAAATCTCTGAACAAAATGCCCATGTTCTCTCTAGAGGTTAGAATACAATTTTCGAAAGACTAAAGAAAAAAAATTAGCAAATGTGTTACAAGGGAAACATGTATGTCAACTGTAATTTTTAAAGTTTTGAGCTGATACTACTTCCAGAAAAATTCACAAAAATGTGTAACTGATGCTGATTATGAAAGTGCTTAAGTGTACTTAGGGCTGTTACAACCCAAATCTGCAAACATGCAGAAGTCAATAGAGAATGCAGATGTATAGTTCTTCAGGCATTAAATATAAGCCCTCAGTCGATTTTTCAGAAGTGATTGTGAAACCCTTAAAATTTTTATAAAGTTACTCATATGACAAGTGAGAAACAAAGCGTTTGCACATTAATAGACTACCTCTGCAACTTTTAAGTTGTAATGTACAAATGAAATGGGAAGGTGCTCACAAGTGTGCAATTATTGTAGGTGGAAATATGCAGGTAACAGTGTTCTTGAAGTTCACATCAAAAGACATACTCGGATGTGGTCATGGAGTAATATAAAACAACATAGGCAGCTTCTGAAGAGTTACAAAAATATGTACAAGAACAAACTGACACAAAGTAAACTGTCAGAAGAAACACAGAGGCAAATTCAGGTATGTGTGTTTTCTCTTTGGAGAAAGTGTGTTTTGGTCCCTTTATTAAATAATTCTTTAAAAATACATGACAGTAATCAAGGTTGGTGGTTTTAAAAGAGCAGAAGAGTTCTGTGGAAATACCATTTTAATCTGAAGTTCAGTGTAACCTATTGTGGAAAGAAAGAAAATACTAGTAAAGCGCCATTTAAGTAAACCCTTTTTGATTGTGGATTAATAAACTTGGGTGCACTTAACGAAGTGCAAGATTAATCTATTTAAAAAAAAAATTAACTGCCTAACATCAGGTTTTGTTTTCTAGTGAACTTCTTGGCGGGGGGGGGGTATACCCTTAAAAGAAAGGAGCAGGTCTAGAAAGAAATTGGAGTATAAATGCAAAGGAGCTGGTAGAGAATTTGTAGTGGCGAGCCTTTCCTAAATGTGTTTTAGAGGCAAATGATTTCATCATACATTTTTACAGGACCTAGAAAGAAAACTTGATGTCTTCAATATAATCTTAGCAAGACAACAAGCACAAGTTGAGGTAAGAAATAATTTTTGTTCAATAATATTGTAACACCTGAAATGGGATGGTTTTGACATGATAGTATCTTGAAAAAATTTGTGCTGATGAGTATGATAGGTTAGGGAGGTGGGAAGGCATGTTTCCTGTCCTTCCAGGACAAGAGGAAATCAATTTCCAAACTGGAAACTAGTTCCTAAAACCTACCAGTGTGTGTGCACAGTGTTACTGCTACCTGCATTATACCATTCAGGCAATTGTCTTTAACGATTCTTTTCTTCCTTTGACTTATGTTATTTCAAGACTGTTTCTGCAGCTGTTCAAGCTCAAACATGTACAGCTGTTCCCATCCTACCTACACCTTTAGATACTCTCTTTTTAGGGGATAGCCAATCTAATTAAAAGACAACTCTTGAGACTTGTTAAAAGGTAGATGAAGTCTCTAGCTGCATTTTATTTTGGAAATATGTGACACGTAACAAGGAGTTGCATGTTATAACATTATGAAAAGTGTTGTATCTGCAGTTAAGATCAAAAACACCTAGCACACTGAGGCCAAGCTCAGAGTAGTTGTTTTCCTAATGTGAAAATTAACCTCTATAGTTGCATCATATAATTACTGTTCGTGCCAATGTAGCCTCAGTGTCTTCACACCTGGAATGTATGTAAAATGAGGATGAAAAAATAATAATGATGTTTCCGGTTTTTGGGATGTTTGTGGTCAGACCTTGATTTTTAAAATGCAAAGTGAAGGCCTGAGTACAAATTTAAAACTTTAATACATGCAATGGTACAGGATCAGTCTTCACATTTGTTACTGCTAGATTTAAGAAATGTAATGGTTTCTTGTATCTCCTTAAATACTGTCTTTTCAAGTAGTTCCTGCCATTTTGTAGTCTAAATGCTAGAGATGCATAGAAGAAGGCTGTCCAAAGTAAAAGTAACACATGCTTGTTTCCACACGTGTACGCACCCACCCACCCACCCACATGTATGCCCCCCACCTCGATCCTCTCTTTGATTCTGTCTGGTGAGTTAAAGTGCTCTTAATCCCTTGCGAGGTGGTATTGCTGTCCATCAGTTAAATGTCTGTTCAACATGTGTACATATATCATTTTTTACAGAAAAACAAAATATATAGTAATTCTGTTCATTATGTATTTTAATGTCTGGTTTGTAGACAATAAGATCAGGACAAAAACTACTGAAGAAGAAAACCGCTGAAGTACAAAAAAAAAGTGGAGGATGGTTCGGTGGTTTCTGGGGTAAAAGAGAATCTAGGAAAAAGGAAGATGAAGAATCACCTGTTCCTGAAAGTAGGTGTAGACTGGAATGCACTAACTTCTATAGAGACTTAAAGTTTTTATATACATTAAGAAGAAAGTTATAGTATGTTTTGCTTCCTGCTATGCAGAAGGAGAGAGTATGCCATAAACAGTGCAATGCAGTATTGATCCATTTTATAGTATTACTTACTGTTAATGAACATTGAGCTGGCAAATAAGGCATACTTCTGAAATGGCCATAAGCTTTTCAGAACCTTGGTAAGGAGAAGAGTATTGAGCTTATAGCTGAAGTGTAACAGGCGACGACTGGAATACTGTGTTCTGGTGATTTGCTGTCTGGACCAGAGATTTCTTCTAACAGTACTCCTCAAAGCCATTTTCATTGTTGGGAATTATGGGTACTCTTGTTATATAAATTATATTGATTTCTGTGCTACATAGGTAACACCATATGTGAAGACTGCTTCTGTGTAGATTATTTTACAATATGGAACTTAGTGCAATGTGAAGAATCAAAGAAATGTGTCAGCAGAACTTAAGTATAGTAGAAGACAAATGGGAGGAAAAATGCTTATCGTTACTAATGGAAGTGCAAGTTTTTGTGGGTTTTTGATTTTTAGCTATTGATGAACTAATGACACCAGAAGAGAAAGCTAAGCTTTTTACTGCTATTGGATATAGTGACAGCTCCCATCACCTTTCCTTACCAAAGCAGGTAAGCAACTTCTTATGGGGTTGGTTAAAAAAAAAAAAAAAAAAACAAAACAAAAAACCAAAAACCAACCAACCAAACAAACAAACAAAAAAAAAAAAAAACCAAACAAAAAAAACCAAACCAAACCAACCAACCAAACAACAAAGCCCAACTGGAAAACCGTTCTTATGCATGTAATCCTTAAGATAAGCAGTAGAATGTGTGTCAGTGCAAGTCAAATCTATGTTGAATATACAAAGATGATTTAAAAAAAAAATTTCAGAAAACACAAAGAATAGCTGATGGTTTTTTTTTTTCCTCTGCCTTGTGCACAACCTTAATCTGGAATGATTTAGAAGTAACAAACTGGGTGATAGATACCTGTTTGCAACTTGGAAGAGAATAAAAAAGCTAACTAAATGAAAAAAAGGTTTCCATGTTAGCTTTTTCATTACATCTATTTCTTGACACCTTTTGTGGTGAAAACTAAGTTAGTTTGTATGGTTTCTTGTGTTGTTTTGTTTTTGTTTTTGTGTTTTTGTTTTTAAATCCAAAGTTAGTTTGATTCTCATAATTGAATACTTGTTTATATGAAGGTGAGCATTAGCATGTGATTTTTTTCCTGTTTGACCCAATGGTTATAACTTTCGTGGATGCTTTTGTTGGAAGGATCATGTTATGTTTCTATTAAAGCATTTGTCCTCATGATTAATATTAGGAGATTTCAGTTGTATTACTTTTTTTCTACTACACAAAGGAAAGCATAAAATTAAAAACACACTTTTAAGACTTTTTTGGCTTGTTGAGCAAAGGAATAAAAGATAAAACTTCACAGGTATAGTATTCTTGAGAGGGCTTATAGGAAGAAAGCTAGAAAGTAGACAACTAAGAAAATGTGCAATGGTACAGTTTCTCTCAGTATACTTAATTTCTGTGAGTGCTATTACATCATTGTTTTAAATCTTAATATGACTGGTGGTTCTGCTTTAAGTTGTTCATTACTTACAGAAGCACTTTTTACATTAAGACTATTTCCTTCAAGGAGGATGTTGTCTCTTCTCCCAACAGGCCTCCCCACTATCTAGCCCAACACTCCAACTTTCCAACCTTGTATATTTTTGTTAAATTTCATTGTTGTAAGCTTACGCGTGCCTCACAAAGGGAAGTTCAGAATTGTTTGAGTGGCAACAAGGAGGCCTGTGCACTATTGTATGAGCTTGTGCTCCTGTCAAATTGAAAAGAGCAGAGCATCAGCAAGCATCTCTTACCAACAAAGATGAGACACAGCCCAAACAGTGCCCCGAACTGGTGCATTTTTTTTCTTTCTGTTTTATGCTTTCCTTGCTCACCTGAGTAGAAAAAATTCCATTTTTAATTTGGACAAATCAAGTGTAAAGGTGCCTTCATCTCTCTCAGTACCCTGAAGAAAGGTGCAGGCTTCAAATTCAGATAGAAAGTATTACTTGATTCTTAAGTTGCTGATTGACAGTCATAAAATGGTACATGTGTTAGGAAGCCAAAACCTTTCTTGACAAGGTCGAGAGATGACATGCAGCAGCAAGAACAAGAGAAGCATATATGCAATGTCTTCTAAAATGTAGATATTTGATGGGATTGTGATGATTTTGTTTGTTAATCTTGCTAGCCCTCTACAGTGAGTGTAGTTCAGTTGTGCTTGCTTTCACAGTTTAAAAAAACTTCTCTGAATCCTGAAAAGAGATACAGAGAGAAAGAGTTATCTGCTCTGCATTTGTGGAAATACACTGTTTTACATTAAATGACTGATAAGGGTTGAAAGAAACTAAAGACTCTGTACTCTGCTTCCTACGTAGGGATATGTTTCTTACCTTAGTCTACTGGAATAGCTTTGAATACCACATTTCATTAGATTTGCTGAAATTAGGAGTTCTGAAAAATGATTCATATCAAGATGATTAATTTCAATTTTCTCTGTCCTTCTCACTAGTATGTTGCCCATGTTGTGACACTGAAGCTGTTAAGCACTTCTCTTACAATTAAAGAAGACAACAATGTGGCAGAAACTCTTAAAGTACAGATAATCGATTTGAGTACCAAAATATCACAGCGCCCAGGAGCACAAGCCATTAAGTAATTGGATTGGTATTTTCTTTTTGTAGAACCATCTTCTTCCACCCTCCTCCTCCCCAACTTCTTAATTCTTTTCTTGAATAGTGCATTATGTTGTATATTGACTTTTAAATTTATGGGCATTCTAAAATTACACTCTTAAAAGTTCTGGTCATGTAATTGGGTGAATAACATGGAACAGAATGAAGAAAAGAATACTATTTGTTAGTCTTCATAAGCAATAGCAAGCTCTTTCTTGAATGCAGATGTTTAAGTGCTGAATATTACTTTTGGGAAGTGACACCTAAGCAGTGTGAAATGGTGTGGCTTACACACCCTAGCCAAGCTATTGAATGTGTTCCTTACTTCCTAGAGAAATGAAAAACTATGCCTGTTTTGTGGGTAGGAGATTAACCAACGTGTAGGAAACTGGGTCCTTCCTGTATTTTAAGAGAGGGCACACCAGAAATATTGAACACAAATAACTAGATTATACAGTCAATGAATAAGATTTTCAGTGTGGAAAATGAGTCTGTGCACTTTTAATGCTTTCATTTGCAGTTCCTTCATCTTCTGACTTTATGCCTAAGATCACCAGCTTAGCTGCTGACTCTTGAAATATTTTTGTTAAAAACTGTTTTGGGGAATATTAAAGGTGCAGCCTGAATGCTGCACAAAAGTAAAAAGAGCTTTGAGAATATTTTACATAAATGCATGCCGTATAATTTAGTTGAGAAGACTGAAACAGTAGAACAGATGCTTTTGTTGATTTTAACTTTCTGGAAAAGTGTAGTTCGGTTACCTCACTTGAGCCAGGCTCGTGACACTGATTATGCCAAAACTGTGTTGCCTCCCAGAGTCAGGGATTCTAATGGTAGAGACCCAGGACCCAAAAATCAGTTTCATATCTAATAGGTACTTCTAAGGATGAATCAAGTGTGTGAGGTTTGGTAGTGTTCACGTGGCTTTCTTTCAGAGGCATTTTTCTACTGACTTCACTTAACACTATCGTCAGGGAAGCTGTCAGTAAAGAATACCCATTTGCACCAAAACAAGTCCATAACTGAGTTTGAAATCAATATGTAATAGTTAACATTCCTACTCTTTCACCGGTAGCATAAATATACTGCCTTTCTCTTGCAATTGATTCTTCTAATAAACATGAGCTGAAAATTATATTCAGTCCACCTTGCAGATAACAGAAGATAAAAAGAAAATATCACCCTTGTGTTGCTGTCAACAACTTGTTTGCTATTTATTTTTCCAATTTACTAATGTAACAATTTCTTAACCATGTGGTATGTTAGTCCTGTGAAGCTAGTCACGTTTGGCTTTATCAAAGGCTTTCTCATCTTGCTTGTCTGTCTTAGATGGAACTGTTCTGTATTCTAATTAAGTATATTTAACTATTCATCATCTTTTAGGGTTGAAGCAAAGCTTGAAAACTGGTACGTTACAGGCCTGAGACAAGAAAACGTTGTACCATCTCTTGTGGCTTCCATAGGGGATAGCAAGTCTTCTCTACTTAAGATAGAGTTTAATGTTAACCCAGAGGATAGTACTGCTGACCAGAGTCTTACTATTGAATCACAGCCTGTGGAAATAAAATATGATGCAGTGAGTAGTAACCAAGACTCTTACCTCTTTTTCTGGTTCTCCTTTCTCTGCTGTTGTTCTCTTTGTTCTGTCAAGAGCTATTTTTGAGTTTTTACTGAGTGACTTCTGTATATATTGATAATTCTTGTTTGTCTTCTTTTGAAAAGAGAACAATAAATGCAATGGTAGAATTCTTTCAGACAAGTAAGGGAATGGATCTTGAAAGATTAACTTCAGCCACATTAATGAAGCTGGAAGAAATCAAGGAAAGAACTGCTACAGGTGAGATAATAACAAATCTCACCTGATGTGAACCCTTGAATGTCTTAAAATGTTTCAATATGATTTTTTTAAACGCTTCGCTTATGTTTTGATTGCTCGCCAAATAGTATGATTTGGTTTTTTTGCTTGAGTTTTTGACTTGGAGGATTAGTGGATGTTTTGGGAGGGGAGCATCGAGTTTAGTGATAAATCAGTAGAATGTTACAAGAGTAAGTCTTTACTCAAGATGTGTTATCTTTCAGATAGATAGCATCTCTTTGTATGTTGACTGGCACAAATGTTTCACCTGTGAATAGCATTTCAGTTTTAATGTCCCTTCCTTTTTATTTAAGGATTAGTTCATATTATTGAAATGCGGAAGGTCCTTGACTTGAAGATTAATCTGAAACCTTCCTACCTTGTGGTTCCACAGACGGGTTTCTACCATGAAAAATCAGATCTGCTGATTTTAGACTTTGGTACATTTCAGGTATGTAAATGACCTCTCTTACAAGCTCAAAGGAAGAAAATATTCTTTTCTCTTAACATAGCTGTCATCTGAAACTATGTTGTTTTCAGAAGGTAGAGGTGATCATTTGTGTGAATGTGTTCAAACTTAAGATATTTCTTACCAAATGAATTTGGATCAACAATTTGATCAATGTTCAGAGCTGTTAAGTTGTCTTCGACATAGCTGTACTAGTTAATCTCCCCAGGAAACGTTTTCATTTTGTAATCATGATTGTAATAGTTTATCATTTAATATCTTTCATTTCTTCAGCAAAACACATGACCTTTTGTTTCCTTTTTTTGTAAAATGATAGCCTTTTTATTAATAAAAGAGAATATAATTTTTCTCTTGGAGTCTGAAAGTTGATTCCCTTGTTCCTATAACATTGAAAGTTAACAATAAGTTAACTTGATTTTAGCTGACTAAATGTTTATTTTAGTTGCACTTAAGCAGTAAACTTGTAAACTAAGAAATTCTTTTTGCATAACTTGAATTAAGTGGATTGACAGAAGTAACAAAAAACGCCTACTTATTTTTGATAAGTGTGAAATGAATTAACATCTTTTCTCTGTAAGAGTCCAAATGTCAATCATAAACTCCTATGAATCATCTTTTTCATCTTCACTAGAATTAATAGCACGTGTATATAAGTTTTAGACTTAACTTTATCTTGTCCTTTATGTGTTTAGCTGAACAGCATAAATCAAGGCAGTAGTCAAGCTTCTAGCTTTTCATCTTTGGAGGAGATTATGGACAAAGCTTATGACAAGTTTGATGTGGAAATAAAAAATGTGCAACTACTTTTTGGAAGAACAGGTAACAAAACAACATAGTTACTGTTTACTCAAAAGATTGATGAAGGCTACCTACCTATAATAAATAAATGTTTTTTAAAGGAAAAAGGCAAACTAATACCAGTAGTTAACTAAAAGATAGATTGTAATACACGTCTGGTATTAAACTGAAAAAAATTCTTTCGTTTCTCTTCAAACAGCTGCTTGCTTTTTGTTTGGACTTGTGTATCACCTCTTTACTTTGATGCCAATAAGCAGCATAAATACATAGAACTATTATGTTTTCCATCACATGCAGGAAAATAGAGCTAATATTGGCCTTAATGCTTCATTTGGACTTAAGTTTGTGCAGTCAACAGAATGCTAGGTTACTGTTTTATATTTATCTATCCATGTATCTATCTATCCTTTTTTCTTTTTTTATAGGTTTCTATGTTCAGATACATCTTTTAGTGTAGAATTAGGCTTAAGGCTGCTAAGGCAATATAGTGTTAAGAACTATTGAAAATGGATTCAAAAGCTCTTTTATCCAAGTTGTTCTAGGTTTCTCTAGTTTGTGAGTGGGTTCTTTATCCTTTCCTAGTGATGCCATTTGATTACTTCAATGATACCTTAATTAAAGCAATTAGCAAGTGATGTCTTTTCATCTAAATTTACTGAACATTTGCAGGTGAAGACTGGAAGAAGGCTCGTTTTCAACATCCATCAACTTTGCACATATTACAGCCTATGGATATTCATGTACAGTTGGCAAAATCAATGGTGGAAAGAGATACCAGGATGGCAAAGTAATATATTAATGTTGAAAAGACTTCTTTTTAATTACTGTGTACTTACAGAAAAGAAAACTGTATTTTCCCCAAAGGTTCAGTTACACTTTATAATTTGAAGGTATTAACGTAACAAATACAAGTAGTTTACTACTTCTTACAAAACCTTTTTTGGCTAATTGTTCCCTGGTCACCTTCACTGGCTACTAACTATACTGTTTAAATTGAGTCCAAGACCTGTTTTTAATGCAGAATCACTAGCTTTACTGTGATGTGATCTTATATATATGACTATAGATATTGGTAAGATTTAAATCAAGAATTGGTATGTACTTTTTTGCCTTGGAGTTTAATCAAATTTTTTTGAACAAAGGTTTAAAGTGTCAGGAGGACTTCCCTTGGTGCATGTCAGACTCTCTGACCAGAAAATCAAGGCAATTTTTGATCTGATTGATAGTATTCCGTTGCCTCAGAAGTCATCTGTGTCAATTCCAAGCACAAAGGTAAGCTGAAGAAAACTGAAATTTAGAACAGTGACATCACTAAAGTAGTCATTGTAAGCGTGAATTCCTGCTGATATCTGTGGTCTTTATCACTTGAAATAAGAGATCTGTTGCCAAGCTGAGTTAGGCAAAGTGTCTTCATTATGACTTACCATCAGAACCTGCTGGGCTTATTCAAACAAGGCTAACAGCCTTTGTCATTGTCCTGCTGGTTTCAGTACAAGTACTGACAAAACTCATCTTTAAGTAATATGGGGGAGGCAAGGTGAAAATATGACTGAATATACCAAGTTTTACAAACTTTAAAATAGTGGTTTTTTTTTTGTTTGTTTTTGTTTTTTCTTTTTTTCCCTACCTCTAGGTATCGGCCATTCCCACAATTCCTGTTGTTAGTAAAGGGTTCCTTAATACACCCCAGTTGTTACCAGAAATAGCATCAGGTAAGAAGCTACAGATGCGCTTTTGTAGAAGTAGAAGACCATAACTTACGGAATAGCTAACATTTTCAGGCTATGATCTTAAAACATGTTATAAAGACAGTAGAGATGAGTATGGTTCATCGTCTCTAACTTCAAGTGCATAAGATTTGATTGAGATGCTGATCTTACCTCAGAATAATAAACTTGCTTTTTTTTAGAAAGCAAAAAACCTTTATTTGGGGATTAATTAATATTATGCATAAGCAACCTCTTCAAATGTAAGTGAGCTATTAATAACAACTGTATTAGGCTGTCATTAGTAAACCAACTTAATTGTTCAGATGTCATGAGACATCTTTTTAGCAGAGAGTATTGAGGAACCTGTTATTTCACAATTGACTTAAGTCTAAAAACGGGTTTAGCCAAACACTAATCTGCTGCTGCTGCCACTTCAGGAGGCATACTTTGGGGTGGACATATAAAAAAGGTGAGTAACATGTTTAAAGGATGTGTACACTTGCATTCAGCAACCAACATGTGGCAAAAATAGACTGTTACAAACACCACCTGCGTACTGTCCTGAATGTTTTGTATTAGCAAAACTCTCACTTTTCAGAAAATGCAGAACTGGAATAACAAACGGCAAATTACTGTATTGACACTGGATTTGAGCATTTACTTCCGTGGCTGTTCTAATTTTCCTGTAGTGGAACCTGGGAAACTTGTTTTCTGGAGCTTATTTATAACTGGTTTTCCTTATATGTGTTCTTGAACGTCTAGTGATACAACTAAATTCTAGTGCTTTCCTTAATAGGGCTTTAATTTTCTTCACTTTTCATCCAATGGATAAGAAAGCAGCATGGATCTAAAAAGTATACTTTGTCAGATTACATTTAAACTGCTCATACAGTTTAAAATCCCACTGGAAAGGGAAGGAGAGGGTGGGATATTTACCCCTGCTTCTGGAAAAAAGTTTTTTAATGAGGAAGTCACTTTTCTTCTGTAGACTCTGAAGAAGAATATTTTGATTTTGAGGAAGGTTCTGAACCAACTGACAGGTCACTAATTAAAGGAGAAGAAATAAGAAATAAGGAGCCTGCTAAAGAGGAACTGACAGATCTTCAGCTGAAGTTTGAAATTAAAGAGGTATATCTCTTTAGTTATATTTTTACCTTCTACATAAAGAATATTTTTAAAAAATTTCCATTATTCTATTATCAGTGTTCTCCAGACTTAGTGAATGCAAAAACATAGCCACCAAACAAAAAAATACACACATATATACATACATATTTCTATGTATGAGTTATTTATATATGGTATGCATGTGAGTTGTTACATTTTATACATAGTTTATATAAAAATAAAACACATACTTCATCTGTATGTATGTATTTAAAAAAAAGAGCAAAAAAGCCCTTATTTGAATATTTTTGGTAGAAAATAATAGTATCAAGTCATAATTTGGGGGTGGGGGGTGGGAAGTTCGTACTGGAAGAACCACGTAAATACCCAGGCAGGTAGCTTGCAAAGAGCAAATCCCAAAATACTTCTATGACATTTATATCTCTCACCATTAAGCAATCGCTTTTTTATTTCTAGTTTTACACTTCAACTCTGTAATAAAAATAATACTTCCAGTAAAGCAGGCAAGCATTAATTTTGTTCTTTTTTCGTTGTTGGTTTGAATGGTGACACTACTACACGTGAAAATATGGTATAACTGTATTTCTTGCTCATCCAGGTTCTAGTAGAACTCACCAGGCAAAAGAAAACTGAGGAAACAGTACTTGTTTTTGATGTAAAGCATCTTGGGACAGAAGCTACTCTCAGAACCTATAATTTAGCAGCTGTATCTTATTTAAAGAAAATAAGCTTGGATTACTATGAGATTGGAGGTAATAAGCAATGGAAGAGAATACTAGTGTGTGTATGTGTGAGTGTGTGTGTATATATATATATATATAGCAGTTAGTCTGAAACTGTGGCTCTCCTGTCTCTTATGCCCACTGAAATCCAAATGTTGTTCTGGTTTTACAGTTACAGTTCTTACTATGCAACTGTCCATTGGCAGTGCTTGTCCCATTGGTACAGCTGATAAGCTCTGGGCTCGCACCATAATGCTTATTAGATAAATAGCTTAGTGCTCCATCTTTGGATGGAGAAGGGATACAGACTTGCCATTGTAGACTTAACAAAGAGAAACCAGGGATTCATATTTTGTGGTGCAATGTATTTTAACAAACAATATTGAAAGTTAATCCCTATCTTCAAGGCACAAATTCTTTGGTTCTCTGAAAGAACAGACTTTATCCTAATTTGTGTGTATTTCATGTGGTATGTTGCAGGTAAAAAAGCACCCATTCATCTAATTAGTTCCTCAGATAAACTTGGCTTAGACCTTCTGAAGGTGGAATATATAAAGGTATACATAAAGCTTTTTAAATGTATTTTTAAAGTCCTTTTATATATTCTAAAGTCTTAAACCTACTATTCAGAGCTAGTGGATTGTTTTGTATCTTCTGAAGAGCACAGTGACTGGTTGAAATTAATATTAACCTTCATGCGAATCGTTATTTTCAGGCTGACAGAAATGGGCCACACTTTCAGACAATTTTTGACAACACTGAACAGATGATTCAAGTGAGTGCTTGCAGATTTTATTGCTTATTTTCTTTTGGTTTACTTGATTAGAAGGGAGGAATCAATAGGGTTTTTTTGGCTTTCCTTATTCCTCCTCCCACCCTCAGCCTTGCAGCAGGGAGATTTAAAGAGTTAAAAATGTACTTGAAAGTCTTTACACAACTTATGAGAGCAGTATGTTAGTCTGTTTCTTAACTGTGATGAAAAACTGCCTAGCTAGCTCACATGGATAAAATTCAAAATAACGTAAGAATGCATATGAGATAATGAAGTTCAAATGCCCAGTATGGGAAAATATAATGGGGTCTAGAAGTCTTTCCCTTTCTTGTCAAATAATCTGTTTGTATTGTGAGTGCCACATAATTAGCACTCTGGCTAAATTTACTAAGAAGTCTAAATCAATTTATGAGTGAGTTCGTGGTTTTGTCGTGGTGGGTTGTGTTGATTGTTTTTTTTTTTGTGTGTGTGTATGTGTGGAGGAGAGCATGTTCTAATTCTTCATTCTGAAGTATGACTCGGGAGCTTCTTGTGATACTGCATTTTCCTCTCCACCATGTTTGTCACAGACTCTAGAATGAGAATTTGATCTCTTAAAAATTATTGCAATATAGGGAAATGTTTTTAGACAGCAAGTGCCTAACTTAAGTTCTGACTGTTGTACTAATCGTATATTTTTAAGTCAGTGATTCCAATCTAAGGAAAAACAGTGTCTTGAGGAATTCTGGAAATAAACTATCAAGTGCTATCACAGTTTTCTGTGACAGCTACTCCCCTCCCTTTATAAATTTATGGCATTCTTTCGCCTGCCGTTTTTTGGTGTGAAGACTGCAATATTTCACTTGCCACCTAATAGTTTTAGACTATCTGTAGATTTCATGAGGGAGGTCTAGTTAATACTGGATTCTTTTTGCCAAGAAAAGGTTGCTGAAGCCGCAGCAGGACAGTTCTACCTAATCCAGTGCTAATTAGGTAGATATACATGCTGATTTGACTGACTTCACGCTATGGGATAGTGCTGATGTTAAGAGAACTCAACTTTCTATACATCATCAGGTGTTGCTTTGCAACTCTTCAATGGGACTTCTGTGTCTGGAAGAATTGCATTTGGGCTCTTTTTCCAATTTCAAGCCCATTGAAGCAGATAACTTTTACTAAACTACATGGCAGGCACTTATTCACCTTTTGGACTCCCTTAGTGGATTTGTTGAGAAATACCTTTACACTAAGTATCTACATGGCAGCCACCTGCCACTACCATTCATGTAGTACTGTATTATTGCAGGAGCATTCAAGACTGAGTCTGTGTTTGGCAGAGCATATTGCTTGAGAAGACTGAATCCTGGTCTAGGTTAGACTACCTTATTCCAGGTGTATCCTTCTTAGTCATCTAACTAAGTCTTTCACTTATTGAATACAGTTTTCCACAAGGAGTTTTTCACTCATTTAATGTTTTTAAATTAATTTTGTATCACTTTGTTTTTGTACTGAGGAGGTTCTAGGTTAAAAGTTACAGCTATTGGGTAGTTGTTAGGTTTTCTTACTTTGTAGGCTTACCACTTTTCTGCTCTACAGAAAGCTTGTTCCTTTGATAGATTGCTGGTAACACATGTAGCTTTTCTGTTGCTAAGAAATTGTTACATTTCATTGGGTGCTTTTGCACCTCAGTCCAACTCTTATACTTGTACGTTTTGGGTTGTTTGTGTGGATTTTTTTTGTCATATGGAGTCTCGTGTTTTCAACAGGTAGCTTTTTCATCGTTGAACCTTCTACTGCATACAGAGGCCCTTATGTCTGCTGTCAGTTTTCTAACAGCTGTTAGTCCATCAGGCAATGAAAGGAGTGGAGACACACCAACTAGAGACGAAAAGCAAGATGATGACACTAGATTGAGGAAAGGTACAGTTGTGTTTGTCAAAATGATGGTTCTGAAAGGATGTGTTGCATGCTGGCAAAATGATCAAATTCAGAGAAACCTGATTAGCTTTGTAGTGTGGAGTGAAGATCAAAGCTCATGTTACTGTGTCTCACGAGGCTGGAGAACTGATTTAAAAAAAACAATAAATGAAACAATTACTACAGTCATAAATGGTGTCTTCAGGTGAGCTTTCTGTTCTTGTGTTTCATTGTCATTTTACAAAGACTTGAATTTGAGTAAATGAGATTTCTGCGAGCTTAGAGGGTCTCAAACAGCAGCATGATCTTAGTGTTCATGGTAAAATAAAGGAGATAAATAATACTTCAATTATGCTATGTTATTTATCTAGGCAATTAAAATATATGTTCAAAGAAGTAGTTGAGTCATTTGCTAGCATAATGAAAAACTTGCTGTTCCTGTAGCACTGAAACAAAAAATGAATTTATATCAAAATAGGCTCAGAGGGGAGCAGCTGCACTGTCTTCATTATTAAGTGCAAAACTCAAGCATCAGGTGAGCTGAAAATGAGGTGTCTAGTGAAGAATGTTCAGAATCACTTAGAATTTTAAATGGACTGAGTTTGAATCTGCAGGCTGAAAAAGAAGCTACTGCTGCGTACAGCTTAACAAAACCCATAAATACTTGAGCTCTTGGATTAACACTTTGCTACTCCTGGTTAGTGAAGGTGTGGACCATCAGTGAGGTCTGATGGCTTCTGGTCTTCCCCTGTAGATAGTTTTGGACACTTTTGTGTGTGACTTCACTTTATTCTCCCCAGCCTTAGCACTTGCTCCTGTAAAAACTGAGTGTTGGGTGCCTGAAATAGGCTTCCAGGGTTTGCCATTTCTTATAAGCTTGAAGTTTAAAAGAAAACTTCCTACATTAGGATTTTGGAACAGGAAATATTAGATAACCTGAAAAAACCACTACTGTGAACCTACTGAGTTATTGACTTAATGTTAAAAATAAGTACACCGTGTAATTTATTTCCTCTTAACCCAGCAATTACCCTTCATTTAAAAAAAGTAAAATTGTTCCAATAGGGAGTTATCACTAGGTGGGAGTAATATCAGACACAGATTTACAAGCAAATGCTGACATGTTTTATTCTTATCAGTAGAGTTGCCTTCAGAGGAAGACTTGTTGCTCTAAGATACGATGTTACAGACTTAATCATGATAGTGGTGATGAAAGAAACTATAGGAAGCAAAACTAAGTCATCTGAATGCCCAAAAAACCTGTAGACCAAAACAACCCTCAAATACTCTCAGGAGTTTAAGTGAAAATATGAATTATATGTACCTTGAAAATCCCCCCTCTCTCATTTCTAGTGGCTAGACCTTCCAAGGATAAGGATGTCTTTGACTTCAAGCTTTTTGCCAAGCTGGATGCCTTCTGTTTAAATATTTGTGATGAAAAAAAGAACATTGCAGACATCAAGATACAAGGTATTAAATTCTTTGTTAGTAGTAACTGATTTAGTAGTTTAGTTTTAAAGCAACTGCTAATAATTGGACTAAAAGATACTTAAGGTAAATTTTCAGTGTCTGACTTTTAAAAATTGTTATATGTACAAACATGGCTTGTGGTATTATTTTCAAAGTCAGTCTCCTAGTCTGTCAAAATGTTTTGGCCTCCAGCTAGAAAAGCATGATATATTTTTCTTCACGTAATTAGGTTTGTGTTTTGAAGGAGTTTGATTATGGGTGGCTTTTCATGTTGTACTAAGCTTGGGATATTTTTCTGCTATACCTGATTTATTTAGGATAAAAAAAACCTTAAAACTGTTTTCTTCGGTTTTGAACTCCTAGGGTTTGTTTGGGTTTCTTGTATAGGTTTTGTTTTCTTGATTCTTTTTTACCCCTCAGAGGGGCTATCAATAATTCTGTGAGAGAGATGGGGGAAGTTTCACTTCCACGTTTGGCCATAGCTGCCATCGTAATAGCTGCCAAAACTCTCTTAGTATGAATATTTAAGAATGTGTAGTATACAAGAATATGTAATACAGTTCACAAAGTCTCTTGCTTGTGCCCATCTCTAAATCATACGGTGTATTCACACAAGATTTTGTACACATAAGTGTTGTATTCTAATGCAGTATAGTAACCTCTTTTTTGATAGAAAATCGCAGTAAACCAGCTCAGTAGCTTGGTGGAGATGGATTAGTGTTTGAATATTTTTCTATGAATAGTAACTCATTACTGTCTCAATATCAATCATCTCTGGAAAGAATCTGTTAGAAATTTTTCTATTTTGTTTTGTTCAAAGCTGTAGTATGGTCACTTTCTTAAAGCTTTAACAGACAGCATAGTGTATGGACTTGGGTTTGAACTCTAAACAATATACTTATCTTCTGTGTCTGATAAAATGCAAAAAGTCTCTATTTCAATACTTTTTTTTATTTTGGAGAAGTTATGGTAGTTGGGAAATGACTTCTAATTATTTTGATTTGGATACAGGGAGACTAAAATGCTTTGAATCGAATAGAGCTCTCTTATTTACAGTCCCTTCAGCAAGGGATGTGGTAACTGACTTATTTCGTTTGGAAAGAGAGGGGAGAATAAAGTGTGTTTCGGGGTTTTTTTTGTGTGTGTGTGGTTTTTTTTTTTTAAATCTTTGTTGAATTTAGCAAATATTAACAAAATAATTGCTTGTTGCAATGTATAATTTCTGTAACTTTTCTCACCTCCCCTACTGGTGTCATGTGTCCCCACCCTGAAAATGAGTGTTACTTCTGTTATGCAATAATATTGTTTCTCTCTTTTTATACTTACAGGTCTTGACTCATCTCTTCTCCTTCAGCCAAGTCACACTGTATTCTTTGCCCGACTTAAAGACATAGTTGTCACAGATGTTGATTCAAGGACCCTTCATAAAAAAGTACTCAGCTACAAGATTTTAAGTTTTACTTGATTCTTGGTTAGTTTTGTGTGTGTAAAAGTGAAATGCAATACATATTCTTAGTCCATTCTTTTAAAAATACTGAATTTGTCATGAATATTTTTTTCAAATAATTTACATGGTAAAGCATAGTTTTCATCTTAGAAGAATGGTTTTCCAAAAAGATTTAAAAAAAAAAAAAAATCTGTACATCTGATAGGCCGATGATATATTTATTTCTCCTTTGTGTTAAGTACCATTTTAGAAACTACTGAAGGCTGGGAGGTACTGTTTCTCTTTTTCTAGGCTGTGTCTATAGTAGGAGATGAAGTTTTCAGTTTCAATCTGACATTAGATCCATATGCTACTGAGGGAGAAGCCTACACTGACATGTCAAAAGTGGATGGTACTGTATCTTTGAAAGTAGGCTGTATTCAAATAGTATACCTTCACAAATTTCTCATGTCTCTTCTGGTAAGTCTTTCTTTTTTCCTTTGTATATTTCTGCTGTGTTCTCAAATTAGTCTTCATTGTTTGTGTCCTCAGTACAAGTGGTAACTTAAGTTTCTGAAAGAGAAAGGATGGGGTTAATTTTTTGTGTGTACTATTAAAAAACTTTAAGTAAGCATTTAACTGGTTTGAATTTCAAAAAACTAATACAGTGCAAGTAGTCATTGCCCACCCTCTGCTTTGGAAATAGAGAAAAGCTTGGTGCTAATTAAGGTATTTTGGGGGTTTTGGGTTCACTGCCCTCTCCACCCTGGCAAAAACCTGAGTTCATTGCAAACGTATCTGAGCTAACATTAGAGGCAAAACTTTCTGCAAGGTTAGATGCTATGAGGACTGCAAACTGATCACTATAAATGTTTGTACCTTTGTCAAGTATCCCAATATTGGCTTTTTCAGTAAAGCACTAGTGGGCTTTCTGTCATTCAGTACTGTCCTTAACAGGAATTAGTATTCACTGGGGACAAAGAGGGGCTCTAAAAATATGTGTCCCCAAAAGCTAATGAGGTGAAGGAATCTTGTAGTTAATGTAGGAAAAAAAATTAGAGATGGGTTTAAAACGAGTGGCTTGTACTGGTTAGTACATTTCTGACTCCGTTAGAGGTCATGGCAGAAGGTACTTGGTTGTCTTTCCCCAGGGAAAATTTAACACAGCATAATTGGTGGTTGATGGTGGTTGTGGTTGATGTTGTAAAATGAGAGTAATTTGGATAAAAAACCTGTTCACAGACATTTCTTCTTTCTGTTCAACTGCTTATTCTAGACCTTCTTGAACAACTTTCAGACAGCTAAGGAGGCGCTGAGTGCTGCCACAGTCCAAGCTGCAGAAAAGGCTGCTACCAGTGTAAAAGACCTGGCTGAAAGGAGTTTTCGACTTGCAATGGACATTCACTTGAAAGCACCAGTTATAGTCATTCCTCAGTCCTCAGTTTCTCCCAATGCCATCGTAATAGATCTTGGCTTGATTAAGGTTCAGAACCAGTTTAGCTTGGTGTCTCCAGAAGGCAGTTCACTCCCTCCAGTCATTGACAAAATGGATGTGCAGCTGACAAAGCTGAAACTGTCTAGGTAAAGTGCACTTTACTAAGTAATGCCTTAGCTAATACGTAATATTAATACTCTGTAGGTTATTAAGCTACTTGCTTAGAAACTGTGGTTGGTGACAGTGTCAAATACTTGGTCTTAAAAACTAGCCTGTTACCTTAAGTGCAAAAAAATCAGTAGTAAAATAAGATACTGTTCTGCTCAGGAAGCTGTTTAAGCCTAAAGAGGTGTTACATTTGAGATTTTAAGATGTTACTTTGAAAATGTAACACATGACTTAACTTCTAAGGTTCTCACCATGTGTTTTGGGTTTTTTTTTCCCCTTTGTTTTAAGGGCCACTATGGAGACAGGTTTGTCGCATCCAGACATTCAGATACTTCACCCTATTAATTTAAGCCTGTCTGTGAAACGAAATCTATCTGCAGCTTGGTTTCACAAATTACCGGTGTTGGAGATCACGGGGTATCTGGATACAATGAATGTAAGTCTTGTGAAAAGAAGGTAGTGAGAAGCTCGTGATAATATTTAATGTAAGACTAACCTTTATGTTATTTCTGGACACAAAGGTGCAACAAGCTGAAAATTTTTAGTAGCTGTGGGGTGAGTTTCAGGGATGTCCACAGGGTTTAACCTACCTCTGTGAATGCAGAGGTTTGTAAGTGTCATGTAAAACACCCGAACTGTTGTGTATATTTATGAAACTGAGAGAAAGAAAAGAGAAAACGGAAAGGGATGTCAAGGAGTCTTGTTTATTCCCCGCCATAAGGCAGGACTGACTTAAATCAAATGTTTTTGTGACCAGTTCTCTGAGAGTCTTTCTTTTTCAATGCTTCACTCCCCACCCCACCCCCATGGAATCTTCTTGAGAGGAATTTAGATTTATGCAAATATTTGCCTTAGTAACTCCAGCTTCGTAAGTTCCTATCTCCCTTGAATGACCTCGAGATAGCTGTTTTTTGGTGGGAAATTACATATGGTGAAAGAAAATAACAGGTGCATCTTGGGTGAAACTGGAATTAAAATATCATGAAGTAGCACATCATTTACAGAAAAGTATTAAAAGCATAAATATGCTAAATAAAGGCTGCAATATATATTGATACAGCTTTAGAAGTCATAACCTTCTTTAATCTCCTAATCCTTTAAAAATAAGCGGTTAAAAGAATTTCATTGTGTTATTTAAGGGACAATGCTGCTGACAAAATACCTGTAAATAAATACTCTTCTTGCCAGGAAACATTGTTCTGCTTTGCTAGCCTAGTGATAAGTTGAAAGAACAATGTGTTTTTCCTGAGAACTCTGATCTGCAATTTTGTAGGTTGTGTTAAGTCAAGAGGATTTGAATGTCTTTCTCAAAGTGTTGATGGAAAACCTTGGTGAAGCAGAAGAAAAACAAACTCATGCAAAATCAGTACTGCAAAAGGAAGGTCAGAGATGGAATTTGTTTGTCATGCATATTAAGTGTGTTAGCTTTCAGGAATAATGACAAGCATTTATTATCTGGAAAGCAAGCTTAAATCTGAGAGTATAATGTGTAAGCGATAAACTCTTCTCTCTTTAATTTTGCAAAGACAGTGTTCATACTTTAATACTTAAAAAAAGTGGAAACGTTACAAGGCAAAATTTGGTAATTGTGTTAGCTAAATTGTCACGGAACTAGCAAGGTATTGAGATGTCAGAGTTGTTTTGTTGCCAGAAAATGTCTCTTTTTCCTTTGCCTGCTCTGAAGTTCAAGGCTCTGCTTGTGGATATGTTGCTAGCTTATCTTAGGTGATTGTAAGCCATCTACAGGAATAGAAGAATTCGGTGTGTTTCTTGAGCTAAACAAATGGTGGCAATTTCAGAAGTTAACCAATTCATTGAATGCTTCAGGTAAAACCAAAGAAATAGAGAAATCGGTTTTGACACAGGATAAGAGTGTTCCAGAAGGAATGCTGTCTGCAAAGAGAAAAAGAACATTAAATGAAGATGTAATCAATATGCTACTTAATTTTGAAATCAAAGAGGTATGTTTCCATCTGTAAAAGCTATTGTTACTGAATCCAGTACCCAGGTCTGTTTCTTAGATATAGTGGGCTATAAAGTCCATTTGAACTGTTTGAAGAAGATGATACATACCAACAAAAAGAAAACAAACAAAATACCTCGAAATCAGATTCTTTAGCTGTTTCTTTAGCTGTTTTCTTTTGTCTGTATTATGTGAGATTGTATTTATAGAATATCTACCATACACAATACATCTAACAGGGAAAACCGGACTTCTTTTAGATGTTCTGTGCTCACCTAGCCTTAATCCTTCATAATGCTACATATGATTCTCATAGTAACAAACCAGCTGAAATAGTTAAGCTAGAACTAGTATTTTTCCCTTCGATAAACTAAGTCTGAAGGTTAGGTTGTAGGTGAAGTACTCGGAAAATGCACAAGCAATCAATTAACAAAGACACCTATGCATAAGAAATCAGCCAAGCATGTTTTTGCTCTGAAGATGTCTGTGATATTTAAATGTGAAGGGCTCAGCATGGCCTTTCATTTTTTCAAGAGTCAGATCAAATGGCTTAGGTATGCAGGTTACTTTAACTCTCAGGTTTGTGGGGTTTGGGTTTGTTGTTTTTTTTTTTTTTTTTTTTTTTTGTTTGGTGTGTAGTTTTTGTTTCGCTAAATCTCTGTGGATGTTTTTGTCCCTATAAAATCTGGGTCCCTGTTTTTTAGACAGGCAAAAAAACCCCTTCAAACCCAGCAGTATTCTATTGCCAAGTGAGTTGCATTCAAAGACTAGAAATTTCCTCCTGTCCCCAGCCAGCAGGGAAATGTATTCTGTGTGAATGATATGAAAACATATAGGAAAACTTAGTTTTAAGGGCATTAGAAATATTTGTCCCACAGTAGACAGGATGCAAGTTGATACCATCCCAGGTATTGTGTTTTCTTAGTTTTTGCAGAACTACAGTTGCAATTGGCTGATGAGGTACCTGTCAACAAACAGCACGTAGTTATCCAACATGTGTCACTAGTACCTTTGGCAGCTTCTAACTTTCAGATTGCTGTCTTGGCTGCGAAGAATTTTTTAAATGGTAGGACTGAGGCATGTTACAGGCTAGCCTATAGTGCTCCATGTTGTCTTACTTAATATATCTTATGAACAATTCTGTCTTTTTTAATACGGTTTTACATATGCTTCAAATGGAAATTTTTACTAAGGTAGTGTCCATGTTGTCTGTGGACTATATATGTTGGGTTATTAATGATGAAGCGCTAACTTGTTAGTGTACAAAGAGTATGCTGCATAATGATGCAGACAAAGTATTGACAAACTTGCGTTCTTTAAATTCCTTGTGAGGTTGAGGTGCTATTTTTAGTTCCCAAGAATGGAAGTTAATTGCCTCATGAAATAATTGCATTGAAATTAACATTGTTCATTAATAACTAGTTTTCAGCTACATTTAGAAACGCAAGTTGTCTCATTTTCAACATTCTAATCAGTGTAATGCTTAATTCATGGTGCTATCTGTTCTCTACTGCCCTTCCTTCCAGACCAGTATGATTTGTAGTAACTGTTTTTCCCATATTCAGACTCTGTATGTAGCATTGCGTAGTGTCTGATTCCAAAATTGAAGCATAGCTTGACAAGGTAAAGATATACTGCTAGGCCAACAAAATTAAATTCTAGCCAAATTAATAGACTTGGGATTTTTGTTTTGTTGTTGGAGTTAAGAAGTGATTGGTTGCTTGGCCAAGAGGAACAGAGTGGGGAGGAGGGAAAAATCTTCAACAAACTGGTGTTGTAGATTTCCTTTGTAAAAAGGCAAAATGTCTAGATAAATACTACTTTTGAAGCTTAGCTGAGGAGATCATGCCCAGTTATAACTGCATGCCTTAATATCTGGACAGCTTTACTGAAATAGTGAATTTATTTCCCTTTCCATATTCAAGGTTGTAATAACCTTGATGAAGCAGGTTCAGAAGGAGAGATATCCATTACATGTTCTAACCGTGCTGCAGCTTGGAACTGAAACCAAAATTAGAAATCATGAATTGACTGCAGCAGCATATCTGAAAAAAATCACTATGAGATGTATTGAAATAAAAGGTAAGTCTTCTAGAAAACTGGTATGTGGTCTGTACACTGTGAGCAATCAGCTTTTGTAGCAAGAGGATAGCATGGTCAAAAATAATAATTAGCAGGGGCTGGGGAAAAAAGGGCAGCAAGTTAAATGCCAAATTCACTTAATGATGCTGTCCTGTGTGATTTAGATTCAGTTAATCTGTTTTACCTGATACCAAGTTTTACTCCTGTTGTTAGAGTTAGCTTGAGTTAATTTGCATTAGTTGCCTATTTTGAGTAGGAATGGTCATTCTTGATTAGTATTCTGTGTGTTCAGAGTGTTTTGGTGAGCTGCTGAATTTGTGCTTTATGACTAGTTCTGGCAGCACTGGAAATAAAGTGTGCTTCCTTGATTAGTCAGGTAACAATAGCCATGCATTCAAAGTAGAAAAGTATGGTTTTGAATATAAAAACCTAAAGATAGGAATGCAAAACTCATTATAGAAATGCAAATGACTTTCCAATTCTGAATCTTCTCTCAGGACCAAGATAAGTTAGTTTTGACTAGCTGAATTAAAAAAAAAAAAAAAAAAAACCACAGTGAATACAGCATTTCACAAGGTAATGCTTAATCTGCAGCTTTTCAGTGAAAAGGGATGTTTACCTTCACTATTTCAGCAAGAATAGTATATAACCAGTATATAATTGAGAATTAGCATGGAGACATTCCATAGGCGGAGTAAAGCATGTGAGTGGAAATACTTCACAGTTTTATTTCTTTATTTGCAGACTCAAAAGGAGATTCTCTTTGCATTATTAATTCTTCAAGTGAGAAAGATGAACACCTTCTGAAAATGGAATACATTAAGGTTTTACTACCTTTTAACTAAGATTATATGGGGAGTAAAATAAGGCTTCCATACTTAGCCTGTGTTAGATTTTTTGCTTGTCTTAAAACTTGTAAGATTTGTAGCTAAAACTTATCTAGGTCTTCTCCCAAATAGCCGTTTTTTAACTTACCATTTCATTTCACTCTCCACTGCTTCCATATACTGCTTGCTTCATAAGTAAACAAAATTACTGCAACCACTGGTGAAGCCAAATGTTTGTATGCATTCTTCTCTGTGAACAATACAGATTAGTACCTTTGTGAAACTTAATAGGTGAGATAATCTTTGCCTACCTAAGTGATAGGTGGCTCTATACAGATGGTAAAACTAGCATTTGAGGAGTTATTTGTTGGTAGCTAGAGTTCTTGAGCTTTTATTTAAAAAAGGAAAAAAGCGCCCTTCGAAAACTGCATGAGTACTTGGGACTCTGATAGGTTCTAGAACCAGTGGGCTACTCATACTCTTACTTATAATGTCATAACTTTTGTAGAGAAAAAACAAGTTAATTTGTTCTGACAAAATACTAAGCATAAATTCATCCAGTTTAAATAGATCCTAGGTCAGACAAATTTTTTGTAACCGGTCAGTTGAACTTTCACAAAATATGTGCTATAAAATGTCACTGAGCTGAGCATTGCAAGTACCCCATTTTGGTTGCCTTGATTGTGTGCTTGATTTAGAGAACTTGTTTCTTCGTGCTTCATCACTTTCCTTTGTTTTCTTTTGCAATGGGAATAATCTCTGTGTGTGTGTGAGATTCAGTTAATGAATTTGGTTAACTGACTCTGTGCTTGGGCTTCCCCCCCACCCCGCCTTTAGGCTGATGCTGATGGACCAGATTTTGTTACTACTTACGGAAGCACCAAACAAAACATCAGTGTAAGTACTGGGTGTATTTAATTTCTTTTTAAGCTTCTCAAATACTAACAGCTGTGTAAACTTTTTAGTTTCCCACTTTTTCTCTTCACATGGAAGAGAAAAAAAAATAATACGAAAACCAAAAACCCTGACTCTCTCATCATTAAAGCTTACTGCTTTATGTTTAACTACTTGAAAGAGAAATCCAGGAGGAAAAAAGATGATTTTTTTTTACAGAAATATTTAGTGTATTAATTTTTTTAACTAGAAGCTGTACATTTTTAGCTAGTTAAAATTTATAAGGACATATTTCTAACTTAGGCCTATAGGATGTGTTTTATTTCTGGAGTGATACACTTAGCAGTTTGTGAAACGAAGGCCTTGTGTTTGAGCTTGAAAGTTCGTAACAGTGAAATTGAGATGTGAGGTGAAATGTCAGACAAGCATTCTCAGAGGTCATGTGTTCAATCTGTCCTTTTTTCACTTCTTTCGGAAGCAACTATTCATGTGTAGTTTTCCATGGCTTTAGTGACTTCTGAAGTAAGCAGGCCATTTTGCTTTTAAAGTGTTTCCTTTGAAGTAGTGGTGGTGGGTGGAGCTTGCTTCTTGACAGCTGTATGTGGAATTTGAAGTGGCTGGATGACTTCATAGGAAAGAAAGCTGACATCCCTTAATGTATCAGTAAAACCAGCATTTACCAAGAGTTGCTCTGGGCTAGGAAAAGTCGACTAGCTGATGCTAGGTTTCACTAAGTAATACTGGCTAAAGTAGTTGCTATTCACATACTTTCTGTTCTGATTGCAAATTTTGAACCTTGTTGTTTGGTTGTATCATACCTACTAAAATTTGTCTATACATGGTTCTGAAGATGTCAGCCAAAGTGCTCAATAGTCCACAGTGAAATGCAGCAGAACTAAGAGAGCTTACTGAAAAAGCATAACCACATGAAGCATCAATTTTTAGATTGGCGTAGTTCCTCTCCAGCTGTTTTAAAATTCCCTTCCATAGCTCCTCATCTGTTCTGGAGCTTGTGTGGTGTTAAGTTGAAGGAGATAGAAGGGTGAGATACTTGTGAAATGGAACAGCTCACTTTTTTCTCAATTCTATCACAGTAACTCTGAGTTGTTATGCAATAGACGGCTACTAAATAACAATGGTTACTTTGTCTCCTTGCCCTTGTTTTAGGTCATCTTTTCATGTTTGGATGTAGTACTTCACACAGAGGCTTTGCTTTCCATCATGAGTTTTCTCACATTCGGTGTTCCATCAGGGGGAATTCCCAGTACTGATAAAGCATCAGACCACAAGCCTCAAATAAAAGAAGAAGAAAAAGGAAGTACTCTTAGACCAGGTAATGCAGTATTAGAAAGGCCTTATTGTTGCTTCTTGTTGCCTAACAATATCTAGCCTTTGGTTTTAAAGAATATCATTTCAGGTGACAGCATTGCAGTCTATTTGGTGGAAAAACAAGGCATGCACAACTGTATGTGGGGATAAAATAATCTCACTTAAAAAAAAAAAAAGCCAAGTATTTTTGCTGTTGCTTAATTTTACGAGTACTCCTTACTCAATATAACTTTTTCCTAGGTAGTGGTCTGACTTTATAATAACAGTCAAATAAAAGATGTTGCAGTGAAGAGTACCAAAGCCTTTTCAAAGCATCAGTGTCGCATCTTTGTTGCTTTCTAATCTGAAGGCTCTAAAGACTGTTTACACTGCTGAAAATAAACATTCTTGAGCCCAGGGCAAGTGAAGAGAAGTTCTGAACTGAAGGGTGTTGTGCTTATTTCAGTAATTGCTATCTGTAACCTTGAAATAGTATGAGCTTTTGTATGGAAGCTCCTTAACTATGTTTCATCAGGTATTGGGTAGTTGATTCGTGTGTTTGTAGTGTTGTTTGGGAAATTCAAGGTTTTCTAATCCTAAAACTATTGGGATTGAGTTTACAGTGGCTCGCTGTTACATTTTGTGTTCTGCAGGCACCTTCAATTTTGCTGCAGAAACTTTTCACCTAATATGCCTGAATTGGCCTTGCTACTCTACAGAAAGGAACATTTTTCATGTGAGACAGTGTTTCAAATAATGAAATGTACACTGTATTCAACATACTGTTGCATGAAAACTAGGTAATAATGAGGAGGAAAAACGTGATTGCTGTTTTCATGTTAGTCAGTGACTGTTCTTGTGCCTGGAGAAAACTGTGTTAATAAAAGACTATTTCATGTCTTGACTAATAGTTAGCCGTAGCTTTTTGGGAATAACTGCAGGTTGCTTTTTGAATAGTTCATATATGTACAAAAGAAATGATCTAACATTTGTTTTAAGAAATTGACTTATAATGAAGTTCTTGTATGTCTTTTGTGTTTCCTATCCAGCATCTAGTAATGCAGCCCATGACGATATCTGTGAATTAAAACTCACTGCAAAACTAAGTGCATTCAGTATAACAGTGTGTGATCAGACCTGTAGAATTGCAGACATTAGAATACAAGGTAAGGGTTTATTATTTAAATATTAGATTAGTTGGTTGTAGCAAGAAATATGTTATTCCCCTCCATTCATTCACTTCTGAAAGGCTAGTGTGTGCACTGTAGACATCTCTAACATATGTTTGAATACATGTTGATTGTTTGATATGATGGCGGTTAAATATTTTAATAGTCAAAATGCCTGCGACGGAAGAACATGTTTGACTCTCAAAAAGAAGGCAATTAATTTCTAAGTGGAGTAAAATTAAAAGAAATCAAGGCACTATGTTATAAATAACACAAGCTACCATTTTTTAATAGATAGATCCTATATAGCATTGGGAATTTTTACTCTAGTCTTAGTCTATTTATGTTGGCAAATTTATCATGTGTAGTAAGGTCACAACTTCTGTCTGGGGCTTAGCTTTGATTTGTACATAGAGTGCTGGATTCTAAGCTATTCTTATTCTTAATATTCAGTAATAATGCTTTATTTTTGAAAAGTGTTTACTTAATAAATGTACTTCAAGAAATTGCTGTCGTCTTCCTTTTGTCTCAAATCAGGAATGGATGCATCTGTAGCTATGAAAACTAAAAAGATTAAAGTGTTCTCCAGACTTGAGGATATTGTAATTACAAATGTTGATCCGACAACAGTCCACAAAAAGGTGATGTGTTGTGCAGATTGTAAACAAACAAAAAGACCTAGTTCTTTAAGTTACTTAATGACAGCGCTGTAGTTGACTTGCTGTGTTGTATAATACTAAGTACGATGTAATATACCAAATATTAAGCAAAATTTCATTGGTTGATTTCCTTTATCTCAGGGAAGCAAAGCATGCTTCCATTCAGTATTTAATTCTTTTTAATCATGTTTGCATTCATGTGTTTAATTCTGAGTAGCATGGGTTAAATATAAAATGCACTATAGATAACCAGCTGAGAAAAGACTTACCATAAAACTGCTGATTCGGTTTCCTTTTGTGCCTAGCATATATGTATCCAAGTATTGCTGATAAGTTGCAGTTGATCTTTTTGTGGAATTATTTCTTGTTTGATAACTTAAGCAATAATTCTATCATGAATTACTGCCTGGGAGTATTAACTATATGGACTTAATCTTCTAGGCTGTCTCCATAATGGGAGATGAAGTGTTTAGATTTCACATGTCACTTTATCCAGATGCTACTGCAGGGGAAGCCTACGCTGATATGTCAAAGGTGGATGGTAAAATGTCTCTGAAAGTGGGCTGCATCCAAATAATTTACCTACATAGATTCTTTATGTCTCTCTTGGTAAGACTTTTGTTTCAGTTCTTTTCTTGACATGAAAAGTTTTTTAATAAAAGAAAATGTAATCAGCTCTTTGTGACCTGTACCTTGCGGTGAGCTCATGTACGAGCATATAAAAGTATTTTGCTAAAAAGTGTCACTTAAGTTGCACTGCTTTATAGAAGAATGACAAATAAGGAGAAGGATGACAAAACAAGTAATGAATTGACTTGATAGCCTTAATAATATCTTAAAAATTAAATAGGTAAGCAATGTCTTATGGATGATTTTAACCTTTTTCTCTTTTGAAACTTGCACCTGTACTATTTTTCTTAAATTTACGTTTTGCCTGGGGCTTGCCTTTTTTGGAAGGCTTATTTGTTCTCATAGAACTCTTACTTTTTTCACTACCTCTCAACAGAACTTCCTGAACAATTTCCAAATGGCACAAGAAGCCCTGACTGCGGTCACTGTCCAGGCGGCAGAAATGGCTGCTTCCAGCATGAAAGACTTGGCTAAAAAGAGCTTCCGCCTCCTAATGGATGTCAACTTGAAAGCTCCAGTTATAGTTGTTCCTGAATCTTCAACTTCATATAATGCTTTGGTAGCTGATCTTGGCTTAATTAGAGTTCAGAATGAATTCAAGCTGGTGTCTCCGGATGAATCTTCTCTTCCTCCAGTCATTGACAACATGCATGTGCAGCTAACTCATTTGAAATTATCAAGGTATACATGGAGTTTTCTTCTGAGTTGAAAAGCGTTCATAAAGAAAACTGGTCTGTGTGCTATATGCAGCATTATTCTATTATTTAAAGATAATAGGTGATGAAAACATACTAAAACCAAACCAACCCCCCCACCCCTGAACTCAATTTAGGAGTGCTTTTAGATAAGGATACATGTCCACAATCTGTAAAACTTCATGGAAGGAGAGGAACGATAGGACAGTAACTGAGTTCGTCTTAAGTGCATACGTGGGCATAAGTGCATGTAAGCATACATTAGTATTAATATAAAAATAAGTATACCCATAATTCTGCTAGATTAGTATGATATTACTTGGGATTCTGCAACTACTAAATATTTTTCCTCTGCTGCTTCCTCTGTCTTTTGTAGGTGCATGATATCTACAGATTCTCAACCAGATTCTGAAATTCTGTGTCCTGTGAGTTTGACTTTACTGGTCCAGAGAAATTTAGCAGCAACTTGGTATCATAAAACCCCAACAATTGGTATCAAAGGAGACCTAAAACCAATGCAGGTAATACCATGGCAAATCAGAGCTACATCAGAAGTTATATTCTCAGAATAGTACTTAGCCTAGTTAAGGAGCATGTAAACTTTGTATTCTTTACAGAATGTTAAAAGACTTCCAGCTTGACTGTCTAGTTTATAGATCTGTTAGAGTTTTGATATTGTATAATGAATAGTTTTGGTGTAGCTGCATGCAAATGGTATAAAACCTATTTTTATTTTCCTGGGGGTCTATTGGAGCTATCCTTTGACTCCACAGTCACTAAAGTCATTGAGGTTATTTGTTGAGTTAGCATTTAAAATCTAGATTTAAGATTTTTCAATTCTTTAATCTGTAATATTCAGGTTGTGTGAATGTTTAGTAGATTTATTAGAAATTAAAAGGGTAGATGTGGATCTCTAATATACAGCAGTTCAAAATTATGGTTGATATCTTTGCGGAGGGAGGGCTTTACTTTCTTTTTTCCTACGTTGACCATATGGTTTTAAGTGGGTTAAAAACGGACTGGGGGGGCCTTTTTGTTGTTCACGAGCCCTATTTCATTCCTGTATCTGTGCTGTGGCCAAATGCAGCACTGGTGAAGCACAGAGGAATAAGATACTAAAGGAGTACCAGTTAAAAAAATGAATGTAGAAAAAAATATTGTAACAATACGTATTATGGGCTAAGTGACTGCATTTTGTCACTTAATACTGCTTATTTTTTTCATGATCATGTTATGTTATAATTGGATTCAGATTCATTAACTCTTTAAAGGCCTACTGAATGACAGTTGCTTTAGTGTATACAATGTAGATCTTGGCTTTAATGTTAGGTGGCTATGTTTCTGGATTACTGAATTGTTAAGTGCTTATGATCATCAATTACTCATATTTCTAGCAGGCAAAGCGCCTTTACAAGACTAGAAAGTGTTTGTCAGGCAGAGTGTTAGTTCTTGTTGTAACTACTGTTCATAACAAGTAACAATGATATTTTAGGAAAAGTGGGCAAGTAATTTAGGGTGTTCTGGCTAGGATCATTTTAACTAGACGGCTTGTTATGGTGAAAACAGCATGTTGTTTCTTCTTAACATTTGCATACTATTGATAAAGCTAGGGGTTTGTGCTGGAAAGAAATACTGTCACCAAAAATGAAGTTGTGAGTTCATCACTTTACAGATTGCACTCAGTGAAGATGATCTAACTGTTGTAATGAAAATTTTACTTGAAAACCTTGGAGGAGCTTCTCAGCCAAATGCGGTGCAAGAGAATGTTGAAGATACGCAGATACTTAAAAAAGGGAAAGCTCCAAATGAATCTGATTTCTGTGAGGGTATGTTCAATTCAAAAGCTGAATATTTTTAGGCAGAGGGCTATTTGCAAATTCAAACATCATATTTATCTGAAGCCCTTACATGCGTGCAAATAAATTCTTTTTCTTAATTGTTACATATGTATTGTGTGCATGAAAAGTTATGACTAAGAATGCATGCATAAATGTGGAGTGTGAGCTGTTGATGGTCAAAAGTTTTTGTAGTGTTTTTTTTGCAATTCATCTTTTGTAGGATGGTATTCTTCAGTCCATATCAATGACTCTTACAAGTTGCAGGTGGTTTAAAAAAGAAAAAAGCCAAACCAACTACCCCAGAACATTAAAGCACAATTATAACATTTGAGGATATTATTAGTATTCAAATAGTGTGTTAATATAAACAGTGTATGTCTCAGGATGAAATATTGTTAGCACTTCACCAGAATCTTTTTTTGTCCAAAACTTAACATTCTAAATGTCAAAAAAGTACTGTTCAACCAATAGCTCAATTGCTATACTATGAGAAGAAACTGGAAGGAAGAGTGGTGCAAACTCCTTGGGCAGTCCTGGTACTTTCTGTAGTTCTTGATTAAAACAAGTGAAGAACTGCAGTAAATTAATGATAGCTTTTCTTAAGGTTCTTAAACCACTCGGTGCTAGGTAATTTTAGAATGCATTGAATAGAACAAAGTGATACTGAGTAAATAAAAGTGCAAATTTTTCTGAGTTGTCTTCCAGATTCAAAGCTTTTTCCTCTTTTTGTGACTTTCTGATCTTAATTAAAAAAAACAAAACAAACAAACACCCCCCCCAAAAAAAAAAAAAAAGCCCAAAAAACCAAACAAAAAAAAAAAACCAACCCCAAACTGGAACAAAACCACAAACAACCACAAAGCCAGTGTTCTAAAGAAATGTAAAAATATTTTCTTTTCATTGACAGGTCCTCTTCTTGCTTTTGGACAACAGAATGTTTCTACAGTTCAGTCTTCTGCGGAATGTTATACAACGCTTAAATTTGAGTTTAATTTTGAGTCACTGTCAGTAACTCTCTACAATAGTGATATGAATCAGGTTTGTGACACAGCTTTTACCATACAAATGGGGTGGGGAACTTAGGCTTCTCACATGGACAGAACTCAGGATAGTAAAACAAATAGGTTCGTTGGTTGTGTTGGCTTTGTAATGCTTGCCTTATGGAGCTTATGCAGTTTTTACTAGAACTTCGAGGTTTTTATGGGCAGAGAATGTCCTTAATTTGAAGGACATAACTGCATTTCTAAAAATCATAGAAAAAAAAAAAGAAAATAAACTAACCAACCAACCAAGATGATCCACCATTTGATTTGGTCATTTAAGCCTTGATTCCAGTTATCCAAAATAAAAATGAAAATTTGAATATCAGGAATTGCTAGCCTATATGATGGCTGGTTCTATGCACGGTGCCTATATAGTTAGTAAGCAGATTCAAGGTGTACGTGACTCATACTTCCCTTTTACATATCCCTGAGTGTGAGCAATAATGGATATCCTTCCTGTGGTGAAAACAGAAGAGGAAGATGTGCAATGTTGCCTTGTTTTTACGATTTAATACGTTTTGTCCAGATGTGAAGGTGCTTGCTTTATAAGCCTTGGTATATAGTAAACGTGTGTAAGCTTTGCATTTAAAACAATTATAATGCAGGAATTTGTGGTGCTTTTTGTATGAGGGGTATATAATTTTAAAAAGTTGTGGAATGAGTATCATGGGAAGAAAGAAATGATATAACCTGTGTTCTTCATATACTTTCCACTCATTGCTGAGGTCCTGGTTGTAAATGAGTTAGCCTGATGGGAGCTGAGGGATCCTCTGGTAGGAGGTTCAGAATTGAGATGCATTATCCTTCAGTCATGCATTCTGAACAACTGCTAGATATGCGGTGAAGAAACAACTTTACTACAACCCAACTTGTTTTTTCTGCACTCTCAGTGAGTTTCCTAGACTAATTTGTATGATTGCAGGACTGATGACAGCAACAGGCTAATCAGATCCCTCAATTCGTGGATCAAAATGTGCATGGCTAGCAGCAAGGGAAATGTGCATATTACTTTGTTCTGTGATAACTAGTCCTACTATTTCTCATGCTGTAGAAGTCCCTGCTTTCGCTGCATAGTGACAAATTACGCCTTGGTCAACTCCGGCTGCATCTCATGGCATCATCAGGGAAGATGTTTTCAGATGGCTCAATGGACATTAATGTTAAACTCAAGGCATATACCCTGGATGATCTCAGAGAAGGAATTCAGAATGTGACTGCAAGGTAAGTTTGAGTGCATCAGAAATAAAAAAACTCCATGCAACTTGAGAGGAAGACTGTTTCCTTTTTCTATACTTTGCTTCACGTGGGATTGATGAAACAGTAGGGCTGTCAGTTGTTGCCTATCATACTGTGCACTAAAGCAATGAAGGATGTAATTTTAATCACGTTAAGCAAGTTTCTTCCTTTATGTGTTCATTTTCCAGGTTATCCAAAACAGGGGAAAAAAAAAACCAAACCTGGGAGGCTTGAGTATTACAGTCAGCTGTGTAGAACAGCTGGGTAGACAGCAACCAGCCCCAGCTAGAGAGTTCTATGCACTGAAACTTATAGTCTGATTGCTACACGCCGCATACGTAGTTCCACAACCGTAGCACACAAATTTTAAATTGAAATTACTTTTCTGTTAGAGAAGTCTATACCCTCTTATTTCTGGAGGAAACACTGATTGCTTATGTTGGAATTCTTATTTATAAATGGCATGGGGAGAAAAAATGGCACTGCCTACACATCCTCATTTTTCTAGATCTATGTGTTATGATGTTTGAAATATTTCTTAAACTTGTTTTCTAGAATGATAGACAAGAAAGATGACACAAATGACAGCTCTATGATAGATATAAGCTACAAGCAAGATAAAAATGGAACTGAAGTGGTTGCTGTCCTTGACAAGCTGTACATATGTGCCAGTATGGAGTTTTTGTTGACAGTAGCAGATTTTTTCATTAACTCAATGCCACCATCCTCAACTGAAAGATCTGCACAGTTCCAATTAAAACGTGTTGCTTCTGGGAAATCTAAGCCAGAAACAGGTCTGTAAAACTGATTTCCATCTCCCACCCTCACTCCTCTCCTTTACAGACTTCATAAAGAAAATAATAAATCGTCCAAAAGTTTTCAAGATGCCATCTTGCTATCAGACTTAAGAAATGAGTTTATTCTTCACATTGTGTAAGTTGGCCACTGATATCATAGATGTTGTAAGCAGTAGTAGTTCTAAAACTGCTGTGTTAAGTAGTGGAGTTGTGCTCTCTAGCAGAGCTAAATATTGCAAATCACTCATGCTAAACAGGATTTTTACCCTTGTAATATTGCAAAGGAAGCATTCTTAGGGTAAAAAGTGCCATGCAGATAGTAGTTAAGGAAGTAAAAAGAACAACTTACTCTTTAAAGGTGAGTGGCGAAGAATGTCTTACCTTTACGTCTGCAAGTTGCGTATCTTGAAACTGTAGGTTATTATTTCAGCTCATTATAGAAAACTAAGTTTTTGATGAACAGCTTTCCTCTCTTTGGTTGAAGACTGAAGGTAAAGCGTGATGAAAAAAGGGTGAGAAAGACCACCTCTGAGTGTTTTGGTTTTGTTTGGTTTTGGTGATTGCTAGGCTTGCGTGACTTGTATTCAGACCTAATCTGTGGGTTGTGTTTTCTAGCTGGTTCCCAACAGGCCCTCCCTTTCTTTTTGGGAACTTGGCAGAGTGCTAGGAGTAAGCCTTAAGTTTTATGAATTGCCCTAGTGATGTCAGCAATTAACTTGCTCTCCTCTTCCCTTGTTGGAGATAAGCACAAGTTCTGTGATGAGGGAGTGATGGTACATGCCCCAGAAAAATGGCACTTGCAGGGGCTGCTAAGGACTACCCAAATGTTTTGCTGGCTGCAACCCACAATGCCTAGCTTTCTCTGCTTTTCCTATAGTGCACTGAGCCTCAACTTGGCACCTGTTCCATTGCATAGGTGTGATATTCCGATATTTCCAGCGTTAGGCGCGAGTAACCCATATAATGAGTCCGACTGTGCAGGCAGGTCATGCACCACTATACTGCCTGTCACTGAGAACCGAAGTGACTTGATCCATCACTAGGTTAGGGAGTCTTGCCTTTAACTGAGATATGATTCTCTTCTTCTGTTTGGAGACTGAGTGGATATTCAGACAAGAAGCTGAATATTGCTAATTTCATTTCAATTAGTAAATTTTCACTCTAAAGTAGTTAGTTACTTTAGGTATTGAGACAGAAGATAACTGTTTCCAACTTGGCTTTGTAGAGCCAGTGCTTAGGTTGACTACAATGTATAGAGCTAATACTGTCTTTTTACAATATTGAAACAAACGGTTTCTTCAGAACAAAACTTCTGGCAAGTTTGCTGCTGATTTCTGGACACTGTGTGATACTCGGTTTCACCAAAGTATTCCTGTAAAAATTGAGACAGTATTTGTTAAACTTGTTTCTCTAAAATTATGTAGAAATTTTTATGCATGGTTTAGGTATATTATGTATATAATAATTATTTCAAACCTTTTATATTCAAGGGGTTTTCTTACTTACTTTCACAGAAATATCTGTACGGCCAAATATGACAGTAAAAGCTGTGATCATGGATCCAGAAGTTGTATTTGTTGCTAACTTGACCGATGCTAATGCCCCTGCCTTAAAAGTTTCCTTCCAATGTGACTTTTCTTTGACATCTGGAAAGCTTGCACAAAGGATGACTGCTCAAGTGAAGGACTTCAGAGTGTTGGCCTGTGCCTTTCTCAAAGAAAAACATGACAAGAATGTTACTACAGTAAGAAAACTTGGTTTTCATAATGAAAAAAGTAATGAGAACTGTTGCCGGGTGTGTCCTTTAGTTGGCATATCCATAGCACTCAGAAAATTCAGGTTTCATATCACTGATTCCTATGAAGATAGGAAGGGACTGTGTATCTGTGGTATGCCATTTAAAGGTGAATCTTCTGTCAGCAGGTGCAAGACTTCATCACACAGAGCTCTGTCGAAAACTTGTGTAGTGCATTTGTAAATTAAATTAAAAGTTTCTTAGCGAAGAAATTGTACGAGGGGTTTTGAAACTTAAGAATACCTCTCTGCAACTTTATTTACTGCCTGTCAGTTTACTTGTTGCAGTAATGTATGCTGATCAGCATGTTGTCTGGAACTTCATCTGCTCATTCCTGGCATGGACCACTGAGCCACAAAGAGGTGGCCTGTGTGGTTCATATCACACATGATATCTTTCCTCATGCATTTAGTTTTCTTAAGGATTCAGTGTTTTTTTGACTATAGCATCGGTCTATCTGTGTGTTGAGTTTTTTGTTTTGTCTGGTTTTTAAGCCTTATGTCAAAAGCTTTTATTTCACTAACTTTTAATCTTCCATTACAAAATGGCTCTTGTGCAAATTTGGATGCTGGAGTGAAGCACAGTAACGCTATGGAAAGAATGCTGTTACCCTGAAACCTGTTGTTATTTTATGAGATTAGCATCCCTTTGGCCTATAGGATTAAAAAAATAGGATAAAAAAGGTTAGATTCCAGGATTTACTTGAATAATCAAATTATATTTTTTTTACTCAGGTGCTACAGCCATGTTCTTTGGTCATGGAAAATATGATGCATGTCTCAGGGTTACAAACCGTGGTGGTAACAATAGAAGAACTTACTGTAAAGGTAGGATTATTAAAACCATCTTTGGAAGAACAGGTGTATTTCTCAAGCTGTATTTTGTTTTTTTGTGTGTTTTTTTTATTTTTTTGGGGTTGTTTTTTTTTTTTTTTGATTTATGTGTTGGTATTTAAAGTTTATATTTTCCCTGTTAGTTTAATTCCAGAAACAGGCATTTATCCTTTTTAGATCTGCTCTGTGTTGGAAAAAAATCATTACATGTTTCTTGTTTTGCCAATCTCTTGGCAAGAAAGGACTAATTTAAATACTTCAGGTACTAGGATTCCTCCTACCAGTTTCTTCCAAATTTATGAAACAACCCTTCCCCTTGCTGCTGCCATTGCTATTTTTCTCTTCAGAGAGACTTGTAAGCAGAAGCATGCACACAAGTGCATGTAAATTTAAGGCTGTTAACATGACTTCCAGAATGATGTACAATGTGAAATACCTTGTTCTTAATAGGTAAATTAATAATTGTGTATATAGTAAAGGCCTTTCTGAAAGGCCTTTGCTAATTCTCTTATAAAAAGTTCACAAATTAGCATTTGTGATCTTAAAAGGTGGTCAGTGGTGAAGTCTTAAACTGTAAGTAATAGTACATAAGTTCCTAGAGCATAAAGCTTTTGACAGATGTACTGTACTGCTAATTGAAATGGTGGTGTACATAACTCGGCAAACGTGTTTTTAAACACCTTGAAGATCTTAAAAATGAATTTACGCTTTACAGTGTAGTAGGGAAAAGGTTGATATTGACGACTGCAATGGGAGTACCACATATCAGTAAAAATAAAATTCCAATCTGAGAATTTTGTTCTTGAGCCTGTAGGTTGTGAGGGAGGAATTGGGAAAATTTTGTAGGAAAGGAAAATGAGAGGAGGTCCATGAATGGATTCTGTTTCTTTATCTTGGAATTTAAGTTGCATCTCTTAGAAGAGCCTTTAATGCTGTGTACCTGTATGAAGAACCCCCGAGTTATTTGCTATTTCCATTTATCTATTTTATGTTAATCAGTTTTAAAATGTTTTAAAAGGATTTTTTTTTTCCTTGTTCAAGATCTCACCAATAATTCTGAATACTGTGATGACCATTATGGCTGCCATAAAACCCAAAACAACAGAGGAGGATTCCAGAGGAGCAACTGAAGTTTCTGAGAATTTGTGGCAAGTGAAGCCTGTAGATGAGTGCAGCGCTTGGTTTCTTGGTGTTGATGTAGCCACAGAAGTAACGGAAACTTTTAAGGACCGTGAACATATCCTGAAAGAAGAGAAATTTGACGTTGTAGTGAAATCAGTTCAGATCACCTTGGAATGTGGTCTGGGACATCGTACTGTCCCTTTATTGTTAGTAGAATCTGTGTTTTCAGGTGTCCTTAAAAACTGGTCCTCGCTGATGGAGGTCACTGCTGATATGTCACTGGAGGTATGTAAAATCAAATTGTTAGCAGTTTAAAACACTTCTGCACATTTCATAATGTTCACGTAACTTTTTAGTACACTTTATGTGCTAAATTAATAATAGGTTTAAATTGTAATGCTGTTAGGAGTTCTTTGGTAGTCAGGCAAGTATGACTAAGCATAATGTAGTTTTTACAGAAACTTTGCGATCAGTAGTAGATTTTAATGGCAATTGCTACTGTGGAATAATCTAGTCCTCTCTGTTTCTCTATTGTTTTTGCATGTTCACTTTTTGATGTATAAACAATGAGCTTGGCTTAGTTGAATATTCATATTTAGCTCTTATTGACCACCTTTTTTTTGTTGGTCTAGCATTGTGTTTATTGGTAAGATAGAATTTACAGAGAAGATTGAGAAAAAGAGTGTATCGTGGATTGTAATCACACAATGTTTTGCCAGCTATTGCAACTCTCTTCCCCAAGATAGGGTAAATTCTGAGATGTTATAAACCTCTTTTGGAGGCAGCATATTAAAATTCCTTACAACCAGATGTGCAGCTGCTCTGTGCAATAGGTTAACTACGTCTTAGTTTTATATTTTCAGTTTACCAAATGGGCCTCATACTCCATTCTGTGCTGGTTTTACAAGTAGCCTTCTTTCATTGCTAGATGTGCATATCATAATAGAGTATGGAACATGCATACTTAGTCATATACAACTGGGGGAAGGCATGGTGGTTCCAGAAGCAGGGAGGGATGAGGAAGATAGCTGAAAGGGAGTATCCAGAACTGTTTGGTCCACAACTTCTGTTTAGATTTGCAGTGGCAGAAGGAAAGTAAAAACTTGCTGTAGGCTATGAGTTAGACAAATTGTTCCCATGGACCAGATGCAGACTAAAGTTTGCTCAGGCTAATTCTTACTTCGTAGTACAATGAAGTACTCGCGGCGTTGAAGTTCTTGATCTCAAAGTCATTCTCTCAAATAGTATAGGGGAGGATAGAGACCGCATTATATTAAGCGAAGGTGTTAAGAAGACATGGAGTTACCAGGATGCCTCTAAAAGCAAGCCAGGCAGTCAGTTCTTCAAAAATGATGTCACTTATGAAAAATGTATGATACATTACACTTCTGTGTATTAATTTTTGAAGCCATTAAAAAGTTAATGCTAGACCTCCAAAATGTGAAATGAAGATCGATTTTCTTATTAATGTTTTTTGTACTAAATGCTATTGGAAGGAACTCAGTCCTTTATTTTTAGGTGCCTTATTTAATTTTGATTTTTTCTTTAGATTCATTATTACAATGAAACCTATGCTGTGTGGGAGCCGCTTATTGAACGAATTGAAGGAGGAAAGAAGCAATGGAGTTTAAAGCTGGAAGTATGTAAACATACTTGAAATTCTGTGAAATAGTTTGAATAGACATCTGTTTCTTAGAAGTTTTAGGTGACAGCATTGACCTTTCGAATGCTGTTGCTTTGAGGGAGCTATGCAATTTCATATGAAAAAGAAAAAAAATCAGTCTTTAGACATCTTAAGGTTTTTCTGAATAATATTAATTGTCCAGTGCATGGGCAAAATGTAGCATGTAACCACACATACAGAGAGGAAAGAAAATAACTTGTTTGCCTTCAATGGTGGTATAAAATTTCTGTGTTTGTGTAAGGTATCTGAGATTGCAAGGTGAAGTAGGCTTTCCTTTGCTTGGTGAAATTGTCAAGTGTCGGTCATGTGTTTTCCTCTTTTAACATAAGAGAAAGTAATTTATGTGTTCATAATTGCCTAATGAAATTTTTGTTTTAGATGAAGACTAACCCTGTCCAAGAGAGAAGTTTGATGCCTGGGGATGATTTCATCGTGCTTCCTGAGCCACAAACTGCAGTTAACATCTCTTCGAAGGATACAATGAATATAACAATATCCAAATGTTGTCTTGCTGTTTTCAGTAATTTAGCCAAGGTAGTCCTAACAGGCAGAAGGTGCCGAATTATGTGGTTCTGTAGGAAGTTCTGAGTCTCTTTTTTTTTAAGGACTTTCTGCGCTGCCAGTCACAAGCCAATGTCTGTTCTACAGCCCTGACATATGTTATCTAGCAGGACTGACGAAGTTTTACTCTGATTATTCCTTTAGGGTTAACCAAAATATGGTGCTAGATTTTGAAAGAAGCAATTTCTGTGTTAGAAGAACGAATGTGCTTATGAAAGACTTAAGGAACAGTTATATAAGCAGGCTGAATGAAAACAAAACCCTCTAATAAACATGACTACTTCCTACAATTCTTTTTTTGAAATACTAAAAGAGAAATTTACTTCCCTTCTATCTGTTCTCCTTAATAGAATACTAAGAAGAGTGTGCATTTTATTGGATTGGCTTTCAAACAGTAGAAGTAGAATGTCCAATGTGTTAAAAATATCTTTTTTCTCTCTTTTTCTTATGATAGTAGGTGTGTTTATGAATGTCCTAGGCTTTTTTTTCCCATTTTTTAGGGGGGGGAAGAAATTTCATTGTTATTCAAAAAAAAAAAAAAAAAGAAAAAGCTATTTTTATAGAATGTAACTTACACCTATTTATTTTTTAATTCTAAATATGCAACAGTTCTCTTAGTTAGTACTTGCTTATACTTTAAGTCTGTATTGGCAGTCAGTTACTCTGGCTTTTGTGTAATCAAACAAATGTTTGTCAGCATAAGTTGTGGTTGAATGTGAAGTATATACATGGTGAATGTGCTTGGGACTTCTGTGTCCCAGATCTTATTTTTCTCTTACAACCCAACAATTGTAAAAAATTCTCTGTGAAGAGCATGAATGCTTATTGTAGCATCAACATTTGCTGCAAATCACAGAATAATAATCACATTTTCTGGAATTAATCTCTACTTCGCTGAAATACTACTATACAAAGCATAGGTATCGCTATATATATGCATTTCTTTTTTCTTTAAAACATTAGTTGCTGGGAACTATCTTCTAAAGCCTTTATATATGTTATTGTGGCTATTTATGTATGACATAATATGTATGTTGTTAATTACAGGCATTTTCAGAAGGGACTGCATCCACATTTGACTATTCCTTTAAAGAGACAGCACCTTTCATAGTGAAAAATGCCCTAGGTGTTCCTCTCAAAGTGCTTCCTAGCTCTAATTTTCGGATAGTTGGTTCAGTTGAAAAAGAAAACATGAATGATGTAGAAATTGGTCAGAACATGGAACTGGAATACTCTGTTTTTGAAGCGCCCCAACGAGGAAAGTTGTCTGCATTGTACCGACAAGAAAGCTCCGTCTTCTCTTTAAACTTAGGTATTATGCTAGGGAACACTGTGCGTTATGACATGTTGAGAATGGGAAGATGAGGGAGTCAGCCTGGTTAAATTCAGTGTGATCAAAATTCAGACAAAGTATATTGTGTTGAAACTACTTTGGAATACTGTCGGCAATTAAAAAAAATAAACCAGCTACTGGGCTTATTAAAAATATGTAGAATTCCCTCTCTCCAGTTTTTCAGAGAGTGAAAAGTACAATATTTTTTCTCCCCCTTTGGAAGAAATGGAACATTTTAGTGGAGTCACTGATAGACCATCTTACAGATCCCCATGGACATAGGCCTGTGGGTTCCAACTCCTATTAAACAGGATCTTCATTTCTCATATCCCTACTACCATTCAGCTTTCTGTAGTTACCCGGTTACTTGAGAGCAGTTATGATTTTCCTGTGTTTTTAGCTTTGCCAGAAAATACTCCTAGGAGGCTAGGATATAATAACTACTAATATGTAATCTTCGGGGTTTTTTCCTTTCCATCCCATCCTATCCCATATGAAGGTAATTGGCCATGATACAAAGATCATATTCTGTGTTGCATTTTGTGAACTCACCCAACAAATACCTTTGTTTACTGTTTGATGTATTTATCATGCTATGTGTAAATCATAATCTAAAGTTATGGTCTTCAAGAGTAATTTGATGTTAAAGCTTTCCCTCAGTGGTGCTCAAATACTGTTTCAAGGTGCTTTTGCCAGAGAGTGCTTTGATCCTGGTTGTTGCTGAGTTCAGAAAAGCTAAAGTATTGTTCAAACAGGAAATGATAATGTGATTTGTTTTGCCTAATTAAGACTTTTGTATATTTTTATGGATTAGAACTTCAGGGATATAAAGAAGTGGTAAACATTCCCATAGCCAAACCAGGTCGACGACTGTACAACATAAGAAACCTTCTTGTTGATCGTTCAGACTCGATCATTGCACAGATAGATGCTACAGAAGGAAATAAGGTTATTACTCTGCGATCTCCTCTGCAGGTAAAAAAACCAAACCAAAAGCCTGAAAGCAGTACTCTTCTCTGAGTGACTTTGCTTCTCTTCCTTAATGCATTTTTTTTGAGACTATACTTTTCCAAAACGTTACTTAAAGGCAAATTTTTAACTATTTTGCATTTGTTACATGAATTTTTATCTGTATTCTGTATGTGTGTGTCTCCTGATAAATGAAAAATTTGGTTTTTACTTTTAACTTTTGGCTTTCTATGTACTCGACGTTGAGGTTGGAATATATACTTTTTATGTGATTTGGCATTTTAAGCATGTTTTTCAGTTCATGGAACTTAAAAGTAGCATAGTGTTCTCATATGCTTGCATATTTTTCTCCTTCACAATTGTATTTCTTACTAAGACGCATAGAATTCTGTTTTCCAGAGGAGTTTAATTAAATCTACTAGTATTGTTTTTCCTTGTTGCTACTCTTACTTTTTTGTTTAGAAATTTGTACCATAGAAATATAATTAAAGTTATGCATTTTGATCCTAGATCAAGAACCATTTCTCAATCCCATTTATAATCTATAAACTGGCTAGAGACTCCAAGTCGCTGGAGCCAATTGGCATATCCAAGCCAGAAGAGGAATTTCATGTTCCTTTACATTCATACAGGTACAGTTTTTCTGTTCTGTAGGGCTAATCTTTGAGACTGGTGCACAAATACAACATTAGTGTGGAAGCTTAAATTTGCACTTGGAGCTTTTCCTGACTGGGCTAAAAAACCAGAATGCTACCTTTGCGAGGTAATTAGTGTGCTGCAAAAGCCCTTCAGAGTGTTAGCAGTTATTTTAAACGGGTGAAGTTAGCTGTCAGTGGAAAGCTATTGTGTACCATTACCTGTCCTCTTCCCGTAGGTGTCATCTATATGTTCGACCAACAGGAATGTTGGAGGGTCAGTTTAAAGAGTCCACAACTTATATTGCCTGGAGGGAAGAGCTACATAGGAGCAATGAAGTAAAGTGCTTATTACAGTGCCCAGCCATCGAGACAAATTTCTTGCCTCTAATAATCAGCTCAACAGCTGTACCTGATGAACTAAATTTTATTTCAACTTACGGAGAGGAGTGGGATCCTGCCTACATTATCCACCTTTACCCTACACTGACTGTGAGGAATCTTTTACCATACTCCTTGAGATATTTGCTTGAGGTAAGTTAGTCCATGGTTTTATTTGTAAATCCATTACTTGATTGTAAGAAAGACTATATTTACTTAGAAGGGGAAGCGAATGTAGTGAGGAAGATACTGAATGTTGATTTTTGTATTTTCTATTGTAAATGAGTGAGTCAGCTGGTGGATTGATTCTGGGAGTTTTGGGGATGAATTGTTTCTCATTTGGGTATACCTGGCCAGTTTGGCCTTTCTCCTTAAATATGAATCCTGTACTGGATTGGACCTTCTCTTTTACATTCTTCTGAGATCCTGTTTGTGTTTTGCAAGATATCTTTTGTTTCACAGGGAGAGGTGTAAGAAAAAGCATCTGACATTTCTGGAGCTTTCCTTCTATGTAGAAAACACAATTTCTCTCCATTCTGACACTGACTCTTTACTGAGGACTATTGCAAGATCTCCCTTGCACAAATTGGAAGATTTCTTTGTCGGATGCTATGCAGAATTCTTTGAGTATTTTAGTATCTAGTATTTCTTCATGAAAGCTGTGAGTCATTCTATTTACTAGAAAAGGTGTGAGGATGTAGAACTATCATCCTAGTTTGCTCTGTTCTGTCCTACTTGCTTAACTGGTCGTGGCGTTCATTTAGATCTTTCGCTTTTGTCCAACATCCTAATGGCACTATTTCCAGTTTTTCTTACCTTCACTGTACTTCAGTACTCAGAGTCACAGAATGTAGAACAGAGTGCCATTGCCTTGATTGAGGAGCTAGAAACTAATAGTTCAAATATATTGCTGAAGTCACTGTACCTGTAGATGGGTATGTGCTTATTGTCATCACATCCCTCGACTAATCAAGCCTGGCCACTGTTCAACTCAGTAAAATATACCGTTTCTCAGTAAAAATTAGGAAAGCTGTTGTGGGATGCTACTGCCCGAGGAAAGCTGTACTGCCAAACAGTATGGCACAGCTGCCGGCTTTCTGCAGTGGGTGTTCTTTAATGTGAAAAGTCCTCACTGTACATTTGCAGCACAGTCCAATTCAGTGTTGCACCCAGTATTGTAAGTATATGAATACGAACTTGTTGCCAAAATCCATTGGAAATCATGGGGGAGGGAGTGAGGGAACAGAGACAGGGGATATATTGGAAGTAGTTTGCCTTCCTGAAGTACAGAACTCAGCAGTCTTTACTGTCCTGCAAGAAAAGTGCAATTGATCTCAAATGATTCATGTAATGAGACTCAAATGAAAGTGATTGGAGACTGGGACATGTGCTAGAGATATGTGAAACATGTGCATCCTGCAGAAGAATAAAATGCTGTTTTCTGAATACCTAAATTTTATATATTAAAAACTTAATTTGCCCCTTTTAATTTTGCTAAGGGAACAGCAGAAGCCTGTGAATTGATGGAAGGGAGTGCTGCAGATGTTTTTCATTCAAGAATCAATGGAGAAATAATGGAGCTTGTGTTGATAAAATATCAAGGCAAAGACTGGAATGGGCATCTTAAAATTTGTGATGGGATGCCTGAATTCTTTTCCGTGTGTTTCACGTGCCATTCTGCGACAGTGATGACAGTGGATATTTATGTACATAATAGGCGAATTGGAAGCCGTATGATCTTGTCTGTGTTCAGTCCTTATTGGATAATCAACAAGACTTCCCGTATTCTCCAGTATCGAGCTGAAGACACTCATGTGAAGCATCCAGCAGACTACAGAGACATTGTTTTGTTCTCTTTTAAAAAGAAAAATATTTTTAGTAAAAATAAGGTATGCTTATTTTAGGTGGTGGTTGTGGTGGTAGTGTTCTAAGATCCTTCTCTGAGGCAGCGGGAGGAAAGCATGAATGCGCACACACACGTTTTGCCTAAGAAATTTTTTTTGTAGTACTTAAAAATGTAGAGTTTCATTTGGCTGCTGCTTGCTTTTTGTTAATTATACTTTTTGGACTAAGTAGAAGGGAAGGCAGGTAGACAAAAAGTCTAGTGCAACTTTTTCCAGGTCTTGTACTGCATGCCATTTGCTAACTTTCATCCTGGCCAGAAGCTGGCTGATGGTATAGGGTGGTTACATCCTGAAAACCCAGTGAGTACCTTACCAGAAAACTGTTTCCCTGGGGAGAGGAATTTATTGTAGATATGTAAATTAAGAGTGTGGATTCCCTTTACAGTCAGGAGGAAGGCTGCTCTGAATCTTCCTGTGGAGGCATTTTCCACTCAATAAAGAGGAATCACAGGTTTTTTATTCGGCTAGGTAGTTTGACATTTAAAATGCACAATGGAAATATTTTGTCCTATGTTAAACTTATTTCTTTTGGTTTGATTTTTTTTTTAATGTGATATTTGCATGGTCAAATGAAGAGTACTGTAGTAGAGGATTTTTTCTGAAGTTGCCCTTCTTTCCTTCTAAATATTTTTTTCACCCAACAATAGTTGAAGAAATGTTTGAAGAAACAGTTTTGACAAGGTGTGCTTTTGATTATTTCCTTCCCCCTCTTCAAGTTTGTGAAGCACCACAAAAATGTAGCTTTTCTTGCCATCTGTGTGCATGCTGTCATGAACATAAGAGTCAACGAGGACTCCTCTGTTTTGCTACTTTTCACTGTAACATCTTTCCCAGAACTCAGGCACAGATGAATAAATCAGAACATGAATAGTGATACTACAGGCTTAAGCTTACCTTGACTTAAAGAAGGTTTTAAAAGCATTTAAGTATTTTCTGTATACTGCTATATGTGATATAATTGCATTCCATAATGCATGAAATACAAACTAAAAATTAATTTATTGAAGTATTTTTAATGTTATTCTTTTCTGTGTGTAGATCCAGTTATGTATTTCAACTAGCACTTGGTCCAGTAGCTTTTCCCTTGATACTGTAGGAAGCTATGGATGTGTCAGGTGTTCAGCTAACAACATGGACTATCTGGTAAGATAGGTTTCTGTGTTTTGTGGAGCTCTCCTGGGGTTCTTTTGGCTTGACTTCTTTTTCTCCTTAAGGCCTTTGTTTCACTACTTATATTGCTTTTAAATCATGGAAATATTTAACATCTAGGGTAGTAATTTTTATGCCCCAGCTGCTCAGGTGTGCACCTGGCAATAAGTAGTTTCACCAACAGAATTTTCAGTGTAATTCATAAACATGGGTTTTATATAACAAATGTGTAGTACTAGGCTGTTTGAAAATACAATGATGAACTCACGTACTGAAGATAAGTGTTCACATTCAAAATTCATAATTGTTTGCAAGTGTTTAGATCTTCACTCAGCAGCCTTGTTTAAGACTACATTTCCACAACTAAGCAGAATAAAGAATACACTTTATTATAGTATGCAGGTATGTGGGGAATTGTGTTTCCATATACTCTTTAACTGATCTCTTGTAAGATCATTTTAGGTTGTCTTGATTTACTGCAGAGGGATTCCTGTTGTATTTTCCACACAAATGCTACAGCTAAAACTATTTCTTTACCATTGTGTTAATTGTGTTGCGTAGTTCACTGATTTTACTGCATGCTGTTTGGTTCTTTTATTATAGGTGTTCAGAACAGGAGTGTTGTGTGCTAGCCTTTGTAATTACAGTAGCGTTGGCTTTTCTTTTTTTCCATCCTGACTTTTCTCTTGAGCTTATTGTTGATTGTTTGCTGAAATTGTCCTTGTTCAACAGGTTGGAGTTAGCATCAAAATGAGCAGTTTTAACCTTACCAGGATAGTTACCTTCACTCCATTCTACACAATAGCAAACAAATCTTCTCTGGAACTGGAAGTTGGAGAAATTGGTCCTAATGGCTCTTTTCCGACTAATAAATGGCATTACATCTCGATTTCAGAGGTAATGTTTGGATGTTATTATAGACAAACAACTGGTCTCTAGCTGTCACATAAGGAAAAAGCAGTTCTCTTGTAGAAGCTCTGTCACTTCTGATGGTATCATGTAGATACTTCACATCTCAGGCCAACTTGAATAGCACAGGTTGCATATGTTGGTAAATTAATCAAGCCCTTCAGTTTAGATAATTCACTAAATGTAGATGAGGTGTTCATCAGTAGATATTGGGGTGAGAACTAAGGCATTTGAAATAGTTTTAGTCACATAAGACTGTTTTACTTCTGGATTACTATATCGAACTCTTAAAGTCATGCATATTTCTTGTTTTACAGTGTCTTCCATTTTGGCCTGAAAACTCATTTGGTGAACTTTGTGTAAGAGTGGTTGGCTATGAAAGCTCATCCAAACCATTTCTGTTTAAAGCCCAGGATAATGGTACCCTGCTGAGGCTGAAAGAATTGGTGAGACTGGCTTTTTGTGTGGTCTGTTCTTAATACTCCATTTTAGCCTTAGGAAATGAAGATCATCAAGATTGAAACCTTGTGTCTTAAGGTGTTGGTGCACTGCACTTCAGTTCTTTTGCATTAAAAAGGTGGTGAATCAAGTTTGCAATGTTTTTAATGTTTTCATAGCTGTGTGAAGTGGTCAAATTGATTTAGTTTTGACAAGCTCAACAGCTCTATTGCTGTTATATTAAAAATGGTATACTACACCTCTAACATCTCTTCTTTTAAAGAGGGTATTTCTTAGGTGCATTCAGTTTGCTTAAATAGTTATTCTTAATGTATAATGTATTTTTTGTTTTCTTGTTAAGCTAATACATTTTGGAGACACATGGTTCATGGCTAAAATAATTTATGATTCAATTAGTAAAATCTTAGTTCAGAACTCACCATAACCTAGCATTAGGGAATGTGTATATAAATGTAGGATGTTCAGACAAGTCTTTGGAGATAATGCTTATCGTAATTACCTGAAATACAAATGACTAAGGGTAATCTAGCTCTCCAAGTTTGCTGAAGCAGTTTGAAAAAATTGTCTTTGGAACAAGATGTCTTCAATGATCTGGTGTTCTGTTGATGCAATTTAGTGTGTTCTAACTTGAATTTTTGTAGAGAACAAATATTGAACTTTGTCTAACTTTCTTTCCAGAATGGGGGCTTACTGGTAGATGTGAATGTTTCTGAGCATTCCACTCTCATCAGCTTCTCAGATTACCATGAGGGAGCTGCTCCAGCTCTTATTGTTAACCATACTTCATGGGACTCTCTCAGATATAAACAGAGGTATGTGAAAAGAAGCAATTCATCATTGGTTGTTTATCCATCAGGTATCCTTTGTGAAGAAAGTAATTCTCTCTTACCATTATGGTACCTTGAAAAATAGAGAAAAGCCTTTTCTCTATATTCTTTTAATGAAGTATTTTCTCTACTTTTAAGCAGTCCTCATAGTTTGAGGAAGCAGAGAGAGTAAAGTGGGAGTATAGATCTTAGTTCACCAAGAGCCTAGCTGCAGCTGGACTTGTTTGGAGTGGAGAGCCCTTCATGCCTCTCCCCAGGAGGTTGGAGGGCCAGAATATATCGCACTGTGATCTGCTTGTGCCACTTCAATCAGTGGTCTTAACCAGTGAATGCTGTCATCTTACTGCTTTTCTTTTAACCTGCAGTGGATTACAAGAGGAAATGGAGTTGAAACCGAAGGAAGTATGCCTGTTTGCATGGACAGATCCAACTAAAACAAGAAAATTGACTTGGGGCTACTCCCAAAATTTTGGTGAACATGACCTACTTAAGGTAAATTTCAGAAGGGGAGAAGTAAATAGTAAACCAGTCTAGGACTATAAGAAGATTAAAATTATCTGAGAGAAAGCTTCTTCAGTAACTTTGCATCTGTCTTGTCCTGTAACAGGCTTTTGAACCTACTCCCAAGTAGCAAAATTTTAGGTGTTTAGATCAATATGATTAGAGGATTGGACACAAATTCCAACCTGCATTTTCTTCGTGTTTTTCTTGGATATGAAAGAAGAAAGATAAAGTGTATGAGCTGTGGATGTATCTAAATAGTACAGAGGATGAATAATTCACCATTTTTCTAGTAGTGCTGCATTTGGCTTAAGTATCTCCCTAAAGATGGAGAAAACTCCTGACTGTTGTGACTCTCACCTCCTGTGGGAAATGCTTGCATGGAGCAGAAAATTCTGATTTGTTCACTAAGAGCTATTTTGGTGTTTGTAAATTATGCAATAATAAAATAGGAAAATGTGTGAAGTGGGGGCAAAAGAACAATGATCAAGGTGGAAAATAAGTGGGAGGAAGAGGGAAACTATAACTAGAAGCAGAGGTAAATCTAGGATAAGCCTGGGCAAGTATTTTGTTAAAGAATGGGGAAGCAAGCACTGATTTTTCTCACTTAACTGGAATGTAGGCTAAATTAAGTCCTATGTGTCTGTCTCTAAATAGCAGCTCTCTTGCAACTTTTACTAAACTCTGAATTCTTCAGAGGTGGCTTGGTTTTTCTGTTGACTAGGCACAGAGTTAAGAAAACTGAAAATACTAGTAGCTAAAAGTAGGGTCAGGAAAGCAAGTTTGTGTTTCAGTTACACTGGGAACGGATTTAGTTTCTCAGAGCTGACCTGTGACAGCTAACCAATTAGTGTGCTTTACTGTATAAGCACTTTCTTGGGTCAAATTTTCTACATTTAAAAATGTTTTTAGTCTGAAACTGATTTCCTTATTATATAATTATGGTTACATTAATGATTACTTTGGGCTTTTGAGAAAAGGGCTTTAACTATCTCAGTTTTGCCTTACAAATTAACAAATAAGGAATATTTGCATTTGAAGAGCAGAGATCTTAATCACTGTCTGGTTTTACTGTTTTGTGGTATGTGATTTAATGCCTTCTTCCCCCCACCACCTATAATTCTAAGTCTTTTCTTTCGCTGTGAAGGCTTTTGTCTCCTAATAATTTCCTATATTATTCTCATCCACAAATATTGCTGGAATGCCTACTTTTCCAAAGGAAAAATAAAAAAATCCCAACCCCCATCTTCTTTCCAGTGTTGGGATACAAGATGCCGCCAAATCAGTATGATGCAGTAAAACAAGCAAACAAGAAAAATACCGAGTTCTAGTTTGTATGTGTGCCAATAAACTTCCTTGCTTATAAACATAAAGCAAGGTCATGGACTTACTCCTGTAATATATTTACTATATACTTTTCTTTTTTCCCTCACCAATACAGGATGAATGTGGCCAATTCCCTTACAATGCAAATACTCAGATTCACTGGGTGTCCTTCCTGGATGGACGCCAACGAGTGCTACTTTTCACAGATGATGTTGCATTAGTTTCTAAAGCACGACAAGCAGAGGAACTGGAGCAACCTGATCAAGAAATAAACTTGTCAATCCATAGTCTTGGACTTTCTCTTGTTAACAATGAAAACAAAAAAGAGATCTCTTACATAGGAATTACTAGGTACTGCACACAGAAGCCTAAATATTCCTTTGAATAATCAAAATTTGACAGCATATTATAATTTTAGCAATACAGTTGAGTTGAAGGGGACATCTTACAAATGAAATTAATTTAAGTGAAACTTTTTAAAGTAAGAATAAGTCCTGCCTTTACTCCTATTGTGCCATTTGAATAAATAGGATTTAACTGCCTTCTTTCCTAGCTTCTCTTTAAAAAAAAAGTGATCAAGTTTTTTTTGAGCCTGAAAAATTAGGATAATAGCTTTTTACATGATTTGCATGCATTAAAAAGGTTTAAGTAGTTTTAAATTGTTAACCTTGTTATTGTGTTGCAGTTCTGGTGTTGTTTGGGAAATGAAACCGAGGCAAAAGTGGAAACCATTTAATCAAAAGCAAATAAACTTGTTGGAACAAGCTTATCAAAAGTATCTTTGTAAGAGTGCTTTCCAAGCTCCAGGTTGGCTTAAACTAGATGGCAATACTGAGGTAAGTTTTGAGGTTTCATTGTTTAAATGATTTCAGGGCATGTGCAACAGTTAAAACAGACTTCTGTTTTGCTAAATAAGGATAGATGCTGTGTTTAGGGAAACAAACAAAAAGCAGGCTTTTTTTTTTTGGTAGTTTCACATTGTATACAGTAGAATATTTTTGTGCTGCGGCAGTATTAAGGTATTTTCCAGACTTGTATTGTGAAGTAAGAGTCTCAGAGAATTCTGCCTTTGTGTGGTAGAAAAGATTTTGTGTGGTATCTACATGTTCGTTTTGAACCTATATTCTCATTGATGTAACTTAAATGCTTTGCAGAAGTCTTGGTTTTAACTTCATAGTAAGCTGCAGTTCCCATGACTTGATAAGATAAAGGAGTCTATAGCTTTCAAAGACTCTTGAAATTAATTCACTTACTTAAGCTTTTTCAGACATTAATTATACATACCTGTATTCCACACATGAATTTAATGTGTTGAAATGGCTAAGTAAAATACAGGCATTTTATAGTACCATAATCAGGCTTGTTTTCTATACCATCCTTTCATTTCAGAAACATATATATACCCTCAGCTGTATGAATACTTATGTTTTGTACATTGCAGTAGCGCATTTAAAGTACATGGTATCAAAAACTTGTATCTGTAAGTCATTACATTTGACTCAGAATAAAGGAGAGCTTTTTCCTTTTGCTTCTCATAACAAATGTTTCAGAATTAGGGTATAAGCATCAGCTGTGAAAGTAGTCAGCTGCATGTATGTATCTTTATTATGGCAGTGTAATATATAACTCATGAAGAAATAGTTACTAAGATGACACAGAAGTTCCCACTGGGGCAACTAAAGGTGCAGTGTAATGTGCTTATCAGACTAACTTGTGGTTTTCATTACTTTGCATGCAGATAATTGGACTGAGTAATTCAGTAGTCATGTGATCATGAAATAAGGAAAAATGCATGTTTTATTTCCTTGTCTGCTTACTAGTAACATAACATTTTATTATTTCTCTAATTAAACTGAATGTTAGTTCTGCTTTCTTATATTTCCAGGTGAATTTTGGTAAGGTTCCAATGGAAATGCGTCTCCCAGTCAGATGCAGCATCCGACGCAACTTCCTGTCAGGAATTCAGGTTGAATTCAAACAGTCACCTCATCAAAGGAGCTTACGGGCTCAGTTGTATTGGCTGCAGGTACCATCTTTCATCATGTTCTATAAACTAAATAGACACTTCGAGGCTTTTATTTTATTCATTTATATGGAAAATTATCTCCAAATCTTATATATGTGGTGCTCTGCTCACTGTGTCAGAGTAGCAGAAGTGCTATGAATGCTCCACTGATGGAAAAGTGTTGCAGAACTGCCATCGCAGGGTTTTGCAAGTAGTATGGAAAAAAAAATCCACAAAATTGTGGGTTAATGTAAAACAGGGTGCTATGTTGGAAAGCTTATTTCTAGAGAGAGGTGTTTTGGTGTTTTAAACAAACAGAAATCTCAACCTCTTTCAAAATGTGTTTGCCATAGTTTGTTTATAGTCATGTAACATTATTCTAGAGAGTGCATTAGAGGTTCAGAGATCTTTAGTAAAAAACTACCTGTCTAATGCAAAGTAGATAACAGACATTTAAATACTCAAAAATACTATGCAATAATATATTTGCGTGTAAGATTTACAGTGAATTAATGTGCAACACTTGCACCTGATTAGCATAATCCGGTCAGTACTAATTGTGTTGCTGAATTAACCAATAGAGCGCTTGAGCGGGTGCTAGTGAGGATTGTTTCGTGCTAGAGGAAAATAATGGTGAGAAATCATCATTGTCATCTTCATCTCCATTTGCTGCACTTCAGAGTCCCCCAGGGGAGGGCACTTAATGAGGACCCTATTGATGCTTTTGCTGACCAGCTGGTGGGGAAGAGTTCCCTCTTCCCTTTATCTTTCACATTTTGTTTTTATTTTTGCCTGAAGTTAGTTTTCACTATTACAGTCAATGTATGACATCAGCTGCAGACCCTCTAAATGAATCTTTGTGAGTGTGAACCTGTGTAAGCATCCCTTGTGCAACACTTCCAACCATCTGACTTTTTATAACTAAATAGGTAACATTCCAAAATAATATCAGAATAATCCTCTTCCTCTTTTCTCCTTCCTCTAAAATAAGAACAACGTTCTTCTTGAACACAACCTATGAAGAAGTTTCTTAAGCCTTCTAAAATGGAAATGGTCTTTGCTTATCATGTCATTAAAATATTCCTGTAATTATGCAATAATTTTTTAGGTTGATAATCAATTACCGGGATCAATGTTTCCTGTTGTATTTCACCCTGTAGCCCCTCCCAAGTCGATTGCTTTGGATTCAGGTAAGAGAAAGCCTTTAGTAATATCAGATTTATTCAACCTTGAAAGTAGTAACTTGGCAATTTATTATTTTTATGTATACTTAATTTTTTCTATTTAGAACCAAAACCCTTCATTGACATCAGTGTCATCACTAGATTCAACGAATACAGCAAAGTACTGCAATTCAAGTGAGTTTAAGAGTGTGTTGTAATACAATTTTAGAGATTTAACACATTTTAGAAGTGAACCTTGTTTTAAAGATCACGTTCTCCTACCCAAACAACTCTTGACTTTGGACTGAGATTTTTAAACATCACCAGTGAAAATATATCATTCTAAAAGAAACTTACTTTTAGAAAGTAAGGACTGACCACGTGAAGGTACTGTTATGCAAGTTCTTTAGTAATCAGAATTATTTCCCTCTTGTATTACATGGCATGTTTGCCTGTTTGCTGTACAGTGCTGGTTTTATTTGGTGCTCTAACAACAGACAACTCAGAGAGTCTCTAATGTAGCCCAGTAGAGTGTGTTCTATTGTGAAATGTATGTTTTTTAGTTAATACGTCTGTCTTGAGTTTTTGTACTAAAAATAAGACAAAAACGTTGTACTGATGGTTTCTAATGTAAGTATCTGTATCCAACTAGTGTGGATATAATATTTGAGGATGGTGTATTTTAATAAAATAAATATTCAGTAATATGACTTTTGGAGAGAGGCATTTGGTTAAGAGGAAAAAATATGTTGTTCAGGTGATTTGTTATCCATGGAACACATGGAATCATAATTTATGAATATAAGAAGTATTTGGTGATGGCTAATATTTTTAGCTAAATTTTGAAAGTGTTAAGATATGAATAACATACAGTGAAGTACTATATAGCTTTGTGAGGCTGGTAAGCCATTCTAGCTATAAATAGACAGTTGATATTGTAGATGGTAAATCTAAATATGGAACATTGCGTAACAAAACTTCAATTATGTAGGGTAAGCATGTGATATTTAAATTAAACTTCTACACATATATACTGTTTTTTTCCCATTTTAGATACTTCATGGTTCTTATCCAGGAAATGGCACTGAAAATTGATCAAGGATTTTTAGGAGCACTTGGTGAACTTTTCACTCCATCTACAGACCCAGAAGCTGAAAGACAAAGGGTAACGTATGAGAGAAACTGATTTTTGCTGGAATTGGACCTTCATGGTAACAGTGTTGCGATTTCCTGAATATTTCAATTTAAATGAGTTAGTATTGCATTTGACAATAGTGAATAAAGGGACATGGTAAGATAACTTTCAGTGACTCATTGGGATTCCTGTTAAACATTGGCTGTGAGCATTAATAATTGACAAGTTGAAGTAACTGATACTTGGGTATGTGTAATGATTTTCTGCTCTTTTAATCTTTCATTAATTGATGACAGTTGTGTCAACTGTGGCTACAAAGTATTAACTGTGGTAGATGAAATACAGTTAGGGTTTATAAAGTGGGCTTCTAACTGTCAGTCTATAGTGTCTTTAGAGAGCAGAAAGAACAGATTTTCATGGCTTTTAATTAAGTCTTATACAGGTGGATAGTATTCAGAAAGGTCACATTTGGTTCTAGTGTGCATAGAGTCATTCTTGCAAGTTTCTTTTTCTTAGAAATGATATCTTCAGATTTACTGTAAAAAAATTAATTCTGTGAGGAAAAACAAAAATGCAAAGAACCTCAGGAAGTTAGTTATTTTACTAATATTTCTAAATGAGTTTAGAAGTGATACCTTAAGTGATTGAGGAATGTAAGGGAATATGAAGTGATATAGCATAAATTGGAAAAGTCACCCAGAAATTGTTGTGTGGGTTTTTTGTTTTGTTTGTCTTGTTTTGGTTTTTATCCTGGATTCAAGAAAAGTATTAGTACAGTTTTAATCTAGTACACAAAAGTAATTAGTCTATTTCCAGTCTTGGAGGTGTTGACTATTTAACTATTAGTTAACTGTTTTATTACATTTGGCTATGATTATTTTTGCTGTTTATTTATATGTATGTATATTTTTACATATGTAGAGAGATAATATTATTAATTCTATTACCTATATGTAATTATGCTGTTTTATATGTTGATGAGATAAACTTCTGTTCTATTTTTTCTGTTAATAAAACCAGTCTAAACTAATTCAGCAAGATGTAGATGCACTTAACACTGAGCTAATGGAGTCTTCCCTAACAGACCTGTCAATGCTCAGCTTCTTTGAGCATTTCCATATTTCTCCAATTAAGGTATGTAACAGAGATACTTTTGGTTAATAAAACACTTGATTTCAATGATCTCTTTATAGTAAATACATCCTTGGATCAATTTTCTGGGTAATTGAGGTCTTCATGCTGTCATCCTAATAGAGGGTTTTTTATGTTCTGTAGAAAATGTTTTGCTGGAAAACTTTCTTAGTTGCCCATGAGTACAGACCCTTGACCATTGCTAAGTGGGAAGAGTTGATCAGTATAATAATGAGGAAAGCTAGATAAAATGCTGGCTGGAAGGTATCCAAGTAATGTATGATAAGCTGTAATAAAATACACTTTCATGGGCTTGTCTTCCTGTCTCTCTTGAACTGGTCAGATTTTTTGGAGCAAGGGAAAAAGATCATCAGTAATTATACGTTACTCTGAATCTACAGAATGCTCCCCTTAAGGCTATCAGATTCAATAAGAATTTAGAGGAAAAAAATTAATTACTTTATTTTTTTGATTGAACCTATAAAACAGATGCAAAACCTAAAACAGATATTGAAATTCTGGCACTTTTCCCAGCTTTTTAATTATTTCACTAGATACCTGTTAGAGTACACTTAGATTCTCAGATTTTTTTTTTCTAATATGATTGTGCTTATAACCTTATAATAATGTGAAGCCAGGGAAAACACTAGAGAAACAAGACACTATTGTGGTATTTTAACATTATCCTCTAGCTAGTCTGGTTAAAGTTGTTGAAGAAACGGTTGTAATTTTAAGTCTCTTTTGCATGTTTATTTGAAATGTCTAGACGTGATGCCTGTTAAGTACGGGGAGGGGCTGCTTTTTCTCTTGGTTTTGCCCTTTACTTTGGTGACCCATCCCAATATTGTAAGCCACTGGATAGTGGGAAGACTGTGAAAATGGTTGTGTGGCCTTTTCAAAAAACGGAAAATGGTAAATCTTGAAAAAGTGAAATAGTACAGGTTAACTGCTATGCCCTCTTTTAAGGGAGCAGAAGGGAGCAATATTGATTATGGTGATGAACAAAGGAAAGGGAAAATAATTTGTTCGTTGCTCTCTCCACCCTTAAGATAAGTGTGTGGATTTCCTTTAAAAAAACTGTGTTATTGACACTAAACAATCCCTTTCTGCAGTGTTAAAGACAGTTCTCTAAAGTTCATGCATTTCCCGAAAAGAGTGACTAGTTGCAAAAATACACACGAGCTAGTTAGGTAGATCAGAATTTAAAATTTAACTTGTACTGGGAAGTACACTCCACCTATTTAACAAGCTATTTCTGTCATTGTTTACACAGAAGTTTATAGATGTAAACATAACAAAAGTTAACCTTCTAGGGCAATTTGACACTTCTGTATGGAAATGTAAATAAATACATACATTGTCAAAGCAGTACCATTGTGAGTTCAAGCACGTTTGTTGAAATTGTACATTTTATCAAGGTCAGTAAAAATACACTTACCACTGTTTCACTACTGGTTTGTTTACATATGCACCACACAACCTGTCTGGTGTGTGTCTTTTTTGTCTTGATTGTCGTCTTTTACCAATTCTTTCATGACAGTTGCATTTGAGTCTGTCTCTGGCTTCTGGTGGAGAAGCATCAGATAAGGGGGAAGAAATGATAGCCATCCATTCTCTGAATTTGCTGTTGAAAAGTATTGGAGCTACTCTAACAGATGTGGATGATCTTATTTTCAAGTAAGCTACTGAAGTTGGGTTTTTGGTTTTGTATTTTTATTATTATGAAGAAAGCTACTCTACATTTAATAATTGGATTCATGGTAAACTTTGACTTGTATAAATCTATACAGCTGTTGGGGAAAGGGAGGAATGGAGGGTAGATGGGATTTGGTCTCCTTTTTAAGAGAACAGGGCTTCAGGATTATCTGAAGGAAAAAAGAGAACTACTTAGAAGAAGGAAGAGTATCTATAACTAACATGTCATTACTTGTCTTTCAGACTTGCTTTCTTTGAAATTAAGTATCAGTTCTACAAGAGAGACCAACTCATGAAGAGAGTTGTTAGACATTATAGTGAACAAGTAAGTTTATTTAGTCAAGCCCTTGTGTAAAATTTTGAGTAAGTATCTTACAGAGTGAAGAAGATGGGAAAGCAAAGGCGGATACCTCTAAAAGCTACTAATTTTTTATTTCATGGTAGTGAAGTAGGAATCTGGTGGCACATTACGAAAATGGATATACAAAAGTGTCCTGAAATCGTGTTTAAGAATTTTAAGTGATTGCTTCTGTTTTTTCTTATGTATATTTTTCTTCACCAAAGTATTCTAATACTTATCCATACATATACTGCATCTTTTACCTAAGCCTGTCTTCGTTCTAGTAGGAATACTTAGTTGAGTACTCTAACACCTTAAGTAGTAAATTAAAAAATTCACCCGCCTTGGGTTCTAACGTCGAACTATGTGGAATAACAGCTAGTAACGCTGCTCTTGTTTTTGTTTTTTTCTCCCCTCATTATTTAGCTCCTGAAACAAATGTATGTTCTTGTACTTGGGTTAGATGTTCTTGGAAATCCATTTGGCTTAATCAGAGGCTTGTCTGAGGGAGTTGAAGCTTTCTTTTATGAGCCGTTCCAGGTATGACTCCCTGATTCTTTAACTGTGTACGAAATAGTAGGCTGATTGAATACACTGGTAGGGTTGTAGTTTGTTGTCACTGTACTCTACACCCTGAACAGTTAAGAAAGCAGATGATGTTTATGTTCACTTGAAAGAAATAACATATTCAAATGGCCTTACTTTCATCAGTGTAAAGTAGTTGCTAATTTTTCTTGAAACAGATGCATAAATGTATAGTTTTCCGCTATTCATAATCAGCTTCATTTTTAGGGTGCTGTTCAGGGACCTGAAGAATTTGCCGAGGGATTTGTAATTGGTGTTAAAAGTCTTCTTGGACACACAGTGGGTATGTATCATATTGTTACGGTTTTGACAAATTAGTTTAACTCATGGATTGCATTTAGATTTTTTCTTCTCATTTTGAAGGGAAAGTTAGTTTTTTAAAATATCTAAATGGTCTTTTTTTTCGATGAGTATTTGTCAGATGTTATTGCCAGTATTCATGATACAGATCATTCTTACACAACTTACTTGAGACCACCTAAATGTCTGTTTTGTAGACTGAGCAAGCAAACTGAGAAACACTGCGTGTATAACTGAATTTGTAACATGCTGTGGATCAATAAGGAAAATAATTATAATGCTCCTAAAATGTCAGGAGATGCCTGAGAAGTGTTCTTAGGACCAGCTACTGTTACAGTTACCTTAGATTTTTATTTATGTTTATTTTATATGTTTCCGTCCAGTATGCTATATAACGTGTACTAAAGTGATTTAAGTGTTACCTTTTGCTGTATTTAAGGATTTCAGGCCAGATTCTGGAGTCTTCTCATGGACAACATGTGATGATCACTCTGTGTAAATTTGTAATATCTAAACTGAATATGAAAGGGAATTGCTGTGAACTTTGTGGCTTCTTGTGTGTTGTCTGCTGTTAATTTGTGAAAGAACAGTAACTTGTACTTCCTGCCCTGTTCCATCAGGTGGTGCAGCAGGGGTAGTGTCTAGGATCACTGGTTCTGTTGGAAAAGGCTTGGCTGCTATTACTATGGACAAAGAATTTCAGCAGAAACGGAGAGAGGAAATGGGTCGGCAGCCAAAAGACTTTGGTGACAGCCTGGCCAAAGGAGGAAAAGGCTTGTTACGGGTATGAATTTGAAGTTGAGGGTATGATGTGCCAACTCTTAATCCATGCTTGAAAATTATATGCAACTTTGATAATGTCTTCTTTATCAGTTCATGAACTAAACAAAAGAGACAAACAGGCAGTCAGTTTATAGGAGACTCAGTATAGTGTATCAGCTTTGGTGCCTGAGGTTGTATTACTGGCCTGCCTGGGGAATTGAAGGTCAGGTCTTGGAAAGGAAAAGTGTAGGAAGTAACACCAGTTTCTCTTGTGAGTTATATAAATAAACAAATAGTTACTCATGCTCAACAAATGTGTAATCTAATAAAGTAACTGGGCCTTTATTTTATCTTGCGGTCAATTCAGTTTTTAATTTCAGTTAGCTGTGAATTATGAGCTCTGGGCATGTGCTGCATAGTAGAAAAGCCTTTCTATATGCTGAGGTCTTATAAAAACTGCTAGGTTTTCTTGACTTAAAAGAATATAAACATAAAGCAAGTAGAATGTGTGTAAAAGTAAGTACTACATTAGGTTGGAGAGATTTTTCCAAAATAGCTGTGCAACCCCTGTATTTTTTTTTATAATCTAAAATTGGGAACCTTTTCTGGTTGCTGAAAGATCATGTCTATTTCTACTTAATGTTAAGTATGAGACAAATCTCATGTAAACAACTACTGAGATATCTGTATTATCTGAATGCAAATTAAATCTTCTAATAAATTCTATCACTTTTATTTAAAATAAAAAGTCAACTTATTTCTAAGTAATTTTAAGTAACAAACATTGTGGAGTTGTTTCCGATACTGTTTGCTGAAAATTTGGAAGTTACCTCAGTGGATTTTTATTCTTTTGCCTTAGTGTCATTAAACTACTTGACCTTTCAAGTCTTCCAGAGAGTTATTTGATGTTAATTTACCTCGAATATTTGGTATCACTCACTCATAACTGGGAATTCTGGCAGCTTCCTCTTAGTAGTGAAAATGAAATAGCGACTACTTTAATTATTATAAGACTGATTACTGTACAAAAGATTTGTTAGTCTTTCTTGCCAGCATAAATGCTTCTTCAGCCATTTTAGTTTCTCTCTCTTTTCTTCCCCTCAGTTATAATTTCCTTAAAAATAAAGTTTAAAAAACCCAACCAAAAAACCAAAACAAAACCCAAAAGAAACAAACAAAAAATCCCAACACAAAAAACCCCAGCAAACAATGTTTCCAATATTGATCTCCATTATAAAGTTTTAAAATGAAGGATGAGACAAAACTGGTTGCCCAGTTGGACTATAGCATTCCTGTTTCTAAGTAGGAACTTAATTATCTTCTTCGTTTTAGGGTGTTGTTGGAGGTGTGACGGGCATAATCACTAAACCTGTAGAAGGTAAGCACTAAGGTTGCACTGCACTGCTTAAATCGTTTCCCAGTACTTCACAATTTATTTTGTAATTTTAAGAAATATCAATCTAAGTGTGGTGATGCTAAGGCATAGCAACATTATATTTCTATTCAAATGTGGCCTTACATGTTGATTTACTCGAATATATTTATAGCTGTTACTGCCTTACTGCCATTTTAGCCTTTCGTATGAATTTAAGGAATGGTTGTCTTTGACGTATTTTGTTAGGCCCGATGTAGTACCCAATTTATTGTTTAAAGCCAGAATAAAGGTAGTAAAAATAATAAATTAAAAAGCACCAATTGAAACAGTTTTTTGGGACTCCAAAGGTTGGAGAAATCTTAATAAGCAAATTTGGTTTTATGCCTGAGATCAGTATTTGTTTTTGTGAAGACTGTCACTTTATCGGTATGATAGATGATTAAAAAATCCAAGATAAATAGCTTCTTATTAAAATTCATGTCAAAGTGATTTAAATGTGGGAAGTTAATTGTTATTTTGTTGTATTTTATATGTTAATGGCAGATAGTTTGAGGTGTAGTCCTTCTCTCATTGGTGGATGAACACACATGCTTTCTAAATACTGTCTTTGCTCTTCCATAGTTGTGTATCACCAGAAATATGAAATTTTGAGACAGAATTAGTTAACTGGCATTATACTTATGCATCTTAGAGTCTTCAGATTATTTTGTTATTACTGTCAACCCATAAAAACTCATATATTAGCCTACAGTCCAGACTGAAAGTCTGAGAAGGAGAATCTAGTTAACATCCCAGTTACGCTGGCTTTGGAGGCTGGTAAGGTGTTAAGTGAACAGCAACAAGTCTGAACAGACAAGGAAGCAATATGTGACTTTTCAGAGAACTTCTTTTAAGTGGATTGTAATCAATTGCTGTGGGTTGTTTCCAGTACAAAACAATTTTAGTGCAGCCTGGAGCAGTAATGGTTTAATTCTGTGGTTAATGTCTTCAGGTAGGTCATTAAAACTATTTCTGTTCCCTTTCTTTTAAAGGGGCTAAGAAAGAAGGTGCAGCTGGATTCTTCAAAGGAATTGGAAAGGGGCTTGTAGGAGTGGTAGCCCGCCCAACAGGTGGCATCGTAGATATGGCAAGCAGTACCTTTCAGGGAATTCAAAGGTAAAATGTCAAAGGGAAGTTTTGAAATACTCTCCATATGTTGGATACCAGGTGACAAAGTGGTCCAGTAGAGACACACAATTATTATTGTGTTAAATACAATATGCAGCAGGATATATGGGGCTGAGAGATGTCTAGTAGCCTGTAATGAATGTATTTTATGATGATCTCTGGAAATTGCTGCTTGCAAATACATCTTGCAGTGTTGTAGTTCAGGTAGATGATAGCTAGTCCATTTTCTCCTTTCACTCCCTCCCTTGATCAGAAAGTAATTAAAAGATCACATGTAAATTGTACTTTTGAGGTGGGTTTGTGTACTGCTGAATGCAAATATCTAAATGTCATTTTAACTTACTGTAAAAAATAGACTATTGAAATTCTCAGAGGAAAAACCTGCCAGTTTGAAATTTTGTTAGCAGTGCATATCAGGGGCTTCCTGTGTTTTAAGGGGACCTTTGGAAAGTGTGTTAATAAACATGAGAACCATTAGTAAATTATCCACGGTTAGGAGTAAACTTCTCCAAGTTATTCTGTAGCTGTCTAATTGGCTAATGTTACTTTGGATTTATTACTAGCAGTGTGTCTTTACTATTTACATCTGTGGGGTACCCAGGAAGTGTAAATGTGATATGTGGCAATGAAAGGGTGACTTTTTAAAGTTACATTGGTGAAACTCAGAATTGTTCTAAGCTTAACAGAATTCTGTTTCACTGTCTATGGCAGGGTGGCAGAATCAACTGAAGAAGTATCTAATCTCCGTCCTCCACGTTTCATTCATGAAGATGGCATCATCCGGCCATACAACAGGGTGGAAGCTGAGGGTTATGATTTATTTGAGGTATGACTTGCTTTTTAAATACAGTTAAAATTCTCTAACCTACAGGGTTCCATAAAGGATTACAGTACAAAAAAGCTGCCAGGGATCTGTGGCAGTCATTATTTGTAGTAAAAATTTGCCCTGGCCTATTTCGTAAGGCAAACCTGTATAGCAGAGTTCTTGTAGTAAGCTGAATGTGACAAGAAAACTGCAGCATTGCTGTTAAATGATCTTCTGCACGTTATGTTCGGTATTTGCTTATCTCATGCTCTGGAAGGAGGTAGTAGGATTAAGATTTGAATATGTGGAAACAAGAAAAACATTTTGGTATTAGCAGTTGAAAAAACTGCATGAAATCTCAAAATACCACCTTTTAGTAATTCCTTACGTTGTTCTTAATAGCAATATGTCATAGCTACAGGCATTGTGTGGATATTTAGCCTGCTTCTACATCTGGATGTGGCTAATGTATGGACGATGAGTAACAGTTGTTTTCAAGTACTAGATAATCGGAATCCAGTTAATTTGTATTTCAGCCTTCACATTTTTAAAATTTACCTTAAAATGCTTATTTTGTTGCTAAAAAGTTCAAGTAAAGTAACTGTCTACGTTAACATTTTAAGACCAAAACTTGCGTATTTTCTTCTTCCTTCTAGATGTCCTTTTAATCCTTATTTCATATTCTATTTTTAATGTTTTTCTTCTTTCTCTTTCTCTCCTGGCATACGCAGCAAGAACTGGAATAACGGAGTAAACATTTTCCATATTTCTTCTCTATTTTCGTCACAGTCTTTTATTTGCATTAAGTATTTAGATTAAGGGCATGATTACATTTAACATGTCCTTTCCTCTTCATTCATATCTTCTCTGTGTAGCGGTTGAATAAAACAGTGTTTCATGTTGTCCAGGCTAAGAAAACAAACAAACAAACTTGAATAACTATCTTCAGTAGGATTAGATGAGTGAGTAAGATGAGACAGACAGGGAGGGTTTGTTTCCTGTGTATTTGTTTTTCTAAGGATGCTTAGCTCCTTATGAATGGCAACAACAGAAGGCACTTGAAAAAAAAATCATGGTAAGGTAGAGGCCGAGTTCATTCATTAGTGATCTCTTAGAGCTAGGGCTGTGGATGAAGGGAGAAAGCAACATTTTGATACTTGTGCAAAATTTAAAATAGTGATATTGAATGGAATTTTCTTCTGTGAAAATGCATATAATTTCATGATATAGAAATACTGTTTACATATAAATGCTTAGAAAACTTGTATTTGTGGTTTCTGTAATATGCCATAGGCTTGTCATTTATACATCTGATGAACCGCTATCACTTCAAGTTACTACTACTTCTTTATGAAATTTTATCAATTAAAAAATATAGCCAGCTCAGTTGACTCTGGTTTCATTCACAGAATCTTCTGGGGCTTTGCTGTTCAACATACTTAAATGTAAACTTTGATCTGTTAACATGAATTTACATTTATTTATTTCTAAATTAAGTGATGCCATAAATTTCAGTTCTAATACAACATCTCATAAATTAACAAGCTGTTCTCAGAGGCAATTGTTTGCTTATCATACATGAAAAAAACCATTGAGCAGAGACATCTCTCTGCTGCTAATGCCTTTTTAGAATTTAGTGGTCAATAGTCAGCTTATTTAATTTAAAATAGTTTAAAAACACTTTTAGTGAATTTTTATTTTAGCTAGTTAAGTGAAATTAAGTCATGATAGACTAAGCAAACCAAATTTCTTCATATAGTGAGATTTTTTTTTAATTTTCTTTTTTTGCACTATGTATTTTCCATCTATCAAAAAACGAAAAGGTAGCACAATTAACACTGAAAACTAGATATTATGCAGTTCCTGCACATCTAATATTTGTATTTTTCTTGGATCTAAATGGTGTGGATTGGAATTGTATACTAACCAGGAATGAATCCTCTGTATAGTTCACTAAATATAGTTTCTTCCCTTCAGAAGTCAGTTAATTGAAGGGGGGGTGTTGTTTTTTTTTAAACTGATTTCTATTATTATGCTAGAGGTTAGTGTTGGGAAGGTTTTGTTTTCTAATGTAAATTTACAAGCAAGAGGGGGATGCTGTCTTTACAGGAAATAGGATATTTAACAAGGAAGATAAGTCAGAAAGTCAGTTATATATGCATTTAAAAATTTAGTTGCAAATAACTCAACTTATAGGTACTAGTGCTGTTAATTTTTTTGATCCAACATTACAAGTAGTTTAACCAGAATCCCCACCCTCTCATCTATTTTAACTAACTTCAATGCATATGTCCCTTTAAAATAAATATACACTTACTAGGTTGAAACCTTGCAAGATTGCCTTAAGGAATAGATGCCTCAATGCTATGCAGTGGTTGGTCAAAAAAATGTTTCACTTAAATACTCACTTGTATGTGAAATACAGACATTGTTAGACATTAGAGCTCAGCTTAGGAGGAGCGTATAGGTAGGTCTTAAAAGACAAGTTACTTTTTTCCACTTAGAAGTTTTTTTGTGCAGAATGAGGACAGCAGCCAGATGGAGTAGATCAGTTCACTTGTGTAAACTTGTTTATGCATTGCATTTTCCCAGAAGTGCTGAATCTAATTTATATGGGCTATATAGGGATCTGCTCAGTCAATTCAAAACCTGGAAAGTCAGATTTGACATCTTGCAGGCCGTGTCTCTAGCTCATGCAGCGAGGCTTAGTAGTATAGAATGCGTTTTGTTAAACATAAATGCACAGTATGTGTAGCTGGAGAAATTAAACAACAAATAGAACTACTCTAGGAGAATTGTTTTCCAAGGAATAAGTTCTCATGAGTTTAAATCTTTGTATGAGCAGTGTTTGTAGTTGATGAGATTAGCTAGAACAGGTAATGAAAGCCTTTGGCTTTGTTGGTCTTGGCCTTTTAATAAGTTGGTATTGCTGCCTGCTCTGGTGAGGAGGCTCTGTTCTAACCCCAGCACTTAGGGTCTGATGCGGTGCAATTCATTCATTATTCAGTGTCCATGGCATTACTTTGTTTCATTTCCCAGTTAAAGCATGGAGCTTTATAAAGAATGCAGAACACTTAATGAATAATTGAGGCATGGTGGTGAGATAGTGTGTGGCAGAGAGAATACTATGCTACGTTTCAAGAAACTGCAGATTCTATTTCTGGTTGAGTCACTGTTCTGCTGTGTAAATTTGCACTGGTTCTTTCATCCCCATGTAAAATAAGAATGAGTTTATGAGAATACTAGAGTGCTTTAAAGTTAAAAATAAAAGCTTTTGATAAAGACGCCTGAATTTTGAGTGTGCAGATGATGGAGTAATTTCATCAAGTGCAACCCCCTTTTTACATAATGCCACCACATTGTGCTGGTGTCTTTCAGGTGTATTGAGAATAGCTCTGAGAAATACTGTATCTCTTAGGCACAGAGCTCAGTGGGAACTCTTACTTTATTAAGACATTGCATGTAAAATATAAAACTACTATCAGGAGTGTTTCTGAAGTTACAGGAAACAGGCTTTCTCTCCAAAGCTTTGAGTTTAGAGAAACAGGTTTATGAATAAATCTGTTTAAATATGTGGCAGTCTCATTTATGCATATCCAACAAAAGGATTCAGATTGTGGAATGCAGCTTTTGAATTGCAGTCTTACATGGTGGTGGGTTTTGTATTTCTTTAATTTTTACTTGTTTTTAAAATACTTCTGGTTCAGGTATAAAATGTGAGTTCATATTTTGATTTTAGTCCTATACTGCCATCTCTCTTCTGATGTTTTGAAGAGACTTTGAGATAAACAGTCTTTCTGGCATTTTTCTTCATTTCATGTACATTTTACAGTTTCAGAAATATTTAAGATGGTCAGAGAGTGATATTTTTTTATAGAAGATGTGGACCTTATATTTTTGGTTGCTGGAAAATGTTGAATTAAAATGTTTTTCAAAGCATCACATAACTAGGGAGCAAATCCAGGAAAACACTGTGCTGCTTGAATATTAATCCATTTTAGAGCTTAAAGGATTTTTGAGGTCAGTTGCAATGTATGATGATGCTTTAAGACATTTGTTGAACTTGTAAATATATGCAAATAAAATGCAAATATAAATGTTGAAGCCTCTTTCAATTGATTCTGATGTAAGCTGAGTTGACAAAAGATCTTTCTATTTTGGTTACTTAAACTCTGTAGAGTTCTTAGCCTCCGTGGTTGATCATAGACAGATAAATGTGTAGTCAAGTTCAGCTTCTGTTGTTATCTTACCAGTTTTATGGATCCAGCTATGGAAATACAGAATGAAATGTATCTTTGCAACAAGTAACTAAAAAGATAATGAATTTTTAGTCTTCCCTTCTTAATTTTTTTCACTAGCTTGTCAGAAACAACTTGAGAAATTTACTGTTGCACAGAGACTGAATTCCACTGTAACAGCTCTAAAATGAACTGACGGTCGTCTTATTTTGCTATGAAGAACATCAAACTGATTTTGGGGCATCCAGTTGCAGGCACTTGCTAAACATTGGTCTGAGGTGCATGCATTCTGCATCCAGGCAGAGCATGTATGGCCTTCGTTCTTCCTTATGTTTCCTCACTTTCCCACACAGGAGCTGCACATTTTCCATTAGAACAGATTATACGATAAAAAAGGCGCTTCTATTGGCTTAGAGTACAAAGCTAACATGCATTGACATTATGCCTATATAACTGTCTTTGTTCATTTTTACTAATTAAACATTATTTACAAGTGGAATGTGTATTTTGTAAAGAATTTTTGCACTGATTTAACGTTCTTAGTGGTAGAGGGTAGAGTAGATGTTTGAGATGCGTGTACCATAGGTTAAATTTCAGCATCTTAGTTGACTTCTCTGTGGTGATAGTTGAAAACTCTTGATCTTAGCAATAAATGTTAAGTTTTAGTTTGTGGCCTAGGAAGAGTATAGTAATTGGAGTTTCTGTAAAATCCTCTATTGATGACCGTTGTAATTTTTAAATATAAAGAGCTCATGGTTGTCAGAGAAGGTAACGAGGTTAGTGACCCTGACCAGGCTTTTGTGTCTACTGTGCTGGAGCTGTGTTTGTCAGAAGCTTCTTGAGTATAAATGGGATCCAGATGCTTTCATTGACCAGAGTCTTAAGGTAAAGTCCTGGGTACGCACATCCTCTTTCCAACACTTGTGTCCAAGGTTGAGACTATATAATCCAACTGCTCTACTATTACCAGAATTGCTGGCTTCTAAACGTTGTCTAGTTGCTTATGAATAACTTTGCAGAATTCCAACATCAGTGGCACTTTGATTTGCAGGTCAGAGACATGAGATGGTTCAAGTATAGGAATGTGTGTATTGCATATTACAACTACATTTAGCTTTGCAGTCGAAAATAAATGTAGAACTAGCTTTAAACCTGATGTGTATATTCCTTGTTTCAGGTTTTCATGCTAGACTTTTAATCTTTAAATGTAACAATGTACAGCTTCCCCAAAGAGAAGGGTAAGCATGGGTATCTTAGGGGCTTCCTATTGGAGTGTTGTGATGGTAGTTGGATTGAGATCAGGTGTGTGTCATATGACACTGTTACTATGGTAGGTTTGCTACCCAGAGAATTCACGATCTCTGCATTTAATACAACCTGTGTACAGATAAGGTTCTTTAGTAACAATAATATATTTACCATGTACATGACAATTGCAGTTGGAACATGAATTCTAGCAACCTTTCAGCTACTAAATATATATAGGATTATAACACAAAACATGTATTTAATTCTAGCAGACCACTTCTGTCCTGAAAACTAACATTCATTAAAACTAGTAACCCAAGTACATTTACCTGTAACACATAATTAATGCACTACGTTAGTTAATCAAGCAGGTGGCAAAGTAGGGTGGACAGAAACAGATTGTCTGATTTCTGATGAATTCATAGCAGGAGAACTAGTAGTTGGCACAGATTTATTCTCATACTCAGTTTGAGGCTGGTTTCCCGTTGGTAGTACATTATTAATTTCACAGTTTTATCTTTTTCTACATGATATTTTGATGTGTATCCATTTCCCACAAATACGTTGATGTGTCGCTTTGTGAATCTTGTTGCCTTTAAGCCCATGTTATTGTGAGCTTGATTTAGGGATGACTGTGAGACTGTCTTCCATGCTGCTCTTTGGAGTTGATGGAATACTTTAAACCTGGTGACATGCTCTAGAAAATATTATACTTCAGTTAAACAGCATGTACAGAATAGGAAATCTGAAAAATACGTAATAAAAAAATTAATGAAGAACTGAAAAAAATAGTTAGGAAGCACTTCAGTACTTTATTTCAAAACTTCTTTAACCTCTGTTTATAGTTTGTCACTTGAGTTGTAGTTGTCTAACAGAAAAAATGATGAATAATTTGATCTACACCTTCATATAACTACTTATTTTGGATGTTGAATAGGCCACCTTTAAAGGTACTGTGGCAGGATTTTCACTCTTGAATCAAGTCTGCAGCATGGGGTCTAACAGAATGAACATTCCTAAACAATTTTTAGCACAGAAAGGAAATTAAAGCTGAAGAGAGAGTCTGATACTGCAGTGTCAATGTTCCACCTTTTGAGTGGAATGGATCAGACCTTTCAGTGACTCAGCTTCAGGAGTGAGAACACTGTGAGAGCCTGCCTTTAAAGAAACAAGTTCAATGAGGTAACTTTTTAAAAGGGTTTTGATCTGAAAACACTGCTTTGAGTTTTCTTTTTACAGTGCAAAAATGATTTTCTATTTCTGTTTCAGAAATTGCACATCAGAAAACTGGAAGAAGAGAGCTATCGATACCACTGTGCAATTCCAAGAGGCAGAAGAGCAAACCTTGTTGTTACCAATAGGTATTAAGTTTTGAAGGCTTTGTAAGGGCTTGTCTTCAACTTGGGGGTTAGGCATCTGGCTAAGTCTAAACTGATTGCTATTCTCTGCATATGTACTTTCCTTGTCTATTTTCTACTTGATTTGTTTTTTCATAATTTATTTTGTTTCCTTTGTGGAAAATGTAATATGGTAATGATGGCAATACTAGATACTCATTTTACTCTGAGGTCAGTGACCATTCCATCATACTGGAGAGAAATATTCTTTTTTTCTTATTTTTCAAATTAGCTTGTGATAAGTGTTTGCAGTCAAACCAATGTTGTGATAATGTTTACGATCTTGTTAATTAAAGTATACTCTAGATGGAGTCATAAGTTTTTGTACGAGTATGAAAATTAATATTAAACTCATCAGACAATATTTAGAATACAAGATGTTACTAGTCTTGGATATGCAGTTTGAGGGCTCAAAGCTTTCTAAATACATTTAGGTAACGAAAAGGAACCCCATGGATTACGATCTCCACATCTCAAATGTCACCAATATTCACCTTGCCTGAATGTATGAGATAGGCTTATCCATAATGAGACTCTGGGAGGCACCCCACCATGTTTGTTTTATAATGATTAGCACACCTCAAAATTCATGCTGCAACTGAAGAAGCTTTTTCAAGATACTGACGAAGTCCTTTAATGATAGTGAGGTGATTTATTTGTTTGCAGCTTCAAATAAATGTGCACTTCTCTCCTTATCCCTGTTCCTCTCTGCATGCATAGAAGTTCTAGTTTAACTCCAATCAAAACTGCCACCGGTTTTAGTCTTAGTGTGCTAGCCAACATTGGAGCTTTGAAGTAATTAAGGGGCGGCTAGCTGGCAACTGTAAACAGTAGCAACTGCTCATCTGTCAGTCTAGTAGTAATTGTGTCACTGTAGCTAGTATGTAGCCACTTGACTCCCTTCCTCTAGTAGAGGCTGGCTTTGAGGAACTGGTTTGAATGAACTGATGACCCTCTAAGTATCCAATTCTAGTAAAATGTTTGAATTTGGAGGGCTGGGTGGGTTTCGATTAAGTTGGCCTGCGCATATTATGTGATATCATATGAGACATCTATGAGTCTTAAGGACAAAGTGATTATCTTAGAATATATATATTAAGGAAATATGGTTCCACTGTGACTGAGTGGATACTTTTAATCCACATAGAAAATGCCTTCTCAAACTAATTTCTTTTCTTCATTTTGTTTTGTTTTTCTGGCAAAGTTCTAGTCCCAGGGAGAAATTGAGCATTAACTTTTTTCTTCTGAGCAGGAGAGTGATATATGTAAAAGAAGTGGAAATCTTAGGCCATTTAACAACAGAGTGGGATTACTTATTTGAAGACTTTACACGCAATCCCTCCTACGAAGCAAATGTTTTAAAAATAACTGTTTTGGTAAGAAAAGCATGTAAACTTTTTTTATTTAACACTACTTAGAGGTCCAAACATACTCTTATTTATGGTTCTAACTGCTAACCATGAGACTATGAGACAGGATTTACTTAAGATTTCTGGAAAGTATGAGTTGGGTTGGACAGAGGCCACACTGAAATCTAATGTGAAGTTAACATTCAAGCCATTTAAGTATCAAGTTCTGGATTCTTGTTTTCTGAGTCACCTGAAGTACATTTTTGTTCCCCTTTGCAACAGGATCAAAGGATGTTCCAAAGGAAGGACAGTACAGGTCATGAGTGTGTAAAGACAGTTCACTTTCAGGATGAAACTACAGCAAGGGTACATTTTTTTTTTCTTTCATCTTCTTTCCTTATGATATTGTTAACAGTTGTTGAAACTCAGCATGTAAAAAAGATGGTAACATTAGAGACCCGTTATAGATTAGGCTGCTGTGCCTGAGGACTGTCTACCGTACTTTACTGTTGAGAATGAGTTTAATCAGGAGAAAGATGAGACAAAATAGACTAAAGCATTCAAGAGAGTATATTCAATTAATAATTTAAGGTTGAAGTTGCATAGTCTTATGTTCTGTATATTAAAACTCGTTAAAGGAAAATAATTCAAATACCTAAAGTACTAGGTTAAGTTCATTATAGCTTCTAGGATTCAACACACCTCTGAATTCTGCTACCTCCTCATTATTTCAAGATCACTGGACTAACCCAGTAAGCGTACCTTGTGTGAAAAGACTTACTTAAATTCCTCCCAACTCTCACCCTCCCTTACCCGCACCTAGGGTTTCTACCATTTATTTCTAAATATTTGTTCATATTAATGCTGGAGAGGCTGATTTACTTGGGGAGCTTTAGTTCTGCGGATGGTTGGGCCCCGTAGCTAACTCAAATAAGCTGAACTAACAATTTGTATAAATTCCAGCGTACTTCAACACCAGAAAGATTTACCTAGGAAACCATGTGTCTTACGGTAGTTTTCTATCGGGTGATGACAGAGGAGGAGTTCTCCTGATACCAAAAGTGAAAACAATTAGATCCACAGCATCTCTTGGAAGCGCACTTGAAATTGCAGCTCCAGTAAATGGCAAGTCAGCAGCTGGAATCAGAATAGGGGCCAAGTTGATTTTATTAAATTGATCAAGCCTTCTAAAAGAATGGGTTAGACCAGGAAGGGGAGGGGGGGGAAATGCTATCATTTTGAGGGACTCTTTTTATCTACTGGAAGAGTCTGTATTATTTCTTCACTGTCTCTTGTCTAAAGGTAAAGTTCCTTCTACTTTTTCTTACAGCATGTCTTCCAAATCACACTTTTGGTTACCTAATTTAAATTCTTTTAGTTGGTTTGTATCTTAGTGTCATGGCCAAAGCTGGACCATTGTACACAACACACCAGCTACCCTAGAAGGATATTTCTTTGGTTTTACTTATCTTTTTTCTGTTACTAACTACATGTTCCTTTGCTAGTATTTATACTGGTATGTATACATTGAAAATAATTTTTTCTGTCCTGAAATGCAACACTAACTACCCATTTACCTTCCCTGGACTTCTGTTTTTTGACTTTTATCAGTATTACTCTTCATTTTGCATCTCCCTTCTTTGCATAGATCCCACTTGTAAAACTATACTAATCTGATAGGGAGACACAAAAAAAGTACGCTTCACAAATAATTGTTGCTTCTGTGAAGACTTGTATGGTGCCCTTTGTGCATGAAACAAATGTCTTTAAGATCAGGTTAAGGTTATCTATAGCTTCCTTGCTCTTTCTGTCTCCCCTGAAAAACAAACAAGGGTTTTAGCCTCCATGAATTACCACAAAAATCCATCAGTGTTTTAAATACTTCAAGTGTACCTGATGCATATTATTTGACCATCCAGCTTAAATTATTCTTTATTTTAATATTCATTGTTGTGTAAATGAGTTTTATTGACATCATGGATAGAAAAGCCCTCACAAGCATTTCAAACATTTCAGCTTTCACTAAATGCTGGAATTACTCGGGTAAAATCGGACTGACCATCCAAGCTACCCCAGTACGCTTTGGTTTTTGTTGGTTTGGTTTCTCCCTGCCCCTCCCCTGGCACTTGCGCATATCACAGTGACATTAATTTTCTCAGACTAGAGATATATCACTGTTAATATTATGTATACACATTTTATGTATAATATACAATACGTTTAATATTAGACAGTTCAGATGTGGGGTTTTTTTAACTATTAGACTGTTTGGATTCAGGAATTAAATAAAAATGACTGGTTTAGTTGCACTGCTTTGTTCACTTAAGTTTTTTTATAATTTTAGAATTACTGTTAGGTTCTATTTTCATTTAGCGTTCTGTGGATTTCAACTAACTATCCAGTTTAAGAGTGCTTTTCATTGTAAATATTTTGAAAAGTGCCTATGGTAGTATCTTCTTTTAATTATTGTGAACGATTCACTTATATTTCCAGATAATGATAAGGCAAACCTCTTGGTTGTTTGGCATGAACATAGTCCTCTTCTGTGGCTCTTTACCTCAGACTGAATCTAGTAGTTGTAGGCTCTCAATACTTTTCTATCCATTTTGGAAGAGAAAAAATTGCTTAATTTGATCTGATACATAATTTTCCTCAAAAGACCTTTACTCTTACAGTATTTAAACTTTTACTATTTTTAGCAGCATCTTATGGAAGAAAACTGCAGATTGCATGCTTTAATTTCCTTTCTTTCAATATGTTGCTTTACAGAGGGTTTGTTGTGCCATTCAGGAAGCCCAGGCAACAAGAAAACAACATAAGCTGGTGAAGCAAGCATCATTGCAGTTGAAGAAACCACAAACGCTGTCTTGATAATGACAGGATTTGTCGGGTTTGACCTTTGGTATGCAATTTTATCCCTAAAATTGATTAGAAGCAACATGGAAACATTGTGCAGAAAGTAAAGATAAAATATCTGAGGTCTTCCTTCAGAGTTAACAGCTATAAAAAATTTATTTTAAAATCTATGTCTCTTTCTAAAACTATGGATTTCATTATTTTAGAATATGCATTTAAGTTTAAAAATTACAACTTTTGCTAGAATGTTTTCCCACTGAAATTTTCTGTTCTGCCATTTTTCGTGTCAGGAATTCTTGTAAATGGATTCTAAAATAAAGTGGTTATCCGATTTGCACTCTAAGTTTATGGTTTACAGACAGGTCGTAGTAATTGTGGTTCTAGTGTTTTGCAAAATAAAGTACTTATGTTACTGATTGGAACTAATGAAAAACTGCTTCTGTTTTAGGCAGCATTCTCTAAATTAAGAAAGAAGTGTACACAATTTAGCTACTAAAATTTCATCCCTGTCTATTTAGTATTAGAAAGTACTGCACTGGAGCAATGTAAGAATGAACATGTATGAAAGAAATAGGCTCTTGTTGTCTGGAAATGCTTACTTTGGAATGTTGTCACTTAATACTGTAAATGAAATCCTGCACTTTAAAAATGTAAAATGTTATTCACCTGTCATATGCACGTATATGGTCTTTGTTGTATCACTGTAGCTTAAAGACTTCTCCAGGAGGAACAGCATGCTGGTTTTAGACAGACAGCATTGTATGCCAAAAGCTTAAATCAAAGTAATTAGCTTTCCATATTTCAGTGTATAGTTACTCCACTGGAAGAGTGCCATCTCATTAAACTAAAAGTCACTTCTGATAGAATATTTTTGTTGCTGTTTCTCTTCCTGAAGACTCTTAGCATTCAGTTTAGCAAGATATTTAAGCACATTTAAAGTATATGCAAAGTTCTTAATGGTATGAATAATCCTATGAACTTCAGTGAGACAAGTTCCATTCTTAACACTAGGCACATACATAAGTAACTGTCTGGGTCAAGGACTATATGAGCATACAGATTTTAGTTCAGTGATCAGTAAAATAAGAGCTCTTGCTGTCAGTCATTGGCTTCTTGCAAATACTCCTGAAAATTTGCTCTTTCCAACTTACTTCACTTGGCAAGAATTATTTCTGTTTTTTAAATTTAATTTTGTACTAGATAATAGCTACGGATATGAACTCAATAAATAAAAACGGTAGTATTCTTGCATAGATCTATTCAGTAAGTGGAGCAATCATGAGAACTAGGCCTGGATTTTTAAACTGTCTTTATACTTAAGGGCTGGTGGATCCTCTAAATGTACTCTCAACCTGTACCTGTGATCTCACCAAAATTAGAAAGCTTTAAGGTATTTGAAAGTAAGCTGCCAAACACCGAACTTTTAGAGAGCATCTGAAGACATGATTTTATTGCTATTGTATGCACATGGCTACTAATCTGGTTTGCTATGATGGAAAAAATGTGGTACAACCTTTAATTCTGTGGTATCACCTCTTTTCTAGAAAGCTCTGCTCAAACATTAACTAAATTAGCTGTCTAGGTTGTATGCATTTCAAACCTGTATTTAAAAAAAAAGACAATAAATTTTTATATGCAATTATTTGTGCTATGGTTTCAAACGTTGTTGCTTCTAAAGTACATTATATGCTGTTGGTTTGCTACATGTCACTTGCGCTATATGGAAAAAATTACTGGAATTACTAGCGTTCTGTAGAAAAGCTTTCTACAGCCCAGCGTTTCCTTCAGCTTGGTGTCTGGCATATAAGGGATAGTTGTATGTGTAACATCTCTTAAATCATAGTTGAAAATAGATTTCACTTCAGTCTACTCTCAGTGCATGTTTAGACGGTACCATGTGCCACCTTTGAGGTGGAGGATTGGAGCTTAGAACAGTTTTGATGACATGTTTCTGACTCCAGTCTTCTGCTTAATTGTTCTGTACTTCCTCATTTTTATCTGTAAACTTTCTGGCTTGAATTGTAAAGAGTAGATATTTTATTTTCTCACTTCATATGTGATTAGGTACAATGAAGTAGCTTCCTATTTAAGATAGTCTGAAGAAGCAGTAGGGTTCTGTAGAACAATTTTTTATTTTGAAATGCATGTCTTCGCAGTTTGGGTTGCTAGCTGAATTTGAACAGGTAGATGGCACTAAAAATTCCAGTTGATGAAGTAATGAAATGACCTTCTTTACCACTTGAATCAAGCACTCAAGAGGACATGAGAGAGATCATTTGCTAAGGAATTCCATTTCTTGCTTAAATGAAGATAAATGTTCACAGTACTTGTCCTGTGTTTTCTTCAGGTGTTCCATTCCATTTTACCATGTGTACTTCTGTCTCTGCTCTTGTTTTTTATCCAGCCTTTTCTCCAGCTGCAAGTGCCATTGGCTGGACCTGGGCTTTGCTCTCCGACTTTGGCAACTTTCTTTTCGTGTTCCCTTTCTGCCCTTTTTCTTAAGCTGGTGCATCTTCTTGAAGTGCTGGATGAGGAATTGAAGGGACAAGGAGCATCTCTTGTCTAGTCTCTAAGTATATGTCCAGCATAAGAACTGCAGAATTAAATCCTGTTTAGATGATCTGTAGGAATGAGGCATTGCTGAGGTAGAGTGCGTTTTCAGACAATCTTAAGTGACAAATTTCAGCCAGGTGCTCTAATGCCAAATGAAAGGGCTTTTTCTAAGATTTTGGCTCTTGTTTTTTTTTTTTCTTTCTTTTTTTTTACTGTCTGGCAACAAAGTGATTTCCTGTACCTTCAAGATTGTGTTTCTATGAAGCTCTAGAGTTTCAGTATTACTGAGCACGCAAGCTGGCCAAATATTCCTAGACCGTTCCTCACAATGAGCTTCAGAATTTTTTGGTGTCTCAAAAGCCAAGTTTTACTGAATATAAGACATGGAATACTTGCTTGTTAATTGGAACTCCAAGCATTTAGGTTGGGCCTGGGTCCTTGCTTTGCTTAGTCCTTGCAACTGTTTTCTCAGTCTCTTGCTTGAGCTGTAGCATCCTTTCTGAAACTTTCTTAGTCCTTTCTGTCATTCCCTCCCTCCCCCATCATGCTCATTTGCTTCTTAGGTAGAGAACAGTACGTTCTTCCTCAATGTAGATATATCCCAAGCTAGTAACCATTTTAAAGGACAGTACCAGAAAATTATAATAAAATCAAACTGTTTCATGTAAAAACACGTTAATATGCTTCTGCTTATGATTTTAGAAACATCTAATGCTTTAAAAAAAAAGAGACACGAGAACTGTTTGAATAGATAATAGGTGTATGTGGTTCTTCACAGGGTGGTGCTGTCAATTCCACCTAACTGTGGGCTTTTTTAGGGAGTATTTTACTTTGATAATTTTCATTGAATCTCTGACCAATCTGGAGATTAGTAGGTTTTCACATGACGAAATATTGTATTTTGAAAATACAATCAGCTTCTTTACTACTTTACTACATGAGCTTGGTCCGTTTTCCTGTTAACTGTTCAGAGGGATTTTTAGGATACCTTGTAATGGGAATGTTAATTGGATTTTTTTCAGACTTTTTCCTCTTAAAAGGACCCTATATTCATTAAGTTTACTACTACTGGTCATTCTCTACAGAATTACAATAAGCCATCCAGTTAAAACTACTTAAGTGAATGTTTAAAAGAAGCAAATACCACCCCACCCCCCACACTCTTAAAAACACTCAGACTGTGTAATCTCCATCCTTGTAGATATTAACAACCTGAGTTGACATGGTTCTGGACAACCTGCTGTAGCTGACTGTGGATGGACTGTGCAATCGCAAGAGATATCTTCGAACCTCAGCTGTTCTGTGACTCCTTCACAATAAGAAATCTGAAATAATCCTCTCACCCCCAAAAAAGAAAGAAAACCCCCAAAGATGTGAGGTTCTGTGTTTCCTGGGTTAATGTAAATTATACCCATCAGAACAACTTTAAACCTTTCACCATGGTGTTTAACCATTTTCTCAGCACTTGCAGAGTTGGAAGAATGTTCAGTTTATTATAGACACTGAATAGGGAGTGTTTTAGTAGGAAGAGATTAAATAATTTTAAAGGGGATTAATTGTGAAGTTGAAGGAGAGGATAAATTAAGTAATTCAGTTTAGACAATCAAGTTACCAATATTTTTATTTCATTGCTGGCAGTAAATGCTTTTGTTGTAGTAGAGTAACATAGTGATTATACTAGGTATTTTGTAATATTGGTCTTTGGTTGACAACAAGGATTATTTATGTAAGGGAATCTTGGGTCACTCAGAGTATTTAAAAATAAAAAGGATTTAATTTTAGAAGTGAAAACTGACTTTTGAAACTAGCTAGCATCTGTCTGACAAAATCATTCTTTCAACATCTTGTAAAGTTGCACTGATTCAAACCTGAGTGTGAAGACTTAATTTGAATTAGATGCCAGTTGACTGACCATTTTAAGAGAAATCTTAATATAAGAAACAAGAGGTGGGATTTGAGAATCAACGTATACAACTTCAGGTTCCATCAGAAAAATCAAAGCTCTAGTCTCTTTAATAAAGTTTTCTGGACCAAAGGTATGCTTTTGAGGGAGATGGCAGTTATCAGTTAAACATACAATGCCACACAGCACATGAAGAGCAGATCGAAAGGAAAAAAATTATTGGACATCTAGATTTAAAATAAAATTTGTTCCAAGTATAGAAATATTGTTCAGTTTACTAATGATCCTAATGCAATTCCCTTCCTTGGATTATGGATCTGATTTGCATAATCACTAAGTAACAATGATGCAAATACACAGATCTCCAGACTTCAGCATTTATTATCTCTGTGCTGCAACTTGCTTCTGTTATGGAGTTTTCAATATGTTTGTCAGCAACTAAGATGGTAGCTTAATCTAGTCACCTGATTTGTCTGAAGGAGCAAAGCTTAAGAATGAAAGGAGAAATAACTCTAATAAAGATAAGAGTTGGCCTATCAAAAGGAACACATGAATTTAGAACTTGATTCACTTCATTGTATCCTCACCCTTCCTACAGGTCAGCAAGTAAACTTTGAGTTTTGAAAGTATTTTATTTTCTTTGTTATTTATTGTAGAGTGAGAATGTTCATTGTCTATCCTGATCTAGTCTTCAGATTGCATTGGGGTGGGGGTGGTGAGAGAGACGGGAGGAACCTCGTAATATTGGTGTGGTAGGTTGGGAATGAAGGAAAGTGAAAGCAGGATGGTGATAAATCTGTAGTATAGCTAACTCTTTAAAGGTAAAAAATTGGTAAAAAGCTGATTTGTTACATTGATATCCTGCTACAAATTCCTTTTATATCAGTAACTGGGAAAATACCTCATCTAGTTATGAAGACAAACTGTGCTACTTGAAAACAATAACTGTGAATTTTAACAAGGAAAAGAAATTTTTGTTTGGATTTCAGTCAGGGAGGCAGAGCCATTCCCAGACACTTTACTGGACACAGCAGTTGGAACACTGAAAGTCCTTTTTACTGGTAATATGAAAACACTCAAATTCCATTGTTCATCTTGCGTGTGTGTCCACATTGTTTCTGGACTGCTGTTTATCAAGGGCAATCACAGTAAGGATGTAGAATTCTGAAAAATGCTTGTTGAAAACGAAGACTTGAAAAATAGGGAAGGTGCTTATGCTCTGTAAAATGTAGTATACTTCTAGGGGTTTGAAACATTTCCCCATCAGGTATGACATATGTTCCTCTCATACATAGTCAAAGCTTTATAGGTATATCACTGATCTGTGCAGGTCCTAGTCTCTGCTCTGATAAATGAGGCCCTGAATCTGCCCTTGACTTAGTTGATGTATGAGGACTGTATTGTGCTTATAAAGCTTCCTCTTGTGTTTATTGTTGTATTCACCTCTGGCTGTGTTTTCCATTTCCCTGCTGGAAAGAAATTTGCTGTTGACTTTTAAAGAGCTATGACGTTGGGCTAAGGTGCTTTTAAGGAGTCCAGAAGACTTCTGCAACTGATCCCATAGGATTGTTGCAGGTTAATTATCAGTAAAAGCAGCACAGAAAGTATCTTGAAGTCAGTAACCTATACTTAAGCAACCCAGCTTTAGACTTCATCCTGTCTTGAAAGGTATATAATCAAATAACAAGAGAAAAATGGAAGTTTAGTATATTGACGTTCTGACAAGCATATTGGGGAGCAATAGTACAATTGTTTTTAAATTAGAATAGTATCAGTAGGCTTGTCACGGGGACAGTCCTGGAGAAACTTTCTTTTAAATTTAAATGCCGGTTAGCTAACTTTTTTTTCTGTACACTGTTAAGATGTTCTTCACACTTTAACAGAGCGCACCAACCTTGAGTAATTGATTCCTGATGCTGATAAGGATCAAAAGAATAGATGTTCTCTAAGTTTTTGTGGAATTTAAAAAAAACCCCAGCAATACTTAAATCAACTTTGAGTTAATTGCAAAGATTTTTTAAGTTTGACTCGCTGCTGTATAGCAGAAATCGATGTGTGAAATTTGATAGATGAATATGTGTCTAGGTTGCAAATGATGAAATGCTACTGTAAATTGTTGTTTCAGTAGTTACCCACAAGGTGGGGGAATTAAACTTTATATTCTACTGCTGTTGTCTTACAGCTTTCTTGCCCACCCTTCTCCTGCCTGGATACCATACTGTTAAAATCATCTAATTGATATGGTCAACGCAGAGCATAGAGCTATAAATCAGACGCTGTCAGAAGCTTTACAAGCTGTAGGTCCAAGCCTGGAGTTTGAGAAGTGTTGAAAAAATATACTACAATGATCGTTCACATGTTATTTCGTACTTGTACATAGTCTTGTAGGAATTGGTGCAGATTTCCATGTGTACAAATTTCTTTAGCAGGTAATATTTTAGAATAAAAGCCTTTCCGTGTGGTTTTTACTGAAGTGCTCATTCTGCTAATGCTACTGTTGAATTTCAGAAATTGATCTGAAGACGGCTGTGTAAGAGACAGTATCGTATAAGGTATGTCCTGTTTTTCTTCTGTGTATCTAATAAAGCCAGAAATCTAAGCCAGCCCAAGAAGCCATCTCAGAACTGTTTAACAGGATTGTGTACTTTTTATTTGCACTGTTTAGCTAAAGTTAATATATTACTTTATGGTAGATATTACACCTATTTCAAAGAGTACTTAAAAACTACCTAAGGCTAATGCTTGCAAACAAACCAAAAATTAAAAAATAAGCAATACTATTCTGCATTTGGGTCACGACTTCCACTTCTTACTTTAGAGACTGCCACTAAGACCTGCTGCTAAAGAGAATTAGTCTTCATTCAACTTCTGTAGTTCAGTTGTAGGAGCCGTTCTTACACTTGTGAGCTTCCAGGACTGTGCAGAACATCATGTATTGTCCTTTGCAGCATGCAAGAATTGAAGATGTATAAGCCTGTTTGCTCTTTCTGTGTCTGTGTCAAATTGTTGGTTGCAAGTGTCCTTTGTCTGCTTTTAGGATCCTTTCCAACTTCTACTTTCTAAAGATTCTCTTGCCAATTCTATGGAAAGAAATACCTAAACCAGGAAGTGTAGGTAAGACTATCTAAATATTTAAAAATAATAATTTGGCCATATTTTTTTACTGGCAAAAAATATTTAATGAGAGAAAATCTTTCTGGGAGGGCATATGTGAGAAAAGACAATCTTCACTCTAGGGGAATTAAACATATTAAAACAGGTTATTTCTAGTATTACCAGGCATAGAGCACACTCTGTGCTAGCTTCTGAGGGCTGCTCGGTTTCTCCTGCAGTCCCTCACAATTTCCTAACCCTGTAGCATCTAGGGCTTGCAGGCAGGGGCTGAGAACTGAGGAGAAGAAAGGAAAGAGGGAGAGAAGGCACTTGCTTACTGACAGCACTTGCAACAAGATTGCTGCCTTACTCTTCTATTCTCTGCGTAGCTACTTTCATCCTATCCAGCAGAGAAGACCTTGTGACTTTGTGTCCCATCTAGTGTATTCTGGGTAGCCAGCAAGTAACACATGGATTGTTTTTTAATTCCCAATTTGGCCTTTTTATTCTTGGAATTCTGCTAGTCATTGTGTTCTGGGTTAATATCTAGCCTTTTTCAGGGGAAGCTTCATGGCTTCCATGGGCATGAAGGGCAAATTGAGCTGGCTGTGGTGGCACTGACACATTTTAGATATGCTAAGTAACAAATTCTGGATGGCCTCTCATTTCTTTCTGGTCATTTCAGTGGCACCTGCCTGAACTAATCTAGAGATATTTGAAGGATTTAGGAACTTAGAACAAAGGAAGAATGGGGAAACCTGGATAGGCCAGGAAACTTGAGAATCACATTCTCACTCGAATACTTGCTCCCTGTGATCTGTAGTCACAAGGTTTAAAACCCTAATGTAACTTAGCTGTTATAACATTTATATTTGACTTGTAAGAAGTCTTTAAAAGTTTTCTTAGACTGAGATAATGCTAATTTTTGTCATAGATAAGAGTACATGGAGGATTGCTTCAGGTTTCCTCTAGATGTCTCATAACATGTTCTGCCTCTAATAGTTGTTCCTTTTGTATTTGCACATTTGCAACTTTTAAATATAAATTATACTTGTATATAGGGCACATGTTCTCGATGTTGCAGGTTATCTGTTTCAAGTCTTCAGAATTCTATGCACATCTTTGAAAATAGATACAACATACAATATTAAGTGGAGGTATTCACAGGGCTACTAACATGAATGGGTTTTTTGTGAGCACAAAACTTCATTTCCAGAGTGATCCATCTATTCTTTTCTATGCCTTCCTACATGGAGGCATATGTAGGAGCCCTCCCTAATCTAAAGACTTAAGCAAGCTTGTAGACCTGGGAAATACATAACTTAGATGAGAGCATATTTAGGGGCATGTTTGCAAATAGTAAGCATTAAACAATATGGCTAAAGCGGTATTAAAGCCAGTTAAGGAGGCAGTCTTACCAGTACTGCAGTTCTGTCAAGGAGGCACTGATATTCATCATGGGTCTGCCTTACTCTTTGTTTTGGTCCTTCTGTGGACCATGGCACTTGGAACAGAGTGTTGTGTGACAATATGGAAGCATTTAGCAATGATATTGGTTTGTGGAGTTCAAAGGCAGGCTAAGCCACTCATTCCTGTTTCTGTGCCGTGTCCTCGGTTGAGTAAATCTGACTGTCCGTCGAACCAAACTCTAAATGAGATCAGGAAACTCATGTGGTTTAACACCAGTGAAACCTGTCAGTGATAGGACTGAGCGGTCAGAGGAAGTAGTGAGATTGCCACCAAATTATTTGTAGCGTCAAATCACAGACTTAGCCTAAGTAGCTTACTCTTCTGACATGTCATGTTTATGTACGTCAGAATGAGAACTTGGAGTTTTTGAAGGTTATTTCTGTTCTTAAGCACAGGGTATACACAATTTATCTATCCTGCTTCATCTTTTGGGGAAACTACTCAGTTATACTTTAGGATTTTGGTTACTGCAATACAGTAGTTAAGTCAACAACACATCGACAACCTTCCTCCTCTGTTTTGGTCATTCGCAGCAATCAAAGCACCTGTATACCAAATGATTGCTTTTCTCTGTTTTGGTTCACCAAAATAGAAGGCAGCCTTACATTTCTCACCTTGGCAAAAGTTGCACCAAGATTCATATATCACTACATGCTATATGTGTACAGTGTATACCACTCAGTGTTTACAAGCCAGTAGACATTAGTATGCCTGATACAGCCTGTATTGGATTCATCAGAGGACAGCTATAGAAGACTTCTGTGCTTTAGCTGTTCTCCAGCTTCTTGTAACCTGTAAGGAACATAGATGTCGTTTGTTCAGATATAGACTGCTTGTAAATTCTAATGAGTGGTGTTACTTAATGTTGGGAAGAAACTGAAGCAGTACCAATTATCTTAACTTTGAGATCAAACGAACAATGGAAGGGTGGGAAATACACGTTAAATATTACTCTCTGCCTATATATTAAGCACTGTGATACCAACACCTAAATGCAATCAACAAAATTATCCAGAGTGGATAAGTTTAGTAAAGGTGTATTTCACTTTTCCTATGCTCAATTAATTTTCTGCCAGGTTAACAGTCAGCTGAGTACCTAAAGAGGGGAAGGACAGGGAGAGGAGGGGAGTAAATGTTCCCTTTGGATGATAGCAAGCTGTTAGGTTGGCTCATCTTCATCCCAAAAGTTAGCAGTGCTGAAGAATTAGTTTAAATTTTTCAATTGAAGCTGCGTGCTAAAGATGTGGATTTTCATTTGAAATAAGCCTTTCATTGAAAAAATGACAGCTTTCCACATTGTTTCCATTTTTGTTGGCATTGAAGAACTGAGCACTAGAAATTTGGAAAAAAAAAAAATTCAGCTAGAAGCTGAAATACTCTGGTTTTGAATTGTTAGTGTTGTCTGATATAAGGTGTTACTGTTAGGGTGGCTTCATCACCTTTTTTCTTTTCTGTGTGCTGAGGTTTGTGACGTGTTTCTGGGACAGATGAATAATGCTCACATTGGCAGAGTGGAGTCAACAAAATGCCCCAAAACCAGAGGCAGGAGGCAAAGAAGGGAGTGTGAAACTCTAGCAGAGAGGCTGTTGGCAGGCAGGCAGGCAATTGATTAATACACCAACATATACAAAAGTGTGTGACATTTTGAAAGGCCTATGCCAGATAAGCAACAAGTAGGCAGTTAAACCTCCAAATCCTTCCAATGACAGTCAAACAGATGCCAGTGTGCAATAAATAGGCCATGATTTAGGATCCAGTCACCAGCGTACCTAGTGAAGATAAATAGAAAGAAAAGCTTTACAGGATGAAGTCCATCAAAGGTGTGAGCATACCTACACATTTGGGATCAGGGCAGCTATCCACTTGCCATGAAATAATAGTGCTTTCCAAGGAGTTTTGGGAAGAAAGACCTCTTAACATTTCAAGTTTAGAAATATACAAAAGAAAATGGTGTGAGAGCACAGCATGTGTCTGAACTGGGGCCACCTGAATTTCTAGCAGTTCAGTCAAGAGACTTATTGTGTATTTTCAGTGGAACCTGAAATAGATTCAGTTCATGAGATACAAAGTAATACAGGGCAGAATAATAGCATTGTCCTTTCAACACAGATGAATGTTTCTACTATTAATTTTTCTTAAGAAAACATGCTTCTTTTTAAGCACCCAGGTGGAGATCATAGCATAAGTGAATGCATGCATAATATATTATTCAACTGTTCTACCAGGCCTATTCCATTACAGGAGTAAGGGCTTGGAAATAAAGTCTTCAGGGGGAATGCATTTCCATTTGGGGAAAAAACCTTTATAATTAAGATGATTACAAACCCTGCTTTTAGCATTCACTCTGGACTAAAATGGGGGATGAGCAAAAAAAAAAGCCCAGTATAGTCTTGCATTTCTTCAATAAAGTTACAGTAAGTGTTGTAAGGGTGGATCACAGGGGAAATTACTTTTATGTTGAAAATTTTTACTGTTAAAAGATCATTTGTGTGAGTGGTGAAGGTGCTGTGAGTACTCCTTTATTTGTGTGGTCTGTATTAGAATATAGTGATAGTTTTAGAATATGAAATTAAGAGAATTTTTTGTCTTTTGCAATCCTGTCAGCTTGTACAAGCTAAGGGACATACAAGATGAGTTAGCTGAGATCTCCAAAGTGCTGACAAGAACAGTCTCTCATGGAGCATAAAAAACACTTTCTACTTGGAACATGGGAATGCTGTGAGAGTAGCAAGCTTCTGCAACAAAACCTATGGCAGTGATGGTCATTTAAAGGTATCTTAGCCACTTTGTAAGCAATACTGTAGCCACTGATCAAAATAATTTCAAGTTTCCTTTCACAGCTGGTTCACTGAGGCATTTGCTTTTCACTGAGATAGGATGAGCTGGGGATTGCAATGCTAGTTTGGGATTGTTGTGCAGTTACTAACGCTGTCCTAGACTTCTAGTGTGTCTTGCAGCAGAGTTCTTTTGTGCTTTTTAAAGCTTCACCCTTAAATACTCCAGTTTCCCATCTGGCAAATAGGATTGCAGTGCTTTTGTAACTGACTGGTATTTGATGTTTAAAATTGTCAAGTAATCAAATGTAATTATGTAAATACTGTTAACTGAAGTTAAATATCTGTTCAAGTGATTCTGTGCATTGACAGTGCAAGTATGTCAGTAACAAAGTATGATAGATATTTGGCAGTCCTTTGATGTTTTATAAACATCAGAAAATATTAATCCCTTTATGCACATTCATTTTGGCTGATGCTTGTAAACTAAAGCATGGCAAAGAAATTCTATCTATCTCTTTGTACACCTTGCCTTTCACTTCTGTAACAATTACTTAGAGAGTTCCTATGGGGCACTGGAAAATACGATAATAATTGCTGAACAATATTTTAATCAAAATATGTAGATTCACTGAAATCTTAAAAATCACTGGATTATGTCGATATTTTCTTTCTTTTTTTTTAACAAGAAATGTCTTTAAAGACAGACTGACCCTTTGCTATCCAGACCACCTACTCATCACTTGATGAGATCTAGCTCCCTATTACAGCAGCACACAAATCTCAGAAATGTTGTTTTTGAAATGTGAGCATTTTTAATCCTAATGAAAACAAATGTTTAAAACTTAAGAATTTCTTGCAAAATTGAATGAATGCATTGAGCCAAAACTCTTTGAGAGAGCACAGAAATTAAACACAGTGGCTTGTTAGCCTTCCAAATAATGTTATGTGAAAAAATCGAGAGTTATTGTTGAATTTTCATAAATGGAATATTTTGTTAATGGGAGGGAAAGCAGATTAATTAAAAGCATAAATATGTTGACACATACTGACTTGAAGGAGAGTTGCTCAGATTCAGTTAAAAACTGAAATCAAAACAAGAGACTTCTTTCTCCTGCTTCTTTCCTCAGCTAAGAATAGTAACGTGGTGGTTAGAGCACCAATCTCCCACATTCCAGGTAACTATATGCTGATGAAACTTTTTTCTTTCTTTGATGGTATCATAAAACCTTCAAAACTTAGTATTTTTGCCCTAATGGGGGATGAAGGAAAAAGTGAAAAAGGTATTAGTGGAACAGGAAATCAGATTTTCTTATAGCTGTGAATCTAAGCTGGATTTTAAATACAGCTTTGTCCTGTTCTGTTGTCCTGTTAAGCCTTAGAAAAAAATTGTCTGCTGAGTACATCAGTCTTCTCAATGGTACTGTGGAATGGAGAACACAAGACAATGCTGATTTCTCCTCAAGATATCGGTATTCTAGAGAGGTTGCAGCTATATTTCTCCTGTGTGGGTGTATGAGCATTTGAATTGGCCATCTGTAGGGATAGCAAACTGCTTAAACTTTGTTTTCTTCTTTGTGAGATATTTCTATAACAGTCTGAGAATTAAACTACAGTTCTAATCTACAGAGGAAATTCAGATGGCTAGCAATTCCTTTTTGCAAAAGATATAATGCTTATCTGGAGAATTTTCCTAAGAACTTTAGAAGGATTGTAAATAAAGGCAGTGAATATTTTTAGTTTTTATTTAAATTCAGAAGTATTTACTTTGTGCATTCTGAAGTCTACATTGAGTTAGTTAAAACTGTAGCTCTACGATAAGTAAATTCCTCAAAGATTTTCCACAAAGTTTAAGAAAGCCTTAAACTTTGAAAAACAAAAATTAGCTGCTCTGTATGTTTTACTTGTTTCTGTCTTCACTGTTATCACTGCTGAATCAGTGAGCGCAGTTGTAATACCTCTAATCTGATTCTACTTGCTGAAACTCAGTTTCTAAGGCATTTATTTCATATATGCTATAATAAAATAGGATTAGGCATAGATTTCCCAAGATTCTTATTTCTAGTTGATGATGAACCTTATAGCATTTGTCTCACGTAGGGTTTTTATGGATATTTACTCATTAGTGAGTTTTCATGATGTTTAAAAGCTCAATAGCTTGCATAGCTGCTGGTTGACTTAAGTTCAAAAGTTTTCGTGAAAGACCCTCAATTACAAAGCTTTCTGCTTTTGACACTTCAGTATCTATCTCAATTTTCTCTTTCTTTTCAAAGAGACAATGATTTAAGATTCACTCTAAACATAATGTAAATGATCGATGGTAGCTGACAGTTGCCATTGTTTGTTTGTCCAAACAGGTTATATGTGCAGCAAAGTCTGAACAATTAGTTCTGGGTTCAGTTCTCCTTTGGGCTGAAGCTAATTTTGTACACAGTGTTTATTTTTCTTGCTGACCACATAGAAAGGTGTCTTTCAGTGGTTTAGAATCCAGGAAGTATCAGCACTGGCAGTTCTAAGAAAGAAATTGTGATATCAAGTTGTAACTACCTTGCAAGAAAATAAAACTTACTTGCCCAAAACAAGCCTCTGGAGAGACTGATACTGTTAATGATACCTGATGATAAAATTACTTTAACAACTAGTTTTCCTTTGTTTAGTGTTAAATTCCTACACACAAGATCCTTGTGTTCTATTTGTAGTCTAAACCACAATGTCTTGGCAGTGGCTCATTTAAGGAAATCCAGAAACACTGAGAAAGCACACAGTTGTCTTTCCTTCTGGTCTATCTTTATTTAAAATTTAAGTACCATAGAGAAGCAACTGCTGAGTAGTTATTTTTGCCATATTGATTCTGATGAAGAAATATGTTCCTTAGAATGTAAATTCTATGTATTTGAAGAAAGCAACTAAGCAGAGGAGCAAACGCATAGGTAGTTTTACATCAATGTTTGAGATCAGATGCTCTCTAAGATGTCTAAAAACCAGGCTTCTATGTCTTTAGAACTAAATAAGAGGTCTGTGCCAATACCTGGAAGCTTCCATTTCTCATCTGAAAAGGATGTTCACTACTTGTTTCTTAAACCCTTAATTTATGTGTCTTTTTTAATTATATGTGGGTTTGGCCTTGTAAGTTGGAATTTCATCTCACTTTTTGTTTTCCTGCCTAATAATTAGATCAAGATCATTGGTAACAATATAATATGGCAGTTTGTTTTGGGTTTTTTTCTGAAAGAAGAAAACCCAAAACACACACAGATGCACGCGCCCCCCAAAAAAAAAAAAAAAACCAAAACAAAGCAAAAAACCCCTCCAACTGCCTAGCCTGAAGCAGTAAGAGATGGATAAAGATGGTTTAATGTAAAGCTGTTTCTTCTCATGGAAAACATTGTTTGCAGACTGTAATGAAAAACTGAGACGATTCCTTAAGGTTGTTTGCAGTGGCCCCATTTTAACTGCTTTTCTTTTGTTCCTTTCTTGTTTTTCTGCCATTACATGAACTCTGTCTCTGCTAGTGGACATTCTGGAAAAAGATGAAGTAGAACTTCTGTTGGCATTGTTATGACAACGCCTACAGACTTTGGTAAAAGACCTGTATTGCTGTTACAACCTGTCATTTCCTGCACTATTCTGTAAACATCTAGTTGAAATCCTAAAGATTTCTGTGACTATGAGAGGATGTTAACACACAATTGCATGATTGTATAGTCTTGGCCTGCCAGTCATAATGAATATTTTGAAAAGTTAAGATCCTCCTCCTCTGCAAGTGATTTATATCAGTTGTTTTAACATGGTGGCTTGAGTCACACACTGACTAAATCCAGTGACCGGTTTTAGTGCATAGGAAGTCAGAGTCCCTGGAGGGAAAAGATTGCATGCTGCTGTTTCAAAGGGCATGACATGCATTTGTATAACATACAGACCTGGTAGTAACACAATGCATACAAAAATGGTTGTCTGCATAGTTTCAAAGAGTTAACATGGTAAATACAATGACATAGTTGTCAAAAATGGAGGTTAGCAACTGCTCTGGAGCCCAGGAGCCAGAAAACGTGCAAAAACCAGATACAAGCATTGACAATTGTTTGGAGAAGAAATCTTGCTTTCTTGTGTTCAGGCCTATGTGTGTCCATTGCATTTATGAATGCTGCAGGAAGCATTTGTCATCAGTAATGCTGTACTGATCCAGGTAAAGGCTGCCAGCCTCACCTAGCTTTGTACTGATTCAATGATAGGCCCGTCAGGGTTGGAACGGAGCATTGTTATGTGACGCTTGTGATCTTTCAAGTGTGTGGGTGAGCACACTTAGGTTAAATCAGTGAATGGTCATGGAATGCCTGAAGAAGGCCCAACAATGTGCATATGTGCATATGTCTGGGATGTGTCTGTATCTGTATGTATCTATTAAAAAAAAATTAAATTTGGTCATTGAGTCCCTATAGTTTGTGACCTTTTCTGAAGAACATCTATTTCATAACAAGTCTCTACTTTCAAATGAACAAAACCTTTTCTTGTCAGAACTTCTTTGTTAGTGAGAATTCAAGTAAGAGCATTTAAATAAAGGATAGATATATAACTCTATTTCCCACATTCCGGTTAGGTAAATGTTGATTTGAAGGAGAGTTTTCCTGCTTTCTTGCTAATACTAATTTTCTCAGTACTACCTGTCAGTGCCATAGCCATGTGCTGTGTTTTTAAATGAAGATACAGTAAACACTCCCATCTTAATTCTAGAGAATTCCTGGAAACTCTTTAGGACTGCTGTATTACTGGTGTACTCTGTTTATACTTATGCGGCCATTCTGCATTCCTTTTCTTGGCAAATATAAAGTGGAGCATACTGCTTCTTAGCCCAGTAAATAATTTCTGCAGTTTCTTGTCCAGTAATAATGTCAGAGAGAAGGATGCCCAGTAGCTTTCAAGCTGAGGAACACAACTAAGCTTCTTATATAAAATTAACTTTATTGAAGAGACTGGTTTTTTTTTTAAGTGGAGCACTATTTTCCTCTTCTTTTTCTGTTAGTGAATTTATAGCAAAATTATCTAGAAAAAAAAAATTTAACTTGGCTGTTCTGGAGTTTATGTGGAGAAGATGGCTAATAGAGCCTCTTATTCAAATCGCAGCATACTTAATTCATCCTTCATTGTGCTACAGCAAAAACAATAGCTTTCATGCAAGCTCACTTGCTGAAAAGTTTGAGATGCTGTGTGCTTTACACAGACCTTTTGAGGACAATGGCTTGTATTGCGTTTGCTACAGTAAAATCCCTTATTCTCTATAATTCTATGAGTATGGTGCAGTTGGCTGATACTTTGAATTTAGGCAAAGCACTACATAGCTGGTTTAAGAAATACTTGTGGTCATTTTATGTGAAGTGATGTGAAATACAGTGCTATTTTTAAAGGTCTGCATTTGGGTTGAGTATAAGCAGCAGGAGTGCAAGCTGTCTTAGGGAGAGACCATGTTCTACGTGGAATGATCTGTTTGTAGAAAATGTCTTTCAGGCTGGATCCTGCATTAGCCTCAGGAGAGAAGCTAGCAATGAGGTACCATTTACAGGTATTAAGGAATTAGGTTCTGGGTTTTTTTGTTTTTGTTTGTTTGTTTGTTTTTGTTGGTGGTTTTGGGGTTTGTTTTTTTGTTTTTTTTTGAATGTTCGTGTTTATATCACAAAGCCCAATTAGTGGACTGTAACAATTTGATCTCAGTGAAATGAATAGTTAATTTTACAGCAAATCTGTGAAAGCAGGACTACATACTGACTGGGGTCATATGTATATGAGCTTTTGAAAACCCATGAAGAATTTCCCTATTCCAAGAGCCAATTCTGCAAGAATGGCTTATAAAGCATTCTTTGTTACAGTATTGGCAGCTGAATTTTGTATAATAGGAGCACTGCACTGGATTTGAGATTTCAATACTTAAAATGGAGGGGAACTTTAAAAACACTTTCCTTTGTGAATAATTGCTCTGTTTCTGGTGATCAAGATATACTGATAGTTTAAAAAAAGAAAAAAGTAAGATAAATCTTTCTAGGAAGACAGCAAGTCCTGCGTGTACACCAAGCACATCAGAGCCGTGACACTGCACCAGGTTAGGTATGAGTATACATTCATCACTGTCACCTCAGAGACATGATTGAAGTGTTAAGCTAAATAGTAAAGCAAATGCACTACTTTAATTTCATAAAAGGTTTCAGTATTAGCTGCTGCTTAATCTGTTTCAGAAAGAACTTTTGAATTTTCTGCTGTATTGCAGCTGAGAAAAAGCAAATGGTCAGAATTTTCACTGGGTTTGAGTTCCTCCAAACTACTTGTATGGGAGACATTAAAATGCCAGGTTCCACGTTTGACATGCTGGGCTTCCACCCAATATGTTTACAGCTCGATGTGAAAAATAGTCTTGAGTTTGGATAAAAGTGAAAAGGGATGCTATACCTTCAACGCAGTTTCCAGAATGATCTCATTAATTATGAAGGGATGTGTAGCTGTACACTCAACGGCTGTCTAAGCCTGAAGTGCTGCTGAAGGCCTTGAAGGTTGTGGAACTAAATACAAACACCTTTTTTTTCACCATGCTGTCCTTCGGCATTTGAGCTACCAGAAGCTGATCCAAGTCTGAGATCTGAAACTTTGCTACTAGTGTTGTTTTCATGGTAGAGAGGAAGAATGCAAGTCAGCCGTAATGTCTGAACTAGAATCTGACTTGGTTGTTATAGTTGAGGCCTTCCAGAACCTGAATTTTAAAATTCACAGCAGCTTTAGTGTCAGTAGCAGGTTGGTATGAGTTGGGTCAGCATGTGCTTTGTACTTTATATAATTATATAAAGAATCATCTTTCCTTGGTCCTTACAGGCTGCTTTTGCTGCACATTTTTTCTACTTTCTACTCATAGTTTTTGCCACTTCTCTACTTCCTACTGTCCTCCTTGGACATTGCTTCATTCTCAGCTTCACCGGTATCCACTAGCTATTTTGCTAGTTTAGAGGCAGTGATACACTAAAAAACCCCAGCAACATTGCAGTAAAGTTTGAATTGATGGCAGATACCTGGCAATTACCAAATGTGCCAGTCACTGCTATGCAAAGGGCCATGTGAGTTAACGCTACAATTGCTTTAGTAACTAATCATCCTGCTGCTGATGCTAGCTGAATGTTTTCCCACATTATTCATTTGGTTGTGGCAGCACCACTGTTTATGCAGCTATGCTTGTGAACAAAGTAAGTCAATGTTAAAAAGAAGTAAGTACTTTTTAACCTGGGTCAACTATCTTATCGGATTCACAGTCTGGCCTTGCAGACAGTTGTAATAGCACAACCAAATGGGCAGCCTGAGGGCAGAAGCAAGCAGCCAGTTGGAACCCCTTAAGTCAGTATGACTATGAAGGTGGTATCTGGAAGCATACCCTAAGCAAGACCAGTTAAAATGTTTTGGTTTGTGAACAAAGGTATGTGATGAGCTGTTTTCCTAATCAGGCATGATTAGGAACACAGGAACTGTATATATTCTTTCTAAGTGATGTCATATGTTAGAGAAATACCAGATTTGCTCTTGTTCTCTCGTAGTGGGAGCAGACTGCAGGACCCCCAAAATTAATTAAAGCAAGAAGCCAGAGAAAAGAGCCAAAAAAAAATATCTCTGGAAACTTTAGGATCTAGTAAATGAGTTGAAAGTATTTTAGTAGATACAGACACACCAGGGAAGCCAAACCATGATGTTTCTATCCACAAAAAAAATACTGCATTTTGCAGTGTGAAAATTTACAGTGTATTACACCTTTTGTGGCAAAGAAATAGTTTTTGCCCCTGCAAATTGATGCATTCCTGTACAAGTTGAGATGAATATGCATTAGCGTAAATAATAAGACAGGCAGAACTTGCTGTGAATTGTTTCTTTTTTTTTGCATAAGCTTGAAGTATGCCATAAATATCATACTCAATACATTGACAATTCCAGTAAGTTCAAACCTACTGTAAACCAAAGCTGAAGAGCATCAATATTAAATGTCTCCTAACTAGTCTGTCAGGTAAGACAAAAGATGATATAACTGTTGGCTGGATGGAGGAACGTAAGATGGTGGTAGGATGAAGATTAATCAGCTGTAGTCACAACACACCTAATTGCTTGTCCAACACTCAATTTCTTGTAGGAAGCTTGCCATAGATGATTTTTGGGAGTGGTTTGCGCACACTGACGTTGGAACTGGCAAGAGACACATGTCTGGTTTCTGATTAAAACAAAAATATGTATTTGAAGTATATGTTTCAATTTGATAGGATGAGAGAGGTGAATAACTTGGAAACAGTATGATTTGTACATGTGGTAATCTGTTACTTAAGTCCTATTCCAGCTTCTTGAGAAGCTATTTGCGCGTATGCAGAATTGATGCATGTAGTGAAGGTGTTATGGAATGGTATGATCCCAGTGAATTTTAGCCTTGTTGACTTACAATGTGGTCATATCTCTGCCATAATTCATGTTTGGCTCTCTACGGAAAAAGCAAGACAAGTTTTTGTCTTTGTTCAGCAGCAAATCAAACTCAGATGGCTGTAGCAGTTAATGTCATCAGTTGTCCTTTCTGTTCCTTTTCTACTTGTCACCATGTGCACCAAAAAGGCTGCTGAAGATGTAAACACTCTTTTACCTTCTCTGTTTGGAATTTACTTCATTAATAGGGTTTTATAGTAATATGGCAGATGTTAAGTACCTGTTAAGCTGACAAGGGCTGTTTTCAGCTGTCCTGGTTGTGCTGTAGTTTAGATGCTAGTGAGAAAGCAAGCAAACTGACACAATTTGTTTTCTGAGTCTGGTGGGGAGAGGTTGGTGAGCGCTAGCTTACCAAATAAGAAGTGATTTTGTTACTGTTGCTGTGACAGGAGCCTGTGCCAGAGGTATTGTTTCAGTCACCCTACCTTAATCTACCCCCAGTGGAAGTCATTACCCCATAGGGATACCGAATAGTATGAATTTGTCATGATGACTAGAGACAGTTACAAACAACAACAAGGAAGAACCATCCCCTACCAAAAGGTAATGAAGCAATTGGCGACTTTCACAGCTAATATCCTGCCAATTAGGTGATGCAAAGCTTTATGCAAAGCTCCTTCGAGAGGACATTTACAAGAATAACCTTATAAAGATAGGTATGGAAAATGTGAGACCAAATACGTTACTGTGGCAGAGAGCTGGTAATCTATTTATGGTCTTACTGGGAATAAATGATACCATTTTACGTACCAGGCAACACCAAGATTAAACTTTAATTAGCCACATAGTGGTTTAGCATCTTGTCAGCGTGCATGCGTGTACTCTCAATTACAGCTAATAGGAGTTACATGAAAAATCAAGAAAGGCTGGGAAAAATAGTTGTCCTTGTGTCTCAGTGCTCCCACACAAGCTAATCTTTTAAGCCTAGTTTGGAGCCTAAACTCAATTCTATTTCTCTGCATGTGTATGAAGGGAGCAGACTTGGATACAGAGAGGTCAATGGAAGGAATAGATGTGTCCTTGCATTCACACTCCATGTAGCTTTACAAAACGTTCCCTTTTCTGAAAGAAACAGGGACCAAGAACACAAGGGGAAGACTGCTTTGGGCAGATCTGAGGTATGTGTAGTGAAGCTTTCCCTTTTTCTCCCCAGATGGGGATTTAAGCAAAATGCAGAGTCTGTCTTTGTGTTTCCGACGAGAAAGACAAATCAGCAATGCTGTCAGACATTTCTTTGATATGGTGTTATTTGTTTACAAATAATGTATATGATCCTACTTCCTTGACCAAAGGAATCCAATTCAGTAAGGACTGCATGGAGTATCAACAAGTACAAATAGTGGTGCTGTGGCCCTGTATATTCTTTTTACATTAAAATACATTCAATGAATTATTATGACCAGCCAGATAAAGTTTGAAGACAGTAAGATATTGTAAATGAAGTATTTATTAGTGACTGTTAATACAGTGTTCTTCCAACTTGAAGGACATCTCTTTCTTTGCTTGCACAACTGGAGGGAGAAAAATGATTTCTGGAAGTGGATGAGAGAAGAGAGCACTGTGTCCTAGAGCCTGAATTTTCTCACAGTTGTGCCAGTCTTAAAAGCAAAGAAGCAAAGTTCCTGAGGAGCTGCGCTTGCCTGATAAGGATATTGAAGTGGACTTGGCTGTCCATGAAGGATGTTACAATTCATACACAGATGAACCAGTGATTCAATTAAACTAAAAGCCAAAGTACAAGGTGATACTACTTGCTGCGTTCTTACGCACATTAGAATTAACCTGCACTGCAAAATTGCATGCCAGAGGTAGAGAGCATCATAGGGAATTCTTATCCTTTGCTGTTTTGAGTTTAGAGACATATTTTTTCTGAACTGTCAGAGTTGCTCCTTACTATTTCCTGTCAGATGGCAGACAGCTGTAAGGATGCATTTGCTGCAGTAATACACCTGCTCCAGGAGGTGTTGCTAGGAGCCCTGGGGAGGGTTCTCTTTTCCTACTGAGAGAAGCAATGTCCCAGGTGGAAGTTACCGTGTACTTGTATCATGCAAACACACTGAGGGAGTGTATTTGTCTGGTACGCTGAAGTAACAAGAACCAGGAGATGGCCTGAGCCTGTGAGCTCAGAAGTATTTGTAAGGTATGTCAAATGTTGTCACTATTGTAGTTGCAAAAGATATGAATGAGAATTAATCAAGCAAGTAATTTTTAAGTCCTCCTCTAACATCACCACTTTCAGGGAAGGTCACTAGTCCAGAATAGTAATTCAGAGCTTAAATGAATCAACCCTCAATATTGTTACTTCTTTCTTTTATGATTAATTTAAATAAAATTTTTTGCAGCCTGCTTACAGGAATTTCTTCACAGGCAAACTACCTGCAGGATGTTTTATTATTAGAAGATCTCACACTGAGATCTAGAAATAAGTCTAATAGATGAATATTGTTACCATCTAGCAATGTAGTACTTGGATTTCTGAGGTGTTTGTTAAACCAACAATGCTCTGTTTAAATCTGTATTTCTATTTTAAAAGTGAATGAAAATATGATCAGATATTAAAACTGAAGAAGTTTGTCCTCACTTGACCAATTATTTTTATAATTCTAATAATTACAGTTCTTAAGTAAAGCATTAATTTGGCTCAGATTCAAAGTGGATTCATATCTTAATGCCATTATTTAATGTGAGGGACCAGTGGTGCAAAAATGGAGTAAAATGGAAAAAATTTTAATCGACTATGTGGCTTTGAATTTTTAACTTGCAAGTAGCCTAACTTTCTGAGCAAGAGTTATCATTGTTTGTCTCAAGAAATATTGTTAACAAGTGGAAAATGAGAAGCAGAAAAGGCCTTGGCTCTCTGTAAGCACTACTCAGCAATAATAAAAACATCTCTGCATTATCAACACTGTTGCAGCACAAATCCAAAATCGTAGCCCCTTATTAGCTACTATTAAGAAAATTAACTCTACCCCAGCCAAAACCAGCACAAGGATATATGAGGAGTTTTAAAACTTTTAGTTTCTTCTCACCAGTTGTCTCTTCATATAGAATACTCAGAAGCTTTTTCACTACTGTGTGATGGCAACATATCAAATTGTGTGGAAAAGGGAAAGAACTTACCCAAGCTTTATGCTTCATGATTGAGAATCTTAGGTAAAAATACTCTTGGTGACTTCAGCCACTAGTTTGTAATCATTACTGTACAGTTTTCTCCCAGATATATTCTGAATTTTCAGATGCAATAAATTAAACATCTGCTATACTCTGTTTTTGAGAAAAACTGTAAATCTGTATTAAATAATGCCCACAGCAAATTTATTTGCCTTTGGCTTAGCCTCCAGCTTGAAGACTGTCCAAAATTTGATGTTACTCAAGAAGCATGGTTTCCAAGGGTTTTGCCATGTTAATGCTAAAACATTTATACACACTGTGTTTGGGCATATTATAAATGTTAATTGTTTGTGACTATCCAAAACAGTGACTTTTCCTAGTAATGCTGAAATGGATTTCCCAATCAATGAGACCACACACTTACTGTAAGGGACTCACGGCCTGACTAGAGTGTCATTTGCATAGTTATTTCTGACTTGGGATATTTTATCTACCTCTGTCAGCTGACTGGCATAGATAATCTGAGTGAGAGTTTCTGATCTGGAAAGCTCAATTAGCAGGTGTTGTCCAGTGGTGTTGACCAAAAAACCCAAAACAAAACCCAACTCCCCCTCCCCAAAAAACCTAAACCCAACAATGATTTCTTAACCTGGGCTGTTGTGTTGTATTCTGCTCTGTTGAGTCATGTGACGTCTGCCTTTTAATCACAATAACTGAGTAATTTTTTCTCTGAGCTGTGTTTCACACTATTTTAGCAGTGGTTGCTAAGTGAGATACTGAGGTGACATTTTGTCTTAACTTTGGCATATTATGATTACATCATAAATGTCTCTGTCCCAACTACTTTCATTTATTTGTCTAAAATTTGGCTTATTTTCGCAACTGGGCGTAATGATAGTCATTAGTATTGGTGAGACTCAGCAGCTGCAGGTTTCCTTAGAGCAAAGCCCCGACTAATGCTGGCTATTTTTTCCAGTAGAGTGTGATCTTCATTAATGCAAGGTCATTGCCGCTTCCTTCTTTCATTTCTCCCTGTCCCACTGCATCCCTCAGCGGGTCAACTTAAATAAATAAACTAAATTAAATAAATGATCTTTCCTTTTCAGCTGCACTTAATGTGCCATGATGCTATGTAATTTTAAAAGTGCCATTTCTAAGTGATGGCTGCAAACAGCAGGGAATCTGAATGCAAGGTCATCTCTACCTACATTTCTTTTAAAAGCCCCTATCCTGGCATCTATTCTCTTAAAACATACCAGCCAATGCCTTATTTCCAGTGAAGCTGGAGAATGGGTGTGCATGTTGCCCTGTGTTCTGCAGGCTAACAAATATGGTTTCCATTGAGCCAACACAAAGATATTTACAGAGGTATTCAGAGAGGCTGTTTAGGCTTGAGAAGCTGTCTCCTCAGGTTTCTTTTATAGCTGATGAAGAGACCCAGCTGATAGTGATGCAGAGCAGGAAAGCAGGTATTTGTCAAGGATGTGTTGTCCCTCAGTACCATACAAATTGGGCAGCTTCTTGGTAGAAAATGATGTGTCACCATCTGGGTCAGTGCTGTCCAAGCAACTGGGCAGTCATCAGGGTAGCAGTGCATAAAGAATTTCTGCTTTAGAAGTTCAACAATAACTTAAAATGCATCTTTGTGTTGCAGTTAAAAGGTGCAAGGCATGGTGTGTTTATCACATACATTAACCTGCAAGGTGCCTGAACTACTATGATCAGCTGTGTACCATGTTAAAATACTCTTCCAGCTTGTTTTGAGGAAGCTGCCTGGAAAATGCCTGGAAGCAGGCTCATTTTAGTAACGGTAGTAATAGCATCCAAAAGCCAAAAAATAGCACTGTATCCAGATTTTAAAATAGTGGTATGCAAGAGGGGCATTTCCCGGACAGCACATTTAGTTGTTGTCTCTGTTCAAGTTAATACCAAGTTACCTCTCGGCCATTCTCTTCCATTTGCCATTTCAGTCTGATGCAGGATATGCTCTTTGCCTCTCCAGTTGATCTGAGTATGAGAAAAGAGGTAAAACTGGGAACTGTACACAGTTGGTCTGTCCGCTGTCGCTCAGCCTTCTGATGCTTTGGTGTACCACTTAAGCAAGAGATGGGACTAAAACAGGCTTTTGTGGCATCCAGCCTGGGAGAGGCTTTATTTCCTAAGACCAGCTGGCCAGGTTGCGGCCTATCCAAGATATCAAGACAGGTCTGGAGTCTCTCCTGTGTTTTTCCTGCAGTGGACTGCAGGCTTACCAGTGAGGTGGGCATGAACAGTGGTCTCAAAAACAGCTTAGAGCTGCACAAATATCCAGAGATGGAAGGATGCATTCTCCTTCTTCTCAAGACAGTAGCAAATATTGTATAATTTGGATGGAAGCAATAATTCATCCAGAAAATGTTTTTATGTCATACCATAGCTTCTATACTGCATTCTGAAGCCTGAAACAAACTGACGGAGGTCAAGGAAATAACTGCACCATGGATTACAGCTATTTCAAACTTCACGTCAAAATGATTCAAAAATACGTCCTGGTAAAAATGGAAAGTTAAAATCAGTATGTGAACTGATCTTTTTCAGAAATGACATAATAAATGGTTGTTAATTCTTCCATGTAAGTTGGAAATGGTAGTGACAGTTCATATAGTCTATTTCTTTTGTGTTCACAGAGCATTTGGTTAAAATAGAAAATCTAGTTAAAAGGACACTGTTTTATTTTGACTTACTATTACGAGTTAAACTAGTTGAACAACTTTTGCATGAAACTCATATAACTTTAATGCCCTGTTCAGGCATTGTTTACTTCACAGGCTTGTAACAGCTACACTGCTTGAGCTCCTAGAAGAAAAAATTTGTTTCATACCTTGAGGGTGCAAAGTCCCAGGGCAGCAGATGGCCCTATGATTATTATTTCCAACCTGTCTTACCTGACCATTCCTTCCCTGTATGAACAGCTGTTTCGTTCACTTCAGTGCAGCCCAGCCTGATCGGCTATTTTTCTTCTGCCCTTTTCTTTGCACATAACATAAATCTCTTCTTTCCTTTGACCTGGCCTGCAGTTCCATCCACCTGTGCATGCCTTAAGCAATGTCAAACTCTTGCCAGATCCACTTCCCTTTTTCTAGATAAATCCTTTTGAAACTAAACTTATTTTGCAGCAGTGCTGAATAGATAGAAACAGTCCATCCACTTCTTAGATACTCACTTTTTGAGTGCTCGGTGGCTGTGAATTTAGTCATCTCGCTCTGTTTCGGTGGACTCAGCCCATTGATTGAATGGTATCAGGCTATTGGTGTTAACCAGTGAGTGGGCCCACATTCTGCAACTTTCAGATTTTCAGCTATGCAAAGCACTTCATATAAACCAGCGGATTTAATTTAATCTCTAATACTGCAAAGGCAAATGTTCAAATTAGAAAATGTCAAAATTAAGATGTTCCCATGCAACCTCAGTTTGGTCTCTGTATGTGCAGATGCACTTATAAGGTGATTTTTAATTCTGTAATTGCATACTTTTTCTGCAGGACCTCATTTAATTCACTATGCAGGATACTCAGTAGTCAACAAATGAGCATTTTTTCAGTGCTTCATTTTATCCTTATTGCACAGGCTATGGTTCATGTCCTATTTACTGTGCAGTACTCACACTGTGCTGTATATGGAAATACTGATTTCCGTAAGGATACTCGTCATTCACATTTAAGAATTTATTTTTGGAATGTTACTTGTAGACAAGGTAGAAGCATTCCTTCCAGTTTACAAATGGACAGCTGGGCAGATGAAACTCTGATACGTACTCTACTGAATGATGATATTTCTAGAACCTCAGTTAACCAATGTTGCATTTTTTTAACTCTAACAACAACTCTTGTAGCGATTAACAGTGCTCAGATTCTGCAAATCAAATTACTCAAGCTGGACCCCCATAAAATGAAGAATAAACAGAAACCATAGATCTTCTGCCTTATGTAATTTGCACAGCATCATGGATTCCTGGGGACGGAGCCAGCGGCAGAATCCAGAGTAGAAAGCATGACATGAAGTCTGTTCTTTTGCTTATGATATCTTTCTCCTCAAGCTTTCCAGATTCTCTCAGAAAGGAAGACAGGGCAAGGGGACACTACAGGCATCAGCTCTCTTCCTCCTGCTATTCAGTATATTTCCTGGGCACTGTCCTTTCACTCCCTCAAGTGAGACAGGGCTCTTGTGATAGAATTTAGAGACTGCCAGATGATGCACACTCACAAAACGAACTTGCTGAAGTTGCACAGGCATTCTAATTTTTAGCATTTCTTGACTTCGAGCACTTAATTTTGTGGATCTGATGCTCTTTCAATCTCATTTTTTAGGTTTCCATCCCATGGAGACTTCCCTGTCATCAACTCCTTCAGTAGGTAAGAAGAATCATGCCATGGTATAACAGAATAACTTGTAGCACAGCAAATTTCTGTTGTTGTTGTGACTCCATGTCTTTCTTTTATTACATGGATATTTTTTCCCCTCAATCAAATGCCTTGATTCAGAACCAAGTGTCTGGCATTATCCACTTTGAAACGCTGATAGCAGTTCCTTTTAGGTAACTTGAAATGCAAATAAGGATATATTTGATACAAACTAATCCCTGAAAGGACTTGATGAAGTGCTGTAAGCTTATTTTTCTGAAAGCTGAGTCAAGTCCCACTTAAACATCAAACTGTCTTCCAGCACATGTTCTACACAAAATAATGAGTAAATGATGCTCTAAAAAAGCATCACTGAACACATTTCTGATTTTGTTATGTGATTTTTTTTTAAAGTAGAAATAGTGTTTTACTAGATCTAATTCTCTAGCACAAGTAAAAATATGTATTCCCAAAATAGGAATATTGTATGGCAGCTTGAAGATCAAAAAGATAGTAGCTTTAAAAAAAAGAAAAGTTGTTCCTGAAGAAGTCTCTGTAGATCAGCCACATTAAACTAATAGGTAGATAGCTTTAGGTATATTCTACCTGCAGATCTGCTTCTCTTTGAAGGCAGAAATATTTACCAGGAATATGAAACCATTGTAAAACTGAGGGGTTTTATGCAAATTTATTTGTTATATAACTGCAGTTTGTTTGTTAATTTCTCTGGAGGAGAAAACCCACCTTTTGCAGAGAAAACTGGGGTTGAAAAGATGAATTTGCCCTTAGGTTTTAAGTAAAAGGTCGGGAAATCATTCAGTATCTGTCAATCTGTTGAAGACATGTAGTAAGACGACGATTAATTACACATACGGTCATGAAAGTAAGAACAAATTTGCTTATTTTTAATAAATATAAATTACAGAGTCAAAGATGTTGCACAAGAGCAGTAGACACATTTTAGTAACACTGTTAGGTGATATGGTGTATTCCTTCCCTCTTTCTGAAGCTATATTGATAGAAATAAAAGTTTGTTTCCTGTATTGACTTGGATTTAATTTCCTGTATAGTAGTATGCTCATCCTACATATGCAAGCACCTGTAAACTCTTACAGATTGCTTAAATGTGAAAGGCATCTCTTTTAGACCTGTGGACATGAGAGAACATCTTGCATGTTATTTGAGCTCTGCTACTTTTCCTAGGAAGACAAAGTTGATTTTCTCTTTACTATTATACTGCAGAATCATAAATGGAAGAGTCATAAATGATGACCAGGTATTGAATTAATAAAAAAAAAATCCTGAACTTTTAAAAATAACTGAGTAAGGAAGACTGAAGTAAATTTTAGATGTTTTCACTGCATGTACAAAGTTTTTTTTTTCAGGCTCAGCTGTTGAAATGCAAGTGCCTGTCATTAGTTCAACAGAGATTTTTAATATGCTCATTTGAAATAATTTACAATTAGAAATAATTTTTTAAACATAAGCACAAAATTTTTTTCCCAGGAAGGACAAAGAAGGCTGAAAAAGCCATGTCATGTTTTAGCACCCTGCCTGCACTTCATGCCATGAAGCAGTGACAGATAATATGGTTTTTACTTGTGGAATTAACTATGGAAATGTTATGGAAACCACTGAAAGTGAGAATAAGAACAACATTTAAAACACTTCTCTTACTCAGCTAGCAGTATCAATCATTTTTCACATTAAATTTTATCCAACCCGTAATTAATTTTCTTTTTAGGACCACAGATCAAAAATTGCTTTTACTTTTCTCAGAAAGTTAAAGTATCAGGGCATCAAATTCTGAGGGCCTGATACGCTTCCTGGCATATTAATTCAGTATGGATAACTTAGATTTTGAGGTAACTGTCCTTAGGCCACTACAGATACAGAACTTGAGAATTCCTTAGCATTAAGGATATTCCTTAATACTATCCCTTAATATTTCTGAAGTTAAACATTTCAGCAGATAATAGGGCTATTTATTTAGTAAAATTTGGTATCACATCTTAAGTATTTGTAAGAGTCAAATGTATATCAACAGTATGTTTCATCTGAAAGCTGGTGGCAAAGAGTGTGTGTGTGTATATATATGTGTGTGTGCATATCCTTTATGATATACTTCACTTCAGATACTGAGTCATGTTTCTTCCAGTGTTGACTGTAAATAGTGATAAAAGGAGAATATATTCTTCATAAGTCTCCCTTGGATTTTTTTTTTTGGTGAACAGCTGCAACTTACTTAGTAATCTTTGAAACAAAGAGGGAATGATAATGCTTATTCTGCATTTTAGCTGGCAGAAATACATTAGCACATGCTCTCTCTTTTTGCTCTTTTCAATTCATTCTTCTAAGGTAGGAGTTTAAGGGTGTGCAGTTAAGTTGCAATCTTATTGGTAAAGGAAGTGATTAGCGTAGAGAGGATTTCTAGCAAGAAATTCCTAGCCTAGAGAGAATAGCTAAAAGTTTAGGCATGTCAGATCCTGTCTGTGTCTGTGTGGTCAGAGGTGGAGTTCCTCTTCAGAATACCATGTGCTGTGGAGCAACCCTTCCTTTTTGAGATCACCTGTTCCGTGAGAAAGCACACTGGGAACTTTCACTTGTAGCCCTTTACAAAGGGGGCAGATGGATCCATATACCTTGTGAAGAGCATGTCATGAGTTTGTCATGCGTTCTTCATGCAGCAAAAGAACTGGAATGGTTTCACAGTGTGAAAAAGTGATTATCCTAAATAAAATCAGTTTGGAATTCATTCACATTCTTCATAAAATCAGCCTCATGGGCAGAACTGGCAAAGTGTGGGGGTTTTCTGCTCATCTGCTGAGCTAAACTGCCAATCAGATATCTGTGCCTCCTAGAGGAAGAAAGCCTACCCTTTTTGTTGACACAATCATTTAATACAGCTTTATTTCATAAACCGCATTGTTATTGGACAGCAATTAAGATAAAGAGAAACTCATAATTAAGGCTTACACGCGGAACTCTGTCTTGAGATGCTGTTGAATTGCACTAGGTCTATTGAAACCAAGCTAAGCTGATGCTCCTCATCTTGACTGTCATGAAATTGTCTGTTCTCCTAGGATTTTGCTAATTTATGTTAATAGTATCATGAACTATCTAGAGTTAACACATAATGATACCAATGTATTTTAGAGATCTGCAGTGACAAACTCTGAGCTGACTTTGTCTTTTGAAAGTGCAGCTAAAAACCAGAAAATAGAGGACTGAGTTAATAGCAAAATGCTGAGTTGACGTTTGAATCAAAATGGATTTGTTTCAGTGGTTTAACTTTGCAGTGTGAATTTCAGCCTCTGTTGTATTCCATCTATACTGTACGAATACACTGGCATAAGGTTGTCCAGTAAGAATTAAGAAGGAAAACTTCAACATTAGAAGTAACATAAGATGTACAATGCTGATGAATATAATGGGAAGTAGAAGGCGGCTAATAAAACCAGGACACCAAATTTATAAAATTAAGGTTGTGAATTATTAAAAATAATTTATGTTAATGGAACAAGGCATGTTCTGAGTTTTTTGAAAGAAAGATTTTTCCTTCTGAATTGGAGGTCAGAGCTCTTGCCCTTTTAAATGCCAGCTCTGGCACTTGTACCATTTCAAGCTTTCATTAAGTAGTGAAAATGTATGTTAGGAAGAATTCTGTTTCTCTAATTTAGTGCTTTTAACAGGAGCAAAAGTTAAAGGGGAAAGGTATAGGAAAGCTACTTCTTAAACTTAGACCTGGAGTCTGTGTTGCCTTGAACAAATATGTTTCTAGGGATAATTACTTATCCCTGTCTATACATATTGTTATTATAGGGTGGAGGTTATAGGAAAGGACAGGGGCTGAAGTACAACATCTGTTTAAAAACTGTCATCTTAGTAATGCCAAACCAGTATTTGTTCTTGTGTATGCTATTAAAACCAGAAGAAAACTTGTCTGCCATAGAAACTTCTGTGTGGGAGACCATATGTGAACTGCCTTTAGGGTTTTTTTCAAAGAATACCTCAAATAACAAAACAGAATTTTAATTCTCCCCTAAACTTTCTTCTTAAGCTTGTTTTTCACTTAAAGATATCATACAGAAATTTTCTGGATCTGAATTCAACCAAGATTCAACCTTGCCTTCTCCTACTTGCAATAAAACATGTTCATACATCTATCTTGACTGCATCTGTAGAATGAGTTAATATTTCTCTGAGAAGCTGTGCTGGCTGGCTAGATAGCCCGGTCACCCTGTTATCCTGATGTACATGAAATGATACTGTTGACAACAGGAAGTGTGCATTACAAAACACACAAAACGTTTCCTATCATAGATTATTCCTTGAGATCCAGTTCTCTCCAATTAGCCCGGCTGTCTTCCTTCCTTGTCTGAACATACAAAAGGACACAGAACATCAGAGGTTGATGAACTGTGATAACAGTTGCATAATGATTTTTATCAAATAACTTTTGCCATAAAAATAGCTGTTCAGTATTGCTTTTGGAATATTTGAGTTTCTAATTTTTCTTGTATCATTCTAATTTACTTGAGGTAGTTTTTGGAGAGCTTCCCCCTCCCCCTTTGGGCATGATGATAAACAGTTTGATACTCAAATGTGCAGATAAAATACAATTGATTACACAGTATTTTGTTCAGCTGGATACATATCACTTGTGGCTGCAGGACAATATAGCTTTGAATCTCTTCTAATATAAAAAAATCATAGTTCTGAAGAAATCATGTAGCTGTAATACGCATGAGCTGTATGAATTTAAATGTCATCCTGTTCTAGCCATGTAACATGAGTATGTTGTGAAACATACCTGACTGCAGGGTAATTGCTATCAGGCAGGTGTAACTGCATGTGTGCCTTCATTCTGGGAAGGGGTTTGCAGAACCTTATCTCTTACATTAAGCCCAGTCCCATCAAACAAAACATACCAAATTACATTGTGATTTTCTGTTATCAGTTGTTGACATGCTGATGTAGATTAGAACATCTGTAACCCAAACTCTTAAGGGTTTAAGGTGTCTTTGTGTCTATTCATAGCAAGTCAATTGAGGCAGTACATTCCTTTTGCTGTATTCCTTCCCATCTAAAATACACCATTTCCCATTATAAAGTCTTGGTTTATTATCGTGGCTTGACTTTCTGTGGTTGTCTCTTGAACACTGCACTCGCATGCAGAAGGGAGTTGCAGAATGAAGCTTGAGCAACTATTTTTCTTGGTGTTTGCACTAAGCACTGGGCTCTGTTTTTTTGGTGTGTGGGGTGTTTTTTTAAATATCTCTCATTAAAGCTGAGTACATTTGATTTGTATGGGGTTTTTGCTGCATATTTTTTTAGCTCAGTTCTCACTTGTTTAAATACACAGGAAATCAGCTTATCTACCGGTAGCCATATAGCATCTTGTATTTTGGAGATTTTAACAGTTTCTGTGGGCTATACACTAAAGTTTCTGCCAGCTTCTGGAAGTCTTCCCTGATGAACAATGCTGTTTATACTGCTTCTTTTTATAGTCTTGTTTCTCTGTGTCAGCTTGATACTACAGAAACTTTCATGTTGCCAGACATCATGAAGATTATTGCACTGCCAAAATCCCTAATTCCAGGCATACATTTTCTTCATAGTATACTTAAAAATTACCCTTTCTTTCCAGTGCTTCTGATAGTCATGCGAGGCCCAAGTTCCAAAAGTATGAATGCCTTCCCTTCATTCATCTCCTTAATGTACTGCATCGAATCTACACCAAAAAGTGCTTTTTGATTAATGAATTATTAAGCTTTCTAACTTTTTATGAGCATCTATTGGGATTGTGCTTGTGGAGTAAGCAAATAAACAGTGTGTTCACCTGTAGTTTGCACTGACAGCAGTTCTGGGAGCAACAGAACAATATATTTTGTGCTGAAAATAGGAAAAAGGAGCAGCAAAGACTGGCTGACACTGCCAGGCTTCTTGGAAGTTTAAATAAAACTAGTAAGCTTATGTGCAAAGGTGATTCCCCTTCCTTGACAGCAAGAAGGTATCAAGCATGTTTGCAAAGCCCTGTCTTTTTCTGACAAAATGTACCAACTTTTGAAATTTTATCAAAAATGCCAGTGTAATTGCCATCTGCTTTTATTCTGTTTGCCTTTTCCATCTGGATACCAACATATCTCTGTATAAACATAACCCACCTACTAACTCACCAGTCCTCTAGCCTGCCTCATAAACTGTAGCACTTACATGATGATGTAACCTGTCATCAACTTGATCAAGAGTGGATTGTGACCTCGCTAAATTAATGACTCCAGCCAGAAGGACATGCTGAGTAGGTATTTAGTGGGAGTCAGAGAAGTATGTCCATTTAGAAAGGATGCAGTGGACAGTTTGGGGAAAGGTGTTTACATATCCAAAGCCATCTCCATGACTGCATTGGCCCATTGTGATAATCCTGACTAGCATCTGCTATAGGGAGCATAAATATACAGAAGAGACTGGTGTCTTTATCACATCATGTTTCTAATGCTGACTATTTATTAGATTTTGGAGAAATTATTAAATATGAACTCTGTTTTGAGCTTCGCAAGTTTCTCTTGGCTTTTCCTTTCTTATTTAAAGGAAGTTAGTCTGAGCTATTCAGTTTCATATTTTGATTTTAAATGTTAAACTGATTTGCCTTATTCTTCACCACAGATCTGGCTAACTGGAAATAAGGATTCATTTTAGGATGCAGAGTGCATGTGGGCTACGCGTTCCTCATCTGTGGCAGAGGGATCACAAACCAGTGCAAATATGTGGCTTGACAGCAAGCCAATTTGTGTGACCTAGGAACCTGGCTGCTCATTCCTTACTCCTTCCAGCATTCATGTTTTACCTCTTCATGGTCTTGCCACACTGTAAAATAATGGAACATTATTTGTATGATACACATTACTGTTTTTATAAGGAAAAGGTTAGAGAAGGGTACAGTAGGTGTATGCTGTACTTAGATCTGTTCTTACACTTGACCTGCTGGTGTTTTCAGTAACTGATTTCATAATCTTGTTGGTATCTCTGGATGTGATGTTGGAAAGTCTGTCTTTCACCATGTTTGGCCAGGACAGCAATTTCAGGATAGTACTTTGGAATCCATGTTGAACCAAAGCCTTAGCAGAGCACCTAAGGGACCTCTGAAATAGATGCTTGTACCTGTGAAGTAGATGCTTCTCATTTTCCCAGCTCACAAGGGCTACATCTCTCTGCTTGAGGGATTGAGGTTTTGTTGGTATCAGACATACTGTGCTCCTAATAAAAATATTGCAGGGGCCATGTAAATGGCCACTGAAACTGCCTATGTCTAGTGGATGAATACCTGCTTGAGTAAATCACATTCTGACTAAAGAAATTTCACCTCTATCTATTCCTTCTGATGTAAATTGAGGTGCAGTTCTTTTGCATGCTGCTAAATGCCTGGCACCTCTCAGTTTAACATGAGGGCAAGGGAACAGATTCCTCTAGATTCAAATTAATCACACCAGGTTACTTGTATACCTAAAATACCATATAAATAATTGGTGTGATGATATACCCCACCTCCCCCACTAATCTTCCATCGATTCCCCTCATTTCCTGGTATTTTTCTTTAAGGTAAGGGTCCCCGTCTCTTCTTCCAGTTCAATCTGGTCAGATTTGTCCTGTGATTGAATATGAGACAGGGTAGCCAAAAGACTGGGCTAGTGCATCCAGAATCATTAATTCAGTCAGTCAAACAAATGGGAGGCAAGAGAACAAGAAGCAGTGACCAATTGGTCACATGGCGGGGGATCTGCCCTGGAGCATGAAACACACTGAGTTCAGCCCCTAAGCTGGATGGTCACAAATGCCATAATGATTTCTTAGCATGGCCCTGGCTGTGGTAGCTCATGCCAGCCTGCTGAGCAAGCTTGGCCAGGCTTCTTGAGATTCACAGATAAGATTTATTCCTGAAGCCTGACCTACATGAGTGTGTATCTAAATGTGTGAAAGCTGTGATTTGATGGCAAGCAATGAAAGGTCATAGAAAAAGCAGGCAATGCATTTAAATCAAAATGATGAAGCTGGGTAATTTCATTAGCAACAGTTGTATTTACTGGAAGTCACAGATGGTGCAGTTTAGCTTATGGCCAATTTGTTAAGACAAAATAAGTATAAAGAAAGAAATATTCCAAGTGAGAGGTGGTTAAAAATTAAATAGGCACCAGATGGCTCAAGATTGTCCTTCATACAAATTTGGTGAAAGAAGACATAAACAATCCAAAAGCATTTCTGAATGGGACACTTACAGGCTGGCTAGGCCTTTATCAGAGCTAGGTTTAAAAGCAGAGCAATTAAATTTCCCTTACGTTGTAACATCTGACATCCTAGCAAAATGTTCTATGTGAACTTCCAAACTATTTGCTATCTGATATGTTGTTTAAACAGAAGCAAGGTAAATGAAATAATCCATAAAGGTGTCAACCTTCAGCTACCGTTAAAGTAACCTCAGCTTTTATTTAAAACAAGGAGGAAAACTTTTACTGCACAATGTATATTTATATATCTAGATGTACGCATGTCAATACACAAGCCTTTACACTCAGAGAAATAGCATTGGTTTAGATCTTGCTTGCTTTTGAGGAACGGTAGTGATCATTACAGATCAATGATGATAAAACAAGGTTACAGCCCTAGACTATATTCCAGGGGATAAAAGTTCCTTTTCCAGGCTGCATCACAAATATTTTCCTGGCTCTGGAAAAACTCACTTTCCACATTTATGCACTTTATCTGTACACTAGCACCCATGGTGAGTTTTGGGGGTCAGAAGCTATACATATTTTTGCACAGTGTCTAGAACTGCTAGAGCTGATCATTAGCACTTATGCGTTTGAACTGTCTTGTAAAATAATTAACAATACTGATTTTCCATGTTTCTAGTTGGATAACATAATTTTACTATATATAGTGCCTGGATTCTGTTTTCTGCTCATGTGCATAACGTACTCTTTCTTACACAGGTAGATGTTAAGGCATTTATAATGTTTTGTCCATATTAAAGTACACCCCTGTGCAATACCAGTAAATTTAAGAGTTAAAAAGTAAAAACATTTAAATGATTCCAAGGACAAGGAGTCAGCATAACGTTAGTAAAATGTGCTCCCTAGTTTTATGTGGAGCACTTAATATAGGTGATATCAGAGACACAGCAGAAATCTCTTTAAAGCAAGCTTCATGTATGGAGCTGGTTTCCCTTGGGGGGCGGGGGGGAGGAAAAAAATGAAAAGCAAAGGAAAACAGCCTTGAATGAGAGAGGCAGCTGGAGACTCTGTTGACTAATTAATGAGCAACATACACTTAAGAGCTTTTACTCATCCTGCACTAGCTTTGCACATTTTCTACTGCATGTTACATTCTCTGGGTATGAAAGCTCTGCAAACAGTGCCTGCTTGCAGGGAAAAGGCTACACTTGAGAAGATGGCTGTACTCACTGAAGGGAAATGAAAACATTTACAAATGTCCTGGAAAAGCCTGGAAGAGTCCAGATGGGGAACATGATTTGAAGAATTTTACAATTAAATGAAATTTAAAAAAAAAAAATCAGGATGATCCAGGAATAATTTTCCCATGTGCCAAGGTAACGCACATGCACCAACCACAGCCTTGCCAGGGAAATAGATTCTTCCATAAGGAAGATTTTATGTCTCAGCTGCCAGAGTTGCACCTATGAACAGGAAGGTGAATCACAGTCATGGCTTTGTGTTGAAAAAGACCATCCAAGTTAGGGTAACAATGATTTTTTAATTTTTCTTTAAGGGCAAAAATAAAAAAATTATTTTACTGACCTTGACTAGAAATAGCACAGACTCTTTATTGTATGTAACTACAGCGCTTTCTGTGTGAAAAGAGAAAGGGGGAAGAGTGGAAAGGCAAGCTAGGAGGAAATCAGTCTCTTTAAAGAGTGCACTCCAAAAACTTTGTATTCAGCTACTGCCTTTTAGTTATTGATGCCCTTTGCGAAATGATTAAATCTCAGTGCCCAGACAGTGAGTCTGTGGCTGTGTTTCTGTGAATCTGTCACCTTCTAGACCTGCTCTGATTGAACTCAAGTAAAAGTAGTAAAGGTAAACCCTAGCAGTATCTCCACTGGTAAACTCTGACCGTCTCTGTTCCGCACATACCACACCATCCTGCACACCTCCCATCACCCTTACTGTTCCAGCAGATGTTCCTAGTTCATAAGCATGGTTCTTTTTCATGCTTATAGTGAAATGGAAGTTGTCCTGAACTCACAATTAATGTGGTTATGGGGCTGAAGACTAACCCTAGTTACAGAAGTAGTGCTGAGCATGATTTATCATTACCTATGTTTGAAGCTAACTGTGTTCCATAGTCAGGTAGTCCCTTGTTGCTGATATCCTTTGTCAGCAAAGTGTAGGGACAGTAGCATAGGTGGAAAAAGAAGAAAAAGACTTATGGGTGATGAATGACAAGACGAGTTGCGGCTTTGTAGGTAGTTGAACAAATGCTGATGCTCTGAAATATACGTCAACTCCTTTTTAAATGTGGCAGAAACACTACAACAAAGTGAAATTATAAAGCTTGCAAATTACATAGCAAGAAATTTGTAAATGGAGTGAAGTTTCATCTCTGCAGGCAATTTTCTACTGGATCAGTTTCATGATTAAGCAGGTCAGATATTTGTAAAAAAACAATGTTGGAGGTGGATTTAAACTGATTTAAAACTCACGTGATTTTCTGCATATCAGCAAAGAACAACTGAGGCTTAGTGTTAAACAGCTGGTAAATGCTGTTATGCAGTATGTATGTAAGTGATATTACAGGTGGTGTTATTGTCCTGGTATTCATTTGTGTTACTTTCTGTATTTGAAATCCTGTATGGTTGGGTTCCTGTATGTGTGGGTTGTTAGCTCTTGGTATCCAAAGTAATGCAAGACTGTTCTCAACTGTGTTATTTATGTTAGTACATCTTTAAAGATTCAACAGACTTATTTAGCTAACTGCTTTTATTGTGCTGTCTTGAAGAAGTTTGTTAGCTGAATATAAATTTTTCTAGTAAACCTAGGCATTTAAATATTTTTATTATGCAGGTTTTGTTTTCAAGTGTCTGTCTGTCCCAGTATGGCAATATAAGGTAGAACTCTTCTTATAAAGACCAAAGACAGAGATAAATTGAGAACTTCGTGTATTGCATTAAAAAAAAATCTTCAGAGTTTGTGGATTTGCCTGCTAATGATAGTGTCTGGATTGTGCAGTCAAACCTTAAGAAAAAAGAAAACCACGTCGCTGTTGTAGTTGTTCAAATTGTCTTGTGGGTAGCATCGTAACAAGTCCTGTTATTTGCCAAGTGAATAAAACTCCATTTAAATCTGCTAAGCTGAAACCACCTGAAAAGAATTATTGGTCCAATTCATCATTCCCAGAGTGCTTACAAGCAGCACACTGTGGCAGAAGCTCTCCGTTATAGCCAGAAGAAGGTTCAGAAGCGTGACTGAGGAGTTCGATTTATGTGAGTTATATGAAAGGTATTTTCTGATTACTTTGCTAGCATGTGGGATGTGTGCATGTAGCTGGAAACAACAGGGGATTTCGTATACATTTATTTTAGCTGGCACTATGTGGATGCTTGTGCAAAAGCCTTTCCTGGCTAATGTTCAGTCCTGCAATAATTGTCCTACTGCTCAAATACTCACTTTGAAGATTTTTTCATTTTTGGGTTACTGACTCTGCCGATACCCATTAGAGCCAAGATGCTAAAGTTTTTCTTCCCAGGGCACAAATTTACCATGATGTTTTCCCTTTTTCTCAGCAGACTAGTCCCAGTTCTATCCTCTGTGGTCTTCAAGTATCAGCTTTGATGAATGTTTCTGTACGGTTCGTGTGTCTGGAGTCTGCTTACTTTTACTGACCTGTAACTTATGGCTTTGTTCTGTCACTGAGGTTCTACCTGAGTGCACATCAGCAGAGTAATCTGTAAAATTGAACGATTATCCTGAATGTCAATTGTGTTTTGAGCTTTTCATTAGTTGGTTAATTCCCACCAGTTTTGTGCTCAGCCTGTATTATGAAAAAAAAAAAAAAATATATATATATATAAACAAGTATTAGGTTTAGAGTGCAAAGTAGCATACAGGACTTCTGAAAACTTCACCATGAAAAGCTTGCAGTACACATTTTCCTTTCTCTAGGGCTGACTTGAGACTCAGTTATAGCCCCTCCATTCATTGACGAACATTTTAGAATTAGTTACCCATTCAGAATTGGGGAAAATACATAGGAATATTTATGCTTGGGATTGAAAACTTTGATAAAAGAAAGTTCACAATACATTTCATAAATGGAAGTATATTAACAACATAAGAAATTTTCCGTAGCCCACAGAATACAGTCTTTGAGGAATTACAGCAGCTTGTAGATGGAATTAGATTGATCCAGGGGAAAAAAAAGAAATTCTTATCACGTGAAACCTGGTGGGAAGTTACAGGTAGGTAGAATAGGAATGCAGTTCATGTTACTAGGTTGTACTGGCACACTCTTGCTTATGTATGTTCCCATGAATCCTGCCTATATCTGAGGAAGGTTGATGGATTAAAGGAGAAGAGCTTATGAAGAAGTATCTGGACCCAAATTCTGAAGAGACCTTGTTTGCTTCAGGGTCACATGGGGATTTGTGAAACCACCCAACTTAGAGCTCAGCATGAGTTCCCAGGTTTACATCAGCCTTTCTGTGCAACAGAAGAGGACATTTCTTTTTCCTCTCTGGAAATAGTGCAGCATGATTTGATTTTTTGTTTGTTTTTCTCCAGTTAATTCTTTTGCAAGATGAGAAGATCAAATACATAATGACAAACTATACAGGAGGAATTGTGTGGAGACGTGTAAGCTGGTAGATACAACAGCAAGTACAGTTATATGTATAGCAACTAAGAACTGTCAGCCATAGAAATTGACATATAATACTTAGTACTTTAAAAGCAATTTACATCTTCTAAGGACCATACTATATAAACACTAATTAATCCCTAATTAACTTATCTATATGTATTAGCCAATTAATCTCTAATTAGTTTATTTGCAGATTCTTTCACATTGGGAACTAATTTAGGTGAGGCTTAAATCTCTTGGGACTAGTTCTGATGTCTCAAAGAGGTGTAAGTCAGGAGGATGTATAAATTCATTATAATGTAGTCATAGGGATACACCAGTGAAAAACTGCTCCAAGGAATGTATAAATAAGGCTCTTTGTGAGTTCAGAGAGATGTGCTACACTATCGTGAAAAGCAACATCAAAATACTCAGAATTAATTAGCCAATGTCGATGGGGTTTGATTATAGAGTTTTGTTTTTTTTTAAATTTATTTCTTCACAGGGCCACATATTGAAGAGTATTAGCAGGTTGTACAAAAGTGGCTACCAAGCCTGAGCTGGCATACTTATTGCTAATGCACCTGTTGTGGGTAGAGCTGTCAGATATGGAAGGAGCATGAGGAAGAATAAAACTTAACATTTTTAACATGGAAACTTTGTTCTATGTCCACTCATGCTGCTCATCGTGGCTGAAAATACCCTTCAGAGGGATACTTCTGACACATTTGGCATAATGATCCCAGACCTTAAGCTTTTAAATGATGGACTTAAAAACATGTCCTGTTTTCAGGGTGGCAAAGACGCTCTATGTTTCAGAGTCATATTATCCTGTCTCTAGACTACTGTCTGGGTAAGCGTGAGGGAAGGAGTCCATTTCCCCAGGATTTGAAGAGACTTTAGCTGCTTTGACGGCTTCAGTGATGTCCATTTCCAGTGTTCTCCTTTATCACGTATAGGATAGTTTAAACCATTCAGAAGCAAATCCTCCATAGTAATGGCACTGGAAAGACAGCCTGGCTTTGCCCCTAGACAATGGGATGTCTGTTCACTTTGGAGCAGGAAAGAGCCCAAGTGTGGAAGCAGAAGGGAGTAGGATAGTTCAGCTTTAGCTCCTGAGGATTTCCAGAGGCATATTGCTTCGTGCTTTGCCCATGTGCTGGACATGGGCCGGACATCCCTTTGCAAGTGCGAGATTTTGTACCTGGGGCACGGGAACCCTGGATGTACATACAGACTGGGGAACGAGAGGCTGGAGAGCAGCCCCGCGGAGAGGGACCTGGCGGTTCTGGTCGGCAGCAAGTTGAACATGAGCCAACAGCGTGCCCTGGCAGCCAAGAGGGCCAGCCGTGTCCTGGGGTGCATCAAGCACTGCATTGCAGCCGGTCGAGGGAGGTGATTGTCCCACTCTACTCTGTGCTGGTGCGGCCTCACCTTGAGTACTGTGTGCAGTTTTGGGTGCCACAGTACACTAAGGATATAAAGCTACTAGAGAGTGTCCGGAGGAGGGCCACAAAGTTGGTGAAGGGTTTAGAGGGGAAACCGTATGAGGAGCAGCTAAAGGCACTTGGTTTATTCAGCCTGGGGAAGAGGAAACTGAGGGGAGACCTTGTCGTGGACTACAGCTTCCTCACAGGGTAGAAGGAGGGGCAGGCGCTGATCTCTTCTCTCCGGTGACCAATGATAGGACCCGAGGGAATGGCAGGAAGATGTGCCAGGGGAGGTTTAGGTTGGATATTAAGAAAAGGTTCTTCACCCAGCGGGTGGTGGAGCCCTGGAACAGGCTCCCCAGGGAGGCGGTCACAGTGCCAAGTCTGAAGATATTCAAGACGCATTTGGACAACACCCTCAGACACATGGTGTGAATTTGGGGCTGTCCTGTGCAGGGACAGGAGTTGGACTCGATGATCCTTGTAGGTCCCTTCCAACTCAGGACATTCTATGGTTCTATGTGGATCACTAAATATAAAACAGAAATATCAAGTCTGAGCCTGGACAAAACTGTAATGTTACCAAATTGCTCTGCAGTTTTATTTGCCATGCCATTAGGGGAGAAAAATCTGTTAGTTCTTAGAAAGTTATAAAACTCCTTTTATTACTTTTACTGCATTAGTTAAATCAGCTGAAGCAGCTGGACTACCACTTACTAAGACTGCAGGAAGTAGACTGCCAAATGCTGACACTGGTCATGAAACTGATATTTTATTTAGATGTCGTTGCAGCAGAGAGCTCTCTGACATCATGTTTATAGCCTGCATGCAATAGAAATATAAGAAATCATATACATTTTGGTAGGTAGTGTTCAGATTCAGTTGTAATGATTCAGTGTTGCTTCAGGGCTTCCATATTGCTTTGGGCATAAAGCTGTATTATAAATTACAGCACACAAAGCTGAGTTTGACCTACCAGTTGATGCATAATAAACTGACTTAATTCTGAATATTAACTACATATTGTGGCCTAGAGGTTTTTTCCTCTCTAAGTGTAGTACTGAATTATACAAGAATTTTTTCTCTTGGGTGAAACCTAAATATAAATTCATTCCCAGTCTTAATACCACACAGAAAGGTACCAATGGGAGAATATTTTCATCCTAAATATTTCTTGTGGCAGCAGAAAATAATTTCTGAATATTGCCAAGTACAGGAAGTAATTATCAAGACTTTTCAAAAAGTAAGCATCAGGAGCTGATGAACATCTGAAGAATTTCAGTAGTCATCATTGTGAGTAGAGAAATACTCTGGTTGCAGTGGCATATTATTCCTTGTTGTGTCCAGACCTGCCTTATGAACATGTGTTTTAATGTATCCTGGCTCAGGTCTAAAAGTTTGCCTTAGGCTGAAGATAAACAAGATAAACAATTTCAGCCCTGGTGAAGATGTCTAAAATAAAAAAGATATGGTCAAACCATCCTGGAATTTCAATTCCACTCACAAAGTTTTTGCTACAGATAATAATGTACATTACTATAATCTGCAATATACTTGTCCACTGATACAACTAGAGATGTGTCTTTAGAGACTGAATGAAAATGTGCTCATTGTATATGAGAATATTGCTGCAGAAAGCTACAAACTAGTTCTTTAGGTTACTTCATAACTATTTAAGAAAACACGAAGGATCATGAAAAAATCATGGGCTCCTGCATTTGTTAAAAAAAAAAAAACCCAGCTCCTCACATTATACTAGAGGTAAATGCTTATAGATTATATATAGCATTTTCTATGAAACTCTTACACATTTGCAGGATTTTTCCAAAAGAACTACAACAAAAATAAGAGGTACAGGTATTTTACATCCTTTATGAATTGTATCTCATACATAGCCAAGTTTTGATTTTTTTTTTCAACTATGCATCATCCTCATCAGACTTCTAAGAATCTTGGATACAACAGTATCATTTAACGTAAAGACTGCAGCATATTTAAAGTGCTTTAATAAGCAGGGATACAATGCCACAACACCCAACAGTGTTTTTTCCGTTGTTGATGCATCACTGTTAATTCTCACCTCCAGGTTTAAATCTCTAGGTCTTGGTGAGCAGTCAGCTTTCTCTGGTGTTTTGTGGGGTTTTTTTGTTTGTTTTGGGTTATTTTTTCCCCCTTATTTGTCTAGTGTTGCTGTTTAGAACCAGACACTCACACCGTGCCTGTCTGCCAGCAGGAGGCACAAACTGAGTTCTGAACTGCATTAACTGTGAGGGCCTATCTCATTGTACAGTATGGTCCCTAGGGAAGATATGACCTCTTCCCATGCCCAAATCTACCAGGTGACAGCATCTTCCCAGGGGTTCTTCTTTAAGCCATCAACTGTCCTAAAAAAAAAAAAAAAAAAAGGTTGTGGCAGTGTAAAATTCTCCGAAATGCTGGATGGAAGATTAAAGAATTTCAGTGCATGTTTTTCCTTATGGCAGCTCAAAAGGAGAGAAGATGAGGAGACTATTTTTACCTCTGCTACCATCCTACCTCGGGGGAAAAGGGAATGGAGAGGAAGAATGTGGAGTTGGTCTGCTTGGGATCTTCCCCTCCCCTATCCTCCTTGCTGAGGAAGGAAGACTGAAAATTCCAGATCCCCAAGCCCTGCCCTCTAGCAAGGTCCATACCTATCCTATCAGTCTGGATAGGCAATGACCAGCCTTAACAATTAATCAGAGGAAATCTGGCCCTAACTTCTTTGCAGGTACCACAGCGGTTACTAATATCACCCAGTTTTTGTTTATCCTTGCCTGAAACACTTCAGGTGGAACACAGGTGATGCAAATTCCTACTGAATGCTAAAATGAATTTGAAAAGTTGTGATTCAAGAGTACTTTAAATACCAAGTCATCAGAAAATTGTTTTTAAGGAAAAAAAAAGTTCATTTCAAAATATTCTGAAAATAGTCTTGAATCAGCTTTTAACGACTTAGATTTATTTTTTTTCCCCACGTTATTTCTGTCTCTACAGTTCTTACAATATTTTATCCTGGAATTAAAACCTGTTGTGATATTATCTCATTTTCAGGAGAGTCCTGGTGAGAAGCATACGACAAACAGCAGTACCCCCAATCATTTCCAGATAACATACTTCATCCATCATAAATATTTAAAATTCAATCATTAATCAAAACAGCTGCATACTTCCTTCAAGTGATCAGCCACTAATAGCTTAGGAACTCTGATTTTAAAAAAAGAACACAACCCAACAACTGGTTTTCATAGACTTTCCCCTACCCAGCCCGTCTTTCTGTTTTGCAGAAGGGAGAATCACAGGATAGCTCTGTTTTTTAATAATCCTCCAACTAGCAGCCAAGTTAACTTGACAGTAAGAACTTCTTTCTAGGGACTGCTCCCATTTGTAGCTACCTTTTGGAGGCTGTATCTGGGTTTTCAACTAGGTACCTGACTGTAAGGAATGATGCTGTGAATGATGCTATGTTTTTTCTGGTCAGGGAACACTAGAGGAATTTTTTGTTGTGTTGTCGTGGTTTAGCCCCAGTCAGCAACTAAGCACTACCCAGCTGCTCGCTTACTGCCCCCCCCGCCCCGCCCCGGTGGGATAGGGGAGAGAATCAGAAGATGAAAAGTGAGAAAACTCCTGGGTTGAGATAAAGACAGTTCAATAGGTGAAGCAAAAGCCACGAGTGAAAGCAAAGCAAAGCAAAGCAGAACAAGGAATTCATTCACTCCTTCCCATGGGCAGGCAGGTGTTCAGCCATCTCCAAGAAAGCAGGGCTCCATCGCGCCTAACGGTTACTTGGGAAGACAAACGCCATCACTCCGAACGTTCCCCCTTCCTTCTTCTTCCCCCAGCTTTATATGCTGAGCATGACGTCATATGGTATGGAATATCCCTTTGGTCAGCTGGGGTCAGCTGTCCCGGCTGTGTCCCCTCCCGGCTTCTTGTGCACCTGGCAGAGCATGCGAAGCTGAAAAAGTCCTTGATCAGACTAAGAGCTACTGAGCAACAACTAAAACATCTCCACATTATCAACACTGTTTTTAACACCAATTCAAAACATAGCCCCGTTCTAGCTACTATGAAGAAAATTCTATCCCAGCCAAAACGAGGACATGTGTACATGTAACAATGAGGAGCAGAAAAGCTGAAAAATAGATTGTAGCCAAAGTTTAAAAAAAAAAAAAACTACACACCAAACTTTATCTTTTATTTTTAGACTGAAAACTGAAAATCTCTTTAAAAGAACCCCAAAACTCTGCCCTATGTGAGTACTTTAAATGCAGCGCAGTTAGTTTGTGAGAATGAAAGGTTCTTGGCTTTGCCTTAAATTCCAGTTTGCAGTCACTGTTATTTTAAACCTGAAGCTTATGCCTGGCAAATTTTGAGTGAAGCTCAGCAGTGGCAGCCGGATAAAACCATAGTGATGGGTTCTTGTCTTGGCTGTTTCTTGCTTGGCAAGGTAGAGTGTTGGTTTGTTCTTTTATTTATTACACATTGGCAATTGCATTTATAAGAAAATAACAGCTGATATTTATGCAATGTTTGAATAGATGTAGCTTGTTACAGTCAGATTTCATCCATTTGTACATTTTTTAAAAAATGTATGTGTGAGGCATCTGATGGTGTGACTCTGTCTACTCTAAGAGTACATTGGAATAGGGTTGAGGTTATCTGATATCCTGGATGGTGAAGAGACACAGAGACCATCCTACTGTTTTATGATGTGTGTGATTTTTATGTGTGATTTTAGCTATGATATCATGAGTCCTTATTTTTGCGCTGTTCAAATCCACAGCCTACATTCAGTCCCAAGATTCATGCAATATTCTTTAGTTTCAAGCCACATGGTGGGGTTAGTGAGGTATAAAGCAAACTAATGTCTGAAGTGACCCCTTATCTTCTGCATCCTCTCCTTCCAGAGAGGAACTTGATAAATTAGTGACACTGAGCAGGTCTGTACAAATAAAGACAACTTGATGTTTGCAGAGCAGTAAGGCTCTTTCCCTTCAGTTGTTTTTACCCCGTCATGAGCATTGTGGACCACCTGTTTCCCTCACCACAGGTCCATGTATGCCCCTGTCTGCTCTCCATGCGCACATGCACAGTATATTAATAGAGCTACAGGACTGCTAAGTCCTGTCCAAGACAAATGCAATATGGGTACTGTTTTGGGAGATAGTCTTGTTCGATGCCATTAGCTAGTACTGTGACTTGCAGATGTTTTAAAGTAATGCCCTAATAAACAGGTAGTAGAGATAAATGACTGCCATTTTCCCTTTTTTTTTTTGGGGGGGGGGTGCGGGGGGGACACGGGACACACAGACGCTGTTTTCCTTGGAAGTATTTTGGCATATATGACTAGAACATTTTTTTTGAAACTCTGGACCTGACTGGACATAGTTGGTTCCACAGACAAACACTACCTACTTCAGCTAAATAAAGTGATGTGGCTGATCGGAAAGAAATTTGATACTAGCATCCCACACAGACCTGATGAAGTGTCAGAACATCTTCATTTGTAAGCAGTCTGTCTTTGGAGACTATTGCATTCTGCCCTCCTTTTTTTCTATGGTTGATACAAGAAAGAGGCAGAAAGCAATACCTGACACTAGGTGGGAGTTTCTTGTTCTTCTGTATTGAGGCAGTCATGGTGATTGGCTGGGTTTTCTGTTTCAATCATTCCGATTTTTGTTTTGGGCTCCTCTTAGCATGTTACGCTGTTTGAATTGTATTTGAGTCTATGTATCTATGACAGTCTTAGGTAGTACCAGATAATAGCCTTGTTGCAAGTCACCTCGCTTGGGCTGGTTAACTGAATTTATTCATTTGAGGAATAAATCCTATGGTAGGTAGTTGGGGGTGAGGAGCCTAGCTAGTCACTTTTGGTTTGGCTTTCTGGTGTTGCGTACTCTTTCAGGTTTTTGGACTTTTTCCTCCTGCATGATATCCTCACTCACTTTTCCCCATAATCTACCTATCTTGTTAATTAGGTTATAGCCTGTTTTGCTTTTGGTGTAAGTGACCCATAATTGGATCGTGTTCCCAGAGATAAACTACAAGCACTGTATCCCTGGTTTTACCACCTGATTTGGCCACATGTGATAGTAGCTTCTCCAGCCACCCCAGCATGGTCTAGGCCTTAAATGAAGAGAAAGAACCATCTTCTACAATTTTGGGGTCCCACTTGATCAAACTTCCTGAAGCTTTCGTTGCTTCCTGGCAGTCTTGGCAAGTTTGGTTGTTTTTTTTTTTTTTTCTCCTGCTTTGTCTTCAGACACCATTGCTGGTGTTCTGTTACATCAAGCTCTACTTGATGTCTGAATCTTACACAGGTGCAAAAAGAATTGTCCCAAATTCTACTCTGATTCACAAAGGCTGTGCTCTCAAGGGTGGTGTACCTTTGTTCGCAACACTAGAGTTATTCCTCCTCCTGCTCTTTTATGTATTGCCTCCTCAGTGGTCCCAGTTTTCTGTTGACCAGATTTTATTTAAGCCAGATCAGTTCCTTGCCTCAGTAGGCTAAGTGCCTGTGCTGGGACAAGTAAAGCAGGAAGAAGAGCAAGCAATAAGGGGAGTGTGGAGGAAACATAAGGAAATACTAGCACTAGGGAGAGCAGTCACCAAAGACTACCTATTGTGAATTATGGCCTAAACATCTGTCTTGTAGCAGCTTTAGCCCTGCTCAAGAATCATCTGCCCAATTCCCAGATTTGGAGTCAACAAGCAGCAAGTGCTTCTTAAGATGCTGTTCTCCAGTGTAATTCAGCTGTTTTTTCTCACATAGTGTTTCCACAGGAAGTATTGTGCGTGGCACCACATTGCTCTCATTTGTACAGGAGTGAATGAAGTCCACCCAGTGAGGATGGGAGGGAATCAGAGAAGGACTTCTGTTGCTGCAACATGAAAAATGGTTACCCAGCAGTTGCTTAGTGGTGTCTGCTTACATGGTTACTCCTAGTCTGAGACAAAAGGAAGTAATTAGTCTTATTTTTCAGTAATTGGAACAGCAGCTGAAAAAACATATTTCTCTTTCACATCTTATGAAATCATACAATAAGTATAGACTTCAGGTTTGTAGTTTTGCCTGTTTGGCTTTCTTTAGAGGAAGAGCTAAACCTTTTGTTTCAGGTCTCAAATTGACAGAAACAGACATTTTTAAAGCATTAATATCAGACTAAGAAGAAGTCCAGTTAGTGTGGCACTAGAAAAATTGATGTGCTATGTGCTACTCAAACCAGCAGAGTTGTGTAGTATTTATCCTGCACAATGGCACAGTGCTTCAATTATGGCCTTTGAGTAATACTCTAATGCAAATAATGATAGCAGTACATTTTTTAAAATGGATGCTGGCACAGAATTTGAACAACTCTTTATAATTCCTACCTGAGGGTCAATTTAGGATGATTCCTTATCCAGTGAAGGACTATCCACTATGAATGAAGATTGCCAATTCATTTTCCTTGCTTCCCCTAGACGAAAACACTCGAGAGTTAGGAAACACATTTGGCATATGTCTGCAAAATACTCTTACTACATCTCAAACAGAAATCCTTCAATTTTCAAAGACTTTGCCAAGTTGCAAACTTTAAGTTTGCAACATAGGTGTAGGCGTGAAATATAGAATCAGAAGGTAATTCAAGCAAAACTACACACTTCCCCAAAAAGTAGGAGTAGGCATTAGCTCTTCATTCCTTCATGAGGTGCTGAAGTTCCAGGAGCTTCTCATTTGTAAATCTATCAAGAACTAGATTTCCATTTATTAAATTAAACTAATCTCTGTTTTCAGTTCCACAGCATTTAGAACAAGATGCTTTGAGGCATTCTGTATGCAGATGTCCATGGAGGTAACCCTATTCTATCTGAACTCATCCTTTACATAGAGAAATAATACAGGGGCTGGAGAGGGGAGACACAGAACCAACCCTCTCAGCACAACAGTGGGACTTCTGGGAAATTTGCTTTAAACCCCAGGCAAGTTCTCTGCCGACTAGATGGCACAGGACTATTCTTAGGAATTCGATGGTTGAAAAAAGAAATATGTTGGCTCTTCATGTAAAGGCTTTTCTGTCTATATTGGTGCAACTGTGAAGTGAAATTTAGTTAGATTTTATCTAACTGGCATGTTGTTGTTCGCCCCAGGAGAGCTGTTGAGGGTGGAGTCTACCAGTACTGGTGTAAAATAGCCTTAACTTCACTATCCCCTGTGAATAGTAACTGCCTAAATGGGGAAACCATTTCCACTGGTGTTTTTTATGTGGAGCTGATGATGTAGAAAGTGTGAAAAAATTCAGAAATAGAATAAAGGCACTGGAAGGAAATCAACTGAAGTTGACACAGCTTTCTGGGACTAAAATGTAAGAAAGGGGAGTAGCTAAGGTCAAAGCAAGGCGGTCTGAAAGAGGGAAAGGTTCTTCCAATTCCTTCCTGATCAACAAAATCCTGAGCCTTCTTTGCTTGCAGAAAGGTCTGTATGATTCCTGCACACACTTGACCTAAGAAGATTTGTGAAAAGCCAAATAGTGCCCTCCACTTTGGCAGAAGGGGCTGCTGGAATAGAAGCCAGGGTGACTGTTACAGCAGCATAACAAAACTAGCTGCATTCCTTTAAAAACAAACAAACCAACCAAACAAACAAAAAAAACCCCACAACTTTTTTGCCTCATGAATTGTAGCAAAATCCTGTAGCAATCAAGTTGGTAATGTATTTGCTGCCTCATGTTGCCTATATAGTAAAATATTTATAACATTTGTAACGGATTGGATGAAAATTGTGTGTCAAGTGGCACTGCAGTTTCCACAACTGCCAACTCCAATAGGTCTGATTTGCAGGCTGGTGCAGAAGACAAGCGAATTCCTTGTGCAGTGTCGGATTTAATTTTAGACTCCATGCTGCTCTTGTTCTATATCTTCATAGTTTGTTTTCATCATCATGTAGATCTTTGTAATATGGTAGCCACTGAATGGGGGAGGAGGGCTCTGGCATATGTCCAGATATCATCTAGCACAGTTCTAGGTAGCACCATATGCAGATTTTTCTGAAGAGACAACAATGAATGGTCCAAGGGCTCTACCCGTGCCAGAATGTGGATAACTGAGATTTCCTATAGTTACAAGTTTAATGTTTCTTCAGTTAAAATTATTTTAGCAGAGATTCATAGGTAGCTGGTAAATTCTCCAGATATAAACTCCCAGTAGCGATAATTTCTGCCAATTTTCATCCTTCCTGGTAAAGAGACATAATGCTCAAAATCAACATTTAGTATTGAAGTGTAATCTCTTACCAGGAACTGGAACGAACGTGTGTCTCAACCTCTTCCTGCTTGTCTCATGGCACTGTGGCAGATATACTCAGTGATTGAAGATGAGCAGTTGCCTGTTAACATTGACTATTCTGCCAGCTGGAGGCCAACACTGAGCTTCACAGTGATAGAAAATATTACAGGGGAAAGCAGTGGTGACCAAATGGTGAGAATGCTAATAATGTCCAGACCCCTGTTCAGTCTGGTTGACAGCTGAACATGGGACAGAGCTTGTACTAGCAGAATTGTTGACTAATTCTCACCATGCCATCAGCAGAGAGATTTCTGTGTATTTTTAATTATATCTCTCAGCTGTTTTGCGTGCAGCTGCTGATACACTGCTTTGGAAAAGGCTATGGGCACTAACAAGAAAAGATGTGCTACATGAAAGTGGCTTGGCTTGTAACGTAATCAGGATCTAGAGTTAGATTATGGATATATGGTTTGAAGTACTCAGGCATTCTCCTGTGAGGCACTCTGTACTCTGTCAGGGATGTCTTCTGCTTACCATAAGACAGGCAAAGCATCGCTTTTGTTCAGATCTCTAGGTAAGCCATTGGGATAGTTATATAGCTTCAAAAATGCATATTAAGTTGAATTTGCTTTCTAAGTACCATGGATAAGCAGCTCAGTGAATAATTTTCACTGTGATTAAACAATGTTTAGAGGGGAAGAGATGCTGAAAACAGCACATATACTGTTGAATCTGATCTACTAATGGTAAAAGACTGCTGCCTTACAGATTCATCAAGGCATTAAATGTAGGTAAAAAATCTTTCACTCTAAAGACATTGAAATCAGAACTTGCCATATTTATTTTGCAATATTATCTGTTTAGTCATAACAAGATTCTCACATGGGAAGTTTGTGATGCGAATGTAAATGTTACCTTTAAAAGACACTTTATGATTCAGGAAACTAGCCTGTCTACATAGAGAAAAATTTATCTCATGAATGATCTCCCCAGCTATTTAATAAATGGAGAACTGGTATTTCTGAACTTTAAGAATACAGATTAAGTAAGGAATTTAGGACTACGAAGGATATGAAATGCATTACATGCCTAATTAAAAATAATAGTGACAAATTCTGAAAGGAAAATTGGATCATAACAATGGGACATTCCTTGTAGGAGGGAAAGAAATTACCTTTTCCTTTTAGATGCACAGCATGGTTTCAGACCTGTAAGCCAGACTGCTGAAATACAAATTTAGATACACAGACATTGACAGAGATGACAGATTTTCGCATCTGGAAAACTGGATAACAACAACAATTCAGTTCATGTAGAAGGATGAAAATTATACTTTCACTTCTGATGCATGGCGTGAACTCCAGATGAGCAGATAAAAATTTCAGTTTGTATGAGTCGACTATTTAAAAAAAAAAGGAAAAAGAAAAAAGAAATACTAGCTTGGAGAAACTGCCTTTTGGTGAGTTCTAAAAGAATTCTTATGATATATCTAGATTTTTTTCCTGTGCTGCTTGCAACATACATCATCTATAGTGGAGTAAGTGATGAAGTACCATCTGACTGAATGCTAATGTTTTTGAGCTATCAAGCAGTAGATTATCCAATTTGTTGTATACACTGCACATGTGCACCTGCTAATTTGAAATGCTGATGCACCAGAGAGAATCTAGGCTGCCCAAGGAGTCAGCTCTGACCCATTTCTTTGATATATGACTTGTTCTATCTTTGATATTAGCAAAGAAGTTTTCTATCTACTTGTAGTTTGAGCAATAATAGCTTAAGGCTTGAACACTACCTATGACTTCCACTCTATTGTGAGAATCCGTATACCACACAAACTCAAAACACAGGGAATATATAGACTTCAAAGGAAAAAGAAGTAAGAAAATAGGAGAAGCATCTTTTCCCCACTCCTCCGAGGTTAGAACAAAAAGCAATCTACTAAAGATAAGCTCACAAAAAATGTCAGACTTTGTATATTTAGAATAGAAAAAATGTGACATTTTCCCCAGATTAAAACATGTTAATGGGGAAAAATTGCAGCCGTAATAAATATTGTATGAACAGCTGCCAAGTAACAAAGCCTTGACAAACTCAGGAGAACAAGGAACTTTACTTTTATTTTTGTATTTTATTCTATCTACTCTTTCTGTGTATGCAGAACTCTTCAATGTCAGTAGGAGTTTGGCATAAAGGGCAGATTAACTTAGACATCACATTGATACATGTCTTCTAGAACAGTATGTGGCCCCGTGGTGCTGTTATAATAAGATACTACAGTTTTGTGACCTCATGTGAGAACCTATGTAGCCAAGGGTGATTCCTACACACACCTTTATAATTTAAATTTTTTTAATGGCTGACAGACCAAACAAACTGGAAAAAAATGCCCTGGAATTTACTGCCAATAATGATTAATCCTTTAAGAAGTAGCTTAAAAATATGTATCAATTTTGAAAGAAAAAGGTGTTAGCATATATGAAGTATTATTGAGACTCATTAAAAGAGGTCAGACTTTGCAGAAAGATTTAAAAAATAAACCCTCTGAATTATTTCAGCACCGTACATTCAACTGTGTCTCATAAAAGCAGAAAATCAGGACTAACGCTTTGGACATTGGAATGTGGATAGGGATAACTGACATACCGTATATGGGATATTAAAACCCCTTTGCCTTACTGGAGTTTCAAGCTGGTTCCCTTTCCATGGGTGTGAGCATGCTATATCACTGGCGGAGTTCAGCAGGCTGAGCACGTGGTCTGAAAAGGGAGTATCAGGTCTGCTCATGATTTGGGCATGTGCAGGTTAGTAAAATAGTCTGGGACATGCAAAAAGCAGGCTTGTTGAAGGTTTGGACACAGATGTTTTGCAAGCATTCGGAATGCCACAGCTGTGGAATCTGCAGGGTTACCTGCTGGTTTGTCCACTCTTGCTTGAATGCCCTTTCTCCCAGGTGATGAACCTCTTCCAGGGTGTGACTATGTGCATCAGGGTGCCTTGTTCAGGTCTAAAAATTTGAGACTTGTTTGGGGTTTGTGTGTTTTCTCTGGCCACAGAAGATGGCAGCTTTGACTCTTTCTTTCCTAGTACATCTTCAATAATAGATAAAGTTGTTAGCTGTGGGGCCTCACAGCTTAGCTGCTCAAGAGTAAGTGTTCATCACGCAAATGTTTCAATAGGATAAACATCTTTTTTCTCTCAAGTTCCTTGGTGAGGCTATAGGTTTCTCATTTACTCTTGAGGCCATGCTTCCTCTCTTTCCATAGATTTCTGGCTTGAAAATTGCTTCATATTCATTCATGAAACTCTCATCCATAAATCCAGCAGACCTGTTGTACAGGAGGCTCTACAAGTTTGTGGAACAGAAATTCTTGGAAGGATGTTAAACACAGAGAAACTGCTCTAGCTCAGGAAACCCCCAAGCTGCAAATAGCTGGAGACTCAGTTGCCATAAGAGTACTCCAAAGAAGCATCACATATGCTTGTTCTGCATTTATACTTTCCCTTAGGGACTTGCTTTTGGTCACTGTTAAAAGCAGGATGCTGTGCGACGTGGGTCTTTGGACGAGGTGCAGTCGCTGTATGATCAGTTATCTCTGCTGCAATAATTCCTCTTGCATCCTCCCACCATGTTCAAATAAATTTCAAGGCAAAACATGCGGAAGGCAAAGCAACTATTCAAAAGTGAATTTTCAGGAAGACGCAAATGTAGCTGTCTAACTTTTAAGTTGGACAGAGGCAGTTTTGCAATGATGGCAAGAAGCAATGCTATTAATCAAAATAAATTTAAGGCTATTCTTCCTATTCTGTGCCTTATTCTTATAAAAATATACTCACCTGTTATTTTCATCTGAATCCTGATTACATTTATAAGAGTTGCAATATTTTGCTTGAAAGCTCTAAGATACAGGTGATTCTTAAGAAGTTTTCTTGCTTTTCAGTAATTTGCCTTTTGCTTTGTCCCTTATAAGAGCTATTCTTAAGTTGTGCTTTAACCAAAAGCTAACTAAAAATGCACATTTTCAAAGCAGTGAGCTACAAAATGCAGTAATCCACTGATTAGAAAATAATGAAGATATGGAGGTTCAGTTTGAAGGCATAAAGAATTTGCAAACAGAACAATGAGTATATTAGGGTAGTATAGTAAGATACAGAAATTTAATTTCAGACATATAAAAGGTCAGCTAATTTTTAGTTTTCTTTATCTAAGGTAGGATAGGGGAGTTGAAGGAGAGAAGACAAGTGGCATAAAGATTATTTATTCTTCCCAGGAGTATGTTTCTATAACTGTTCCCAAAATGTGTGGAAGTACTGTATTCTATATAGCTGTTACTAGAAAAACTAACTTTTGTCCTGATACTTGGTAAGTGGTGATATCCACAGTGGTCTGAACTGCCCACTGTTTTCTTCTGCACAGTGAACTTGCAATCTGCATTTAAGAATCCACTGTCTTTCTGAATTAAACGTGTAGTAGTCTGCTCACTGAAATGTAAAGCCATCATAATAGTCTTAAAACCCAGATGATCCGGATTCACACCAGAATGGCTGACCAGAGCAATTGTAACAGCAGTGCTCCTGTGAGTGAGGAGTAGCATAATTCTGCTAGTTCTATCCATAAAGCTGGATGAATCTGCAATGTCGCTGTCCACTTCCCTACTAGAAAGCGATCTGTCTTGCTCTCTGATCCTTATTTCTTTAGTGTACTGACACATACACTTCTCAAAATACCCTGTCAAAAACCTAGAGCAGTCCCCAGAGCTGAATTTCAAAGTCTGTCTGTAAACACAGCCACCTCTCCAACATGGAGAGCCAAATTAGTCTCTGTGTATGACAGATCATTTGCATTGTCTTAATAGTGAGTAATTTCTGTAAGCAGGGATTCAATCTTGCTATAGAAAATGTGTGTAAGTTTCACAGACCTCTGCTTGGTGATTTTTATTTTCCTTCTGTTGGTGCATAATGTAAAGTGGTGAAGAACAGACTGGAACAGGAAGAATTTACAGAAGAGTTGGAATCTGAAATACGGATAACTTTCTGTTCTGTAGTTCAGCTTGTTACCCAAACACAGAAACATTAAAAAGCTGCAATTACAGCTGCAAAGATAAAATGGGAAAGAGGAAAGTGGGGGAAGAGAGAGAGAGAAACTAAGCAGCACAGGCAAGGGAGCAAAGCCTTTTGATACTGTATTTTCAGACTCAAAACTTAGATTAATGAGGACTGAGCTTCTTAGATTGCTTTGGAGTACTGCACATGAACTTGATCTGAAAGAAGAAGGACACTTTCAATGTAACCTTCACTCTACAGTTCTGAACAAGCTGCTTGCTAATAATGTAGAAAACTTCAAACCGTCTCTAAATATTAGAGCATCAAGCCAAACAAAGAATGACTTATTAAGGTGTTAGCACAATGTGAATGACCTCCTTGATCTGACATTTGTTTGGCATAAGAAACACCTCCAGCAGGTGTTTAGTAGTTAGAACTATTTTAGAAGACTTTTCTGTGGAAGTAAGCTGCTAGATCGTTTAAACAACATACAACAGGCTTTCTGCCCACACAGGTAGCAGCAAACTAATTTATATGATATGTGTGTATATGAAAAAGGAGGTGCTTCTTTCTGTCAGAAGTGCAGATGCAGGGCTCTTCTCTCCTGGCTCCCTCACTTCCTGGACAGTGTGGGGGTAATGTGTTCTCCTCTGTACCTCATTTCTCCTACCTGCAAATTGGTGGGGTTTTGGGGGTTTTGTATGTGTGTATGTGTTGTTTTTTTTTTAACATCACGTTGGTTTTAAAATTCGTCTGTTGTCTCTGAAACGTTTTGAGCATCCCACTGAGAATATAGGGCCAGTTGTACTGTTTAAGGACAAAAAACAGCCTGTCCTTGCCTGAAGAGCATTCTTGCCCAAAGTGATACTTTCTTTCCTATGTCAGGAGGATGACACAGCATAACCTTTGTCTTGCCAGAAAGAAACTTGCCAAGGGGCGTAGTTTAGAGTGTAGGAAATGTATTTAGCTACGATGACTTCAGATTTGGAATTATCCTTCAGTGTCTCTGCAGAGGGGAATAAGCCTACCACTACTGTGCTCGGAGGAAGGGGTAAGACCCTGTGTTAGATCAGCTACTCTCATCCCACTGACATCCCACAGTGGATGCCAGGCTGCTAGTGACTGGGAAGGCAGAATGGTTTTCACTTTGACCTGAAAATCCGCTGTGGACCCAAGAAACCCTTTCTGATTAGCATGTCTTTTGAACTCGATACATTCCTATGAAAGCTGTCTTTGGTTTTTGACCAATCCATTGCATTTGCATTTCCTGATGAGAAAACTAGAACTGATCAGGAATTTTCATAAGTCTAGGTGTCCTGTACTTTGTCAAACCCTTAAAAAAGGAAATGGGAAGGAAGAGGATGGATACACCTTGAATCCATTTAGTTTGCTGTCTTGATCAGAACATGCCTTTAATGAACAGCTCGCTGGAGTCTGGTGTCTCACAGGTTTTGCCAGTACCCTTGGGGCTGTGCTGTTGCCTGACATATTTGCATATGAAAGAATTTCAGTATTCCAGTAACACAGTAGATTTTCCTCTCTGGCAGAAGAAAGAGCAGAATGCAGTTCACAAAATTCCATGCACTGTAGCTATGGTACTTCCTTGAATTGAGTTCCATGTCCAAAAGCTATATTACTAGGGTAAGTACTACTATAGTCTCATTTCTGCTATAACTGGCTTGGTACTGTTCCAGTGGTGGTACGATTTAACTTTTCCGAGTGTGTTTATAAGGAGATCTGCTTTGACATACCTGATTTTCCTGGATTTATTTTATATTGTAGGCTCTTAAAGAGGGGGAAGAAGCACTGCTCCTTCAATTAATAAATATTTTTCAAGATAAAATTTCAAGTGACAAATCCCATTCTTTTTTAAAAATGGTGAGTGGTGAAATGTCTTCAAAATAGGAGGGGAAATGAGAGTCTTTTTCTCCCTGTAAAAAAGTGAAATGAAAACAAGCTGCAGCACAAAACAAATGTTGTTTGTGCTGCCACATGAAGTGTACCTGTTTCACAGAAAGTTCATGCATGTTTAATCTTTTAAAAATCTCGCTCAGGAACAGGGCTATTAGGAAATCTGTAGAAAACATTTGTCTTCACATTCCTCATTAAGAAGGATGGGATGAAGCACTTGGGAAATCTCAGAGAAAGTGACACTGAGAATGCCACAAGTGACAAACCAATCCTTCCAAACCGATGCGGAAAATTCATTTGCAAAAGTTCATTCTGGTATTGAGAATTCAGCCCTGAGTTTCCAACAATTTTTGACAATTTTGATGGGGTCCTTAAATGTCACTTAATGACGCTATGAAAGGACTTTGTCTCCATGTGAAAATGAGAACTGTCAGGATTTGAAAGAGCCATGAACTGTATGGCTTTCTAGCTCGGTTACACACCTCTGTTTGGGACAGCAGGAAACTCATATTGTCATCAGCATTCTGCATCTGAATAATTCCACTAAATAACATAAAATAATTTCAGCTACAAAGCTTTAAATAGTGTGGGTAGTATAGTATATGTAATATAAGGTTTGTCTGTCAAATTGGATGTTATCTATTCCCAGAGAGAGAGTAACCCCTGTTTAGGTAAGGTCACTTGACAGTAAAGAGCTAATATCAACATCTCTTGCAAATCCCATGCTGGTGTCATGTAAAACAGAACGCCAAGGTATGCCTGTCTCACACATCCTTTCTTCCTTAGTGTATCCCCTATGGCATGATTTACTGCTTTACCCATGTGATTTCCAAGAGGGCTTTTTGCCCCTTTTGCCCACACACCTCTGCCTGTAGCTGAACAGCTGGCTCTTGAAATAGCTGGTGTCTCATTTGTAAGTCCAAACATTACCTGTGTCAAAATGTCTGGTTCATGAGAACCATCAGAAATGTAAAAGGCCCCATCCAAATTGGTAACCTTTTCTACTTGAAGATGAGGTGGTTTTTGCTTGAATCCCTCAGCCTGTTAAGTGGAAGAGGATTCTTAGAGCCTTACAAACTGAGCCCATTGGCCACATCAGCTTAAAGCTGGAGCTGCAATTACAGATAAAAATAAAGAAGTGACTGGGGAAGGAGGAGGGCAGGTGAAATGTTACATATGTAGTACTGAAACAGAAAAGCATAGAATCAGTACATGGCAAAAGTTTTTAACAATCATAGAATCATAGAATCATAGAATTATTAAGGTTGGAAAAGACCTCTAGGATCATCAAGTCCAACCATCAACCCAACACTACCGTGTCCCCTAAACCATGCCCTGAAATGCCATGTCTACATGTTTTTTGAACTCCTCCAGGGATGGTGACTCCACCACCTCCCTGGGCAGCCTGTTCCAGTGCCTGACCACTCTTTCAGTGAAGAAATTGTTCCTAATATCCAATCAAACCTCCTGTGGCACAGCTTGAGGCCATTTCCTCGCGTCCTATCGCTAGTAACTTGGGAGAAGAGACCAACACCCACCTCACTACAACCTCCTTTCAGGTAGTTGTAGAGGGCAATAAGGTCTCCCCTCAGCCTCCTCTTCTCCAGACTAAACAATCCCAGTTCCCTCAACCTCTCCTCATAAGACCTGCTCTCCAGACCCTTCACCAGCTTCGTTGCCCTTCTCTGGACACGCTCCAGCACCTCAATGTCCTTCTTGTCCTGAGGGGCCCAAAACGGAACACAGTATTCAGGGTAAGGCCTCACCAGTGCCGAGTACAGGGGGACGATCACTTCCCTACTCCTGCTGGCCACACTATTCCTGATACAAGCCAGGATGCGGTTGGCCTTCCTGGCCACCTGGGCACACTGCTGGCTCATGTTCAGCCGGCTGTCAGCCAGCACCCCCAGGTCCTCCTCAGCTGGGCAGCTCTCCAGCCACTCTTCCCCAAGCCTGTTGTGTTGCATGGGGTTGTTGTGACTGAAGTGCAGGACCCAGCACTTGACCTTGTTAAACTTCATACAATTGACCTCGGCCCATCGATCCAGCCTGCCCAGATCTCTCTGCAGAGCCTTCCTACCCTTGAACAGATTGACACTCCCACCCAATTTGGTGTCATCTGCAAACTTAGTGAGGGTGCACTCGATCCCCTCATCCACATCATTGATAAAGATATTAAACCAGACTTGCCCCAACACTGAGCCCTGGGGAACACCACTCATGACTGGCCACCAACTGGATTTAGCTCCATTCACCACAACTCTCTGGGCTCGGCCATCCAGCCCGTTTTTAACTCAGCGAGGAGTACACCTGTCTAAGCCATGAGCCACCAGCTTCTCTAGGAGGATGCTGTGGGAGACAGTGTCAAAGGCCTTGCTAAAGGCCAGGCAGACAACATCACAGCCTTTCCCTCATCCACTAGGCGGGTCACCTGGTCATAGAAGGAGATCAGGTTGGCCAGGCAGAACCTGCCTTTCATGAAGCCACGCTGGCTGGGCCTGATCCCCTGGTTGTCTTGCTTCTGCCTGGTGAGCTCGCTCAAGATGTATCGCTCCATAATCTTCCCCAGTACCAAGGTTAGCCTGACAGGCCTGTAGTTCCCCAGATCCTCCTGCTGGCCCTTCCTGTAGATGGGCATCATGTCGGCAAGGCTCCAGTTGTCTGGGACATCCCCTGTTAACTAGGACTGCTGATAAATAATGGAGAGTGGCTTGGCAAGCTCCTCTGCCAGCTCCCTCAGTACTCTCTGTACTCAATTCACGTGACAAATATCTTGATTGATCCATTCTTGGCATGGAGGACTGCATCTGAATGAAGTCTCAGGCTCTGAGATGCCTCCCAACACTTGCAGTCATCTTGTTATCGTTAAGTGTCCTTAGTTTCCTGCATGCTGCACTTGTTCTTTTATACCATGATCACAAACTTTCCCAAAACATTGCGTGTGGCAAAGTGGCAGTCATTATTCCCACAGCTTCCGTCTTAAAAGCATGAAAATTATTTTTATTTTGCTAACAGAAAAACTTGAGGTACAGGGGCAGGAGATTGATGAAAGAAACCTGTAGCAGAGGCCACAGAGATTGAAGTCCATGAAATCACTGGTGTTGGATGAATACAAAAATCTGTTTCTAGCAGTAATGCTCAGGCTGATTTAGCAATGTGTGTAACTGTCCATTAGTGAAGCTGCTATCTACTTGCCCATGGCTGAAGGCTGTCCTAGGCCAGGTTTGGAAATACCTTACTTGAGAAATCTATTTTTTTTTCCCAGCACTGTATCTCAGTCTGTTTGAATTTTGTGAAGTTCTTGGCCATCACTGTCTAGAAATAGGCTGTACAACCTAATTGTAAACCGAAAAGAAAATTATTCTCCTCTAACCATTTTCAAGAAATATATTTCTAACAAGAAGTCTTCTTATCAGGCTTCTGTTTACTATTGTCAAAATACTCAGGCCTCTTTGCATTTAAGTTGTCTGCAGATTAAAAATCCCCACTCTTCCAGCTCCATATATAGCGAGGATTTTCGAATGCTTCTGATCATTCTTAGTGTTCGCCACTCATAAAGCACTCCATCATGTCTTTGTACTTCTTTTTGAAGTGAAAAAAGCCAATCCAATAAGGGAAATTAGTTTTCTGAATTACAGGCACGGAATCAAAATTATTTTCCCAATTTATTTTCTGTATAATGTATTTTGCATCTTAGGGTTTGTTATTATTTTTTGTTTGGGATTGTGTCTTCATTCAGTTGTCTGCAATGATGTATGTGTCTGTCCTGATGTAATGTGGAGCCTGTAAGATGCTGGTGTGGTTCAGATTATTCCTTCCAGTGTAGAGTATTTGGCATTTAATTGCATTTGGATCTCACTTTTGACAATGTTGATTGCTCACCAGGCTCACTCTTAAGAACTTCATAGCCTCTCTGTCATGATTAACCTGAATATTTCATGTAATCTGTGTATTTTGTAACTGTACAGCTCCATTCACTTTTGACGTATCAGAGGGAATCTGGGTAGGAGCAGAATATTTGAACATATTGGAAACCACATTAGGAACTAAGTTATCAAGTTGGTGCTTCTTAGCTGTATATGGAGGAGCAGATCCATTTCTGTAATTTGAATTTAAAGTTAAACCTAGGATATAAGATTTCACTGTCCAAACGTCATTGCTGAGTTGCAGCTCAAAGAATAGTTGGGGCTATAATGGCAGCTTTTCTGTACTTTATATATTATGATTTTATAGAATAGAGTTTTAAAGAAGTGATTCAAAGTGTCATGAACATTGACATTATTCCATAGCATTCCGTGTTGTTTTTCTCAGGGCATTAAGAGGGAGGATGTATTATTGTTTTATTTGTAAATGATGATGCTACATCACTCATTTCCTGCTTTTCTGTAGTTCTTTTGAGACTCTCTTTTTCAGCTTGTGAACAGTCTGTGGTGTATTTAAATTGATGCGAGTAAAGGAATTGGATTTGTGAGACTTATTTAAAACTCTTTCACTTTCCAGTTGAAGTCCAGTAAGACAAGTGTTTAAGATCATATTCATAGTATCAAAATGGCAAAGAATAAAAGCTAATTAAAAGGCCTGATGTGACTCCCAGGGAAGTCAAGAGAAGTGCTTGTGCCTTTTTCAGTCAGAGTCAAATCAGGTGTTCAGCTCATTGGCTGAAAGTCAGTGGTTATTTGGAAGTTAGAGAAATAAATAAATTTTAAAAAAATCTGCAAACAAAATAAATGAAATATTTTGGTGACATCTTGATTCTAAGTTTTTCTACCTAAAAGCATTGACCTGGTTTTGTTTGATTCCCTTCATTGTTCCATATTTTTTTGGTTTCATAAACCAAAACATTAGAATCAGAGCATCTAGTCATATGAAGATCATGTTACAGTAGAGGTACCCTTAATTGTACAGAAAACAAAGAGCAATGATTTCGTTTTAATGCTGCTTGTATTATAAACTCCAAGGACAATCTTTGTGACTCCAGCTGGGAGAAAGAAAGGTTACAACTGCATTCACTTTTCACTGAACTTGAAAGTGTAACTTCCTTCTGTGAATCCCTCCATGTTTTGGTGTATTTCATCTATTAGTATATGTCTAATAACACCTGAATAGTGTTTTTAATAACTGAAATAGTACTTTGTAGATAATTAGGAGGCGTGAGAGGAAAATGTAGCTACTCATAGAAACATGAACCCTATGTAACAGTCATACATATTAAACCTAGGTTAATGCCTGGCTTTACCTTTTTCCCTGAAATAGGTTGCCTTAAAATTTCTCTTACAGTGGTTGCAAGGATTCCTGTATCCTTGATGGCCACAGAACAAAATATATGCTTATAAAGCTTGAATGGACAATCAAAACATGTTCCTCTTCACAAAGAAAGAGCATGTACGCTACCAGACATAAGGGAAACAGGAAAGGAAAAGATAGTGTGTCTGCATCTATTGAGATACTGCTCACATTCAGATTATACAATTATCGTGTAGTTTAAACATGACGAGGTTTGCAGGCCTATCTTTTATTATACCAGCTAGCATAGCTGGAAGAGAAATAGGGCTTTTGTGCCAAAACCTTCTAGGTTTCAAGGTCTTCTAGTTAGTCTAGTAGAAGATAGTACCTCTGCCTGTGTCATTGCTGTGCTTTACTAAGGAAAACATACTAACATGTTGCTGGACTTCAGAATTCTAGAGGAGCTGGTTTTGCTTTATGTCAGTCATCACAGATTTGCTAGGGGCGTGTGCATCAGGAAGCATCACTTTGATTTAGTGAATGCAATGAATCAAATAATTCAGTCTGTGATTCACTGAAATGTTCAAAATGGAAATATATGAACAAGGATCCCATATGAACTACTGTGATATACATAGCGGGTTTATCACCTTGGACTGTGTGCTTTTTGTGAACTATTAAGACTACCTAAAATCCTCGAGGAAGTCAACACTCGCATGGTGAAAGTATTGGTTTCAACAGAGTTGTGGGAAGCCAATGCAGTGTGGATCTCTCAGAGTAGCACAGATACTGTTTCTATTGGTTAATAGTATCGAGAGAGCAGCTATTCCCCAGCTCATGTTATATAGTACCCAATTTCTTCCAGGTGTAGTCTTACAACTTTCACAGGTTTTGACTAGAATCAAGTGTTCAGGTTTGCCTTTCCTGCTTTGGAGGTATAAAGTGTCTGTCAGAGTAGTTCTTCCTTACATTTGTCACATGAGACCTGGAGCTAAAATCCTAAACTTTGTCTGTACGTACCCAACAGGTCACATAGCTAACAGCAGGCCATGATAGCATGTGTATGACCATGGCTCAGACCCTCCTCCCCCTCTTCCTCTACTTCCTCTCCATATTCTACCTGATCATCTCCCCATGCCCTCTCCCTCCTTCCCTCCCTCCTTCCTCCCCTTCCTACCGCCCTGCAAGTTGCTTTTCTCAGGACCTTGCAGGGAAATACTGTGGTCTAAAAAGCTTGAGTGAGTTGTGAAAAGCTTTTTATTACCTGCCAGAAGTCACTTGTCTTTGCAACTCTTGCATGCTCCTCTGGTTATTTTTACTTGCAGAGTGTTTTTTCCCCCATTCTTCAGCTGCCGGGCAAGATGGCGTTCATTTGGCTTCAGTTCTGACAAAAGATAAATGAGCTTTGGGCCCTTAGTGATTCACTCTGGCTGCCAGGGGGTTCCAAAATAGCAAACTATTTTTCATAACTGCAATGTGATATGAAGTGAGTTGCAGCAGGTGCTCTAACATATACTACAGCCGTCTGTGGAGTGGGGAATTCATTAAGTTTCCTCATTTGTCCAAAAAAAGTCACCTTTCTGAGTGGCTAGCATTCTGTCTTTGCCAGCTGAAGGTACGGTCTCCTGAAGCTAGGAAAAGAGTGGGTTTTTCGATTGTGTAGCAAGTACATATGGAAATGGTACTGAGAGGTTAACTTGTTCATCTTGTGAAGAATCATTCTCATTTGGTAGATCCATCATTTACTTTTCCATTCAGTGTAATTTGTTTTGCTGTTTCTCTCAGGGATGCAGACAGCCTGGATCCATGTTTTTTTGGCCTGTATCTTATGTGTAACTGCATTGTAATGTCTTTTGAATTTATAGATTGCTGAAAGTAGAACTTTTAATTGTAGTGCAGGAATAAAATCAAGTATCTACGAACTGACAGTGTGCTTTTGATAGAAAGCTTCCTTTCTTGGATCCACTGTGAAGAAATCAAGTATGCCAGCTAATCCGATGATTCAATGTGCTCTGTCAATTTTTGTCTAAGATCCTGTAACAATATCTGTTTTCTAGTAGAAGATAAGAATAAATGCTCAAAGGTATCAAATCATGTCAGAGCCATGCAAACTTCTGGGTAGAACCATAGAAGAATTTGGAGGAACAGGCTTATTGCTGATACCAAAGTGTGGAAGTGACAGTCGTCTATAAGCAGTGGCCGCAGCGGGGGCTTTCTCTAGGAGAGTGCATGCTGCTCTGCGTGCTTCCAGCAGCTCAGTGCCACTAGGGAGGGAAGCAGAGGATGCTCCTTTGGTAGTTTTAGCCACCACCTCTCATTCCTTAGTGGGAAAGGAATTGAGCTGGTGACCACTGAAGGGGTCACTCTAAGAAAATGGAGAGAAAAGAGGGTTGTGCCTTCAAGACTTGTGAGGGAAGCTGCTTCTCGGCCCTGAATACAATGCTGGGAAAAAGACCATCAAGCTGAATGCAGTCAAGTGCCAGGACCTTCTACCTCACCCCCCATAGGTGTAAAATGGGATGCTTATGCTGATGTAATGAAGGATGTCTTAAAGGCTAAGCACAGATCTTGCACAGGTCCCTACCTGAGATCCCAGTGACATAAATAGGATACCATGTAACCACTCAGGTCCTGCAGAATCAGCTCTTGAAGAATTTATGCCCATATAATTGCTCAGACATGGAAAATGTAATAAATATTAATGTTATTCTCAAGGAACAGTTTCCAAAGAAGAAATGTGCAGATAAATTTAAACTTATGCATATTTTAATCCATAAAATATAGATTTTTTTTTTAAAGTGCTGGGGTATTTAAAGCTTATATATAGCCAAATATTCTATAAAAATGTTTTCATACTGAGAAAGATTTTCATGGCCATATATTGTACCTAGAAGTCCAATACACAGCATCATGTTTACAAGCACATCCTAACTGAAACACATCTTTCTTCCCTGAAATATGTGGCACCCAAATAAATGCTGTCAGTGACTTAGAGGCCCCTCTCATATTGCAAATACCAGTATTACAGATTCTCATACAGTTTGGGGTTCAGTTTCTGCTGCCCGGCAGGAAGCCAGTGATCCCAAGGACTTGCCAGAACTCACCTCATAAAACCTTAATAAAAAGTACCCTCTCTCATGCAGTAGCGTATGTAATGGATGGCTACACCTCACCCCATGGGCTGAGTTTCCAGAGCATGCTTTGTTCTTTCTGTAGGATTTGTAGTATGATTTTTCACTGCAAAATTTGGTCTCAATGGTTTTCTGCTACTGAGGAGCAATGTAGAAAAGAAGAGGCTACAGACTAAATCACAGGGAAACTGAACATTGTACACACTATTTGTAATATTTGTTGTCATTTCTGCCTCTGATGGAGGTAGGAAAGAAATCTCTGTTACAGATATATCACTCTTGCCCTTTCAAGGAACAGCAGTACAATCAACCTTCTTAAATCCCCAAATGTTGAAAGCAAAGCCAGGAGACAAGACTTGATTTCCCTGTTATGATTAATATAAAATGCATTTTAACAGCTTGCTGGAAAAGGGTGGTGGTGAAGACTAATGTCTTCAGGCTTCTATCACACAATATAAAGCTAAAGCAAAAAGGGGGCTAGAAAAGCAACGAAGCAAAGCAATTAAAATGTGGCCATGAAGTGATCTGTGGTGCAGTGTTCATTCGACACATTGAATGTATCAGCTAGAGTTTCTTAAAACAGCACACTGTTAGTTAGTCATTGATTATATTTGATTAATGTTGACTTTCTACCCCTCTTTACCTTCATTTATAATGGTGTACTTCCCCTGAAATTCACAAGGCAGAATTTGTCCCTTGGTAGATAAGAGAAAGAGAGGAAGAACAATGAAAATAATCCTTGGTTTCATTTTGCCAGTTTATCCCTGTATCTGGATAGAAACTGGATATATGGTGCATGATCAAGACCAACTTCCAAATAGGACAAGGATTCAGGGTTCAGAGTAAGGAAGAAATCTTGGCTTTTGTGGAAATGCTGTTCTCAACTAATTTCTTAAAGAAAATAATGGTGAGCTCATCTTTTTACTTAGAATTCTCAAGCTAACTGCTCTTCAGGTCTCCTCCAGCATACTTTTTGCATCTAATACGAAGTGTAGAAACGCGGATTTCACATGAGATCAGTAAGTGTTTTGACAGATAAGATCTGACAAATTCTTTCTCCGCTGATTTGCAATGTTAATTAGAAGAGAAAAAAAAAACAACCCAAAACCAAAAAACAAACCAAAACTTCAGCTTCTGAGATGAAGCAACAAGTTGGAATTCCAGTGCACTGGCTAATGATTATAGCCGTGTTGGAAGGAGAGGGCATTTCTCTAAATCCTGTTAAACTCTTTGTAGCAGTAATACCTTTTGAGATCTGATTCAGCTGTGTCAGTTGGGCACGTGTGGCATTGTGGGATATTCTTTTTAAGATAATTTCTGCCTGGCAATTGTGCTTGTTCACTTCTATTTTCTTGTGCTATACAAGAGGATACATTAGAAATGCCTAGTAACATTTTGTACTATACTGCATGCAGAAAACAGTAAGGAAAGACTAATAAGTGTTTAAATCAATTATTCATTTGGATATTAATGAATACTAGATTTAGAGGTGCCCAGGTGCTTGTTCTTTGACCCATATATACTTATTATGCAGTGGTTTACTTGCATTCTCTTTTTTTTTTTTTTTTTTTTAATATTACACATACTTGATGCAAGCTAAAAAAAGCCAAACCAAACCAAAAAAAAACAACCTGGATTAAGCTTTGGGTTTTGTATTGACAGGTGTAGGCATCACTAAGAGACTTGGAATATTTATTTATCTTCTAGTCACTGCTCCTAAACAAGCTAAAGCTGGTGTTTTTCAGCACGAGCCAAACAGAAATGTTATGCTTACAGATCACTGAAACTGGAATGTTTTTGTTGCAGCTTTCCCCCAGAAATTCAACATAAGGAACATACCAAACATAGAAAATTTTAGTTTGGGTGGCAAACTTATAGGGCAACTTGATTATGTTGCCAGCTCTTTTCACAATATTTCTGTAATCTCACCTCTTATTTATGTAATTTCTTTCTAAGAAAAAAAAGAAAAAAAGTCAGTTCTTATCTTCCTAAATCCCTTTTGTGTGGATGGTTTAACTTTTCTTTTTTTTTTGCATTGACAGCTAAACTCAAGTTTGAAATTTGATTAAATAGATCATATTTCTGTTTGCAAGATGAGATGCAGGATATTGTTTCTGTCATTTGCTTTGGATGATTTATGCAAGTGTATTTAGGAATACAGAATGGATTTAAATTGCCAGTATTAGAAAAGAGCTATTTGCAGCAACTTCTAGAACAAAAATTATTCTAAAAAATGGTGATTTCAGATTTTTGTTCCTTTTTCATGTAACTGTTGAAAGCTTTAAGAAAACCAACATAACCTTTAATAATTTTTTTGGTATTATGCTATAGTGCTTTTTTTACAGTTCAATATTGTTTGATATTTTAAGATTGATATGATGGTTTGTTAAACTGCTCTTGAACAAACACTGCTGTGTTTGAGCAATTGCTGTAGCTGAATTCCCACCAGTGAGTTTAAAGAGTTCAGATCCTTCTTTTTACTATGCAGTGTCTAACTTACGTCCAAAATCTGCTCAGCTCCTAGCTTTCAGGTTTTCAAAAGAAAAATGACAGGAATCATTACCACAACGGTGATTACCTCGAAAACTTCATGGAAAATGTGTGATGGGGTTTGTTTGTGTGTTTCGTTTTAGTCAGATTGATTTATTTGAGAGGCAACATTGATAAATGATAAACTTGATAAAGCCATAAAGCAACACCACTAAACTGGCACTGTAAGATTGTGGTGCACATATGAGACACAAGGATATGAACTATGGGAATGAGATTTTTTTAGGAACTAAGGAGTTTACTAGGTAATAAATTCATCCTAGGTTTAACAAGACGGTAGTTTTCCAGCTGGGCATCTCAGCTGTTATCATTCTTGTACCCTTGTTGAGAATCTGACAACCTGCTTCAGTCCCAAAAAGGGTGTCTGGCACATGCACCCAGATCATTTCCTGCTCCCTTCCTTCCTACTTCTAGTATCTCTCATTCTTGTTAGAGAGGGAGCCCTGCTCTGACCTGCCTCCAAAAAAGGAAATGTCCGTATGTATAAATCGTTTGTCCCTCTTCTGTTTTGCGTTAAGTTGTTACTTTCCATTCAAGGATTTAATGCTTCATATGTGTGTATAAGAAATAGTTTTCGAAAGTTTGCGTATCCCTTTTGCTGGCTTGGTATTCCTGATCCCGTTGTACTTTGGGGTGCCCATTTCCACAGAGAAATGTTACAGGGGCTATAGAGACCACCTTCTTCTTTTCTTCTCACTGGTGGGGGGTGCAGGCATGTGGATCGCTGTGAAAGCAGTCTTCTCCAAGGATCAAACATTTGGCTAACAACATTTTCTAATATTTAGCAAAATCCCAAGGTGGATCTGATGCAATGCTGTGTAGTATGTCTTTGAATATCGCGATACGGAACCTAGATGTTGTTTTTGAAAGTTAGTTGTTTGCCATTGTATCCCTGTCAGCAGCATTGGCCTCTGCTTTCCACCTACTCCTCTGTCTATAACCTTTCAGAGAAACATATATCATAGTCTTATTTATTATTTGAAAGTAAGAGATGCGTCATTTTCTGCACCCAGTCGTGTTCTTAGATTGGAAACAATGCCACCTGCAGCTCTAAACACCCTCCTTTCTCATTATAACAACATCCTTAAAACCCAGTCATTTTAGGCGTAACCAAAAGATGTTATTCTAGAGATGCCTGCTGTAGTTAATGTTGCATCAGCGTTTTTATTTTAAAGCTGTTTTTCTCAGGCCTATAACCAGGCCATAAAAACTTAGGCGAGGCAGCCATTTTTATACAGGAAAATTTTGAACTGCTGGTGAAATCTAATGTTAAAGGAACTCTGTCAAGCATGGCTAAGCTTCCTATCCATAGGAATGTCTCATATTAATTGTTCTAAATGTAAATTAATGTTGAGATTCAGGAGATGTAAATGTTAAGCAATCTCCTGCAGTGCTGGAAATCTAACCAGAACAGAGTGGTGTTCAGATTGTCTGAGTTGACTTTTGCTTCCCAAAAAGAGAGATGCACCAGAAGGCACATAGTAAAAGAAACAAATCACCAAGAGGGATAAAGCAGATCTGTGAGATGTTTTCTAGGCTTAATTTCTGTGAATCAAACTAGAAAAGGATGCAAGGCGAACCTAAACTGATCAGTTTGGTTCCACTCTGTTTTGAATCTAACAGTAAACAAATGTGTTGTTCATGACATTTAACTCAGATTAGAGGGGTGTTAGACAAGCAAGCAGAAAGGCCATTACAAATAATTTAACTCCTTTCCAAAAGCTTTGTAGGCAATTGTCCTTTAGTCATAACAATGGCAGACAAGCCTGACATCTGCAAGTGTGCATTTGCTGCATATGCAGATACCCAAGAGTTGCAGATGTGCTTCAGTCCACCTGTTTTTCAAAACTAAGGCTCAAAACCCCTCTGTTCAGGATACTCTGGCACCCCATGTCATTGGATTTTGCTTACTAATGTGTATTATCTGACAAACTTAGGCTGAGCCGCTGCCAGATCTTCTAAAATGTTGTTCTGAGAAATTGTATAGTAACTGATCTGTAACTCATTGCTCACTTAATTAGCACATTCAGGAAGAGAGAGAAGGACTACTGCAAAATATGGATGTGGTGGGTTGATCCTGGCTGGATGCCAGGTGCCCACCAAAGCCATTCTATCACTCCCCCTCCTCAGCTGGGCAGGAGATAGAAAATATAACAAAAGGCTTGTGGGCCAAGATAATGACAGGGAGGGATGACTCAGCAATTACCATCACGGGCAAAACCAGACTCAACTTGGGCAAATTAATTTAATTTATTACCAGTCATATCAGAGCAGGATAATAAGTCTTAAAACACCTTCTCCCCACCCCTCCCCCTTCTTTCTGGGCTTAACTTTGCTCCCGATTTTCTCTACCTCCTCCCCCCACAGCGGCGCAGGGGGACAGGGAATGGGGGCTGTGGTCAGTTCATCACACGCTGTCTCTGCCGCTCTTTCCTCCTCAAGGGGAGGACTCCTCGCACTCTTCTCCTGCTCCAGCGTGGGGTCCCTCCCATGGGAGACAGTCCTCCATGAACTTCTCCAATGTGGGTCCTTCCCATGGGCTACAATTCTTCACGAACTGCTCCAGCATGTGTCCCTTTCATGGGGTGCAGTCCCTCAGGAACAGACTGCTCCAGTGTGGAGTCCTACACGGGCTGCAGGGGGACAGCCTGCCTCCCCATGTTCTTCACCACGGGCTGCAGGGGAATCTGCTCCGGTGCCTGGAGCACCTCCTCCCGCTCCTGCTTCACTGACCTTGGTGTCTGCAGGGTAGTTACTCTCACATATTCTCACCCTTCTCTCTGGCTGCAATTGCTGAGGGTTTTTTCCCCCCCTTCTTAAATATGTTATCCCAGAGGCGCTACCGCCATCACTGATCGGCTCAGCCTTGGCCAGCGGTGGATCCGTCTTGGAGCCAGCTGACACTGGCCCTGTCAGACATGGGGGAAGCTTCTAGCAGCTTCTCATAGAAGCCAATCCTGTAGCCCCTCTGCTACCAAAACCTTGCCATGCAAACCCCATACAATGGACTACTAAATCCTCAGTTTTTCCATGAATTCCATGACTATGTCTACATTTCTGTACATAAAAGAGTAGTGCTCCATGGCACATGCCACTTTTCTGCAAGACAATCAGGAATATTCAACAAAGCAGAAAAATGCAGTCTGTTGTATGGGACTCTCCTTAGTTATTAACATCTGTGTCTCTGGCCGATTCCTGCAATGAGTTCTTTTGGAGGGGCTGTCCTGAAGCCAGAGCCAAAATATTGTGGAGCAGCAGGTCTAATCTTAGTTATTACTCTGGAAACTCTTTTCTGTTGGCTATCCTGTGATTTTGAAGATTGTGCCTTCAGTTAGAAACTGCTATCATGCTACTTGAATTGAAGATACTTTTATTCAAAGCCTCCAGAGCTATTTCTGTAGGGCAACAAGGGGCTATGCATTCTCAGAGAAAGCCTTTTACCCTGAAAAACATCCTACACAGAAGTCTCTGATGTCATATCTTGGGAAGAAGGCTGTCTTTTCAGTCTTTTCTGCCTCATCAATCTGCATTGTCTTACTTGGTAGCCCCAGACCTGAGTTCCTAATGTTTTCCAAAAAGTGAATGAAAGGATGAGGCCACTGTTTGTCCTGTCACCTCTACTTTGTAAAGGACAATTACATGACAAACTGATTAGTTTTGGAAATACATTGAATACATTTGTAATGTAGTTATATGTTGATACACACATCTCCGTTACATTTACTGCACTAGTGCAGTGTCAGAGAGCAAGAGTTGATCCTACTCTATGTTTTGAATAAGATTTGGGTGTTATAAAAAGCTTTTATGCTATTTGTTTTATTTGTTCACAATACAAACATGGTTTCAACAGAAGTAAAAAACATCTTTGGCTAGCGCAACGATCCTATTCAAATGAAAGTCTTGTTCCTTAAGAATAAATTGTGTGGCAAAGCTAATATAACTTTTTGGCTTTGTACTGAAGACATCTCCAGAGCATGAACGTTTCCTAATATGAATATGTGTTCTGAACTTCCTTTCTCTGTACATCTTAGTAAGAAATGAGACATATGCATTGCAGAGAGAGAAATATACTGCAGAGTGATATAATGTTATCCTTCAGTCCCCAGCTACAGCAGCTATACTTAACCTCCAATACAAAGCAAATTACAGAGTACAGTGAATTAGAGATCACTACAGGTCAAAGAGAAATTGCTTTAATATCATGATGGTTCTCTTTGTTCTCCACAGATGACATATTAAAATAGGAAACTGAAAGACTGCTGTGAAGTGGTTTCCAGCCATTAAATACTCTTTCTTGGAATCCCAACATTATGCCTGTTAGAAATTTTTTTTTTCTCAGCTATAGTGGCTGATGGCTCATGGTTTTACTCTTGGGCAGCACTCAGAATACTGGGGTACTAGAGATATCCCCTAAATATCTGAGTAATCCAGTGGGAGGGTTTGGCTTATCCCATTGCTACTGGATAGGTTATTTTGATTGTTTGTCTGTCATAAGGCAGAATATAGGAAAGGGCCTTGCAGAAGATTCCCAAGGATCTGGGTCCTGTTCCATTGTTCCACCAGTGACCTAAGATGTGAAAATCCAGACTCCAGAGACATTTGTGCTTTCTGGGTCTCTGTTTATCATCTCATTCTGTCTGGGTAGCGCCCCTGTCGAAAAACACCATGGTGTTTGTGCATTATACTGGAAAAATCATAAGTGGTCCTATAAAATTACTCTTCTGTATGAAAAAGCTTTGTTTCCACCCAGGTATTATGCAGCTCTGAATATTCAGTTGTTCTGTTGCCAGCTGCCAGAATAATGTGGTCCCCATATTGTGAAAAATGAACTCAGGTGTTGTCATGGTTTTAGCTGGGATAGTTAATTTTCTTCACTGTAGCTAGTATAGTGCTGCGTTTTAGACTTAGTATGAAAATAATGTTGATAACACACTAATGTTTTAGTTGTTGCTAGGTAGTGCTTACATTAGTCAAGGACTTTTCCAGCTTCCCATGCTCTGCCAGGTGCACAAGAAGCCGGGAGGGGATACAACAAGGAGAGCTGATCTGAATTGGCCAAAGGGTATTCCATATCATGTGACGTCATGCCCAGTATATTAACTGGGGGGAATTGGCCGGGGGAAGCAGCGATCGCGGCTCGGGGACCGACAGCATCGGTCAGCGGGTGGTGAGCGGTTGCAGCACTTGTTGTTTAGCTTTGGGGTTGTTTTTTTTTTGTTTTTTTTCTTCTTCTTCCAAGGTTTCATCTCTCTCTCACTCATTATTTTCCTTTTCATTATATTATTATTATTATTGCTGTTTTATTCTAATTATTAAACTGTTCTTATCTCAACCCACGAGTTTTCTTACTTTGGCCCTTCCGATTCTCTCCCCCATCCCACAAGGGTGGGGGAGTGAGCGAGCGGCTGTGTGGTGCTTAGCTGCTGACCAGGGCTAAACCACAACAGGTGTGTAAGCTTTTGGAGAGTTCTTTTGGCTTCTTCAGGTGTTTTCTTTAACTGGGCCCTGTATCAGTTCTTTTGTCAATTCTGTGGCTTGCATAGATTAGCAAGCACACACACAGATTCTGATCACTGATCCTGGAAACTATATTAGTAACAAAGTACATTAATAACCCTCTGAATCAAGGAAGAAACAAACCACGGTAGGAGAGGCAGGACTTGTGTCTTGTATTTGAAGCATTTTAAGGGAGCCTCATCTTCAAAAACTGCTGAACCTGAAAACACTGCTCTTTATGTACAGATATGCCTACTCTAGCTGCACCTATACTGATGCTTGTCTGGTCTCTGGTGACTTCTAAAAGTTGAAATGTAAAGGGCTTGCAAATTATTTAAAAGAATACTGTCGTCCTCCTGCACACTTCTCAGTAAACGACAAAACAGAGGAAACTCTGAGATTTGCTAGATCTGTTCTCAATCCCATGTTCTTTTTATATTGCATTCCCTTCCAAAGTCCTATCCAGCACTATACAGAAACTTGGTAGCTTTTGAAATATTGATCCTGAAATACTCTCCCTTAAGGTCAAAGCTACCCTACTAATAAAACTCCAAATGATGTAAAGTGGCACATAACATGTCAAACAAATGCAAAGTATAGTTTATTTTTGTGTTCCTTTTTTTTTTTTTCATATCCTATCTTCCTTTGAGGCTCTATATTCCCAAGAAAATAATTTTTACCATCCCTCTATACTATAGGAAGTACAAAGAAAGTTTTCTTATTAGCTGAACATGGAGGTGATTAGTTAAGCTCAGTAGGAAGTATGCTAGAGAATGTAGACTGGATACATGTGTATGTGCTTATGCTGCTCTGCTTTCAGATGGACTTTCACACTCTCTGTCCTTGTCTCTTTGCCTACTTCCCCTTCTCAGTGAGTGTTAGAATACGTGAGCAGAATCTCTAAATTCAAGTGAAAGTGCTGTTACAAAGTATGCTGAGCAAGAAGACTCAAAGCAGAACATTTGGCTTTAATGATGTTTTGATCTCTTGCTTTACACTATCTTTTTAAAGAAAAAAATCGCAAATATCTGTTTGGCTAAAAACATGTTTCCTCCTTCAATAAATATGTCTCATAGTCCAAGAGTCACTTTCCTGGGTTTATTTCCTGAGTATAGTTTCAGAACAACTTATGGTAAATTTGACTGCAAAACATGAGGCTGTGTGGTTTTGTCAGATAATCTGAAGGGGTCTGTAAGAAGGTCTTCTCCTGTGATAAGGTCTGGCGCAAATGGCTGGATGCATCACATGAGTGAGTGCTTTGTTTTCTGCCTCTGTTCAAACCATGCCATGCAAGCTGCTTTCAGAAACAGGGAATGAAATTGGACAATTTGTCTGCTCTGGTATAGCAAACCCTGCATCTCCATACAGAAATGTTAGATCCATTTGGTTGTTTTCCTTTCTCTCTGAAAATACATAGTGTGGTAATACTGACTTTCTTTGAACAGTTCCACTGCAAAGTGGCTTTGCAAATGAAACATCAGTGAGGTCTATATTCTTGCCGATATAATATTTTGCCACTCTGGTCCTTAAACTTGGTTTAAGAAGCCTTCCATAAGAGCCTGGGCTTTGCAGAAGAACTGACCTTCTGAAATGAGCTTCTTTTTGGTTCACACATGAAATGTTTTCACAGTGCAAATGCTGCCCTCATTTCTACCTGTGCCACCTTATGACTTACCCAGAGATCGTGCAGGTGTGAGTGATGTCAGAATTTGAAGCCCATGAGGCTGCACAGCTGGTCCAAGAACCTGAACTTAGCAGTGCTGGCAGTGCCTTTTTGCTCTGTTGTCCTGTGTGGCTAATGTAAGCCCCTGACTGAATAGGGATTCAGGTCCCTGATCAGTTCCTGAGATGCTCTAGTACAGGATTGTGCTATAGTGACATGTGAACCCAAGGATATAGATAACTCCCTCAGACTCATCTTGGATCTGCAGAACTGTAATGATGAAAGGCAGCTGAAATCCTAACATAAGCAGAGATGAGACTGAAAATCCATGCAGAGATGATCTGTTGAGTAAGAGGGTGCCATCTTCACAGTGTCGCATCTCAAGAGTAGAATTGCACATTAAATATCTCAAAAGCTACAGAAAAACAACACCTGGATATGTAACAAACTGACAGGTTTATTCTGGGATGACAGCATTATGGATATAGAATCTTCCTCGGCCTGTCTCCGTGATGTTTTCTTTTAGCATTCTCCCATAGAATTTTTTCTGAATCTTTCCTGGTAATCTGGACAAATCTGTAAGAAGGTCCTTGTTTAGTTGTATGGGATTTTTTCCCTCTCAATTGCAGAAAGCTGTAATATTTTTCAGTTGGCTTTTAAAGATGTTTTTAATTTGATTCTTTTGCAGTAAAAATACATTTTTACAGCCATGGGCAATGCAAAAATTTCTGAAATATTTCTGGTCAGTTTTCTTGTCTGGTATATTACTTTGAGATGGCCTCATCATGCGCTGGTATGGATCTCATTAACTGGTAGCTTTTCTGGTGTAAGATGGCAGAGGAGAGGGAATGTATTAGCTAGTCCTAAAGACTAAGCAGTCGAGCAAGGCTGCTGTCGACAGTGATTGACAGGCAGAATCAAGTCTGGATATTTCATTCTTCCAAAGCAGAAATAAAACAAAAAAGGTTGAAGGCTTTCTTGGGGAAAAAAAGTTCTATCGTAGAGATTTCTCTGTCTCTCTCCCCTGTCTCTTCTTTTTTCTCATCTCTCCTTGTTCGTAGTCTCAGAACAGTGAGCAGCAACAAATGAGTAGTTTCTGGATGTTTCTGTTGCCTGTGAAGTTCTTCTCTTTACATTTGCTTCATTTTTCACAGAATTTGCACTTTTTTCAAACATTTGTTCCTTGAGTTTATGTAGTTAACTACAATGATTTTCTGTAAATGGAAACACACTGCTTTTCATCTTGTATTGGTGTAAAAAAGAGAGAGAGGAAACCCAGACCTGTTTATCTTTCCTCTGAGATAAAGACAAGAAGAAGCTATGTGCATTTGCTGCTTTCTCTTGTTTTACCTCGAAGGCTCAGCTGTCCACTTGAACAGCTGGTAGAGGCAGAAGAAGCAGGAGGGATGGCCATGTACCACTAATCAGTGCCTTAGATGCAGATGTTTGATGCTGTGGCTCTGAGTATTTCCATCGTTGCTCTGTTTCTAGAGAGATTTGAAAAATTAATGTAAGGTATTGCTCACTCACTACACAAGCTTTCAAGTGTATTGAATTTTCAGGCTTTTTGTGGGTTTTCATAAGCAGGAACCTCAAAATAAATTTCTAAGTGATGAGTAAAAGGCCTTTCAGTATATTCAGCAGTTCACATGGAGAGTCAGCTGAAATCAGTGGGAACAGCTAGGCCCTCAGCAGTTTGGTAAATGAGGGCCATTACTTAAGGTAGGCTAGAAGTGTATTTAGGAGTGAGCCTGAGGGAAATCTGTTTCCCTTCCTTTTAACAATCCCTGCTTATGTACAGAGAAATGCAACCCCAATTCTAAAGAGAAGGGGAGGCGTAAATGGAAAAACTTTCCCAAAGTAATTTTATTTTTTTCCTACTTTTTTTGATTAAGGCTTTAAAAGAAATCACTAAGGTCTTCCTCTATCTGAAAAAGATGGAGGATAGCATGTCTTTAATTATTCACCAATAAGCAATGTGTTAAAATAGCTGGATCTCTTCCCTTCATCTCCTGCACCACCTCTGGTAATGGTCTGTTTTGTGGTAAGGGCTTGATTCTTCCTGTAGGTTCCACCAGAAACCTGTGCTATAGAGTGAAGGGTCTTCATAGAGTATGCAGGGTATTTTCCAAGAGGTACAAAATTTCTGTCACATACCTCTGAATGTTCATATTGACCAATTTAGATTCTCAGATAAATAAATGGGAGCTTGAGGCTGTGTAGAGAACTAAGGTCAGGCACTCCCTGACTATCACCTCTCCCTTTGGAAAATGTATCCTGTTTCCAGACAACTGGAAAACAAGCTCAATGGCTTTGGTGTGAGGAGGCAAAAGGCAAGGCTAGGAATTGGTCTCATTCAGGCTGTTCATCTGTACAGCTGTTGCCTATTTTGTGTGGTTTGAGATGAAGCATGTTCTGTAACCTGCATGTCCTCATGTCAGGAGGCCAAGCATCTAATTGAGTCTCTGGATATTATGGTGCTGTATGCCTGGGAAAGGAATTGGAAGGATACTGGAAATTGGATATGTTACACATCTGCTGCTGCTCAGGTGAGCTCCCTTGAACACAGAATGAACCTTTACATTTACTGAAGAGGATTTAAGCATATGCATGGTCCCATCTCTGTTAGCACAGTAATATCCACCAGCTTAATTTAAAGCATTTACTTAAATGCTTTGCTAGGTTAGGACTATACATCATTGAAGTTACAAGGTTTTTGAAGAGGCTAATGCTGTTCAGTGAAGTCTTTGTGAAACTATTTTGTTAACAGACATTTTAAGTGTCTTTAAAAACTGTCAGAGTAGGAGAGCAGCTATCTACGAACTTGGTGCTGGGAAAGAAATAAAATAGGATTGGATCAATACAGCCTAGGTTTGTTTCCTCCCACACCTGCCCTATCTAAGATTATCAAAGCCAACAGCAATGATACCTCTTCAGTTACTGTCACTAGGCACAGACTAGCAGATACGTTCCAGCTGTTTGGCCTCAGATTTCACCGTCTCTGCTGGAATACAGCAGTGATCTAAAACCCTGAGACAAGACAGAAGGGCTTCTCAGCTCTCTAAGACAAGTTGGCACAAAATAAAATATTGTGGACCTCCTCACTGAGAAAATAGTAGCCAAAACTACAGAGTTGCTGCTACAAGATGGAGTGGGAAGGTAATGAAATGCAGCCGGAGGTAGCTGTAGCATAGCATATAAATTGACTTAAAACAGGGGGGAAGGATTGAAGGACTTTCCCAGAGTGAATGATTTCGTAGATTATTGATTTGGGCAGCAGTTTATTTAAACATTAAAACTCTGAATGAAGCAAGTTACCCTGAAGAAAAATGTGTCAGGTGTAGAACTTGTTACAGCTAACTGGTTAGCCTCTGAGGACTTTGTAAACTGTCCAGATGTATTTATTATAGAAAACATTTTATTGAGGAAAAAATAGACTGTTTCCCCCTCCAGAGTATACTGTGGTATTTTCTGATGTGAATGCTTGAATTTTGTGGTCTGTTATCATTACAGTTACTGTATGACTGTGCTCAAGAATTTTTAACCACCTCTTTCCATTTCCCAGGGAAAGAGAATAAAAAATAACAACTCAAAGAAAAGAAAAATTACTGCAACAGTAAATAGTAACAGTTGTATCATTACCCATTCTATTATATTATTATTTTTAGTGCTATCTCTGTGGTGTGCCCCACAGCAATATAGAAGCACTTAGAAGGACCTGTCACTCAGCAATGGATGGGGGCTTAAGGAAAAGGAATGACAGAGCAGATTCCTGCATTCCTCATGGCTCCTAGAAATCTGTGGATAATCAGTCCCTCAGATTGCTGGTTTTACTGCCAAACAAGATTGGTAAAATAAAAGCCAGGCAGTTAGTAGAGAGAGAGGTTATGGAGAATACTTATTCTATAGTGAGTAAGGACCAAATCTTCAGCCCTTTACAGAGCAAAGGGAAGGGATGTAGGAGAAACAAGAGAAACAGGCTGTCTACCCTGATGTCTTGTCAAAGGTAAGGCAGGCTTGTTCATAGGCTACAGGTGGTTTCAGAGTCTCAGTGGGTGCTCTGCTGTTGTTAGGAGTGTTATTTTAGCTCCTGTCTATGTAGTCCCTGTTCTTACACCAACAGACCAAGCTGACTCCCATCAAACATGATACAGCTTGAAGTTGCCTCCATGTGTGCATCTGTGTGTGCCTGTAGGAGAGGGGGAGGTTTGGCTAGGCAATTTTGAGTATCAAAATCAAATTTGTGACACCTAAAATCCTGAAATATTTCTATTATTTTCTTGGCTATATGAGCTTTGTGGAGGCAAATGAGCTCATGTAGTCAGCTATAACTGGCATTAAATCATCTCCCAGGTTTTGCAGTTTAGGCTCAAATAATTCCTCATGTCCATTTCTAGGATTACCCTACAATTCTTTTCTTCTCCTCCTTCCTTTGTATTCACCTTCATCTCCAAGTTTTCGACTTAACAATGTTTATCCTATTTGTCAAACACAAGCACATTCACTTCCAACCTCTAGTGAACAGCAGCATTACTGCCCTTTCAGAACCATCTCCTCGCAGTCTCACAACAGCCTGCCTGCACGTCCCGTGGTGAGTGTGAGATTCCTCAAGTACAGCTCAGCTCTGTACAACTCCACTCCAAGAAGCAGTTCTTACCTGAAATGTGATGGCTGTTTTCATACAAAAGTTTGCTCTCAAGCTCTAGAAAGTGTTTTAAACTGTGTCTTTTAAAATGATCTCTCTGACCGCTCTTTCATAAGCTTTAGTCCAGTGCTTTCCAGATGCCCTTGTAGGATATTCAAAGCCAGGGCATTGGCATTGGCATTGAATGTCATGCTGTGTAAAGGTAAAAAGTTAAGATTTGTGTCCTGAACAGGAAGGGCACATTAATTCATGTCTAATGCTTCATTCACGGTAGAAGTCAAGTATTCAGATAGCTGGTGCTGGTTATATCTCCTTGGCACTGCTTGCAGATAGGACTGTGTCACATACATCTAGAACCTCAGACTGGTTCAGTCAGTTCAGGAAAGTGTTTACAAGTAGCAGCCTTTCACAACAGTTGAATCCTTGTTTGCATTGTTTTCAAATATTTCACTTGTATGTTTTGTCTCCTGCTTTTAAAAGACCTGCAGAACGAGCAATGGTCAGCAATTTACTGCACAGAGGGAATAGGAGCAGCAAATGGGTTATTAGCACTACAACACCTGCAGTTCATGTGAGTTGAGTATGTATGAGTAAAAATGTACCGTTAGCATATGGATTAGAAGTGCTTGATACTAAAGCTCATTATTTTGGAGCTATAGCTAGTTTGGGTTAGTTTACTCCCAGAAAATGCTCTTAATGGGGTGTCTGCTGCCCAGCTTGTGTGGTTCCTTTCCACTAGTTAGCAGAAACACCTCCCCACACCCAATCGCACCATTTTGGATTTCAGAGGATTACATTTCTTTGTTGTGTATTTGTGTAAGTGGGTACCAGGTCCAGGTGTGTATTGCTGTTGGCCTAGCAGCTCAAGAGCTCAGCTGCATGGCTCGCTACCTTAAATAGACTTAAATGTGTCCTTCATTGCTAAATAAACATAATATAGTGAACACTACATCAATAACTTCTGACTGTCCCTAAAGCAACTACTGTAAAGCAAACAGACCTGGTGTTGAAGTTAATGTCAAAGAAAGAAACTTAAGCAGGAGGGCATGTTACCATCCTCTCTGTGACCTGTACTGAGGGCTGTATCAGCACAATAAAAGTGTTGCAGGGTTTATGGGCCCTGCTCAGTTTGAACAGTTTTGGTTGGGTGGTTTTGTAAGGTAGGCGTGATTCTTTTTTTCTCCCTTGAGGTGCTAGAAAGCATAAAGGTTTGTACTAACCTTGATCCCTCTATTTTATCATAATAGTATGTTTAAATTTAACTTCATTCTGATTTATCTCAGTAAATAATACTTTCCTGGGAAGGCAAGGAACAGGGAACACCAAAGAAGAACAATTAAAACATCTCTGTCATGTATTCCACCTTAAATTTCTGGTAGATATTCTACTGCAATTCCACATCCCCAGAGGTTTTGTTGTTTAAATATTTAAACAATAAAAATTACTAAAGCTCTAAGAATGATGTCTCATGATATTCAGTGACCTGAAGATAAGCTGTATCAGCCCTCATGAAGGTAAAGAAAAGACTTGCATGTAGAAGGTGAAGAAATATAGTCTTACTAAAGCTCTGTAAGTGAAATCACCCTTAAGATTCCCTTATGCTAGGATATGGTATCTGACAGGCCAGTTCTGGAAAATGCCTGTTGTCTTAACTAATTAAGATACATTTTTGACAGGATGGCTATCATACAATCTAAGCAACTTGTACACAAGCTAATAATTTAATTTTTCCAAGCAAAGCTAACTATGCTGTGCGAAAAAGACCTGCCACAGGAAAGTGTCAACATAGCAGAGGAACTGGAAGTCAGCTGGAATACATTTTGAGGCAGACATCTCACAACTAGCTTGTATGTCTAGCTGGCTAAATGTACAAAGCCTCAGCCCAGGAGAATATAGTCTGTTTGTACATTTTTGCACATTGTAAGAGTCATTGATGCTGTCCCCTTCATGTGAGAGGAACGTAGAACATGGTGATTTTTTAACCTAAATGCACTTACCATTTTACTCTCTTGGAGCTAGAGCTCTTTGCATTTTCAGCTTAAACAAAGAAAAGGAAAATTATATTAGAAAACATCCTGTGTATTTTAGAAATGTACATTTCCGTGGCAGAGTGGATTCATTAGGACTTTATGGGACACATTACTTGCAATGAATGATTTGAAATAATATGTTGGCTTTAGTGCAGACCAAACTCTGGCTCTGTTGTGGAGATTGGCACTGCTGGGTGATCCCTCCTGTATAGGGCCAGCTGTGTGGCTGGCCACACCCCGATGTACCTTTTCCAGGACTGTCTCCTTTACAGTTAGACCAAAGACTTAATGTCATATAGCAAAACAGCCTACATTTATTCCTAGGATGTTATAGGACCTGGAGATTGTGATCGTGCTCTGACAACATGCTGTGAATGGGAAGAAACAGCAGGGACAGGTGGGCAGGGGCTGGGGATCCTCCACTTTGAATTTGTATATGATGCAAATCTTATGCCTCTTCTTATAGAGAAATAATTGAGAAATGCCACAGTGCGCTCTGCTGTCTCTGGGGAGGAGGACCAGTGCTTAAGGTGATTGAGAAGTTAGTTGTCTCTGCTTTCCACAGTTTTGCTGGTGGATTAGCACAGTTATGCCTTGGTAGAAGGGTTGCTCCCTAAGCAGTGTTGGGGTGTGGGTTGGGTTTTTTTGTTGTTTATTTTTTTTTATTTTTATTTTTAAAAAAAAACAGTAAAACACAACAAAACACTTTTGCCTTGGGTTCAAAAGTGTTACAGCAATTAGGTCCTATAGAAATTAGGACCAGCAGCACTCATTTTGTTGGTGTTACAATAAGGCATACCATGCATGGAAAATAGCCCACCCCAGTAGCACTCTAGCAGTCCGTGCATTAAACCTTGCAGATAAGCTGCCAGAGGATATTTTATGCTTCTGCTATTCTTTGGAAATTGCTATTTCAACTGTCCTGTTTGAAGTTTAAGGAAATGGCTTTGCTCAGTCAAAACATTTTTCCGTTGAAAAACAATGGCAGATTGAGTCATGTAATATCATAATGTAAGTTTGTCATATCACAAATTTCAAAATTATATAGTTTCAATCAACACCTTGCTATAAATTTGAAAAGTAAGTATTCACCTCTTCTGTTAAGCAGGAAGGTAAGGTCTGACAGCCCTTGGTAAAGGGGAGGAGAAACCAACTGCCTATTTAAGAGGTTCTAGCATTCCTCTGATTTAATACTCAGTGAATTTGAATCCTTGTAGCAAGACCAGATCAGAATTTAGTCTTGGCTGTGTTTGGTACTGAGAGTCTTCTTGCATGGGCAGCCCAGTTCCCCTGCATGCCAGTTAACAGTTGCCCCAGCACCATTTATTTAGGTGCTGTTCAAATTCAGGCCCATATGTAGCGAAAATCCCAGATGGCTTTGTGCAGCTAGGTTTATGCTTTTTTTTTTTTTTTGCTGTGTCTCTTCAGTGAAGCTGAAATCTTCTTTCCAGTTACACCTGTTTTTTAAACCTTTCTTCATCAAAAAAGTAGCCAGACAGTGATTTGCATTTCCCAGGGCAGCAAAAGCAGTGAAGGCTAACACTGGCACTGCTTAGTTCTCCCTGAGCGTCCCACCTCTGACAATGCAGTGCACATTTCTGGGAACCTAAACCAGTTGCAGACAGGTGTTTCTTTAAGTTTTGTGGTTTACTAACCCAGGTTTCAACCAACTGGACTTTCTGAAGTGGAACAACTGGTGTTGTCACTGTTCATAGCTTGGTCCCACAAGAACCCGCGCTACTTTGCACAATAAAACCCATCATATGTTTAATTCTAAAAAAAGGGTTTGCCTAAAAGGATGCTGTGAATCTCTTTGAAATAGAAATGTATTAAACTTTTATGTGTGAAAGTAGAAAAACCCTGCCTTTATGTATTACAAATTTGTTACATTAAATATCATTTGTGTGGTCCATGCCACATCTACAGCAATATGCAGCTGTGCAAATAGACGCGTTATTTCACTTTTGTCAGGTTGCATCAGTCAAAACAAATGCTGCCTTCTGTTCCTCGGCTGCTTTGCCCACGCCTGTGCCCTCCTGGTTTCTTTGCTCAGCGGAATCCCTTTTTTGCTCTCATTCTGTCTGCTACAAATGGTTAGGAGTGGGAGTCAGCAGAAACAGTTTGATTTTCATTCCAACTGAGGATGGCAGCAGGCAGAGCGTAGCAGCCAGGCTCTCCAGTCCTTCACTGGGGCACAATGGGGTTTTCAGTAAGCTGGGAAAGCTGGATTAGTATTAGGAAGCACTTGGGTTTAGATTTTTTCTTTCCTGCAAACCTAAACAGACCTGATCCATAAGGAAACAACAGTGGGAGTTAAAGGCAGACTAGGCAGTAAGGGAATGGGATACTTTTGGTCTTGGGAGAAGGGGGCCTGTGCCTTTGGCCAGTAGCCACGTGACTATATCGTGAGGGTGATGAAAAGGCAGCTCTTTTCAGGAACCTTCCTGCCTTGCAGTTCCGCTGGTTTGGGTGGGTTCCCACCCATCTCATGAAATGACCTGAACCTTCTCTCTCTTAATTCCACATGCCATGACCATGCCAGATTGCAGCTTTTTGGTGTTTTCTCTCGAGTTGTCTTTGAAAGACACTTGGAAGCAATGCGAGGAGTAATCCACCCAAGATACAATTTTTTGGGGCAATATGTTTCCAGCTGCTCTCTAGTATTTCTGCTAATACATCCAGGCAGAGCAACTTCTCTTCCTACTCATGTGGTAAATGTGAGAACGAGGCTGTTAACAAGGATTTGCTTGTGGCTGGCTAAGCCTTATGGAGACCTGCAGAGCATGGTGACTAAAATGCCTGGACCTTTGTGTTAGAACTACTTTCAGCAGCTATGGTGAAAAAGCTGGAGAGGTGAAAGGAAATTTTAAGCAACCTCTTTATTTTGAACTACCATACTTCTGTTTACATGGCATTACCTCAGTCTTGCACCTTTGCAAGCAAGCGTAACAAAATCAATAGATTTTAGAAAACCAGTGCTAGTGTGGCAATGACAAGTTTTAATGTCTGATCAGGAAGTGAGGGGTTTCAGGCCTCCAGTTTTGGCTTAACTACTTGAGAGTAGTAGCTGCAGAGAAATAAAACTATTTCTGGTGGGTTTAGTCCAGTTACACTGGATTGCACTGCAGCAATGGACGGTGTGATCTGAATGGGAGTTTTACAGCAATTATTTTAATGACCCTTTCTGCTTTTTTATTTTGCTTAGTTTGAGTTCCTCAGAACACTTTGCAATTCAACAAATGACCAGTTTATATTGGCATTTTTTTTGCATTTTCTTTTTTCAGTCTGTTTAATTTTTGCATAGACTCCTTTATTTTCTCCACTTCCATTTGAAATCCCCTAATGTCATGGTTGGCTACCTAAGTAAAACATGCTTCCCCTTTGGGTTCTCATAGCCTCTCAATTCGAAATGTCATTCTTATGAAAAACCTTTAAAAACATGGTCGTTAAAACATCATGGATAATGAAGTGAAGCGATTAAACGGTCCCCTAAGAGAAAACACACTTCAGTTCGTAAAATACTCCCTACAGATGTCTTAGAAAATGTTCCCTCTCCTCCTGCAATTCCCACTAGCAGTATGACATGCTTTGCATTGTAGATATTTTTCCTAAGTGTCAGGCATAAGGACTCCTTAGAAACACTATTCTTTCTCATTTGCATTCTGTTAACGGTAACCTAGGGGATTTCTTCCAGGGGCATTCACAGACAGAGGCAAGGATGGATACAGACCTGTCCTCTGTGCTATGCTATCTTAAACAATCTTGTGGAGTCCTTTATTCTAAGCAGCTACTTCAGATAAATCGGGTAAATATCTGGCAAGTAGGTAGAAAGGTACTGACCTCAGGTTTTTTAATATGAATATGGGATTTTGCCTCACCTGTGCAAGTAGGTGTGTGTTCAGGGACTTGGCTTTAGGTTTGGATGCACCAGTGTACCAGAGTGCCTGATGCTCTGGATATATTTACTACAAATGGTTTGAGAGCAGCACATGGGATACAGTGGCCTGAAATCTAATGCTTCTCCAAATCAATTATTAATTTGAGCTTGATAAATTTCCAAACCTGGGATATTTAGCAAGTCAAAAGCAAAATGTGCTCTGGCCACTTCTGAGCCAGGAGCTTTGAACTTGGGTAGTTTTGTGAAGATGGCTATTTCATTAAGGAGATGCTCTTTATCCAGTCTATGAATTTTGCTCAAGGCCTAGTTTTGATGTTGGACAGTTATGCTAAATTTGGTTCTGGCTTGCCTTTATCAAATAAAAGACCTGTTCTGACAAACACACAGCACAATAAACTCTTTGAAAGCTACTGTAGTCTCTGTAGCTGCAAATACTCAAAGAAGGAATTGTAGGACTGACTTTGGCCCTAAAAGCTGCCAAAATAATAATTTCTTCGCTCTGGACCTTCTCATATCAAAATGGCATGATGCAGTGCACTGAGAAGGCCATGTTGGTTGGATTAAGTTCATTCTTTATTTTGATGTTTAATTTAATTTAACTGCTTGTTTGAAATTTTCCCTACCAGCTGTGGCATAATTACCTATTAGAGTGTAAATCAGATGTTTATAAACAAGTGATGACGCTCTTTCTCTCTCCTCTCCTCCAGTATGACCTGATCCTGGTAGATGTTGAGGGTTTGGTTGGGTTTTTTTCTTCCAAATGGCTTGAGGGCCAGTAGTCATGACTGCGTCATGTAAAACACCATCTGTGATTCTGGCTTGGCTGTGCTATGTTCCAGAATGCACAATGCGTGAACAATAGTTCAGATTATGGTAATGTGTTGCTCTTTCATGGTGCTGTATGTACAAGACAGATTTCCTTAAGGACTATTCTAAAAGCAGTGTCCTGAATAAACAGAGCCAAAGCTATCAGTTTAACAAGATTTGAGGTAAATACTTTGCATACTTAATTACAGATCATGAGCTGGTGAAAATCCCCATAGTGCATGGTTTATTAGCAAGCAAATGACAACTGAGTGAATACGTAATTCCAACCAAATTAATATATTTTATTCAAGATAGCTGTAAGATGGAGTGAATGAACTTAAAAAGCCACATTAGCTCTGGCCAATCTCATGAGAAACATTTTCAAGACTACCTAAAGCTGTACAAAGCAATGCCTTAAAATCTAAGGGTTGGATTTCTGCAGATGTTGAGTTCCTGCAACTTCCACAGGCCAGCATCTGCCAAAACCCTCAGTTAATGGTTTGAAGGCTCCTGTTGGCCACAACACAAGCTAACAATTATTTATTTCATCTCCTAAGAAATAAAATAGATTAAAGATAAACATAAGTATCATTCAGTCCTGATGAGAACAAGAGGCATCTTGCAGAAAGAAATCCTGCAGGAATAAATGAAAAATGCTTAGAACAAAGTTAGATAAAACCTCTTCTGAAACTCTGTAATCCTGATGTTTGAGAGCAGGGTCCACTCTGTCATCTTGGTGTTAGAGATAGACAGAAAATAACCAGCACCAAAGCAAACATTTGTCTCCCAGGAGCAGTATCCCGTAATGTAACTGAAAGACTTCAATTTTGTCTTTATGGCTGAAGACTAATGTGAATAAATGAAGGAGATACTAGAGGTTCAGGTCAGAGAAAAGATATGCTTGATCTTCCCCTGCCCACCTCTCCCATTAAAACTATTATCTATTAGTGCCTATTATCTGATTACACCTATTCTCTGAGCTCTTTTTGTTTATATTTATGCCTGTCTATTCTCTGGTTTATCTATTTTCTATCAATATCTATTATGTAGATATGCACATTGTATGCTTAGGTGTACATTAGCCTGTGTTAATAGAACTGTGGCTCACGCCTGTCTTGTAGCTGAGATTGACTCATGGCTGAAGACCTGTGTGGAGGACTTTTGCCTATTTGGGGACTACAGTGGGAATTTGAACTGCATTGATCAAGTCACTTGAAATGACATGCACAGTCTGAGTAACTGCTATTCATCAAGTGTACATAACAGTAGAGGGATATACATTACCTGCTGAAGATTAACTAGGGGAAATAGCTAATAGTAGCTGAGAATCATGGTATACCTTTCCTCTGCCTTTTTTATCACCACCTGATGTGGCATCTGTGATCTCTGTCATATGACAGAGGACAGCTGCAGCCTCCTTTTGCAGGCCTCCGTCCACACATCCTCTTGCACTTACCTGCACGCACAGCTTGGCCTTGCGTTTTTTTCTCAGTTTGGCTCAGTCACTGCTCAGCAGAACCCTGTTCTATAGTAATGTCTTATCCGTCAGGACTGGTCACAGTTATTCCTCCCTCTCATTCTAGATGGAAGTCTGTTGTGGCAAACGTTTTGGGGAGAACTGTGTCTTTCATACCTGGGTTTGGCAAGAACCTTCTCTAATCTGGTGTCCTCCCTCCTTCCTTTCTCATTTCCCCTTAGAAAGGGGCCATAGGGAGATGAAATTCCTTGCAGGCGACCCTAACCTGAGCTCTGAGGGCCATAGCATCGGGTATCTTCTTAGAAACTTGGTGTCCTAGATAGAGCTATGTACGTACTAACAATACATATGTATTTGTAAAAAGAGAGAGAGTTAGCATATCTAAGTAAAGCTCAACTCCATGAACAAGGTACCAATTTTTATTTATAGCCTTGGATACATGTAGGTGCATATCTAATTCTAGCTCACCACAAACAAAATAGAAGTTTTTATTTATAGACAGTGTTCAGCATGTTCATCTCTACAGAATCTCTGAATTGTTCCTCAACAAGACTGACAGCTGACAACTCTGACCAGCTTGACAAGGTGCTTTTGGGTGGATTTCCCAATATTTAAGACTAACAACCAAACTCTCTGCTTTTTTACATAGATGAAAATGTCAGAAAATAAGAGTGTAAGTAATTTACAAAAAAGAAAAACAGTACTGCTTTACTTTAAACCTTCTTCTTCATGCTAATAAGCTCTGGATTACAAACTCTGTAGGTTGGAACTTGCCTTACCTATTTTAAAAACTAATTGGATCTCAATAAAAAAAGCAAACAATCATCACTGAGTGAGAGAGTGAAATATTATTTAGAAGCTTTACTAGTTTTTAGTAGTTTACTTTCTAACTTCATTTGGGGATTTACAAAGAAAAGTTGCATCTAGTGGTCCTTTCTGTGACTATCACCTGGAAGGATGTTGTTACAGGGAGGAGAGGAATGGTCCTGAAGGAATTTTTTTTAGTGTCATTTTTACCTACCCGGTCATATTTGTACTGCTGGGGAAATTGCTGGGTAGGTTGAAAATACTTTCCCCATCTCTGTTTATTCTGCGCTCCCCATCTCTTTGGGGAACCCTCAGTTTTTCACCTGACTGCAGAGAGAGATGCAGGCTGACCATTAGATGGATCATATTTCTGAAGAAAACCAGTGGCTAAGGGCTGGCCGATCTGGAGAACAGGAGCAATACCTCTTAGCCCAGAGTGGGAACCCACCTTCTGTGGGCAGTCAGGATCTTTAAGTGTCAGATGGCAACAAAAGTTTTTGTTTATACTGGCCTATACATCAGGACTAATAATGTAATTATTTGTATGGCAATTGCCCCTGGGTTGCAGTGTGCAGCTGAGGTTCTTTGGTGCTATATAACTGCAGAGGAGGAAAATAATGCCCTGCTTACAGAAGTTGCAAGCAAATGTAAGGCAAAACTCTACAGGTGGGAGCAGATCTGTACTAACAAATTTTTGTAATATAACTAACTAAAATAACTAACAAATAATTGATTCCATTTTTTCTGCTGCCTGAACCAGCAGATTTGTAAACAGCTGGAGATCCCAATTTGATTTTGAGCTACGCACATATAAAGATCAAAGCCATATTTCTGAAGTTTGATTTATCAATTAGCAATATTCTCAAAATAACAATAAGGTTTGTTTTTAGGCTTAGCTACATCAAGGATTTGCGCCATTCCCCGCCCATACCTGTCCTTATACCTAGGTTTGGGGTTTGTTGCATGAAGCATGCTCCAACTTCATTTGTATCCATGTGGGGTGGCAAGTCAGTTCTGCAATGAGTCAGCAAAACCTACTTCACACTTTCCCTGCAGGACCAACAGCAGCTCCTGGCAGAGGGTATTTCAGGCAAATGCCATTAGTCTGTTACAAGTTATACCAGTCTAAAGCAGTTCATGCAAGCAGCAGTGCTGAAAAATCTAGTCGCATGTGATGTCTGGGATTTGTCACTTCAGAGGCTTTAGGAAACTCCTGACTCAAACCTCCACTTCATCTCCAAAGCACAACTGGATGAGTGAATGGGCACAAGGATGCACAGGTAAATCTGTTGCATAAACACATGGATAGGGCTTTGTGAATGTGATGGCACGAAAAATGAACATGCTGCATCTGAATTCCTCAGATATGGTATCATTTTTATTAAGCTGCTTTCTCCTCCATGTCTGTGCTGCAGACAAGGATTCTCCTCCCAGCTTCCAGCATGGGTCAGCTTGCCATCACGGTGGCGTCAGAAGGAGAAAGAAACAAACACAGCTTGGGGAGAGGATCACTGCCAGTCAATGCCAACAAAAGTCGCTTCAGAGTTTTTTTCTGCGCATTATTAAGGCCAGCAAACTAGATTGTAAATAAAAGACCTGATTTCCAGCAGACCTTACCTGTGCCATTTGCTTGGAAGTCAGCATAGTGGCAGATGAGACCTAGCAGATGTGACTGAAGCAGTTGAGGCCATCACTGCCAAACCACCGCTGCTGCCTCTGCTCGAAAGTGTTGCTCCTCTTATGCCAGGTGGCACAGCGAAACCTTTGCCTGTGCCCCAGTCATCCCTGCTCATGCCTGACTTCTTAGCAAGATTCCACCCTTTGGTTTAAATGAAAATCAAAAGCTTCCCCGCCCTTAACCCAGATAGTTTCAGATATTCAGTTTCCACACACAATTGTATGGACAAAAATAAGAGAGTAGAGATCTGTAGCACTAGGTGGGGAACAAGCAGGCAGGCAGAAGTGAGGGGGAGACAAGGCTGAACTGAATTTTGGCACCCATCATTGCCATTAAAGGAAAAGTTTGTATAACTGGAAGATTTAGACTGACCGGAGTAAGCTTATGGGCCTTCAGCTGCTCTTGCAATAGGACAGTCATCTAGGTTGGGGAAAGGAGAGAGGGACACAGCAGGGGACATTGGTGTCAGCTAAAACCACCATGCATCGTGTCTTGGAGCCCTTCATGTGAGCCATGCATGCGCAACACCTTTCAGTTATCCAGCCTCATTTCTCTGCCAGTGAACGCTGTGCACTTAGTTGGATAATTTTATCCCACACCATTTTACCAGGACAATGATCAGCTGTTTGAAAACAAGGGGTTGGACCTGGGAGCAGGCCCTGAGACAGGGTTTGTTCAGTGTAGTTGTAAAGCATCCTTACGTTGTGAATTTAAAAAAAAAGGTGGGGGGGAAGGAAAAAAAGCGAAAAAAGTAAAGCAGCTGGCACTTGTGCAGTGAGGCGGGTGGGGAACCTTGAGACAATTGTTTCGTTCATTTTTCACCTGCAACTGTTGTGTAAAGTGAACCTTCACAGTGGAAGAGACTGCTACAGCCAGTTGTTCTGGTAATGCTGTGTCGTTGCTGCATTAGTTTGTATTCACAGTCTTGTTACCTACTGAAAAACAGAAACAGTAGGAAAAATGCATTTTGTATGGCAGTGCTAGTGTATATCTCTTGGCAAACAACTACAGTGAGCCTAGCTTGAATTTTAAAGTACAGCTATTAATTATATGCCATTGTGCTAAGCACTGATGAATTTCTTTGTGGTAGAAAATATGTGCACATTTCTTCTAGGCATTAAAGCCTTTTCTCTTTGGTGGTGGTAATTAAAAAACAAGGACAATATGACTGGCAGAATGGAGTGTTTTTTTCTTTTTCTAAGAAGACATAATTTATAAATTAAAAGCACTATGTCTCAGCCAAGAACAAGCTGAAGGGTGGTCTTCTGAACTATGGCATGAATGTCATCAATGAAAATGAAAGATAAAAGATGAAAAGCATCTTCTTTTCCAGTTAGAATGAACATTTTGCTAGTATATTCAAATTGCACAGAGACGAGTTTGTAACCCTTCCTCACTCACAGGGACAACTGGTCAAGAAAATACTAGCTCCCTGAAACCAGTCTTCACAGGAACATACTCAAGGCACTGACACTTCTGAAGATGAACAGAGGGAACACCCCAATGTCAGGAGTGGCTGTGTTCATGTGGGAAGGCCTTGCCTTGTGTGAAGGACCTGGCAACAAGTACCAATTAGTAAATAAGTTCTTATAAATGCACTTTTACTTCACAAATGAGTAACAATCCAAAATAATATCTAAGGGGTGCTTTCCACTGATATGTGCACCACATGTAATATTTTCTGCAATAAACACTTATGCAAAGTGGGGTGCTCTTTCACCATTGATTTAAGGCTCTCTACATTTCTTTTGCGACTAAAAGGAAGAGTTCAGCCCTCCTGTCTTCCTCTTTCACCTCCCTTCCTTATCCTAATAGTTGTGAGAGGCTGATCTGAATGAAATTTAAGCCATAAAGAAAAAATAAAGATTTCAACCAGTTCAGGTCCTGAGTCACACTACTGAGCAGTCTTTTCAAGGGAACAACCAAGAAAACACAGGTGAGCGGAAGGAGAGCAGATCCATCTTTTGAAGAGGTAGTCTGAACTTAGATCGATTTAAATAAATCATGAATTAATCTATTCTTAAACAGAGCCCAGTGCCTAAGAGCTGGATTCAGTTAGCTACTTTCCATGTTGTACTCTAAACTGCTCGAGTTTAATGGTCCTAGAAGGGTTGGGCTGGTTGGGGTTTTTTTTTAATAAATATAATTTTTTGTTGTTTTTGTTAGTTTGTGAATTGACTCATCTGTGTTGCACTCCCAGTTGGTCCAAAACGAATTTTACCGTGGGTGGCTTGAAAACCTGACTGTGAGTCCACAGCTTTGCATTTTGTTCCCAGTCCCTACAAGAGGAGGTAGCAGCTTTGTAGTTCTCGACGTTTATTAAGTGGATGGTCTAGGTGTTTCTGCTCTGTTGTGGCCACGGAGAATGGAGCTGTACAGTTAATTCTCTCCAGTTGTGTTTTTGTTCTCTTTTTGATGACACTATGTTATTCTGCCTTGTGCATGTCAGTAGTTTAACAATCCCTTTATCTGCAGGTTAATTAAGAGAAGGGCTGGCTGAGGTTTTTTCAATTAAAAACAAAGCAAACCCAATATTCTGCTTTCAAAACTATGTCCCTAGACTTTAAAAATCTTAGTGAAAAACTATGGGTTTTCTAAGACCTTTCCCCCCACACTTTTTTTGTTCTCTTTCCCTGTTCTCTGTCCCTTGTTTCAAGTTGGGTGGTTTTTTTGGTTTGGGTTTTTTTTTTTTTCCTACGGACAAAACTGGGGTTAAAAAGGTACAGAGAGGTGGGAAATAAAACATCTTTTTCAACTATCCCCACACAAGTACCTGTCTTTCAATCAGGGTTAGAACTAGCTGCAAATACATTTCTGTGGCCCCAGTATGCCTGCACTGTGTGAGCACCTCTGCCCTCTTCTTGATATTTTTAGCCCTGCTTTTCTTTAGTATATCTCTGCTCTTCTTCTGCATTAGAGGTCACGTACGTTCCTGTGTGGTTTGCCTGTTTTCACTGCCCTTTCCTGACCCCTGGCATTTTTTCCTAGAGGCAGTAGGATGAATTTTACTGGTATTCAAGCTCCAGGCACAATACTGCTGTAAGTCTCTTATGACACTGGGTATCACAGGAACTGCTGAGAACTCTGCTAGCACTTTTGAGAGGCCTGATTATGCAGTAGGTGTCTTGCTTTGTGTCAATATGCTGTGTTACTAAGGGGGAGCTGAGCAGGAGACGAGTTAATCTCAGCTCTTGGGCCATTAGAACAGCCAGAGCCTGGATGGCAGCATGTATTGCCTGGGGCCATCCTCCCACTTGGCATCTCTAGTCTGATGTGGCCTCTGCTAATCCCTTTTGGGATGACTACATGTTGCCCCAATACAGAGGAAAAGAAGCATCATCTGCCTTTGTCTACCATTGCTGTTAGAAGCTTTTTGCTAATGGCAGCTAAAGCAACAGTAGTGTTCATGTTGCAGTTATCCTGATACAGGAAAACTGCGTGGGAGGTCATCTAAGCACTGAGTACTGGGGAACTCCTTGGTGCGTGACAGATGAAAACTAGCAGCGAGCACTTGTGTTCTGTCTTCTTCCATAGGGGCCGCGACTAGCAGAATCCACCTGACTCCTAATTTTCATTCCCTGGAGGAGTGAGAAGATGGGGCAGGGGAGCAACCAGAGCTTACTGCTTTGTTTTATTTTTTTTTTCTTGAAGCATTGCCGATTTCTGAAACTTCCAGAGATGTCTCGATTAAATATAGAAATAGTGTCACAGGTCCTACAGCTGTCAGAAGAAAAATGAGAACAGGATGCTGATTACGAGGAAAGTCGTGGTTTTCACTAGTAAAATACTTTCCCAAAGTGATGATTTTTTTTGTAGTTATTTAGGTGCTCAGAGTGTGCATAGACTTAGAGTGCTGGGGTCTTCTTGATGTCAGTATTCTTTTGCTTTGTCCTGATCTGCTAACAATAGAAGTGAAGTAGTTCGGGGTTTTGCTTATGATTTGTCAAGTGAAAAATGTTTTGAAGGGGAAGCTGCTTACTGGGTTAATCAGCTGTCTGGTCACTCCTCCTCCAACAGAGTGGAGGAACTGACTTTGGTGCTTATGGAAGACATTATTCCTGGTAAACTGAATATGAGAGACGAAGTAAAATCTGACAGAGAATATTTAAATCTGTGACTTTGCTCTGGATGTTTAGACTAGGTTTTGTTTGATTTGAAGATCTTAAAGATCAACGAAATTTTGTAAGATTGTGAGACACGGGCAACTAAGAGGTGCTTGGCATGGTGCAACGTAGGTGAATGGCCTGAGCAGTCTGAAGATTTTGCCTCTGGCACAAGATAACTGTTCTGTCAGTAATGCTGGGTATTCCATGAGATTTTTCTGCAAACTTCAGAGATAGCAAGTTGTGTTCATTCCTGCTACAATCAGAACAGTCTACAGGGAACACAAAGGCATCAGATCTGCCAGGACTTTCCCACAGAGCTGCAGCTCTGGCTTTTTCCAGGACAAGTGGCTACAAATGCTTCTGGATGCACTGTTGTGTTTGTGTATTTCATTTGCTTGTTTTCAAATTTGACAGTGAATTCAAAATATGTACTTAGAGCAGGAAGTGTTCTCTCCAGGACTAAGTACACAGTTGCAAAGAAAATAAATAGGAAACATAATATGTAAGTTTTCATGCATGTTGTAGATTCCTGTTACTACAGAGAGGTCCTAGTATCTTTTGGGTGGCTTTTTTTCGGAAAGGAAGAGTTGAATTTTACTCTGAGGAAAAAAGAATAAGGCTTTTCCACAGCAGCTGTATTATTTGGGCTTATTTTAGTTTCTGCTGTTGCATGAGCTGACTTTTTCTTAGGGTGCTTTAATGCAAAGTTTGAACGAGAAAAAGTGACCTTGTTACGAGAATACCTAGCAGACATTCAATATGCCAGCAGGACTAGCCTGTAAAGTTAATGGCTTGAAAATTCAATTTTGAATGGTACTTTGATTTTTTCTTTTTTAAAAGAACTTCTCTTTGCAGTAAATTGACATTTAAATAACGTGGCTAATTCTACCAGCAGAAATATTAGAAAGCAGTGGTGTTTATATATCATCATCTTGTGGCTTCTAGGGTAGCTCTTTGGCACAAGGCAAAAAAGAAAACAGAAGAAAAAAGGAGACAATTGGACACTTGAAATTCAGCTAGAGGACTTAAACAGTCTCTTATTTCTGTCTTCTAGGTGTAACTCCCGTTGTAGATCTTCTATATTTGTGTCTGATAAACTGTCAATTGACTTCAGTTTGACTGTTATTGAACTAATACCGAACTGTGGTTCATATTTTTCAGGGATATGTGAGGAAATGTATAAGGAGAAACAAGCAAGGATTCAGCTGGATTTGCCCCATTTAAAGAGCACATAAACAGTAGAAAACTGGGAAAATGCAATATAGTGTCTGAATGTATTTAGAGTTTTGAGATCTTGGTATGAAACTTCTGTGCAGGTCAAGCAATGTTTTTAACACCAATTCATAATCTACAGAGGAGGTCTTTTTCCGTCTGTTTTTCCCTAGTTAATGGCTTATTTTTGAAAAAAAAAAAAAAGAAAAAAAAAAATCTGTAGTTGAAAGACCCAGCAGGCTCCACCTGCCATACTGGCACAACCCGCTGGAGCAGCAGCATATCAAACTAAATAATGCTTTTATAGCTAGCATTGAGCAAACTACTTTTCATAGCCAGCCCATGACTTTGCGAATGGGGCAGCAGACAAGGGGTTATGTGAACTTGCGTATGTTGGAGCACAAACATGTCATAGCCAATTTTAATCCTTAAGCCTGCTTTTGTTTTGAAGGTTCTTGTTTGCTGCAGGTATCTAAATTTAGCCATATTTTTGTCAGCTAGAACTTATGTTACAGAAAAGAATGCTAGCAAATCTCAGCAATGTCACACTTTATTAGTCATGCAAGCACTTAAAAGCAAGGTTAGAAACACAAAATTCTGGAGATTTGTGGTGGCAGTTGTTTAAAAATGCCACACTGAGCTTTTTAGGATTTACCCTCTGAAAATGGACCAAGTTACAGCATTAAATTTCATGAACAATGCAGCTTTCTTAAATTTGGAAGAAGGAGTATTTAAATCCTGAAGAAAAGCTTCACTGGACATGGTTGCTCCTCTTTCTTTGCAACATTCGCAAGTCAATCACATTCTCCTCCAGGTTCAAAGGCAGAAAATAGTATTTGCTGACAACCTGCTTTTCTCTTTGGTAGCGGCTGTGGGCTGCATGGGTCCTGCAGATAAGCTCAAGGGACTCATGGCATTCCCTTCTAAACATTCTTTTTCCTTTTTGCTGCTGCAGTGTGGGCTGGCTCTCTCAATGTTGCCTTGCTCTAGTGGGGAGGGTGAGAGGGCAGAAGTTGCGCCCTGCCAAGAGGCAGTGAATCTTGTGCATGGCACCTCTCTGACAGTGCTGAGCATGAAACATTGCTGTTGTTTCTGCTGTAGAGATCTGTTGTTCAAGTAGCAGTATATAAAAATTTACCTTGAGTCAGTTGATGTGCATTTGCTGCAGTGTTCTGTGTAAAAGAGGGAAGCTCCTCACACAATTATACTTATTTTTCTTTTTTTTTTTTTTTTTAACATAGCTGTACGGACTTGACAGGGAGAATTAAAAACCAAAGGCTCTCCCAATGTTTACACCCTGGACTTTTTCCGATTTATTACCTTTTTTTTTCTGTGTGTGACTATTGGCTACTTGAAACCTTATAAAGAGAATACATTTTTTTAATTATTACTTAGTAAAAACATGCCTAGAAAATTCCAGCTGCATACCAAAAAAGCTGAAATATTTTAACATAATATGGAAATTACATCCTTCTTGTGATAGTGCCACTCTGCAAAAATACTCTCAAGCATCCTGCTGTTTGGTCCAGTTTCCAGGCAACCTTTGTGTCCTGTGATGCTTGGCTTGGGAGAAAAGGAATCACAAGCACCAAAGTGGCAGTCTGTTGGCATTAGGTTTCTAACATGGGTGCCTCAGAACATCCCAACCCACCTCGTTTTACATACACAATGACTTTCCAGCTATTTTATTAGGGGATACCATTCTGCAAAGGGAATGGTTAACCAGTTATCTAAATAGCTATTCAATAACCAGTTGAGCTATTCAAGATCAGAAGGAATCAGCTTTGGGAGGTAGAGTTGTGAGCAGGAGGTTCAAAGCAATCCCTTGGCAGTCATCGCAGAAGGGAAGGCTAGACAATAGAGGGCCTGGCTGGCTGAAGTGGAGAGCCTGCGTGCCAGCCAGAGAGCAGGCAGAGGGGCCTAACATAGCTGTTTTAAGAAGGAACAAAGGACGTGGCCAAGAGAAAAATCATGTGTGGAAAGGTTATACTGAGAACTTGTTAGCTGTTGTCCTTTTAAAGCTGCATTTAGCCAAAGGTCTGAGTGGAGAACTTCTGGGTAAATCCCCATTTATCCATATGGCAACTGTTCCAGAAATGTCTCAGAGAAAATGAAGTACCTAACCAAGTGTCTTGACTTTGATTCTCAGTTGAGAATTACATCTAAGTAGTCTGTCCTCAGAGCACATGACAATCAAGTGGAGCAGTGGTTTTACATCTACTGGGAACTTCGACGCTTCTCAAATAAAAAATTCAAGGCATCATTACTAGCGTTGTCTTCATTATACTGGCAGTTGCAAAGCTGTGTTGAAACAGATTCAAAGATTATTCTAAAATAGAAGATATTAGAAATATTTCAGGCCTCAAGACTTGATATCTTCTGTCAGTAACAATATTTGGTTTGGCATCTCACCGTGGGGGTTTTGGGGTTGTTTTTTTTCTTTTCAACTTTGTTGGCTTTATTAGCGTCTCTGTTTCTATAGACTCAAAAATGTGGATTCTTTCATAAAAGAGCTTTTTTCATAACAGCTAGACAAGCTTATACAAGTTGTCCTGGCTCAAATTGTATTATACATTACTAATATTACTGAGAACTTTTCTGCTTTTCTCTGGCCAGGGAAGACATTTTGTAAGCTCTAATTTGTACAAATAGCTATCTGTGTCAGTGCAATGCCTCGGCCACAAAATCTTGTTTCTAATTGGAATAATCCACTTTGGATTATTGTTGAATAATGAGTGGGGAATTATCCACCTTTTTTCAGCAGAACTGTACATTCTCTGTGGTGATTTGTTTGTTTGTTTCATTTCACAAAATATCTAATTCTGAGCTCATAAAATGACTACCAAAATTCTTGGTAATAGAGGGCACTCAGCATTTAAAAAGATAAAAGGCTTCAGAAATAGGGGTTGCTGGAGGTCTGGATACAGACTGTACACAGAGAATAAAATAAACCCTATACAGGGTGTAAATACAGAATGGTCACCTGGAAATAAAGGGCATTTTGAAGGTAGCGTTGTTAAACTGGATTTGTGCCAAAGTCAGAAGTAGCAAGAAATAAAATCAAAATTCTACTATCTCAACTTTTTTGCCCTTTTCCCAGCTATAGAGCTACAGCTGCTAATTTTACAAGCTATTCTGCTTCCAGGAACAGCAAATGCGAACCATAAACATCAATGAATTGCACTTAATATGGTTCCCAGAACAGATTTCTGAAGGCAGCACAATGTGAAGTTGTGGGTAATTGAAGCCTCGAGGCATTCTTGTCCCTTGATCTTTACCTGGTTACAGAACCTCATCTTCTGATGCCAAATCCCATTAGGATACCCCAAAATGACAGATGGCTCTGCCTAACTGCCAGTCGGCACAGATGTGATCCTTGGTTTTGGATAAACAGTAGGACTCTTTTTTGTATGTAGTAACCTAAATTTTCCTGGCCAGAGTGTAGCTGCTCTGTGACAATAATGCAGGTTGTTCTATATAAATTAAGAGCAATATGTGTGTGTGTATGTACAAGCATGTCTATAAAATTTCTGTGAAGCAGAATTACAGATCTGGGCCCTGGGAAAGCTGTACTAGCATAAGACAAGGTGTGAATTTTAAACCCCTCATTTTTCTAGCATAACTCCTCCCATGGAGCATTCTAACCACTGAGTTCTGCTTTAGTTAAGCTGAAACGGGGGTGTCTGTGTGAGAGGTAATGGCATGACTGTAGTGGCTTAAACAGACCAGCATAACAGAGGATACTTTCCTCTACAGACTAGCCCGCAGGCTAATTTAAAAATATGTATATATTATTCAGATAGCTATTGGCAAGTGTTTTATTAAACATTGTAAGTATAAATGCATCCTCACAAAATGACTCAAATAGACCATTTAGCCTTCCTATTATACAGTTGGTAAACAATAAATATTAATACAAAGCAATAATTTCCACAGGATATGGTACCTTGCTGTTAAATGTATTCTTTGTGAATTTTATTATTGCTATTAGTGATTTCTTTAGCTGAGAGTAGCAAAACTGTGTAGTCTAGAGGAATTACAGCATAGAGAGAAGGGCATCTTTAGCAAGCAAAAGGAGTTCCTCCATGTGTGGGTACAGGAGTGGTTCATGGTGTTTATGTATTTCTACTTCCTTTGCTCATTTAGGTTTTGAATGGTTACTCTGCATCAGAGTCCTTATATGCAAGAGTGTTTGCTCATTGAAGGCATAATTCGCCATATCTGTGTACCTGCATACAACTTCATGGTATGAATTCCCAAAATCACCAGTGAACCTGGCGTTCTCAAGCTCTCAGTTCTGAGGCTGGCACACATCTGTTCAACTTTCAGAAACGTGGAGCCACCTTAACCCCTCACTCCAGCTTCTCTCTCTCCACCTGAACAATAAGAAATCAAAGAACTCAGACTTTACTGCTTGCTCTGAAAATTTAGATGCTGTGGTGCAAATTCCCAGGAGCATTTTAGGCCTGTATTCAGTTCCTCAGATGGCAGTCATTGCACTTCTAGTGTTTGGTGAAAATCTACTTCAATAGTATTTTAAAATAACCTTAAACCCTTTCACGTTGCTCTCAGTGTGCTGAAAACAGCAGAATGGCTAACTCACAAACTGCCCGTGTGACATCCTGCATGTACTGCTTGGGGACATTTGCTCTGAGCAGTAGAACTTGTTCCAGAATGACGGTGAAAAGCTAAGCTGTAAGGGCAGTTACATAGTCAGGGTGCTGTGGAAGCTGATGAAAAATTTTAGTCTGGAAGAATTCTGTGAGGTGTTTGGTAACTCCTGGAGCCATTACTCAATACGTTAGAGAGCCTAATTTTAAGGTTTCCACCAATACAGTGGAAAATGGTTAATTCATAAAAGATTTATACTCCCACCTTAGAATAATTAATTTGCAACACTTGTGTTGGCATTCAAGTAAGATAGCTGAACTTTTCCTTTACTAAGAAAATAAAGTGTGGACTTCCCTCAAATTTTAAAGGGAGGAAAGTAGGACAGCATTAGTAGCTGACAGACAGCCAAAATTGTATTGGTCAGCGCTGCTGAGGAATTATTTGGGCTCCCATGTCCTATGTGAGACAGAGAGAAAATTTGAACATAACAAATCTGGAATTTGGTCTCAAAAAAAGAAAATTATAAAAAGTTTCAAAAACTGTTAAAAATTCAGTACATTGCTGATAGTATTTAAGTCGTTGATTTAGTGAATTCTGGATATCCCCTTCCTGTCTTTCCTACCCATCATGAATATGCTGATGCCATGCACAGGGTGAATGAAATAGCCTCTGGAGAGGTTAAGTGGCATAGATGTAAGCGTTGGACTCAAGGTTACACACTGCCTGGGACAGCGTGTAACACACAACTACTACTTGCATTAGAGTCTTGGCATCCACATTGTGTAGCTCTGTCCATAAATTCTATCATGTTTTCTTCTTAAAACACTTCCTGGGTCATCTTGACAGGTTGTTCTGTCAGAGCAGCTAAAAATATTTGTAGCTGGGAATGGAAACTGCGCCTATTCTCAGCACGGTGTGAGTCACTCCTTTGTGGAGTGTTTGGGTATCAGGCTCACTGTGCAGTGCTGCACTCATGTTGAGCTGCAGGCTGGTGGGACAGATTTCTCCAGCACCTCCAGAACAGGGGAGGCCAGAGCAAATAGGGGACAGGTGGGGTGAACCAGGTTTTGGGGCGTGGTGATAAGGCAGATGGTTCCTGTGTCTGTGTTGCATATGGGGGAATTTGCCCCAGCTGATACGTGTGAGCCTCCACAGCCTTTGGCAGTCTCTTGCAGAGAAGAAGTGGCACTTCTGCTGAAGAATGTAAGGGGATTTCATCCACCTGGTGCTGGCCTTGGCTCACCCTGTAGAGTCAGTGGGGATGAGGATATGTCTGCTGCAGCAGAGGAAGGACAGGCAGAGTTTGGCCATCTGAAGCTGAGTTATGTGGAGGTACAGAGGGATTAGGATCAGGCTGATGAAAAAAGTTTGCAATACCCATTGCACTCAACCTCCTCTTTGCAATCTGAGACAGAGAATTCCTTAATGGTTTTGTGATTTGTTTTACTGAGCTCAGCTGTCTTGGCTAGCTATAGGATTGGTCTCAGTTAAGATAACAGAGAGGGAAAGCGCTCACAATTTGACCGTGCTTGCATTGCCACGGTGCTTTTCTTGTATGTATATCTGGCTGCTATCTTGGGGCTGGGAAAGATGGGGCTGGGTGGGGCAGCCTCTGGAAAACACAGGTCCTGTGGGGCGAGTGCGTCTCACCAGTCCCTGAAGGGCACCCACTGTAACACTCGGGCAACCAGACAGATACCCTGTGGGAAGGGGATGTTAACTCCAGCAATTCTGTGACACAAAACACAGCAATTTGCTTTTACTCCAGTAGAAACATCTAATTTGTAAGAATTCTCTTCCTCCTTTTCAGGTTATACCTTTACCATGAGAAATACGCACTTATTGGAATGGTTGTTATTTACATCTTTCCTAATTTTTTAGCAACTTCTTGCTTTGACACATTCAGCTAAATGAACAGGGGGAAACTTGTATTTGTTTACTTGTTCTGTTAGAGATAAAACACCTCTGTGCCTCAGCCTTTGAAATACTGTGAATGATGGGTTTTGAAAGTGAATTTAGAAAATATTCTGAATTAAATATTTATGTTTAAGCTTTTACAAGGCAATCTGAATAAGCCTTTTGGGTTTTTTCCACAGCAGACTTAATTGTGCTTAGCCATATATGAGAGTTTGATTCCCTAGCTACAAAAGCCTTCTGTTGCTTTTTGTGGAAAGTTCAGGCCCTCCGCAATCTCAGTGCTAAGGTGTTGAACTAGGGTAAAATTAAGAGGGTTTTGCCCACAAATTACACTCGTAAAGTGTTACAGTGTAGATGAGTCCAGAGAGTGAAAGTCTCCATGGGTGTAATCCCTGGTGGATCGGAATAGGTTAAATGCACAATATTCTCACCAATTACCCTGTGCAGTTTAGAAAGCCAGCAGGTTGTGGTATTGACTATTCCAGACTTCTTGGTGTAGCAGAGAAAGGCCTCTGTGCTGGAAGATTGAGGGGGGAGGAGGGTAATATAGGTGCAGGAAACTGCAAAAAAGACAAGACAGCCCACTCTACAGAGGGAGTGCAGAATGCTGGAAAGGAACTGCACATCCATACTGAAAACAGGAAGAGAGAAATCTGTATGCTTTTCAACTTCTCTGCCTGTCCTCAGAGAACGGAAGGAAGCATATGCTGGTTTTCAGGAACAAGGGTAAGAAATCAGGGATCAGAGGCTAAAACCATGCATTCTGCTGGGAGAAAGCAAGACTCCACTAGATGTCCTTCATGTCCACATAAATGACACCGCCAGATTTCACTGAAAGGGCTGAAAGGTGTCTGCAGAAGGTGAGGGAAGACACCTGAATGCATGGATCTATGAGCACCACAGGGTTCCTTTCTGCATGAGGTGAATTCATGCATGGTAGCGAGTGGCTTGCTCAAAAGTGTGACCTGTGTCCCTGGATAGGTGGTTTTCTTGGTTAAAACTACTCTTCAGTTTGCTGAAAGCAAAAACACCTTTGAGGGGCTGGTTATGTATTACAGTCTTGTTTGTATGTTTTAGATGGCTGCTGTTTGTTTTTTTTTACCTACTTTAGTTTATACTATATTATTGTTTATGTTGAGTATGGCCACTAGGAAACTGGTGTGGGTGTTAGGAGTTTCCCAGGGACAATCTGACAGAAATCTAGAGTTCACTAAGGTTGTGGTGAAATGAAGGAAGGTGTTCCTGGTTTGGATGAGGAAGATGGCATCTGTGTCACTGAAGTAGGTGATTATTAACATTATTAATACTCATTATTAATAGTTATTAATACTCTCTTCTTTAGGAGATAATGAGATGGGCATATTGTTCAGACAGCTTGAGACCTCTAGCTGTGTTCACAGACCAGGGAAAGTGTTTGTTACTGAATGTAAAGTTATAGGTGAAGAGGAGTCAGATGAAATTGGTGACATATATGTACTGAAACAGAGAATATTAGACCTTTTTTATTGGTTCTCTAGACAGGTTATGGAGAGGGTAGTGGTGAGTATGCCGGTGGCATCCATTAATGCCTTGGATAGTGCTAGTGAGGAGATCATTTATGGTGCGTAGTTCATGGATGTTGTGCCGATGCATCAGTGCTCAGAGCATTAGCCGCAGGAGGGAGGAACCAGAACCAGCAATGCACAGTGGAGAACAGATATGAGTAGGAAGACGGAAAACAGTGTGCTTGAGCTGCTGTTCTGTGCTGTACTGGTGCTAATGCTGTCTGCTTTCCACGCAGTTGTGCTCTAGGTCTAACAGGAGAACTAAGCTTGGAAAGAGAAGGGCAGGGATGGGAAGGAAAGAGAAGTAAGAGAAGAGAAAGTGGAGACTGCTGAGGAATTGATTCTTGGGCAATGCCTTCTCAGTGGACTGTTAATTCTGTCAGATGTTTAGTTTCAAAAGGTTTGCTAGGTCTTTTAGTGATGCCGTGCCATTTCTAAGTACTATGTGATCTTAGCGGCATTATTGGGTTACTGTGCAACTTAGATGTTGCTGTACAGAGTGTTATGTTACAAGACGGTATCAATAAGCACAACATTCAAAAGCTGACTGTTCTTTTATGATCAATATTGACAAAATAAATGTCAGCTTGCACATAGCACATCTATGTCCTGCAGCAAGCTGGGAGATCTCCAGCTGTCTGGAGGAAAGCTACATTCAGCACTGAAGGAACAGCACTGGGAATGCCTAGTATCGTCCATGTGAGTAACTGCCTACTACACCATGCTCAGTTAAATTGCTTTCCATTATGTTTGCACGGAAAGTATTAAATGAACAATAGAAAGCTTCTTGATTTCTGGTGTTTAATGCTGAAGAAATATGGGCATATGCTTTTACGGTTTCTCACTTGGCTACTTTCTGTCTTTTTTGAATGGGGAAGGATGAATTTTAGCAGCCTACATGCCTTAACAATGTGCATAGGCAAATGCGTGCAAAGTGATATGCTGTTTGAAGTGCAAGGGCAAGATTAGTATTACTGATACCATGGCAAAGGTGTGTGATGAATTATACCTCATAAGAAAGCACTTTATATACACTGGATTTTGAGTACTTTTATACTTTATGCCTGTTGGTATTTAAAAATGATTGATTGATCTGACATTATCTGAGAAAACTGCGACTGCACTGTTCCTCTGTTATGTTACAGGAACAATATCTCAAGTTAATGGAATGTATGGCAAGTTGCAAAGCTACTGTGGCTATATTCCACAGAATAAAGTTGAAAAATAAAGACATAAGCTTCTGGATGGTATAAAGCAGAGGCTTAGGGAAGAGAACGGTCTCAGAGTAAAGACAGGTTGAAGAAGATTGAAGGATGGGTATGGTAAAACAGGAATTCAAACAGATGTGGCAATTTGTTTTACAACATAACCATAAAATGCCACTTAAAATGCCTCATTTGTATTCTCTGTCAATGTAATAGATGTAAATCTTTCAGGGAGTTACTAAATATACGTTTCTGTTGGCAAGTACAAAAAGCATATGATCAATGGGAGAAACTTGCAGGGATTTTTTGTTGTTAGGACAGCATGACTGAACTTTCTGGGACTGGATCACTCAAACAAGCCCTCCATTTTAGGCCATTCATTCTGCCTCCCTTTTTGACATTTTATCACTTCACAGCATTTAAACATTTATTTTCATTTCATAAGTCATACTAACTGGCTAGTGACCTGTCTGGTTTTGACACTCATTTGCTTATTGCACAGAGGTCCCATCCATCTCACACATATATGTTGCATCTATAAATAAGGCCTTCTGCTAACTGTTTTAAATGATCTGCATTAGAAAGAGTGTCACTCCCTATGAATGTGGATATTGCTGCAAATGAAACCACTATTTGTCAGGATTAAGGGAAGCAAAGGGTAAGATAAATTTCAGTTAAAAAAGGACTCATCTGAAAAGGCACAACAGATAACAACAGAGTTATTGAGGTTTCAGCTTTTCTGAGTAATAACCCTGTAAAAACAGTGTGTGACAATATCAGTGAGTTTCACAGTGGCTTGCCAAGTCCACTGGTGGTTCAGCTTGAAATTAAATTTCCAAATAAATTCCAGAAATTTCAAGAAAAATTGCTGTTGGTGAGGACTGCAGTATTTCCAATGAATTATTTTCAACCTCCAGTTCTGTAGGGGAGCTTTCTCAATCTACTTGTGATATTTTTCTTGTTTAGGGATTTATCAGTTCTCTTCCCTGGGAGCACTATATTCTTTTCATCTTTGGCCCTCTTTTCCACTGGAGCATTATATAAGAAGTGGTATAGTCTCACAGAGGGTCAGTGAAGTATATTACCTGTATTACCTATATATTAGGACCAAGAGCCTTATTACACCTGTTACTAGGTCCTGCCCTCTGTAGTCAAGGCAGGAAACTGATTTACCTAGTCTAGCATTTGATTTCAAATAAAAATCCTAACTAACTTTGTGAGATTCCCAAGTCCTGCTTTTTCTACGAAGTAGAAAGTTGTCATTCTAGGAATAGTTTTGTGCTGCTAAAAAAAAGTTGGCATCTCAAGAAGTATTGGCATGAATTACGTTTTTCTAGGTTTTCCTCAGGTTTTCGTTATTACAGTATTTAGCAATACTGCCTTATCCAGAAATAAGCATGGTCTTCCTCGTATTTGGACATACGTTTCTTTCTGTCATGCTAATCTGCAACATTCTTATTTAACTGAACAGTCTTTACAACAGATTTAATACTTCATTGGCTATAGTACACAGAGGTAATTTTCTCCTTTAAAGTTGTCTGTCTAGTGAGGAGGCTAGGGCTCCCTTAATTTGCAATCTGTATGAAGACTTAGTTCAGTAGTCATTTGCTTAGAAGACCAGGGTAGAGATGGTCTGTTCATCTCTTAGTACCTGTAGTTGTCCTGTTTGCTCATACTCTTTTGCTACACAGCATCCATTGACCTTTGAAGTCTCACTTAAAAAGACTAGCACTCTGAAATCTAAGCATTGACCTATTCTGAGAAAGTTCAGCTCCAGGGCGTATGAAGAAGTAGTCAAAACTATCATGCAAAGCTTGTTGACAGACAGGGTGTTTACATCCTCTGTGATTCGGTCAGGCTGCTCTGTGTTTACACTGCTTACTTCAGAAGGTTGGGAGAAGTGCTGAAGGCTGTGACAGGATTAGCATCACACAGATCTGCACTGATGCAGTCTAAATCCAAAGCCTGCCTTGTTTTCCGTATGTGAAACAAGGAGTGGGAGTGTCCATTTTCATTCCTTCACATCCCATTTGGCTTGGTAGCTACTAGATGGAATATGCCAGTATATTAGGAAATAACTGGGTTTTAATGCCTTTTTCTTAGAACTTTGCTACATGTTGAGAAGACACATACGGCAGCTCTTTGCTAGTGTTTCTCTCCCTATTTCCTGTTTTACCATAATGTATTCTGAAAGCCTAACATTCATCTTCCAGAGTACTCAGTTTAAAGTGCTGCTTTAAGGTACTCCATCTCAGAGAAGTGGCATGTGTATTTGTTTTCTTTCTCTATCTGGAGAAGTATGTATTTCTTGGATCTGCTTTCTATATCTGGAGGAGTGTGTTTGTGTGAACTTCTTTGCTTTGCAGTGGTTTCCCACAAGTAATGCTCAGGCACATATACTCCAGCTGCCCTGCATGACTGGTAGGCAATGAAATAACGAACTGGTCATTTGCCTAGAAGACGGGAGTTAAAACCCATATGTGATGCATCTGTCTCTAATCACCTCTTATCTGCCTCTTGTTTTCTCATTCTCTAGTCACTCCTTCCACTGATTCAATACTCTCAAATAGATAACTCTCTTGTATCTCTTCACATCTTCTCCTTTCTATATTGACTCTGTTTTCCAAGAGGCTCCTGTTTCCCCCATTGCCCACAAGACATTTGGTCATTGTGAATGTCTCACAGTGAACTCCTGCATCTCCTATTGCTCACCTTTCATTATGTCAAACTACACTGTCAAGTGGCTTTTTGTGCCAACCGATTCTCTATATATTTAAGCTAAATAATCTGCCAAGAATGGTGTTAGCAGAAAAAGGATACTGCAAAACCTAGAAAATAAGTCAAAATACAGTTACCATCTGAAAAACATTAAATAAAACCTCATAGAGTTCCTTGTTTATTCTCTCTCTCATGACTTCCGAGTTTACTGGTGTTAAAGGTCAAATAGCCTTTCTCCAATTATTTGCTGTGATGGATTTTCAGCTTTTTGCTACTGAATAACACATCTAAAGGAGTTAATTCTTCAGTGATAATGGCAGGTGGAGTTGTGGCTGCAGGCTTAGGATTTAGTCTTCAGTATCTATAGGTGGCTGTGTCTATGGTATCTGAGAAGATTTGCTCTGAAGAATTACAAAGTTGTATCCTTCTAAGAACAACTTTCTTAGAATTTCAGTCTGAGTATAACATATCCTGTTATACCTGTACACCTTTTCCAGACACCTTGCTAAAAATCTCCAGACAGAGTTCCACTGTCTGGAGTGGGCGTAAGTCTGTTTTGCAATTTTAATAACAAAGAGGAAGAGAGAAAGAACATAGAAACAAGAGATGGATGTTTGTGGCAACGCAGCTAGACTCAGGAGCTACAAACCCCATTCTTGGGGTTTTCTGGATGGTGTCGGGCAGGTTGATGTTCTCTGTGTGACCCTGTTCATTCAGTTTAGAAAATCTTTGGCAGGTAGCCACTATTTTTGCTGCACATATATGCAACTTCAAGCACCATGGGCTGCTTGATATGCAAAAATTACCTATGCATAGACCTTGGATTCTACATGTTAAGTAGGAACTAGGGATTTATCCAGCATTGCAGACACTGATTGACTTGTACAAGTTTTATGAACTGTACTTAGAACTGCAAAAAATCTGTGTTTCCTCTGTTTTCCAGTTTTGCCTCCCAGTCTGAAGAGCTCTCTATCAAGATTTAGGTCACTATAAGTAAAGGACTTGACTACAAAACTTTCAGGGAATGAGTCTCTGAAACTTCCAAACCTTCCACACACACCCCCCACATACACCACCAGTCTCTCTTTGTATCTCAATCTCTCATCCAGCACGCAATGCACAGTGTAGATGACTGCAACCCAGACTAACCTTCCAAGGACACTCTCCACTTTCCCGCCATCTCTTTGACTAGCACTTCACTGTAATGATTTGGTCAGTGCCTGGCCAGTTTGAGATGTCCTTGGAATGATCATGAAGCACCTAGTAATGGCACTTGGCCCTTCCTTCCTCACCTGACTTGCTGCCCACCTTTGCTTGGTCCTGATATCACAAAATAACGTATGCGGGCAGGGGTATCAGAATTCATTCAGCATTTAGTGGACAGTACTGCAGCCCAGCACAGTCAGTCAGGTCTTTATATTGTCAGCGTATCTTTGCTCTGACAAGAAGTGTGTGAGATTCAGGGAGGTCAGCAGAAACAATAAATTATGGTGCCTTCACGTGGTATCTTTCTGCCCTCACTACTGTTAAAAGATGTGAGACCAAGAGAGCAAGCACTATGATAGAAGCCTTTCCAGACTTTAGCAGGAGAGGAACCCAAGGGTATAAGCATCAGGGCACTTCCACTGCCAATGGATGAAGATACTCTCTAGCTTTTAGCCAAAGCTGCCTTAGTTCTTTATGGGATCAATCACTCTTAGCAGCCCATATTATTACCCACAGTAATATATTTGAGATGATATTTATGCTAGTGTTAGTGCAAGGCCCATTGGGTGCTAAAAAGAAAGGAGAAAACTCAATAAGAACAAAAAATCAAGCAGATTGGAGGAAATAAGTGAAGAGTATATTTTACTTCTGTCTTGTATGTAAATCTCTGGGAACTAAATGCAGTAGCCTGCTCTGCTCTGTCATTGTGTCTTCCAATGATGAGAATTAGCCCAAAGCAAACTTAGCAGAGAAATCACATGTTGTTAGTATTTTCATATTTTTACTATTCCTGGAAAGTCTGAAGGCTCAGGCAACATGAAGGAAGGAACAATGATGTATTCTGCTTTTCCTCTGGCTAGATATACCTTAGTAAACTTAAAAATATTGACCAGGCAATTATACAGCAGATACTGCTCCAAACAGATGCCTTATTATAACATTCTAAAAACTATTCTAATTCTGATTCAAGTGACATTTAAATATGCTTAATCCTGAATTTTTATGCATTATTTTGCATACCACAAAAAGATGCAAGTAAATGTACTGTAAACTGCAGATTTTATGTCTTTAACTTTTGGGCCATGTAGTAATTTGTTTTGCTTTCACCACAAAGCTCATTGGTTTGGTTTATATCACTTTTTCACTAGCTGGTTTTCAAGCATATTCTTAATCTCAAACTGCATTTGCTATTAAAAAAATGCTCTTGAGAAGCAGTATTAAAATGTGGTTCTTGGTGGTTTATGCTTTCCATCTTCAAGAAACACACTGTTAATCTCATGGAAATGTTAATCTTTGGGTGTACACAAACAGCAAATCTTTTTTTCTAATTTCATACTTAAAGATAATAGGCTGATTCACACTGGAAGCAGTGAAGCCTGAAAGTGAAATAGGTTTAAATTTACAGCTAAGCAGCCTATTTTATGTTTTGTCTTGCTTTAAAAAAAGATTCATGGCTATTTACATGTAATTGTGCACACAGAATAAGTCATTTACGTAGTTATATATCTTTTTCCCTGATTAGAGCTTTTGTTTCTCTTCCGAATCTTAAACCAAAAACAAGGTTTAAAAAAATTAGAATGGGAAGGCTAAATGCAGAGAGACTGTTTCAAAATGAAGCAAACTGTCAGGAATCTATGAATATAAATAGTTTTTAGCAAAAACATGTTATCAAGGAGTTTTCTCAACTATATTTGGCATTTTTGGAGCAAGAATGTTGGTGCTTTATTAAAGAACAGCTCTGTGAAAAGGGAGATTTTGTAGACCATCAGCCTGTAGTGTCCTTGAAATGAATATGGGAAATCTGAAAGGTGTACTCATGCTACTGTGGCAGTATCCAAAATACCATTATTATTTTTTTATGTTTTTGGAGCACACATCAACCAAAAAGCTGTAAATAATCTAGAGGAATGCTGAACTGTCACAAAATTATTTATGATGAAAGTGAAGGTTATAAAATATTAATCTTTTTTTTTATTCATGTAAGATGGTAAAATTAAACAAGGTGAGCAGCGCACCTATTTTCTGTGTCTCCTACTTTCCCTCTTACTGCCTAATAATGATGGGGAAAAGGCAGACTGGGAGCATTCCAGTTATAGTTCTGAGCAGAATTTTATATTGTTACATGCCTCAGACTCTCTCTCAAATTTTTACTTAACCTAATAACTTAGCCTACAAAGCATATGTTCCCCCTTAGCCACACAGACTATTAAAGACAGAATTATAGGCTCATCTTTATGAAGAAGGAGCCGTATTTTGAAGCGGGAGCTCATTACTGTATGTGCAGTCTTGTGCTGTTCTTGGTTTCCAGAACTTCGGTTAGAGTTAATAGGGGCTGCATGTGAACATGAAATGCGGGATCAGACACCAAGGTGATACGTAGTGAAAATCTCTTCAGCCACTGAAATATAGTGAAACTGTGGGGTTTTTTGGTTACAGACAAAATTCTTAAAAGTTTATTCAGCAATTAAGCAGCTGCTTTGGGAGGGTTTCTCTGTTGTTGCTATTTCAAGCCTGATGACCTTACATTTTAACCATCATTCTGCTTTAGCAATACGCTTGTTGCTGTAGGTGCTCACCATGTCTGTGTGTGAGCTGAGAATCACCATAACACACTCGCTGGTTTTAGGGGCAGTAGTTCTCTCAGCAAGATGAGCTTTCAGGCATCTAGATTGGCACTGGTACTTCTTATCTCTGATCCTCAAAGACATGTTGAATTCATGAAAGAGCTCGTTACTGCATGTGTTGTGCTGTAAATTACATTCATGCTGGCCAAACTGTGGGCATCAGGGGAGAAAACAAGGTTGAAAAGACACACAAGGGTAGAGGTTTGGATAAAGCCCGCAGCTGAATACTTAACAATTTCTCTCTTCAGCTAACTCCAACATGGGGAAAAAAAAAAAAAAACACAAAAAGAATGATCACTTGCGTGGGTTCCTGTTTCTCTCTCATTCCTTTCCTGTGACATTTTGCCCAGAGTCTTGAACGTGTTAAAGGAGGACAAATGGAAAGATGGAAAAGAGCATGGAGATGGGGTAGAAAGGGGAATAGCACCATCCAATCCCGTGATGTGCTCTACTTGCCAAAAAAAGGGATACCACCCACTTTCAGGATGAGGATCAGGCTGCTGCAAGTGTTTATTCAACTGCCAGTGCTGTATTCAGTTCTCTGGATGCCATTCCTGAAATCATCTCCCAGACCCCAGCTGTAAACATAGTTACTAAATGCATACCTCATAAAAGCACTTCTAAATGCAAATGGCCTGGTTTTCTTTTGTGTGCATAAAGCCATTTGGGCGTGCACGTGGGTGTGCATCATATTCAATTTGTCTATGATTGATAGACTGTCTTCCAGACCAGTGGGATAAAAAGAAGAGTGGAAGTCAAAGCCTCTGATTTTTATTTCAGCGGTAGCCAGGCACATACATCTGTGTGCAGAATCTGGCACTCAGCAAATCTAACTTTTGCCAAACCAACAAGAGTAATTGGTGTAACAAGGCTCTCGTGAAATGAAAACATGCATGAACTAAGTATTTCACAGCTCGATATTGGAAGTTATTTTTAGGGTTAATTTGGGTTATGCGGTTATATTGTTCATGATTAATATAGGGTCTTTGCTATGCAAATGGTTCTTGTAAGGAGCAGAAACCAGCTGGTTTAGTTGGGTAATCTTAATGGTCAATGGCCTGGCCATAGTTGGTGCACCATAAACATGTGTGATGCCATTTTCCTGTGCCAGACCCTTTAGAGTACACTCCCAAGCACAAATCACTTTTGTGATGGGTTGCAGACAGGAGGAGAGAGAAGTTTGAGTGATGCACAGATGCTGACTAGATACTGTGGATTTTTCTTTTTTTTTACTGTCATGTCCATATTGTATGCAGTTCTGTCACCAAGGGATGCACTTAATAGACATTACACTGTTGAAAACATATTGATTGGAGCTGGTTGTGTGGCATAGGGATGAAATTGCTTGTTCTAAAATGCTTCTTGGAACTAACACAGCTGTTTAAAATCCTAGCTCGGCATTCCGAGGGTAGGCCATGCAATGACAAAATTACTATTTCTGGAGTGGTATTAACTAAGTTGCTATTATTCTTTCAAACATCATGATTTTTATATGTTGCAGATTATTTTCATTTGCTTCCTGGTATTTCTATCTGTAGGGTGTCCTGGGATTGTACCTCCATTCTTTTCTCTGTGGGTAGAATGGCTAGAATTTACACAGGAAAGAAAACTAAGATTCAGATGAATCAAATTCAAATATTGTATGCCTTATGATAAAATCATAAGAACTGGACACACTCTTTTTGTGTTTGATTGAAATAGTATGCTGCAGCATTTAGGGTACTCAAGAGAATTTTATGCTGACATGGGGAAGGCATAGTATTACCAAGTCTTCATTCTATTTAAGACAAAGATTGGTGAAAAGGGAAGGGGGAACAGAATTTAACCCTCTCAGAAATATTGAAAAATTATTTTTGTAGGATAGGTCATTAGCGCATCAGGTTTATCACTTCCTGAAAGTATAGGTGAAAAGGAAAATTGATTTGTTTTCACATAAAGGTACTATGAAATTTTTATAACTTTCTAGGGTAGGAGATGGGAAACCCTCTGTTTTCCTTTCCCCAAGATGAATGGGGGTATTCGGTACCCAGGCTACAACTCCACAAGATGTGGCAGAGATCATTGAAATAGGGATCCAAGTAACGCATTTTTCTGTGTGATTCATGTGAAAACTGAAACCTGTACAGTTCAAGCTGGTCCTGCTTTAAAGCAATACTTTTTGGCAAAGAGAGAGGGTACCTTTGATGAGAATGAAATTGTTTCCTGAAGACTGTTTCAATAGACTTATCAAATCTTTCAAATTTGAGTTCAGACCAAGTATTGCCTGCCATGTATTCTGCTTTCATGGGCTTGCTTCCTTCTTAGCATTGGTCTGGCTTGGAACCTCTTTCTAAAACTGAACTAGTGGCAAGATTGTTAAAAAGAAAGAAAGAGGAGGAAAAATAGAAAAGAGAGAAGAAAAATGTCATCCTCGATTTAAAGAAGTCTACTCTTGTGAGCTTTACAGCTTGGTTTTTTAACTTCAAATCATATAGTTACAATAAGCATCTGACCTCTTGGATGCTCATGTAACCTCAGCCTAATCACACTGAGCTTTGTGTGTCAGTGAGGGAAGATGCGTCACTGCACGTGTCGCCCACACTTTGATGTCTGTACAGATACCTTTACAGAAGCATAACAAGCAGATTCCTAAAACTACTTAAAAACAATTTCTGAACAAAAAATTAAAGACCATCTCATAAGATGAAAAGAAGAATGCCCAGCTACTTTGTCTAGAATAAAGCAGCAAAGGGTGTATTACGCTGAAGGTATGGGTGCTTTTAAATAATGATATCAGCTCTGAGAACAGAACGAGAATCTTCATCCGGTCACCCCCTGAAAGAGCAAATATTTCTTGCTAGACAGTGTCCTTGTCTTATTATTCTTTTTTAATAGTGCATAACCCATGTTATCTCTCCGCATCAATATCCCCCAGATAATGGCCATCCGTGCTTTAAAGGCTTTATAGGTAAACTACAGCTATTTAATATTTTCTTTTATAGTCAACTCGTCTTTTCCTTTTCATGAAGGAGACCACAGTGATCTAGCAATACAGCCTAGCACTGCTTTGTCTGTTATATGATTGTTATGTTTCCATTTATATCACAGCCTCCTCTGTACTATTCAGATCCAGAAAAAGAAAAAAAACCCTACTGCAGAGTTAGATTTTCTGTTTGTAGAAATGCATTTGATAGCAGGGGGAGGGGGTGTTTTCATAAAGTTCAATTTTTTAATAAAACCCAATTTCCTTTTCACATCACAGCCATGCTATGACAAAGGAATTGCAGCAGGTGTCTTTCACAGAGAGAACATAATTGTGAAGCTTTCTGGCACCCTACTTGTTCAGCCTCTCCAGCACTGACAGCCGGTGAGGGGCTGCCATTAGAGGAAAGGCTGTAGCCAAGCTGTGGCTAGAGGTGTCCACAGCAAAGGAAGCAGCAACAAACTGTGTTGGACTCTGGTCTGGTGGTCTCTGTCCTTTGGTACTTGTCTGTCACCATGTGGCGTCCCCTGTCCTACTGAGTTAGGTGCTACTGAAGCACACTGTCAACTCTTAATTCCCAAAGTGCTCTTGCAACCCAGTCCAGAGGGCAACAGCTTCTTCATTTTGTGTTTTTGGTCTAGCCATCGCTATCATTGGAACAGGCATTGGAACGAGCTGCCCAGGGAGATGGTTGAGTCACCATCCCTGGAGGTATTTAAAAGACAGGTAGATGTGGCACTTATTAGGCACATGGTTTAGTAGTGGACTTGAAAGTGCTAGGTTAACAGCTGGACTTCATGATCTTAAAGGTCTTTTCCAACCTAAATGATTCTATGATTCTATCACCATGTGAAAGTTGATGGGGTCACGCTTGCCATGCTCCAGTGTCGTCGTGTTACAGAACAACACCCCTCACCACCCGCTCCGAGGACAGGGACCTGTGCCTGCCTCTGTGCTGCAGCAGGGGAGGGAAGAAAGGGCACCGCAGTACAACAGGGCTGACCACAGCCAAACCTTTGAATTTTCTGAATGAGAGGGCCACTTCAGACAGCCTCTGCTCTGCAATGGGACCCTGCACTTCCTCCTACCATCCGCCAGTCCTCAGGGCTTGTAAGAGGGGCAAAACAGTGAAACACATGGTTGATTCTCTCTCTTCCTGTAACTTTTGCTTCCCAAAGGGCTCCTTATTACATTCTGCTTAAGAGGGCACAGCCTGACACCACAGTGAGATGGGCTGCTGTGATACTGCAGACTTAGAGCATGTGAAAGTCTGCATGACTTTCATCTTCGTAGCCAATGTACAGTTTCAAGAAAAGGGCACCCTGCCATGGATATTGTACCTTTGTCACTAACACTTAAAACCTGTGCTGAAGCAGAGAAAGCACAAAAGTTTAAATAGAAGGATTCTCAGTAATGTGCAATAGCCAGCTGGATATCTGCTTGATTTTACCTGTGTTCTGGATCTGAATAAGCAGCAATTTCAATATTTCTCTTTCCAAAAATGCACTTTTTGTTCTAGTGAGAAGATCTCAGGTACTCGTTCTAGGGAGTTGATATGTTACAGTGGCCTCAGACAGGGTTGCCCTGGCCGGGTAGGGAACGCTCATTCCTCCAGTCATGTTAGTACAGGTCTCAAATCTGAATTACCTAATTTGACAGCTTTATTTCCAGCTCATAACATGAAACATTGAGGCTACTATGCCCAGTGCCATGTCTGTAGCCGTCCTTTCCAAATCTTGCTGATAAAGTCTACTAGCCCAGAAAGAATTACCACCAGTGTTTTGAAATCACCTGAAGACAAGGTGTCCTGCTGGGCACTGCGTAATAGCAGATAGCAGCTGCTGTATGCTTCCTTGATGCTGTTTTCCCCTGTTTAGTAACCTTTGATTGTTGCTGTCAGTTGTACAAGCCTTATAAAACCTGATTTCTAGCTTCAACTGCATGTGCATATCTTTTGTTATTTTCTGTATGCTTAGGTAATCACTCATGTTGACAGAGAATTTCCCTTGTTCTTCCAGGTCAGAGACCCTCTAGCCATTACATTAATTTGAACAGTTTAAGAATGATCAACAGCAAAAGCAGAAAACATCATTTGCTTTCTTTAAACAAACAGCTCATCTTCCTGCAACTGCAATACCCTCTGCTTATCTCTCTCACATATTATGCCATAAATTTATGCTGTCTGTGAGCTCTAACCTCCTGGATGTTTCATAATTCTTCAGACTGCATCCTTGGCAACAATTCTGACTTGCAACCTTGTCACTAGTTTTGTTGTCCAAGTATCTGAAATCAGATGCACTGTGTTGAGAAGTTGATGGAGTAGACACAGTTCTAACCATTACTGCAGTAGATGCCTTTTGATAAATCAGTAGGAAGAACTCTGCTTTTTTTCAAATGGATTACTCTCTTAGTCTTCAATAATATGGATGTTGATAGGTTTCAGCAATGTCCTGATTTATGTGGGTTGTTTTTAACCGAGCATTACATCAGAAGTATTACTGTATCATATGGGATGTTTTCTTCTGTTATTCTTTTAATCGGATCTTTGCATAAATGACACTTCACAAAAACAATTCGGTCTAAACCCTTGCTTCAGGTTAACACATTCACTTTTCCATGTCAAGCTGTCCCAGTTTCATAAAGCTATGAACCCCTAAAAACAATTTAGCACCATCATACCAGTGACAGATTTAACTCTGGACAAATCCATGCTGAATTTGTTAATCTGTCAGATAGACTTTTCAATGTACAGCCTGCTCATTTCTTACAGTTTCAAATGCACACAGCTGGTGGAGCAGTATTTGTTCCTGGTTTATGCACCAAGCTTTACCTTCTCATTTGTGAGTCCATACCCTTAATCTTCTGAAAATATTTTCTGAATTAATCTTCCTGTGTTTAACTTGTGGCTATTTTCCACGTGCAACCAGTGTTTTCCTGCAATGTTCCAGCTTATAGAAAACTCCTGGCTCTAGATCAGGGATCCATGGCTAAGAGGGGCTACAAAACCCAGCAGTAAGAAGAGCACAGGGTCAACTCAAAAGAAATGGAGGATGGTACCAAACCCAGCTGCTTCCTCTTGCCTCCAAACATCCACCAGCCTGTTAGCGCATACACAGAGCTGAGAGCAGAGGAACTCTGTCCAGTTTTGCAGCTGACTGAGCAGAAGCAAATCAGTCCTGCTGGCTGTGTCCATAACAAGTAGAGCATCAAAACCATAGCACAAACCTGCAGTAGCCTGTCCTGAAGAAGACCTTAGCAAAAGCACAAACATTTAACGCTTCCTCTCCATTCAGCTGATGGCATCTCTAGTGGGCTGCCAGTATGGAAGATGATTGTTCTGAGTGGCTTTTTTTCATTCTCAACATCTGCCCAGCAGAAACTGAATTGATCCGTGCAACTCAGAAGCTGCTGAATAGCTCTCACATGGAAATAACTCTTCTTTCTTTGAATTTGAACTAGACACCTGAAGGCAGAAGGCTGTGTTTGGGTAACATTTCCAGGCAGATATTCAGGAAGTTGTCCACCATTTTCAGTTTTAACTTAAGTCTTTTGGTTTGGGATATGTAAATTGAGTTCAGATAAGTTCAGAATAAGACCCCTGTTCCTCACCACCTATACACACATACAAACTTTTCATCCATCAACTTACATCAGACCTTTCCCTTTGGCTAATTGTGGGGTTTCTGTACTCCCAGAAAACAGCCTCTGGACTGGGCTGCACAAATTGCACGTGGAGTGCTCAAATTTAAAGATACAGAAATTAAGTTTAGAGATGTAGAATGCAGCAGGGAGGTTGCTGCAGTCCTTCACACCAGAGTGACATTTGTTCACTGTTGGCCTGAGAGTGTGTTCATTACAACATCTTTGAAGTTGAGCTCATGAAGTAAGAGTTTACAGAAAAATGTATTTTTGCAGCCAACACTGGAACTTGCAGGGACATTTGAGGTCTGATTAACCATTTTCTTTCCCATCATGTACATTCAGAAGATACATTTTTTAAAAATAATAAGCAAGAGGCATATTGGGCTATTGCAATAGTACGATAGTTTGGATTCTGACCGTTGATTTAAATGCATGCTACCTGCCAGCAATTTAAAGGGGAGTCACTGGTTGTTTTTAATGTAGGACACAAACTCCACCAAATAAATCCAATATTAATAGCTTGTCTCCTCCCACCAATTACTTCAAAGCAATTGAATGTTTTGAGACAAGTATTGAATTGTTATCAAAATGTCTCAATCTCTCAGCTCAGACTTTGACATGTTCTGTAGGGAGTTTATTTCTTTAGCCAGAAATATGGCATTGAGAATTCCACTCAGTAACTTTCCACTCAAGTTATAGATTTTCTGTCAGAAAAAATAAAATCATGCTTGTATACAGCTACAATTAAAACATATGGCTCTGCTTTGGCATCTGTTCTTTTTTTCTATTTAAAGACTTGGAAGTGTATAATAAAAGGGGTAGTTCTATGACTATAGTTTTTGTTAGGGATTTTACACTGATACTACTATAGCCTTTCTTTTAGAGCTGTAAAAAAAGATCTTTACTCTTTGGTCTCTGGATCATAGCTTCTTCATGGGAGCTGTAACACCTGAATTAAAATGTGTTCAATTAAACTAATAAAAGACTAGATCTGGAAAAGGTATTAAAGTTTGTTGTAGAAATATAGCATAATTAAACTGAAGACTTGCATAGCCAGAGATACAACTGGAGACCCCTCTGAGCTTTCTAAATTGCAGATAAGTACTGTTACAGTTGTGGAGTAAAAAAACCATACTATCCTCAATACCTATCTAGACTAAATTTGGAGAGCAGAAGAGATGTCTGAAATTTGCATGTAACTTTTCTTTCTGAGCCATACACTTTACGTCTCTGTGAAGTGTATTAGTTTTAAAATAAATTTGTTTTCTGTTTTGATGCCATTTTTACTTTTCATGTTCCAGGTTCTGAGTTATCAGATTGAGTGTTACAGTGTTATGGACACAAATATGGAAACGATCTTGGTTGTTTGGCAGTACCTTCACGCTCACTGATCAGACACTAAGTGCCATCTGATTACTTTGACAAATCACAGCAAAGAATACAGTTTACAGTTGGGTTATCAGGATCCACAGAGGAAAGTATGTGCTAACATATTCATCACATTCAAAGATGAATACATTTGAGGAAATCATGATCTTCACATTGATAATCTTTGAACCAAAGTAGGCTGAATTTAGTGAATAGGTTACTCATGAATTATTTGTTCAGCTCTGAAAACAATGATGGTTTGGGTGTATCTGTATATTCACATTTGATTGGAGTCTTTTTTTCATTAGCAGGCTAATGAGAGAAATAAAACTTTTACTACCAAGAGACAAATCCTCCCATTGAAATTGTTGGGACTTTGGCCACTGATAAATAGGAACAACAATCCCCTGCAAGTCCTTGCATGACCTTAGCGATCTGGATAGAGTGCTGGCTAATGGTTCCACTGGAAGACAAGAAAGCAAATTCCATCGAACAAGTTTCTGGTGCGTATAGCTTCTGATGACGCATTGGAACAACAACAACAATGATAATAAACCCATCAACAGAGGCTGAGAGAAGCAAGCATTGTCATTCATCTCTTGAGTTACTGTAGTGATCTGCTTTCCAGTTGTGGGATTCAGTGATCCAGGAGGCCTTTAAAACAATTGCTTTGTGGCTATTAAATATTGCAGAAAGACACAAGAGATATCATGCTTTGGGGCCTCATGGAAAAAATGCAGGACAGAATTCTGCACAGCTGACTACAGTGATTGTAGGAGTGCTTGCCCGAGGCACTAGCCATTGCATACTGGGACCTAGAGAAATGGACCAGGGATACAGCTCCCGTGGGGTGAATCCTACCTTAATCTTCCACTGCTTCACACTAGTGAAGCAGTACATGTTGCATCTCTGTGGATTGGTTAAGTCATAGAATCATAGAACAGTTTTGGGTTGCAAGGGACCTTTAAAGATCATTTAGTCCAACCCCCGATTTATTTTTTTTAACCTTTTCCTTGCCTCTTTGACCAATTCAGAAGGTCAATTCCTGGACAAGTTGGAGATATTGTGTAAGTCATAATGCCAAGCTGTCCCATCAGCAGATTTCTAAATACTTCAGTAAGAGTTTCAGTGTCTTTATTCCTTATTTTCTCTGTGGGGAAGCTGAGCCACTGAGACATGCCATGACGTCACTGAAGTTGAGGAAACAAAACACAAAATACACCTCCCATCTCCTGAGCCTCGTTCTTGTGCTCTTCCCATCAGACTATGTATACCCTATGCTATTTAGACCCAATGACCACAGTCATCTTTTTCACAAGTTTTCTTTTACTCATCCTTTATAATTTTCTCTTTTTCTTTCTTGCAGCCTTGTTTCACGCACTTTTTTAAATCCATTTGTATTGCTCCAGTTGTTTATAACAGCTGATTCAAGGAAAGTTTACATTAAATGACACTATATCTCTCTCTCTCTCAATTTCATATTTGAAGATAGTAAGTAGTGGTGGGTTTTTTTTATGACAGCTCAGTTTTGGCCCTCAGGTACTTAAATCAGTGATGTCACTTTACGGCTTTTAATTTATATATTTTGAGTGTTCCAACCTGATGTATTTTGAGCATAAGACATACAATGACTGCCCGATCTAAAAATGTAGATTCATTGCTGTGACTCAGAGAAACAGAATTACCATATTATAAATTCTTGGTAATCTGTCTTTCCTAGGGCACCTACAGTTTTTACCATCTGCTCATATTGACTTCTCCCTTTTGGCCAACTTGAGTAGTCAGCTCCTTAAAACAGCAGAGATTTTCATTATATTAATGATTAGAGATTATGCAATAGGTAGAGACATGGGCAACAAACATATCAAAAGTCTTTCCTTTTCAAATGTTCTTAGAGTTTTAGCTGTTTCTTGTTCTTGCAAAACCTTCCTCACTCATTGCCATTCATGGATGCACTGACTTCCAGAAGCTTCTCCCCTTGCTACTCCTCAGGGAAAATCATTTTTCTCTACTATTTTTAAAAGCTATTCAAGATGCTGCTTTGTGTCTTTTGCATACTACTTCTTTGGAGAGAAGGTAGAGGAATATTTAGCTGGATGCAGATTAAGACCTTAATCACTCCTACTACTTCTTTTGGCCTTGTAGACATACCTTTTACAGGTGCCATCTTTTGAGAAATACTATTGCTTTAAAGCTAAAGATCTGAATTACTCTCACCATGCTGAATGCATCAAGATTTTAGACATTTGAAAGGACAGTTAGTTTTATTAGCTTTGACCTGCCTTCAGAGTAAAGCAATTTTGATGGTGGATATTTTTTAAGGCAGCCCTGGTGATTGGGAAGGAATCAAAGTTAGATGCTGGAAGTGGGTGGGAGTTGTAGGACAAAAGGTCATAATACAGCTAAAGGAGAAGGATGAAAAGGGAGGATCATGGTGGGAATTGCTCCATATTACTTTCCAGGGAAAAGTTACATCTATATGGAAGCTGTCTAATGAAAGGGCCAGGGAAAGAGTAAAACAGAAGAGAAAAGTAGACATTCAAAGGCCCAGGAAAGACACCCAGTTTGAGGCCTGGAGAAGAGGATGCAGTTCACATACTAAAAGTGAGACCTTAGCAGGAAGGTGGAAGGAACACAAAAAGCCTAGGGAAAGAGCTGGAAGCATGTTTTGTTTAGCCTGCTTTTTTAGTTTAACCTTGCAAGGGTAGGATTTGGCTTTGGACAGAAGACTACAATCGCAGGAGCTTGTCTGAAACAGCTGGAAGAAAAGTGGAGGAAGGTAAAAAGATACAAGAAATGGTATCTGTTAACATCTTGTTTAACAGGTCAATTCTGGGCCTGTAGAGGTCGTGACAGAATATTTGTTAAATGTTAAATGTGAAAATTTGTTAAATGATGAAATCTCTTCATGTCCAGTTCAACTTTGTCATGGTAACTGTGGCCCTACCAGGGGATTTCCATCATATACCACTCTTGCTTTTTGTCAGAGTCAAAATGAAAACTTCTGTGTGTGGTACCCCACAGAGCAGAGAACTATTCTTAAGATTTTGTTGGTATTTGAAGAATAATGGGTTTAGTTATGTTTGAATAAACATAAAGCTGTTATTCCCTCAAACGACTTTTTCACAGTGGATGTAATAAATCTGGTTTGCCCTTTTATTTATTTTAGATCCCAATTCAGATATTGAAATGAATTTATCATAATACTCCCACAGCGCATATTATCTTTAGGTGAGCATCCTGGTGAGCAAGTTTTACTCAGAATAATATTTGCAGAAAGAGAATTTTAGATTCACGTATAAATACATGTGGGAACCAACTGTTGGATTTCCATGAAGAGTTGTGCCAGAAGTGCTAACCGGCTATTGTGTCTAAAAGCAAAACCTATGAATTACCTGAGAGCTGGAAATCAAAGTAAATATATTGAGCAGGGAATTTCTGTTATTAACACTTCATAAATCTTATCCTAACTTTTTATTCCCTAAAAATAGTATTAAGTTTGTTTTAAGAATGAAGAAACTGATAGAAATAGCCAGCAGCTTGTGGTTATTTTGCCACAAGGGGCCAATTCCATCACATTATTTTCTTAGTTCCAACTTCTTTGTTTAGACAGCTACAATGTAGACTTGGTTCTCAGAAAAAAAGGAACTTATCAAGCAGAAAGAGTAAAATTAGAGAAGGGCATTTCTTTTGTCTCTTTTTTTCTGAAGAGGGAAACTATTCTCATTTGAATCAAATAATAAATTTGGCCTCATGTTAGTATTATTTTCTCTCAGAGCTTTTCCTCTGTGAGCCTCTGTGTGCTCGATAAAGCCAGCCTGCCTGTGCCAACATCTGATTCAGGAGTGCGTCTGTCCCTCACTGTTTTGGGGCACAGAGCGGGCTGCGCCTGGGATGGTGCAGGGTGTGTCACCGAGCAGCAGTTTGCATGCATCACTGAGCTTCCTGCTGCTTCTGGTCCTAATAGAATCAGAAATGGTTTTGCCATTTCTCATTTTTATAATTTTGATCACATTCTGGCAAAAAGAAAGATATTCCTTTCACTTACTCACACTTCTGTGTCACATGGCTTGCATCAAATTTGCTGGAGAGCTATTTGCTTAACTCTAGGATAAACGCTAGATGTTCTGACTGTAGCTTTTTTCTTTGAGCTCAAGTGCTCTATAAACACTTCCTTTGTTGCATGTGAGAGAAGTGTGTGACATATGTCACTCTAAAGCCTGATATATCTGTCTTTTTCTTGTAAAGCTTCAGGTAGATGTTAGCTAAGTGAATGTTGGAAGGAGACTGCTTCTGCTTCTTAAAGAACACTGACAGTGGACGTAAAGGCTTCTGTTGAAATTCAGTGTTTGTGCCCCTTCTGTGGCCAAAGCCAGAGCCAGCAGTGAAGTCTTGCTTCATTATGTCTTGCAGTCCTCAGTGGAAAAGCAAAATCTCTCACTAAGCATGGGAAACTTTGTGAAGTGACTGAGACTATTTCTCTGAAACTAATTGGCAACTACTTCAGATTACACCAGGTCTGTATTTTATTTTAGTTGCCCCAGTACTCTGAAGTGTTTTGAGGAGTGGTTCTGGACCTTTTTGGAAATCGTGAGGAGTTTGGCGCAAGGGCACTGTATTTTCCCATGTTCAAACACCCAGTGAAACAAGCATGGACGTAAAGGCTTCCAAAGCAATTTTGGAAAATGAATGAGTGAAGAGCTAATACATTGACCCACAGATGATGGTGGGTAGAAATGGCTGTTGTAATACACTTTGAAACAACTTTTGCCTGTGTGAATAGTACTTTTTGCAAAACTAATGTACAGTTTAATAACCTGTAGGCTTTCATGTCTCAAATTGCAAGATTTAACAGCATATTAAAAAGCCCTAAAATTCCTTAATTCATTAAGGCACAGACTCCCTTCTCTATATGTTCACTGAATCCTGAATAGTATGTTGAATGATACACAGCAAGTTATGGTGAGCAAAGGAAAGTGCTTAGGCAGATTATTCCACTGCGATCTTCAGAGCACTGACATGCTATAGATTCACTAATTGTATTTGTCCACAGAAGTAATAATTCCCCACTGGGGAACCTGCTGTGCAGACAGGCAGTGGGGCCTTGTCCTACAAGGGGCATCAAGGTGAAAAAGGCATCTCTCTGTTGAGCAGATAGAACAAAAGGCTCTGAGATGCTTTAGAGATTATTTCCCTTAGTCTTTACAATGAAGTAGTAAAAAAAATTGTCCATATTAAATTAAGATATGGAGAAACCTTGAATATGCTGGTATTTTATAACAAGAGGAGAAGAGTCTTTCAAGTAGTTTTCATGATGAAAACAAATTTCTGAGGCACCCAAACCCAGTTATTAAATGGTATGAAATGTCACTTGTTTTGGTTCCATCTATGGAACAATCAAATATATAAGTACCTAGTTGTTGTATAACTCCCGTAGTAGCAGATAAATCAGGTCAACATTGACTTCAGTTAGGAAAATGTTATCATTATTTTACAGATGGGAAACTGAGGTACGTAAGATCTCCTGGATCCTGCCATCCTGGGTCCCCCCTGCAGTTCCTCCTGCATTAGATCACACTGCCTGCCTTCTACAAATGTAGATACTTTTAGAATGGAAGCCTCCTCTAATTAAATCCATTCCTCCTCCCCTACACACAGGAAAACTGCAACTGCCAATGGGGCTACGGGAACGGGAATTGTGAATTACTCAGTGCAGTGGATTTGCATAATTTGGGTTTTTCATTCCTTTTCAATATCTGAGTTCCATTATCTGAGCTGACTTGGGGTTGAATGCCTGAAGCATTTCATGTACCCAAAAGCAACATAAAGGCCATAGCTGTGATCCTGAGGGAAATAAAAGCAACACACTCTCTGCAGAAAGTTCACAAGTTTCTCTGCAAACTGAGGAGATGCTTAGAACTTGCCACAGGACGACGGGGAGAGGTATGGGATAAAAATCTGTTGAACTCACGGTCATGATTTATTCGTACACTTCCCAGCAGCTGAAACAGAACACTAACCAACTGAACCAGAGCTCCTGCTGCAGAGCAGGGAAGGGCCAAGGGACTTTCTGTTGCTCTTCAGTGTTGTAAATGAGGTTTATGTCCCGCTAACTCTGCTTTCTTGGTTCTCCCAGGGAATTCTCAGGACCTAGGTAAGTATTCCCTTCCATCAGACAGAGGGAGAAGAAGCAAACAATCTCTAAAGGGAAATACATAAGAAAAAAATTACAAGCATCACAACAGCTTTGCAAACAGAATGGCATAAAGCCTACCAGGCTGATATGCCAACACCTCCCCAGACGAAATACTAGGAAAAATTTAACATGGAACTTTTTTATATCCGAAAGGGGAATGTGGGGTAGAAATCAGAACCATTTTTTTAAACAAGTGTATTCCAGGGAACTTACAAATATAAGTTCAAAAAAAGCTTAAATAAAGCCCTCTGTTTTACTTAATAAAATGAGGAAAGCGAACCCTTTGCTAAGGCAACAGTTAACTGACACGGCATTGCTGTGGATCAGGCAGCCCAGAGGCTGCTTTGATGGGGAGGGGAGGGTTGGTGAGGAAATGGTTAGAGACATCTTGTGGGCATGCATCATGGATGTGCCTTTGTAGAGAAGGGAAAGGGACACATGGAAGATCGCTCCTTGGGATGGGAACATGAAAGAGGAGTGCTTCCTGGTGCCCTGAGTGCACAGGGATGTGGGACTGGGAGGCTAGCAAATGGGCATGGGGCACTTAAGGTTGTGTGTTACCCCCACAACCTGTTCATATCTACCTGAAATATCGTAAATCAGGCATCTTTTGCAGGAGAAAGGCTCTGCAAATGCAGGAAAGACCTCACGGTATCACTGCAATGCGCAAGCACACAGACAAATTTAGAAGGGGCAGAAAAATTCCTGTTGCCCATGAGATGCCTCTGCAGAGCACTGCAGCACCTCTGCAGCTCCTCAAGTGCACAGCCCAGACCCAGTTAACTGTGTCGTGAGTTTCCAGGACAGGAGAGAAGCTGCAGCACTGTGCAGGAGACAGTCAGCTGCAACCCCCTCGCTGTGACGCAAAACAGCAGGCATGGGCTGTATCTCTGCTTTGTCACCTAGTTCAAGAAGAAGTAATATTCCTCTGCCCCCATCTCATGTTAACAAAACAGCTTCATCTGTGCAGTTCTACAAGGAAACATATAACATATTCTCAGAAAGTTACACAAATGAGGTAAAGGTACAAAAGAACTACATCTTATATTATACAGGCCAAATTAATTTTACTGAAGATTCAGGGATGTGTACCCGTATGAGGTTACATCAGCAGCATGCTCCTTTATGCATCTGTGAGTAGATAATATATTTGTGCAGGCTAGTGATTGGTGACTAAATAATTTTCTAATATTCCTGCTAGCAAAATAGGGTTTTTCTTATGTGCTCCTAAGAAAAATGACTATAACATCTTTGTTCAAAACCTTCAAGAGTTGATGTGCTACAAACAATGCTGGAGGGAACCTAAATGCTGCCTAAAACTGTCTCTCAGTAAAGGGTAAGAGCAATATATACTTCAAAATGTTAAAACCTTGTTTAGGAGTTAGTTGCAAGATAACTACAGCAAGGAAAAATAGTATTAGAAGGGCTGCTTCTGAACCAATCTAATGAACTGGTTTCTGTGGGAATGGTGATGTTCTCTGCTGGAGTCAGCTGTGGTTTATACTGTAAAAGATTTCTGAGAAAAGGGATACTTGGTACTTCCTTACATTAGGAAAAATAATCATGATCTGGATTTCCAGATACTGACTTTCATAGCAGTAGTGTATTATCTGCAATTGAAAGACTGCCCTTCTTCCGTTGGATCAAATTATAATGAATCTCATTAAATGCTGTTAGGGATGTGTGGGAATCGGAGTGGAGACTGTCATGAACACCTTCCTGTTCTGTGCAGACTTGAAAGACACAAAAACTGTTAACATATTCCTAAATATATCATTTCAGATTTGGACAAAATTTTACATCAGTAGATATGAATTTCAAACTCCAGTGGTGGTGGTGGTAGCATTGTAGTACTTTATATACAGTATTTTCTTAGTTTTTTGTAATAACTTTATCTAATGGCAGTAAACTAAAGTAAATGTGTCCAATTTACAATCCAAGGAGATTATAATTTCACTCAGCTACAGACTGTCAGATATGAGGGCAAGTCCACGACCACTGTCATACAGTATAGTAATAAAATATAGGTCTCTGTTTTCTTGATTTTTGTTTTAGCTTTGTAATTAAGAAGAAAGAATCTATTCAAATCAACTCATTCATGCTTCATGTTGAATAGTGCATTATTCTGGTACTGTATTAATTTGTTATTGCAGAACAACTCAAAGCGAATAGTCCATATTTTATTCTACCTAGGAAATAACTAGAAAAAAAATAAAAAGAGGGATTTTTACACAGGAGAGACAATCAGTATTCAACTCCTTCCATTCTTGTTGTCTTAGTAATATTTGTCTGGGTCAGTTCTTCTGGGAGGATGTGTGAGAGCGGGGTAGGAGAATAGTGAGAGATCTGGAAATGCAGAAGCTTAGGCAAGCATGGCAGTGAGAGCAGGCAAAGCTCTAGGTCAGTGGCTGGCAGATGGCTTATGAGCTGAGGAGGCTGCTGGCAGATGGTATTGACAGTGTGGACAAGACAAAGATTTTGGCTACAGAAAGGGAGCTTTGGAAAGACACTAGAAGTCTATCTTTCCTGATAAGAACACTGTCCAATTTGGATGCACATCACATCTTGTTTTTTCTTGGTTTTTCTTTTTTCATTTTTACCAGAGAAAAGGTAGAGAGGCTTTGCTGCTGTAGGAAAGAAAAAGTGACTGAAACAGAGAATGTGAGGTCTGTTATTTGGTCTAGCTCCCAAAATCTGACCATTCAATAACAACAAAAACCCTTTACTATGTGTAATTGGCACGTAATTATTTGTGATTACTAGTCTGATTCCTCTGCTTCTCTCACTGTTACTGAACTAATTACACCTCTTATGCAACATTAGCAAATTAAATCATTCCAATTATCCACATTTATTTCCTTGTGCTTTCTCTACTGCCACAGCTCCTTCTCATCACCCTGTGCGACGGTGCCTGTCACGCTTTCATTTGCAACCTACTTTCTTCTTAGGCAATTAGTGGGTGCTCAGGCTGGGCCCGGCTGTGAGCTGGGTTCTGAGCCAAGCAAGTGCCCAAAACGGCTGCCTGTGCACCTGTAACTCGGTGTGCCACGGACGAGCGACTAACCGTGATGGGCAATATACAAAACTAGGTGTGTACCCATGAATTCAGATAGCTTAAAGGTAGAAAGCTTGTAACTCTCAAAGAGACTTGGAGAAGGGGGAATCACTTCAAACAAAGTAAGAACTGGCTTAAAAAGTCATTTTTGACACACACAAAAGACTGAGTCCCAGTAGTCAATTACTACTTGGTTTGGTGTTTTTTCACTTTAGGATGCCAAAATACAAAGGGCAGTGAACGCTTAAGCAAGCTGAAAATACTGTAGGAAAGTGCATGGTCTGTTATGGAAATGTTTGTCAACAATGAAACTCTGAACTGGTTTAGCAGAAATGAGAACTAGGGATTTTAGAAACACCACATACCTTCTCCCTGGGTGTGTGAAGGTACCATCACAGCTGATGCTTTGCAGGATGGGAGGTAGCTCTCCATCAGACACCTAACAGCCCTTAATTGTTCTGATGAGCTTTACCTGGGGCCTTCTGACATCCTGCCCGTGGCCCCAGTAGGCTTTTTAAGCTCAGCCTGGGGTCTTTGGTCCTGGTTTGAACTCTGTTGGAGGTGTGCCCTTCTTCAGTTCAGTCACAGCTATATCTGTGCCCAGCCACTAGTCCCTACTGGTCTGGACCATGCTTTGTTGTTTGTGTGAGAATGTGGCTTGAAGTCTAAAGCTGGGATCTGTGTCTTAACTTGTGCAGAGCTTAGGTGAGCTTTATGAGAGTGATGGCATAAAAATGGCTGGGTCCAGCCCTTGCTTCTCTAATGCTGAGAACTTGCACCCTCAGCGCAGGGGCAGAGCTGCACCGCCTTCTGACTCTCACCAAGCAGCAAATAACTTGTTTCTCCTGGTGTTGTGCTAACAGGTCAGTTGTCAAAGATCTTCAGTTATTGCCTGGGAATAATTCCTGCTCTTTTCCATTCTTCCTCTTGGAAGAGGTGTTACTGTAGCTATTTTGTACTGCTTCATGGATTATAAAATATCAGCATTACTGTTTCATGGGATTTAGGCCACATTGCGTACTTAGAATATTCTACTCTGTTATAGTATAATTGAATGTTACAATGTAATATAGAAACTGCAAAGCAGAGGTATGTGCCCACTCTGCTATCTAACGAACGGCTGTCAGTACTGGGCAAGAAATTTCTGTTTGTCTGTGTGGGCTGGTGGTGGAAATAACCACCTGTAGCTGCTACCCATGGCACCTTCAGTTCACGTGACTGAAGGCTGTACAGTGCAACTAAGGGTTTGGGTACCACACCTGATAGAAATGATAATTATGGTACCTCCAGGTGCAACTTTCTGTTTTCTGTATTTAATATGCTAGATCAAGATTAATGTCTGTTTACTTAAATACTTGACTGTAAAACAGTTTTTCTCTGTACAGTTGCCTGTTTAGGTCTCTGAGGTTCAAGGTGAACAGATGCATTGAATTTCTTGTTATATTTTATTTCCTGCTGTCACAACATCTTCCTTTGTTACTATAATGTCTATTTTTACTGATTTTCAGACAAAACAATTTCAAAAAGCAATCCAACAAAATATGTATTTTTAGCATTTAACCTTAGGAGAAGTGTGTGATATGCTCCCATTAGGAGGGCCTAAGCTGGAGTGATAGTAGGTACGAGACAGAATTACAAAATAACTTTTTGACAATCTAGTGAGCACTGGGAGAGAAGTTGGTGTTCTTTGCTTAGGCCTTAAACTTGGTTTCAATGTTCAGATTCTAAAGGCCATAAAAATTTAGAAGGGAATACAGAGCAAATGTCTGTCCAAGCTTGAGCATTAAAGAGTGAGGCAGGGAGATGACAAGCATGGAGCATATTTGCATGTCTCAGACTTGCCTGAATGACTTTTTCTGTGTGCAGAACTGAGAACAGGTGAAAAGGGTTGGTAATTAGTCACAGAAGGGTTTTGTTTCCTTTCTTAATAGATAAGGACCTTGCTTTATAGGAGGACTAGAATCAGACATTTAACTTCTTTGTCATTAAGATATTTCTTTGAGAAACTATTAATGCTTAATATGTGCCAACAGGGTCTAATCTGGGCTTCTTAGGACAGTGCTTGATAGAACATCCAGCATTGAGCTATTGTGGCAGGACTATAGTGTAGAAAATCCCTAATTACTGCAAAAATTTTGTCTTCAGGAAAACCTGACCATGTGCTGCATTAGCACTAGCACACACTGCAAGTGTGTGGTGTTTGTCATCATCTCTGGTCTGTTGCTACAGTGCAGCTGTGTTTGGTTCTTATTTCAATGCAACAAGTTTAAATGAGGAGTGACTCAAATCATGCTTGTGTGTATGGTAGTAACCTTGCCTATCAGTAACAGTAAAAAGCCCTGTATGTTTGTTTGTGGTGACAGGTGATATTTAGGATGGATGAACAATCTTGCAAGGATATCTTCCAGAATTTGACATATGCAGATATATGAATCTGCAGGCTCATGAATAAGTGAGGAGCACTCATCAGCCAGGTTAGCTAGCTCTGCAGCAAGCCAAGGAACTTCCCAGTTCCCTGGGCTTCCTCCTAGGAGAATGTAAATGATACAGAAGGAATTAGTTTTACATCTTTATTTCTAAACTTGCTGCTTTCTGTCCTTTTGGATGTGAGCAGCAACTGCAAGATTTAAAAATTAGAACACACAAGGAACACTTGGAGGACTTCTGTTGAGTATTGCAGACTGTTTTTTTTTTAATTTGATTTTAGTGGGGTGTGTTTAAGATTTCTGTTAATTCTAGCAACTAGAAAGTTTAAACACAAGCTTTTAACTACATAAATGCAAGCTGATGATTGAGTTTTATGTGGTAATAGCCTGCACAAACAGGTGAACTTCAGTCAGTGCTTACTAGTTGTACTGTACAAGATGTTTCTGGTATTAAGAATACATTACTCTAGCCTCATGTTGGGCATGTCAGTGTTACAGCAGCTGTTAGTTCTACACTTTAGTTTTTACTGTTTAATGAAACATTCTGGCAATTATAAAATGTACTCTACCAGGGGTTCTGAGGTGATTCAGTAGTCTGCTTTTGAAAAAGGAAAGTTTTGAAGTTCCATACTTGTTAAATTTGCTGGCATCTTCTTGACAAGATGTTCTTGGTGTTAACTGCACTTCTCAGGTACTGCAATTCTGGGAGCACGATTACAATGTTTAGTGTGATTCTGCCATCCATTATCACCAACACCACCTACTTTTGCAGAGCTGTAGCAGTGGGTGTGATGCTATCTGGTTCACATTATTGGCCTCCAATTCTGTACACAGGAAGAAAATAAACTTCAGGCTTGCAATCATGTGGATATATATTTTAATTTAGTTTTAGGATTAGTATCCGTATTGCTAACTCAGGAGTGGTTTTTTGCAATGGGAAACTACTTTTACCTGGAGAAGTGCAACCCTTTCTTTCCATGGCATGTGTGGCTGCAGTAGAATGGCAGTGTTTGGTCAGCAGGTAATACTGCTCATGGTGTGCCGAAACCTCCTCACCTGGTCAAGATAGTGTAGAAGTTGGTGCTATGTGACATCTGTTTATGTCACAGCCAGCTTAATTGCTGGGACCCTAATGAATCCTCTTTTCTGGTTCAAGGCAAGATGAACCAAATGAAAAAGTAAAACACATGCGTTTTTCAGAATTACATAAGGGTGAAGAGCAGATGCTATCTGAGAGTGCAAGAGCTTACTTGGTAATCTGAATGGGATATGATAGAGAAAAATTTTTGGTAGATCTTCTTAGGCATAAAGCAATATTCATCAGTCCAATCACATTAGCATACAATGTTACCGTACACACCAGAGATGATGGCAAATTCTCTGTAACTGATGCTAAAAAAAATGCAAATATCTGCTGTATTTTGTACACAGTGATGAAAAGTTGTGACAGGGACCAAGGAATCCTTTTATGATAGCAGCCATCTGGTAAAATAGAAAGATATAATATTTGTGCAGGATGGTTTACAACTTCAAGGTAGGCTAAAATGCTGCCAGACTTGCTCTTGTTGCTCCTTTCTGGTCAGGCACAGTCCTGCACTGTTTCATCTACATGACTGATAACCAACCACAGGTCACATCTGATCTCATATTCATTAGCCAATATTTATTTTCAATTAAACTATGAGCAGACTTTGTTGAAGCCGTGTAAGGTACTAGAGTGCCTGCATTGCAGGGTGTAATTTTGCTTGAGGATTAATATATAGATACTTGGTTTCTTCACCTCCTTATGACCTTTAGTGCTTTTAGAAGGGATGAGGAGGAAGGTCCTGTCTCTCAGCTACTTCTTCTTCCTGAATTCCTCACAGCTCATTCAGCTTTCATCGTTCTTGCTCTAGAACCCCTTTGCAAGCCTTTCAGCCCCTCTGTCTCCATTCACTATCGCTCCTCAATAGCACTTTGCAGACTTCCTCTTCCATAGCCAGTCCAGCTTCCCTTGGTGGCACAGGTCCTTTGCTTGGCCCAAAGGCAGGAGGTAGGAGGCCATGTGTACACTGTCCCAGCTGGACTAAGCTTCCCTTAATGAGGCCAGTTATTCTGTGACAGGTGCATATATCATAGTTATTGCAGAGAAGAATTTAAATTACAAAACAACTTTAATTTCCTTACAGCTAACCTCAAAGGAGCATAAGCTTAAATAACCTTGGCTAGATTTTGAGCTGCATAATGTATAAATAACCTGCATAGCAATACATGAACACACAAAGCTTATATTCAAGTTCAAATAGCCTTATTTCTTGCACTGTGATTGAGGAGCAGTGAAAAGAACAGGATCTTCTAATTAGGCAATTAGTCCCTCTGGGGGGAGGGATGGTTTCTCCATGCAGGGACTGATGTGTTTACTGACTTCATATTACGTTCTGTTCATACTACTGTAATACTAAGTAAGTGGTAGTTTCCTCTGACCTAGTAAAAGATGAGGATAAGATGCCCATGATGACTTAATTAGATCTGTCAGATGTCCTTAATTCCATTAAGCATGGAACTTGGAATGGCTGGGTGGAACAGCAATTTTGGGTGAACTTTATTACACTGTCAGGTTGGGTATGGCAGGAATTTTTTTACCTTTATTCCTATGGAGCACTTCTGTGAAATTACTTGAAGTTGCTTTGAGGTTCTGTGCTACTGACGGCTGATATTCAGTCACACAAAAACAACATACCAGTGTCTTTTGAAAACTAGATTGGATGAGACTGGACACACTCAACCCTCAGCTAGAACAGGTAAATTGCAGTAAAAATAGAAGAAAATGGAATGCAATATTTGCAATGGTAGTTGTGTTGCCAATATCAACCCGCTGCAGGGAGATTATTTCCTTAATTTTTGTCCTGTGTTGGTCTGTAAGCCAGGCTGGCTGTAGGACAATGACAGACCAGCTGTTACTTGAGAAGGGAGATCTTACAAAGCTTGGCTGGAGGCATGTGACCTTTTATTCTCAAATGTTAACATAATTTTGTGTTTTGTTACTTCAGACTTTGATTGTGAAGACAGGTTAGACATGAACGTAACAGGCTGGTACTCTTCTCATCTCTGCCTTAGGAGTTCAGGGGCCATCTGATGGCCTGTTAGGAGAGGTCTCTGCACAATGGGCATAGCTCCAGTATTTCAAACTAGGCTAAACCAAAAAATCATGGGTAGGGCTAGCTTTGCCTGTAGAATGTAGGATGACTCAAGTTGACCAACTCTGTCTTCAAAATGTTTTTCTTCAAGTAGTTGCAGTGTGAGGAAAATCATTCCCACTGGAACTCCCATGGGGCCCCTGGAAGGGTTGTCAGCAGATTATCCAGCTTAATACCTCCTCCAGACCCCATGTCACATCCTGCACTTCTCCCCAAAAACCCAGACAGTGCCACGAAGGTTCTCCTGTTGTCTTTCATTCCTTTATTCAACCTGCATAGAAACCTTGGAGTGAGTCAGCTCCCCCAGGCATGTACGTACTGTTCTGATCACAGCAGCTTGTTCAGACAGTTGCCTCTCTGCAGCTGAGAGGACGTGCAGTCCTGTTTATGGGGCTGGCACAGCACCTGCCCTCCCCTTCAGGCGGAGTTCAGCTTGCCTTTGCATAAAGGATGAGGAGGCTGTCAAGACGCTCACATAACACCTTGCCCTAGCCTGTAGGTTTTGGCCAATCTTGTCTCTTGTCTCTTATCTCTTATCTCAAATGGTGTGGTATGTTCTCAGTGTAGCAGCCAGATGTAGGGAACTTCTGGAGAGAAGAGGAAGGAAGGAAACTGGCGGTGGTAATGAGAGCTTCTCGTGTGCTGCCTTTCTTTTTCCTCTATCCCAGGTTTGTCTGAAAGCACAGCGGAGAGATGCTGTTTTCATAACTTTATGATTTGACTGGGTTTAGTAGCTTCTGGCTTGTGTTTCAGTTGAATGTGCAAATGTAATGACTGAAAATATGATCATGAATGATGTTAAGTATTTAATGGTATATTACAGTTTTTGGGGAGTTGCTGTAATAAACTTATGAGTGCTGAGGAAGTCAGATTCAATGTACAGAACATGATTGATACGCTGTTGGTGTTCACAGTGGGAAGACTGGGAGACGTTTGTACTGTACCAGCCTTGTAGTCAGACTAGAGAACAGAAGCTTCTGGTGCTGTTTCTAAGTTCTTGATTATATTGGCACAACCTGGCACATCGAAATAAGCTTAAAAAGCCAGATACATTCAAAAGCTTTTCAAAAGCCACGATCCTGGGCAAAGCTGCAAGGTTTTCAGATTTCATTGCGTAGTTGTTTTCTAAACTAGAGTGAGAAAGGTGCTTTCCAGAACTCTTTATTTTCACTTTGGTTACTTGAACTGCAAAGACCAGCAGTAAAGAATATTTTGTAAATTGCTTTCTTTACTCAGCTCTTACAAGAGAGAAAAATGTCTATCTGAATTTGGGCCTGTTGGACTGTTTATATCACAAATACTTTTTACATTTAATTTTTTCAATAGAGTTTACTTCACATATAAGACTTAATTGAATTGCATTTTGATGCTAACTAAAGTACTCGGAATCCCAAAAATAAGAGTAGTGTCATAAATGAGTACATTGACTAGGTACCTCTTAGGAAGAAAAATGTACTGTTTCAGTAGACATTTAGTGTCCTTGAAACTAGTTAAAAGAAACAAAGAGAAATATTTAGTCGTAACTGCAAAACTAGCACATGCTACATAAAGTATTCATAATAAAATTCTACTTGGAATTCAAAAAGCTTTTCAAATTAATCCACAAATGGACCTATGTTAGTGGGCACTTTTGCAGTGGTCCTGGTACATGAATTCTCTAGGAAAAGAATGAAATTAATATCTTGTGAAATAGCTACTTCCGGGTGTGGAAATGGCTCTCTTTTTCAAGCGTTAAGTCTCTCACACCAGCCACAAGAAGTAAAGCTAATGTATTTTGTAAATTCAAATTGCAATATGTGATGTCTATTTTCAAGTGATGGCAAATAAGCAAAATAGGACCACTGCAAAAGCGTGTGAAATGAATTTGTGTGTATTGCAGCAGTATTTCAAACAAAACTGAATTTTGCAGAGCTTTAATTGCTAGTCAACTAGATTCAAGATGGATCTGTATATAAGCTGAACAATAGATACAAAAGAGCATTATGCGGAACATTACATGCCTCTAACCATTGTTTGTTCCATTTGATTTGAAGTTCCACATAACAAGATGCTGTTTGGACTGGAGATTTACTGCATGCCTTACCTTTAGCAGTTATGTGGAAATATTTTAATAATTTATAGTCATTACTCCAATTAGAAGATAATTAGTCCTAAGCTTTTTTTTTCTAGAAATCTTTTTTTATATATATTTCATTTTAGCAGACTGGAGTATAAACTCACTGGTTTTGGTAGCTGGAACTTAATACCTGAAGCTGCTTGCTTTGGACACATACATGCATTATTTACCTCTAATGACTGCAGACATAGATTAAGCTATAGCCAATTTATGTGTAAGCGCATACATACATGTTTTGTAAGTATCTTACCTTCTATATGGCTTTTTGAGTTAGATTGGTTAGTTACTGGGCAGTAAGTGCATCTAAAGCAATTGTAACTTCTTTGGGACAAGGACTTGAGAGTTCATTTTCAGTGTGACTTCTGCAGTGCTCAGGTAGAGGACTGTGCTTGAACATGTGGAAAGGAATATAACCCTTTCAAGTTTTCCTCTTTGATATGTGGCTTGGTACTGTAAGAAGTGTGGAACAGCCTGGATGTTGGTATGCTATGTGTGGGAGGGAAGGTAAATCCCACTGGTCTGGCTTTCTGTCACCCCTTCAATAAGAAGTTCCCAACTTTGGCACTGCAAAGACACTTTTCCTTCTAGCTTCTATATTAATAGTGGAGTATTTTGCCTGTTGTAGCAGTCAGCAGTACACCTAGGTTGGCAGTGGAGATGCCCATTTCATGTGCCTTCTCTTGTTTACAAACAGGTAACCCAAGACTGTTTCAGGGTGAGACATACTGTAAAAATCCTCACATCTGGAGAGAGTGCCCCTGTCACTCTGCTTAGCTAGCTCACAACACATGACTCTGGCAGGGTCCGAGTAATATGTAGGAAATGCGCTGTAGTGAATGTGAGTGAGAAACAGCAGTTATCCACAGCTGATGGGATCTTGGGTCAGCATCATGCAACCTATTGCTGACAATTCCCAAATGCAGTGAGTTAATAAACTGGAAACTTAATTAAATCACAGCCTAGGCATCTTGTCCATTCTTCTGAGTGTCCAGAACAAAGTAGACCTCACAATGTAGGTGTTGCACAGATTACAACATGGTGTCCAACATTTTTCTGCTAGTAAAGTCTCCTGAATTAACGCCATGCTAAGATCTAGAGGATGCATTATTTGTTAACTAAATAACTTCAGAGAAATGTGAGTTGTGTTTCTAACCCTGTGCAAGCAATTGTAGCAACATAATAGCAGGTCTGAAAGAGCCCTATTGCCTTCTGCAATCAGTGGGTGTTTATTTGTGGAACAAACGGCACTTCCAGTTCATCAGAACATAAATTTGCAATCCACATTTGAAATTCAGTAATATCTTTCATATGTACTTGCAAATATAAATTGCCCTCTCCAGAATGGCTCACATGAATTTCTGAGAAAACTGCCTAAGAAAATGGGTACTAAGGCACATCTTTCAAGAAAGAAGGAAAGCTGCTTCAAAAGAATCTGCCTCATAACAGTATGGAGGAGCTGGAGCACTGCTGCTTTGATTCATCATCCCAACTTCTTCCAGCCTTTCTCTCTCCTTTCCTCACTACCTCAGCTCGCAGAGAAACAGCAGCAGCATAGGTGATTGAGCAAGAAGTGACAAATCAACCAGAGTGAGGGACTAGAAAAATTTGGTAGTGAGGCTTTCAGCCAGAGGTAGGGATGCAAGAGACCTATAAGGGAACTGTAAAGCTCTTATGACTGCAGAGCAGGCTACAAAGGATGCTTGTACAATCATAAGGAAACAAGTAAGCTATTGGAGCATTTTAAAGGTGTAAGCTGCCACAGATCACTGCAGTAACTTATTTTCTTCCTTGGTCTCCATGTTTGTGAGTATCCTGTGATGTTTCATCTCAGGTCTATGATCAGTAACAGCAGCATGGAGTAAATTTTCTTTTATTGCTGAAATTTGTGGAATAGTGCAAGTTAGCAAGTTGTCTGTTGCTTTTTGTTCTGGTACTGCTAGTGGGGCAGGATGAGAAGAAAAATGCTTGTAGTTTTGTGCTTGTTTTAGCTTTTGTGCCCTGGTCCCCCGTCCAGTCCTAATAAGGTTGATTTGCTGGGTTTGGGGCAGTCTTTCAGCAACAGTAATGCATACCAGGGATCAGGAGCTTAAACTTCCACCTATTTGAGTAGGAGTACTGAGCCATATGTTATTTCATTGTAGTCTAAAAAGGGTTTACTTTCATAACAGAATAGAAAGTAAACCAGGTTGTTTAACTAAAAGTAATCCATAAACACTTACTATGTATAAATCCAGGAATAACTGGGCTGTTAGAAGAAAGATCAAAGACTGATTTTTACATTCACCATTGGATTCATTATAAAAATGCATGATTCATTACACCTTGAGTGTCATGTGTGTCTACTGAATTTGCAGATTAAGCAGACTTCAATACAAAAAAGATGATCTATTTTATTGACATAAAGTAGCAAGTTGTGCCAAATTCAGAATATGAACTAAAAAAACTCACAGTTGGATCTGATGAAAACATAACTGCATTATACTGCTTGGGTGCATGTAAAACTACTTGGACAAATATATAATAAGGGTCCCTGCTTTAAGTGCCTTGCTTTCTCAGATTCTAGTTCAAGGAGAGGCAGCTCTTGTTCAGCAGGTGGGACTTGCATGGATGGTAAACCAGATCAGTCCACTTATCTCAGTACTTCTTATGTGTCGGTACCTATATTGCTTGAGAGCTAGTTGTTTCAAGCCAGGCTGCAACCGCTAGCCAGTGAGAGACTAAGTATCAGTGTAACTTTGAAGTCCTGACTAAGATTTATTAGTCCAGATAGGGAACAGACATGACCATTTTCACTATTGTTACAGTCTGGGAAAAGTGATTAAAAAACAAAAAAATCTGCCATTTGCTTCGTTCTTTATTGCCTGGCGAATGCTGTCAAGGGAAGGTCAGTGGATGCCCACTCATCAATATAAGGAAGCGATAAATACGTCAGATCATGTTTTGTGCATATTTCCCTTGTAAACACTTTCTGTTGACGTATATTTGTTTTTAAATTGGATGCATTGAAACACACAGTTCCTCTCCCTCAGCTGCTTTCTGTGTGGCTTGAGAAATAAATGTATAGAGTTTTATGATGAGATGTCTCTACAGATGCACAACCTAAAGTGTATCAGCATGAAGGAAAGAGCAGAAGGGAATATTGTCCTGCTTGCATTCAGAGCAATTTTGGCAGGCTCTAAAGGCATAGCTGTGTCCAGCTGCATCAACTTGAAGGAAAAACTGTGCTCTTAAGGAGACTTGGAGACTTTCAGAGTGGCAATACTTTGGTTTGGAGAAATGCAGCTTGAGGCAGACATAGCCCCTGCTCTCAGGCACTGTTGGGGGTGTTGGGGGTCCAGTCCCAGATGCTCGGCTTCAGCCCAGGGCAGCCCTCTGTGCCACTTTGAGCTGCTGCTGGGTACTTGCTCTGTCACTGGCTTCAGGCTTCCTGGCAGACTGTGTGCCAGTACTGGATTTACTTAGCACAGATGTATTCCCGACCACGTCGTGTTCTTAACATAGTCATTGTGTCATGTACCTGGTGCTCCAGACATAACCACAGTGTCTACTTGCCAGTGTAAATCTGTGGCCGTTTGCTGCTGGACCGCAGTCCTGTCATTTGACCTGCGGTGGGCAAAGGCAGCAGCAGATGAGGCTTTCTGACAGGTACAGCCAGTTTTTTTGGTGAGGTAGAAAGTAATACCTTTTCTAGCAGCTGTTGATAAAGTGATCTTGAAGGAAATGTTAGCTCTGAGTATAGCTCAATCCAGGAGAGAGAGAAGAACATTTTGGAAGCGCCTTATGTGAGTAGCCTCCTGCATCTACAAATAGGTAGGGTAAGGTAACTTATCCTTTAATGGATTTATTGTTTGTGGGAAACTTTTAAACAGCACAGTGGGAAAGAGGAGTGTCACAAGTGACCCAAGAGACAAGACACCACAGACTGGGTTTCAAAGAAATGCAGTATTTAATTACTGTTCTCATATCAACATAATCACAGTATCCATCCAGTGCCCATGGAAAACAGTTCTGTTTTAAGTGTTTTCAGGGAGGTCTGGATCAGAATACAATCCACACCTGTGTTCAAGTTTGCTTATCAAGATTATTTTTGAGGTGTGACTAAATAACATGAAATATTTGCATAATGTCTCTTACCTGGAAAATTCATGTAACTGCTGAAAATTAATTTAAAGCAGATAACTGCTTTGACTGATCAAAAGCCCAGAAATGTCAAAAGCTGTGCGCGGTTTTTTGTAAGTTGTTGCAAGGTATACAGTTTGGGTGATGAATTTTTACCTCGAAAGGAAGCTCAGGCTGGCTGTTGGGGTATCACATTGCACTAGGTGACAGGGTGCTATAATGGACATGGGTACATAAAACATTGAGAGAGAAGGCAGGGTCCATGTTACAGTGCATCAGCTACTCGGCAGTACTTGCCTGAGTGCGTATTCTTACTCTGCAGAAGCCCTGAGGTAACAGGTTTCCTGCTGGGGGAGAGCCTGCACAAGTTACATTCTCCAGTTACACTGGGGAGGCCCATGTGCGCAGTTCACACCTCAGTTTACTTTTTAATAGTTGATTTGCATACTGAGTCCTGATTTCTGGTATTTGTAACAGAAATACTTTATGAATTTCAGAGGAAATAAATTTTGAAGATATGCAGTTACCCTGGGACAATGCTTTAAAAAAAATTCTTTCAAAAGAATTAAGTGCTGTATAACTTTGGGGACTGATAAGTCTGACAAATGTGCTGAGAATTGTCCATAATGTTATGGCATAGGCATGCTAATATATTTTAATGTCTTTATTTTTAATCTATTATCACTTTTCTTGCTGCTGTTAGACCCTTTTCTGCCTTCCCCATGGATAGGAGCTTTGGTGTGATTGCAAACAATAAAACTCATTCTTGGAGAGAAGAAAACATTTTCCTGTTGTGAAGGATAATCTCTTTTTATGCTGACCTTTCTGCTTGTGCCCTGAGAAATTACTGGAGGGTACTGGAAGCATAATGTCTCCAGAAGAGAATAATTTTTCAGACTCATAGTTATGGTCACTTACCAACTTCAGTTGAGAAACCTGACTATTGAGGCAATACATCATCAAGGTGCAGGTGCAATTATATTGCAAAGCTAGTAAAAGGTTTTTTACATATTAGCAAATTGTTTTTAAACTTATTCCAAGGCCATTTTGCTATTTAACTTTTGTGATGGAAGTAAGCTTTCTAGTCAGCACAAATTTAAAGGAACACATTTAGCTTTGCTCTTTACTATCATGAAGCATATTAGAACCTGCAGGACTTCTAGGGTGTGTATCGTGTCTAGAACAGAATTATTTGATGTAGAAAAACCCATTAATGTGTTTGTTCATGCTTTCTCTTTACTGGTAATCTGTTTCAATCATATAATGTGAACAAAAATTGTAAGACTAGCTCTTTCAGTTGAGGAAATTGCCAGCCACTCTGGATGACATTTTTTCTTTGAGCAGTTTTTAAGTTAAGGATAGATGTAACAAAAAGGAACAGTTCTATTAACCAAATGGGACTTTATGCATGGCATGTTCAGACACAAACCCAGTATTTTTCTGATGCCACTAGGGAAAAATGCCGGTCTTGGCTGATCTTAAAACGTAGCCATTGGCAGTCAAGTTGTAACTAGTATTATGGTCCAGGACTGGATTTGTTTTCTTTTTCCGTACCCTCTAATACTTTCCTTTCTACACTAAGGATCTTTTTCCCCCCAATTCTCAAAATATTTGTGCCTCTGAAGTAAACAGGCAACATAAACAACAGCACACAATTTAAAGGTATTATTAGCAAGAGGAAAAAGGTAATTAGAATTATAGACAATTCCAAAGCAGCAAAATCAACATGTGCTGACCTTTGAGCAGAGGAGGTGCTGTTGACACAAACACCTGATGGGATAACTGAGCATTTGACACAGACCACTGATATTCTGCGGCCTTCCATGTTAGTTATGTTGGAAAGTGGAATTGTTGCTGTGTATACAGTGGCTCTTCTGGCTGGCAGGATGACAACTGCAACAGACTGTCAATATCATGTGCTCAGCTTTTCTTTTTCCCTTAGGGTATTGCATGTTTAGCTCAGCTGGTAAAACCCAGCACATCTATACTTGATCTCCATTTGTCCTGATAACTACATGTGCTCAGTAGTATGTTTTTGGACTAGTCTAGCTATATTATTCCTTTTATTGCAAATACTGTTGCAGCAAGGAATGAATGTTTCATTCTAGTAGTTAGAAATAGTTTGAGAGCACACAGATTTTATTTTAACTATCTTCTTGGCTGCTTGCCAGTACCATGCCAATAGACATCATTGGGCTGTGATGCTCTCTGATTTCTCATATTTAATTTTGGGCCCTACCTGAGGGGAAAGGATTACTCCGTACTTACCGGACAGGGCAGCAGTGCTTGCTCTTCCCTAGTTATACTCACCCTGTGTCTAGCTTTGTTTCCAATTCACAGCTGCATGCCAAGTTGAATCTTCATCTTTCAGTCCCTCTTTGTTGGTACCCTCACTTCTAAAGTCTAGCATGCAAAATGATGTATTTTGTAGTTTTAATGCTCTCTATTTCATATCACACTGCATCATTCTGTGTCAACTTAACTTCCTGTCCTGGCAACCTTCTCCTTGCAGTGCAGTGTGTGGTGGGTTTTTTTGTATCTGCCATTACTGCACATCGGCCAATTGATTCTAGACTGGGTTTTTTCTTTATTCTTTTCCATCCAAGTGTGACCCTTTAATCAGGCTTAATAGATAGTCCGGTGTGTTTTTGTTAATCTGCTTGTAATGCATAACTGATGGCCACCTTTGAAGTCAATTATATTACATGAGAACATGCAGAATATCCAGTTGTTGCTTGTCTTCTACCAACTGTAGTTTTTTCTCCACTTCTTCCTATAACTATGTCTGCTGTGGATTTTGACATGTATAGCTAAAATTGTTCCTACTTTTTTTAATCATGGGATAAAATATCTTAGCTTAAAATCACATCAGATCTGTCCCTCTAATATGGACAAGGCACTTGAAGGGTCAAAGACTCCTATGCTTACTGTGTGGATTGCAAATGCTCACGAGAAAGTGTTTTCATTAATATTCATGAAACATTCTCATTCTGCAAACATTTGTGTGAACAGTATTTGTCAGAATCTACTTATTATACCTAAGCCGCCAATAGAAGTTTAACATCCTAGGCCAGTGTTTCTTTCAAGGCTGTAACAGGTTACTCATTTCATCAAGCAGGCTGTTTGCAACACTTTGTGTTTAACTGCATGTCAGCCATAGGAAATCATGGATAAGCTACAAGATTGGCTTCTCTATGGGAATTCATGTCGGCTTGCACACAACTTGTTTAGCTAACTCTATTACTGTACACTTATTATCAAGTAGATATATGTGGTGCTGACAGCTCCTGACAGGAGAATGCTTTATTACATAGAAGTTTGCAAAGAAAAAACCTGAATGTTACAACATGACAATCTTTTATGCCCCAAAAGCTACATATTGGACAAGAATCCACATAATTAATATTAATTGTAATAAAGTGTGACAATCGAGAAAGAATAACAGGAGATTCTGCTCATAAGTCAAGACCTCAATAGAAGTGAAGAAATAGAGCCAGCCAGAGATGGATGATGGAAGAACACTGGCACTGAATAATTCATGGAAGAACACAGTATATTGCATGGGAGGTCTGGAGCCTTTTAAAGGCCAATGAATAGAAGACAAAGTTCACACAATTCAGGTAAGTAAGAGAGGAAGAGGAGGATGGAGAATGTACATGTGATATAGCATAAACAATAACAGTTAAAAGGTCATATACTTCCCATGTCAAATGTGAATGATCAGGAACAAAAAATGCCAAAATATATATGTAATATATAACTTTAAAAGAAACAAAAGCAAATATGACCTTCATAACAGCTTTGATAATTTAAAGGCTTGTTAGCTGCATGTTTTTGGCATTAAAAAAAAAAAAAAACTATGCCATTTTGTGAACAATATGTGCATAGGGCATTAAAACCAAGTATGGAGCATAAAATATGTGGGAGCAATAGGTAATATATAGTATAATGAACAACAGTGTTACATAGTTTGGGTCATAATAGGAGGTGAGTGTGGGAAGAGAAATTCTACTTGGTGTGTAAATGTTATGATCTCATTTAATATTGCTTCAGGAAATTATGGTCATGCTCTTTAAACAGATCTTAAAACAAGGAAGTAAGGCTGTGGGGAGTTGACTAGAAAAGATGTCTTGTGCTGAATGAGGATTCAGCTACAGACATGAAGGAGTATATTTCTGGGGAAAACATATTTCTGTAGAGAGACCATTTGACTTGAAAGAAAAATATGATTGAGTTTTAAGGCTTGCCAACAGGATTTAATAACGAACCTTGAATTCTGCTAGCTTCCCAGAAGTCAGTTAACTTTGACCACCAGACTTGTCAGTGATCAGCCGGGCCCATGCTCCCTTCTGGGGTTGTGAAGAGGTATAACTAGCATTTACAAGGGACTGAGGCATGTTTCTGGGCAGTCCCTTTAATTTGCTCAAACAGAAGAAATCAAATAATTACTGCAATACATAAGTGGGAAATGAAAGAAGTTATGGTTATTGTTTTATCTATGCAGTTATCAGTCTGCCAATTTTTTCCTGGCTAGTGAAACTGTTGATTTTATCCTCACCAAGAACATAGAAAGTAAGAAAAATCTTAGGTTAAATGTGAGAAAGGTTAAGCAAGTAAACTCTGGGCTGAAGCGCGTGTCCTTGCAGTGGTATGGAAGAGCAGCCTTTAGGTTTGTAATCCACGCAGAGATGGCGACTCACCTCAGATGGTGGGAGTGGGGCTGCAGTGAGTAGGCAGCTGTGAGGCTGGCAGCAGTAACACTGCTTCCAGCTCTGCAGTGTGGAGGCCTGTGTGAGTAACAGGCCTTTGAAGACTTGTTTCTTTGAGATCACTGCAGGACAGGTACTGACCAACACAATTATTCAAGAGCGTCAGCTGCGGTGACAGAAGCCAAAAGCATATGAACCCATTCTAAGGAATAGTAAGTGCATGCAGTCTATGGCAATTGGTACAGTTCAGGCTGGTGACTGAGGCAATATTGTGCTGACAAAGTTGGGGTTTTTTGGTACTGACTTGGTATTCTGCTGCAGCTTCTCCTAGTATAATCAACAAGAGTTTTCATGAAGTCTGAAATTTACTGATGTGGTTATGATATGTCCTCTGTCAGATATTTGGATAGTAAACTGAGTTTATTTTACACTGTCCTCTCTTTCTTGTTTCTGATGTGACAGATTTGTGTTAATGTATATAGTCACACAGTAGAGGTTGTCACGGGGAAGTGAGAAGTTCTGGCAGCTGAGCAAAAGGGTATTTGGGAACTATCAGTGTTGGGAGTAGTGTGGGAAATAACTTGGAAGCTAGGTATGAGCATGTTTCCGCCTTCAGCACCAAAGGAGCAAACAATATAGTTTCAACTTGCAATTCAACTGAAACGCATGGATAGTTCGCACTTTGTATTACTATTGTTTAGACTTTCAACAAATCCAGGAAAGTTGTGTTGAATGGGTTCTCATACAACTAGTATTTTCTTCATTATCTGTAACTACAAGAATGAAGGATAAAATTTTTCTCTTCTCTCATCTGGGGTTGTAGCTAGGTGGGGGCAATGGCCTGTTGGTCTGCTTGCTGTAACACCTAGAAACAATACAGCAAAACGTTCCTTTTAGTAGGAGAGCTTATTTTTTGCTGAAAGAGTGAAAATAAAGATTGCAGTTAACAGAGTTACTTTACCTGTGTACTGCACTAGCTTGGATGTATGGGCAAACTGTTTAGAAGCTGGTTTGTTTTTTCAGCAAGCATTTGTATTTGAAAAGTGTTTAGGACAAGTAGTAGATTCCTTAACTGCATCATATTCAGCATTTTGCTGTGGTCATTTTTACTAAGGAGCTGAAATGTCAAAGTATACAGAAATAGCACATTTTAAAAAAAGGGAATCAGTCCCTGTGTAGGGAGTTGGGAAGGCATCCATAATTATGGCAAGGTGATCACTGAAGACATTTACTTGCAGATGTAATTGCAAGAGCAGATGGGAAAAGGCACTTAGCTGAAGAAAATCTGTTACTGTAACTGAAGTCTGTTTCAGGAGCATACATTAATCCTAGCTTTAGGTGGAGTTAAGCTTTTGAATAACCAATAGGAGTTGGCTGACAAGATGGTCTTTTACACGTGTATATGCTAATGTAAATGTCATAATGCAAATTTAAGCACTCAAGAACATTATGTGGATTTGGGAAAATCCCTAAAATTTTAATTCCACAAGCAAAATATTATTTTGGCAGCACATGACAGAAATAATCCTACTCCCAGATGTTTCATACTATTGCAGTTGAGACTAATTGCATGGTCTTCTTCAAGACAGCTCTAAAATAGCACAAAAGCTTCTTGGAATATGAAGCAACTCAATTATACAATGAAGCAAAGAACCATGTCTGAACTCTTAACATTGCACAGTCTTCTGGGGGAATACAATGGGGAACAGAGTCTTCACCAAGTTTTAAAGTATGTCAATTAGAGAACAGAGTGGAAGAAAACTCTTGAAACTGAAGAAGGGAGAGGTAGTGTTCTGTAGCTTTTACGTGGATGCCATGACATACTGTATGCCTGCGTTCTCAGGCTGGGTGCTAAAAACTGACTCGGCCAGTCTGTAGCTGACATGGAGAAGTCTGACTATTCAGACTGTTTCTTGAGCACTGAGACTTCTGTATCCTTCTCAAAGGAAGAAAAGTGAAAAATAATGTTCTTACTGCACTTGGTTATACGCCTATTTTGTCAGCAAGTTCAAATGCAGTTATATCTTTTTCACTGCAAAACCTGGGTCTTAATGGAAATCACTAGTGCCGAACAAAATATACAGAAATACTTGGGAATGTGTCGATGTATTATTGAGAGGGGTGGGTATTATCCATTGCTCTTTCTTTAGAAACTGTGGGGAACCTTCAGGTAGAGGAAATACTTTTTAAAAAAGTAATAATTAAATTTAAATGTTTACTTTTATTGACCTATGTTTCAGTGTCATAAATTGAACCACATGAGAGGTGTTCTTTACTGTTCAAGGTGATTCTTCACTGTTGCTTTAGTCATCAGAAACTGATGTGTGTAGGTTTTATTAATCTAAAGCTGTACGAAGTGAGCCTTATCCTCTCTCCATCTAGAACGTGCAGGCAATATCTTTCAGACTCATTCTGCTGCCTTTTATCAAGCTGTAGTAAAAGCTGTGGTTATTCCCTCAATGTACTTCAGAGGTGGCTTTGCACATCCGCTGCTAGTGCTGCAGAACTCCGCTGTCCTCAGGAGCGGATGCAGAAGAAAGAAATGGTCTTGGTAGGCAAATATGCCTATCCTAATAAGTAAAGAAAAGCCAATCTGCAGCAGACCATCCGGTGCCAGGTCATGCCTGCGCACAGCCAATTTATGTGGAGATGTGCAAAGCACCGAATTTGACTTATTTTCCCGCGTAACTGGTAATTAATTACAAAGTGCTTTGCAAAACGAACACAAAGAAGAGGTGCCAGCTAAACTGAGTATTTCCTAAAGGCTCTAACAGCAAGCTATCAGGGAATTAAATTCTGGATTTCCAGCCCTCTGGGACGGTCTGTGCGTGGCCCCGGCCTGGCGCGGCCGCTCGCTCGGGTCGCGCGGGGCCGCCCTGGCGCGGGGCGGCCGCTCGGGACCGGCGGCGGCGGCGGGGAGGCCCCGCGCGCCCGGCAGCCCCGGCCCCGCCGCCTCAGCGCCAGCGGGCAGCTCTCCCGCCTCCGGGCGGGGAGCGGGGACCCGGGACCCGCCCGGCCCTTCGTCCCGCGCGGGCTGCCGGCTCGACGCACCTGAGACTGGTACCGATGCAGTCGCTGAGCCTCGCCGGGGGCCGCCGGGGGGAACTGCGAACGACTTCGCGTCGCCCGGAGAAAGGCGCCCCGGGCCCCGGCGGGCGGGCGGGCGGCGGGCCCGGGCCTGTCCGCTCTGCCCCGTGAGGGGAGAGAGGGGGCCCGGGTCGGCCCCGCGCCTCCCGCCCGCGCGGCTTTGCCTCTTGCCTGCTGAGAGGCCTGAGGCGGTGACCCGCTGCCGGGGTTAGACCCCTCCTGGGCGGAGGGAACAGCTCCGACTGTCCCTCAGCTGAGCCCCTCCACGCCCTGACAGGACTGGTTTGTGGCTTCCCCCACTGAACAAGCTTCTCCTCTGGTATTTTGACTCTTAAACGGCAGCTCAATTACTTCTGTGATGTCGAAGTCCATTGTCACCTTGCAAAGTACACCCGTTCTTTTATGATTATTTTAATTTATGTAGTTGTAGAGGGCGAGTGGCTTCTCGAGACATACTGCCCGGAATTACGTGGCTTTTCATATTTGATCGTGGCTCTTCTGTGGTTTCAGTAAGGTCCTGTTTAACAGCCTCGTGACAATATGGCAGTTGTCCCAGGAAAATGGCAAAGTGTAACAGAGGCAAAGGGACAGATGTATGCACCTGTGGTGGTGACACCAACTGTCACCTGGACTGTAAACAACAGTGACAGCTTCAAATCAGTCATCTTGCTTACAGCACTCTTAAGCTACTTGCATTCCTATAAACTATATTTTAATACATTGTTGATTTTTTTTTTCTTCCCCTGCTGCAGGGTACCTGAAGTCAACTCTGCAAGTGGAAGAGGGCATTTTCTCTGTGGCAAGAGTCTTTTTAAAGATGGACCAACATGTCCCACTTCTGTGAGTAGATTTCTCCTGGAGTGCTGAGGACTTGTATATGGCATATTTTCACAAGCAAGATATAGGAGAGCGGGGTATAGAAATAAAGCCACAGACTGGAAATAAGGCCATGTAAGAACTTTTTATAAGTATTGTTTTATAGAGTATATATTTCCTGGTTTTGCTTTTCAGCAGTATGTAACTCTAAGTATTGCAAATGCTAAAAATTATTCCATTGCCCACTGGGTGGGGGGAAAAGGACGACTTGTTCATACTGTAGTTTAATGTTACAAAGCCTAGCAAATTCACTGTCACATGCACTTTTTCTCCTCATTCCTTCTGCCCTGGAGTTACCCTTATTTAATGCGTATGTTGTACCATAGTGCCTTGTACAAAAGCTTTGCTTGGCTGCCTATTTGAATGGGGGAGTGAAGGGAAGGAGGAGGACGTATTTCCCCCTCCTGCATCTCAGTGTAGCAGTGGAGAGTGCTTGTTAGATATGCTTTATTTTTTTGGGGGGTGGATCATAGTTTAGAGTGTGCTGCAGCTTTGTGGGATTAGCAGAGGCTTGAGGAGCACAATTTAAGAGTGTTCTGGCAGTACTGCTGATTCTAATGTCCTTTGCTATTATGGGTTTAGAGAATATTCAATATCTAAGACTGAAGAGAACAGTTTCTTTTTAGAATTTTAGAATATTCACCAGTAACAAAATAAAATACAAGTTGATGGGGAGAACACCTATAAATTGATGTTTGCTAGTACAATAGTTACCATAAGGGAGGGCTGAATATAAGGAGCTTAGAGTGAGGCTGGATCTATTCCAAACACTTCTTACACTCTTATGAAAAATTTAAGGAAATGGCATGTTGAGCACTTTCAAATTTAATTATGAAAAAATAAAATATAAAATCAGAGTGCCTGGCTGAAATCTCTTGGACTGTGACAATAACATTGCTTTTTGCATGTCTAATGTAGTAGTTAGATGAGTTTTATTTTAGATAGAAGCTAGAAAATTCTAGATTTCTTTTTTGAAACATTGTTAGATAAGAAACCTGGTTTGTTTAATGACATCCTATAAGGCGCTTTTTCCCATGCCCTAATGTTAAATGAAGGAGAAAAGGAAACATTTTTATCTTCATTTTTCTCCATATGATCCCAGGGTACTCGGTAAGCACTCCCCTTACGTACTTCCAAGCTAACACGCCCAAGCTATACAAACAATGCTTTTTACTCTGTAGTTAAACCCCTCTTTAATTATGGAAAGACAGTAGTCTGTCCTCAGAATGGGAAACTAACTCAAGCTGTAAGCCTCACTTTTGACCCATGACAATACTTCATGCTCCTATAGAACTTTCCATAAGAGTATCTCCTCATGCCTCTGTCATTAATAAATTTAACTTGCAAGCTGCCTTGTGAGGTAGGTGAGTACTGTGTTAGTATGCTGCTTCTACAAATGGGGAAACTGAGAGACATAGTTTCTGCTTTATTGCCTGAAAAAGTACTTTGCAGAACATACAGAGGACATGCGTGCCCGGAGGAGATTACAGCATATACAGACATAACATAACAAATGGATACAAGAGAACAAAAGAGATTGGAGTGAATGAAAAGAGGAGAAAGGCTCCAAGAGCATGTGGTCACTTTGGGAGTGACATGCAAATCTTAGTGCTATGGCTGTGGATTTTATTTTGTAAGACTTCAGATTTCTCAGTGATGTCACATTTGTAGGATTAAAAACCAGGGACAGGTTACAGAAGCATCATGGACGCAGGTAAAATGTTGCTAAGCAGCACATAGTTCAAATTGGTAGGAAGAAAGCAGATTATAAGTGGTTCATCTACCACAGACAACAAAACAGAAAGGCTGGCATGCTAAGACTTGAGTGAGACTTGGCTGACTCAAACGGTGCTTGGGTTTAAGTGTGGGAAAAGACAGAAGTCTTTGCCTTCTGCTAGCATAACGCTAGCCGCTTTGCTCAGGCAGCCCAGCGGGATTGCCCCAAAAGCTCATGGCAATGGTTCGCTGAAGAGTAGAAGCAACCAGATGCAATACCTCTACTTCAAGCTGCCTTTTTTGCATTTTCTGAGTAATCGGACGTGGGTGATGGAGATTTACTAGAAAATTCTGTGGAAAAGGGAATGTTCTTTCTGTGAGATGATGTTAGAAAGATCTGTGGGTGTTTCTGTAATAACTCTGGAAATCCAAATCTACTCCCCAGAGTGGCAAACTCAGTTTGACTTTTGTCGTGAGCCTCCTGCTATTTGTGATTGCATTAAATAGTTACAGAGTAATTGGTAAACATAGTCGTGGTGGCTGCAAAGCTGGAAAATGACCAAGGAGGTTCTGAAGAGTTACAAAAACACCTTACATCTAAAATAGCAAGGAGGGATCTATTAAAGTTCCCGTGAGTGTTGGAGGCAGTGCAACACACGCTTTTTGGATGTAAAAGTGTACCACTATTACTTTTTGTTACATAAAGGGAGCGTGAAATTTTGGGTTATAACAATCTAAAATATTTGCTGCTGCTAATGCTTTTGTAAGATACATTAGGTCTTGCATTAGCAGTTGTCTCCTGTTCTGGTGCCAGCAGATAAAACTGCAACCTATATTCAGCAGCAAAACAGCATTTCTCCTCTCAGGCTATAGACATGGGCCCTTTTTGCTATGATTTTTGTTCTTACCTAGTTAAATGCTCAGCATCTTCTATTAGCAAATAGAAAGCCTTCAACACTGGAAAGAGGGCAGTGGCATCAATGAGCATTATTCAGGGCTCTAGAAATTGCTGTTATTGTGTTTCATTTTCAACTGTAATATATTTCTGGATGTAAAAATAAACAAATTGTTAGACCTTCATCCATAGGATCAGTTTTGTAAAAAGTTGCATGCAGAGAAGGGGAAAATAGAGCTTGACTACTGTGTGCTAGAAACTATTGGCTATATTTTGATTAATATTTGTCACTAGCACCACTTAATGTCAAATGCTTATTCAGCTTATGATTTTAAGTCATACAATGCACTGCGTAATTGTAAGTAGGAGACATTTGTGCATCTGGTATTTAAAGAGAGTATGTGTACTTTGCATTCCAGAGCATCCCTAAACACTGCTGTTAGAATTGTCATTTTACAAATATGTTTTGTCCTGCTTTTAGAGCACATTTAATCTTTTCCCCATTAATCTGCTTTCCCTAAACCTTTCCCTAATTCTTCTGAAGGATCCCCCACCTGCTGTGCAGGCTACGCAGCACAGTGAATCTAATCATGTCTGGAATTATCATTTTTATCAGTTTAATCCATATTTTTCTGTTATTTGCTTTCCAAAGCCATAGACATTTTATGCACTGTGGTTTGTAATGGAGCAATTGTGGCGGTTAGTGTCTTTTCAAAAAAGCAGTGACAATACAGTTAAGATAATCAATTTAGATTATTTTTCTGGAATGCAGCATTAGTGTTCCATGGAAGTTAAGCTTGATCCTTAGATTTATGGAATATATTTTCAACTGAATTGTAGATGGATTGAGAAATGCCTCTGTGTGTGGTAGAGCAACTGTTCTGAATTGTCCTGATCAACGTTTGCACATTCTTGGTTGTACACTCAGCATTCTGCTACCTCTCTGAATTTGTTCACATACTTTTTTCATATGAAGTCTTATATTCATGTTTCCTGGAAAGCTTTTATGAAGTGACTTAGAGCTAAGACAGCAACCTTTTTCTTTATGCTACAATTTGCTATCATGAAGTGAAGCTTCAAACATTTGAAAAGAGCAGCAGCTTAATTCAAGAAGGCACTTTTGTGAAGCTCATCTGAATTTACAATGGTCTAAAGATGAGAATTTGATTTGGTGTTTTATTCTCTTACTCCTATTACCTGTGCTGCTTACGGTCATTAGCCAGATGCTGGTACTGGCAAGGCCTTCATCTAACAGAAAGTAACTGCTAATGATACCCTGTACTAATAATTTGGAAGAGGATGTTTTGCCATAGATAGATGAGATGCTTAGGAGCAAACTAGATGACTTCATCTAGATGCCATAAACAAATAGCTATGAAGGTGCCATCCTGGTTTTTGGATTTCATCCTTTTCTTTATATATATATACACACATATGTATCAGTACTACTTTTTCTTTTCTGCTCCTGTCTTTCACTTCTTGTTTTTCTGTGAGGCTCTGGGATGCTCAGCAACAGCTAACTGCTTATCTACTTAAAGGTCTAGTACTGCTACATTGGTAAGGCTCTTCTGTAGAAAAAAGTAATTTAGCAGAATTCTTGCATAAACTATCAGACTGTAAAACATTTGCAGAGGGCTATGGTTTGTACTATTTTCATTCAAAGCAGGACATTAGGGCTCCAGCCACATTTCATTATTCATTTGAATAACTTTTTTCAATTTAAAGCTCTCTGTCTAACCACAAGCACTAAATTAATACTAGATTCTCTCTCTGCCTAGTGGGAACACTTAATAGATAAATAAAAATCCATTGCGGGATAATTGTAGGTGCTGTGGGCTGAAAGCCAAACCAGGCCAATTCAGCCTTTGAGCCCTGTCTGTCTGTCTGCTTTTCTTTTTCCTTGCCCATCATAATAGGGTATTCAATTATAATCTTTTCTCTGCGTGCACAGTGGAGGTTTGCATACAGTGGCCCAGAGGCATTATTAATCTCAATGCATTTGGAGAGTGAATGAAAAGACTAAAGGTTTAGAGGGGGAAAAAAAAAATCTCTCCCCCCTGTAGCTGTATTCATCACTTAGGGTCTTTGTCAAAAATGCACTTTTCTTTCTCCCTCCCCCCGTTCCTTGGAGCATAAGCTGGAAATGACTCCAGAAGTTAAAGGACAATGGAAGCATTAGCGCAGGGATTATGGATCTTCATGTGCAAGATGGGGGTTGGGGGAAGAAGGTAGAGGCCTGCTATTGGCAGGATGGAAATTATGTGGCTAGACCAGTGCTTACCACTACATAAGAAAGAAGCAATAGTGCAATCTCTATTCACATGTAGCTTTTCAGGCCACTGAAAAGAGTATACAAGGACTGTTTCTATAGCTGGCAAATAAATAATTGGGTTGCAAGTTTAGTGTAAGAGTCTAAAGAAAATTTTTAAGAAATAACTTTATTTGTGTTTTTTCCAATGGAAGAATTGTTTTCCAGTAGCTTGTGACTTTCTGTCATTGATTAAAACAAAGTCCTCTGGATAGGTTCTATGAATAATTCTTGACTGTCTTTTTTCTGAGCACTTCCCTGTAATACTCCTATGGGAACTTCAGGGTTTGGAGAAGCTGAATGTCATGGCTGCTATTGAAACGATTTTGGCTGAATTTAGCTGGGTATATAGCTCCATAAACTTGCATCAAGTGTTCAACATTATAGATCAATTCAACATGATTTTCAAGGCAGTTTCCTGCAACATAAGTAGCTTGGATCAGCTATGGAATGTGATAGAGCAATTGGCGAAGTCATACAAGTCAATCTCTATTTGACGTGAGTTAACAATTCATAAATTCTAGTGGTCCAAATTATCAAACCAATAAATGTTGTTCCTTCTTGTGGAGACACTAGGTTTTGGTACTTTAACTTTGGTAGTCAAGCTGCTTTGAAGCATTGCAAGGTAAAGGAGCATTATTGCTTTCCTTGCTTCAATGAAATTGGTTCACCCCATCTGTAGTTACACAAAATTACTTACAGAGCTTTTCCTAGTCTTCCCATGCAGGTCTAGCAGGTGCCCTTTGGTAACTGTAGTCTTTAAATCAAAAGTAGGTGTTTACTTTGTTTCTCATGTACTAGATCCTTTCCAAATGTTTAGGCACTAAAATGTTTGGAAAGGTTTTTAAACTCCCAGATTTGCCTGGGCATATCTAAGTAGAAATTTTAGGTAAAAATCTATTATTATGTTGCCCAGCTATATTCTCAGTGATGTTTGTGAAAGCTGCCTTTCTTATATGCTACTGGCCTAATTAAACAAGATCAGAAATTATTTTAATGACAAACAAATGGTTCTCCCTTCCCCTGTTCACCCTCCTCTTTTGATAAAACTGCTGCAATGACCACTCAAGAGAGGGAGGGAAAGAGTTCTAAATAATTTGTTAGGGTGTCTTCAAAAAAAAAAAAAAAAAAAAAAAACCAAACAACAACAAACAAACAAAACCCACAAACAAACAAAAAAACCCCAAACCAAACCCCAAACAAACCAAGCCACCAAACTTGTAGAGTTCCTCAATGGAAGACTTCACGCCTGCCTACTAGTAAACTGGTATTTTACGGAATCTGACTTAACCTGGGTAGTGCTTTAACAGTGTCTTCCAGCATAAAAGCTTTAACATTTCACATCAGGACCTTGATTTACTTACCATCTGCTCAGAGGTCTCTCATCAACACAGATGATTTCTAGCTCCTTTCATATAACTGGCATTTGGCAGAGTTCTGTTAAACAGTATAAACCTTGAAGACAAGGAGTATATGATAACTCATGCATATCAGTTAACCTTTAAGTGGCTTAATAGTGTCTTTTCCTAAATAAAACTGCCAGATACTTCAGTTTGGTCCTGGTTGTTCCTGATTTTTCTTCCTCTTCTTTTAAGTCAAAAAGAGCCACTAAGACCTTGGAGGCAGTGAAGAAATTATCTTCTGTTTTATTTTTATTCACCATTAACATCCTTAAATTTGCTTTTCTTTTTGTCTGTATTTTTTATGGCTCTTGCAATGGTGTTTCTATCAGAAGAGTTTGTCTGGAGATTAATGTGTTTGTGGGAAAATAAAAAGAAAAAACTATTTTTGCTGTGTTATTCCAGTAAAGTCAAGAAAATTATTAGCATCCGTTTGTTGAAAGTCAGACAGTCAAAGACCAACTGACCTCAATTTTAGCTTCAATAGTAAGTTTGACATTTCAGGAGGCTAATAATACGTTTCTTAGGCTGTCGAGTTAATGACAGAGTTAGTCATTAAGTTTAAAGAGCAGAAGAATATTTCTATAGAGGAATCTGCATGCTGAAGAGTTTGCTTAGACTTATATTTAGATGATGTAAAGACAAACTTACCAGTATTTGATTCAGACCTGATCACATAAGGAGTAGTTAAACCAGAGCTGCTTTTAGACCAAGTGGCCAAGAACTTCTGTAAAGTAAAAGGCTTTCTGTTAATTTAAGAGATAGTTATAGAAGTTAGTGTGAAGCTACATCATTCAAAATTACAGCAGTGCTTGAAGCAGTATGGATTCTGCTAACAAATAGTGTCATTTACCAGTGTGCACAGTAGAGTGGCCAGCCTACCAGATGATGTCTCTCAGTATATTGGATCAGTTACAGGACACATAGGAGGTTTCTTTCTGTATGTTTTATTTTTACTCTTTGTTCAGAACCTGTTTTTTTCTACGTGGCCTTTTTGACTGATTGGCAGGGAGGATTTTTAGGATAAACTGCCTAGTTCTTCTCTTCAAACAACTGGAAAGAGTGAGTACTCCAGTTGGTCCAAAAATCAGCTAGAAAGAAGAGCTTGTGCTGTGACCAGAGCACTATATTCTACCTAGTCAAAAATCCTTCTCTGGATGTTTTATATTATGGGGACAATTTTGATTTGCTTACTGTTCCTATCTGTAGCAGTAATAAGAAATGTAAGTCTGGGCAAAGAATTCAACTCAGATGAGTTTAGATATCTATTCTTCTACCTGATCTTCTAATCAGGTTTCAACTAGCAGTGGTCAAACCCCTTGGCCATTGGAGGAACAATTGCTAGAACCTTTATGCCTGCTTAGAGGAATCCTTTTCAGCAAGACTTCCTCATAACTTTTTTAGCCTCATCTCATTAATAACTGTCAAAAATAGGTCAGCTTTGCTTCCTCCTGTCAAAAGAAGCACCAAGCAGTTAGAGAAGACTGGTGTGTGAACCACACTTATGAACAGGGATATAGATACTAGTGGGCATGCTGCATCAAGAATAAGGCTCAGTGTATTGCTCTATGGTTGAGAGCTTGCATTCACTATCATTTTTTATTTGGGGAGGTAGGTGTACAGTTTGGAATTAAAAAACAAGTAAATTATTGGAATCCTTGCAAGCTTGCCTCATTTCATTTCTCCCACCCCTGCCCCCAGCAATTTTTTAGCCTGCAATGTCTGTGTGGTTAATGGCTTCTTTATTATACTGTTAAGAAACAAATCAGAATGGAGGGTAACTTTGATGAAAAGGCCATGTGCATACCACTTTTAGGTTTGTACACTATGATGGAAGCAAGCTTCCATGTTTGCTTTGATGTCCTTTTTTTCTAGACTCTTCCAGCCAGTTAGCAAGGATTTTTCCACTACCCTTTGAATTTAACATCCCACCACACTAGCTGGTACCTTCTCGCTAAAGGCAGTGTCAAGTTGACACAGGGAAGATCTGGTAGCAGATTACTTGATCTTTTTCCATGCATTTGACCTGTTCCATGTTGTTGACAGTAAGTGGACCTGTCAGGTGTGTTCAGTGTTTCAAGCAATTGAGTACATCCCAGTGCTGTCAAAGTGATGATGAATCAGTAGACACTTAGCTGGTTTTGGACTGTGAGGAAAATGGACTGTGCCTTACTTGAGCTCTTGTTGGACAGGTAACAGAAGAAAAGCATAAATAATGAAAAAGTCCATCTAGGTTCATGATACATGATTCTCAAAGGGAACACCAGATGTCTCTCCTACACGAAGGGCTAGTAGATTCACAGAGGCATGTCAAAAAGTCTTAACCATGTTTGCTTTGTGGCTTTTACCTGGAGAACAGTAATAGAAGAAGGTGGCTGTGGGGCTTGCTAATGTGAAGCTATATATACACATCAAGAAGTAGGTGAAAGGATTAAAAACAAATTTGCTGAAGACACAAACTAGCTTTGCATGTTAGCAGCTTCCAATAAACATATGTCAAAGGAAAGAGCTTACTCTAAATAGGACTGCCATTATAGTTTTTTCATATACAGAACAGAGGTAGAGTAATTAGCTTAAAGTTATGTAACAATGCCAATCTGCTTTTAGGTCTTGGAGGCCAGTCGGGAATTGAACCACGAACTATCCTTCCGTCTTTATTTCTAAAGCAGCTGAGTTACAAAAGGAGACTTTTAATGCTTAATTTGTCAAAACATTCTGCAATAATCTCTTGGATGGCTTGGGTATCAATTTTAATGGCATTATGCCTGATAGGCTTTGTTTTCTCTATTTAAGATGAAAAACTGAATAGCATAACTTTGAATGGTGTCCAGGTGCAGCAACACCTTTCTGTATTGCTTTTCAAGTTCCTGACTATGCACTAGGACTGCAATTAATTTATAATAAGGTTTGGCACAAAGCACCATAATTTGGCTCTGAAAGAGCCAAAATTATCTTAGCCATGATTAGCCTATGAATGTTTCTATACTGCTAGTGATTGACAGGAGTCCCACGGACTTCGTACTACAAATGGATATGATTTATCCATTAATGAAAGTCGCTTTGTTTACTGCTAGGCATGTTAAAATAAGAAAAGCCACTCTGCAAATACTGTTCTTGAAACCCTTAAGCTTGTTGATTACTGCACAGGCAGTATTCACAAGCATCTGTTTGTACTGTAAACCACTGTCATCTCTGCCTATGCACATGTTCTTTTTCATTTGTGGATACATCTGAGAACAGGTTATGAACATCTTTTATGTGCACAAGAAGTGGCCATTTGCTATGCATGAGATGAGTTTCTGTGCCCCAAAGTGTCTCGTGGCAGAGGTCAAACATAGTATGATTTTCTGCTTGTAAGGTATTTAATCTAAATATTTATCAGAAAGCTAGAAAGATTATGTACTTCTGCAGAAACTGTAGTTTTCTGTTTCAGCTCTATTGTAGAATGCATCAAGAACGTATTTTTTCAGAAGACTTAACATCTGTGTGGCACTGACCTACAGTGAGTGAGCTTGAATGCTTAATTCTGAAAATCTCTGTAAGCTTGGAGGATGTTGGAAAGAAAACAGAATATACCATGATCAAACCTGTTTCTCTTCGAGAGTAGTAGTTCATTGGTACTAGAATCTTGATTTTTTTGTAATGTATTTTCAGCTAAACTTCTGTCCTTTTTTTCCTTCCACTATTCAAATTTCTTCCTTTGTATCTACATTCCATACTCTTATTTTTTTTTTTATCATGTTCTGTGAAACTCACTACTGTGTAACTCTTCAGGCAATCTCTCTTACTTTGACCTTCTGCAAGGTATCTCTTCTGTGTTTCCAAACGTCACCTACACTAATACCTTTAAATTGCTCTGACAGTCTTCTGAGCAAGGAACATGTTTACATTTAGAGATGTTTCAGTGTAACCTCTTCAAGTGTTGTATTTAAAATAGAAAATCTCCTTTATGTTAGAGAACTGAGGCTTCTAGATGTAAAGCTGGATTAGTTACCACATTATCAGTCCTTCTGAGCTGGTGAAGTAGCACCAATGAAGAGATTTTCATGTGGAAATGGCTGAGAGAAAGGAAGAAAGAATTGTGAGTGGACAGAAATCAATTTCTGCTTGCTGATCCTCCTCTTGCCTGTGATTCTTTTAAGTCATTCACAGATGGCATAAATTAGAGCAACTTAAAGGAGACAGAATAAATTAGGGCAACCTGTCTCAGAAGTAAGGAGCTGTAACCAGGTGTGTGACACCACTCCCTCTTCCCATTTCCATGTTGCGTGGAGCTCTGGCACAGGGGGACGGTCTTCCCTGTTCTCTTATTTTGTTCTGATAATTTTAGGTGCCAGAGATATAACAGCATAATTATTTCTTCAGCACTTAATATTCTTTTGATACAGTTTTTGTATTTAATTTTCTAAATAGCTAGTCTTTTTATCAAATGTCTTGGGTATGTTTCCCTGATTTACTTTCTCATTTAAGACTCTAATGATCTCTGGAGCTGCCAGTAGTATTAGATGATTTTGTTAAGCATTTGGAAACTGTCCCAGTTTCTGCTTCACCTTCAGAGGAGGTGATCTTCTGTTTAAAGTCCTCCATTGATCTTTTCTTTTTTAAAACCTCTCCAAAATGCATGAAAGCAGACTGAAAACGTAAAACAGGCTTATAGAAAATGTATTCTGGTACTCTTACTAAAAGTAGGTAAGTAAAAGGTAATGCAGTCTGGTCATGAACTACCAGCTAAATGAAAAGGACTAGATCTTCTGTCATTCTGTCTGTTACTCTGGATCCAGAATCTCACAGCTCCACTCACAGCATGGTTTCTGTCTGGAGGTTTACTCTTGGAGAAAGCATATATACTCAACTTGTGTTAATTGAATTTGGTTGACTTCTTTATTAAATAGATATTCTTTCTTCAAGTAATTCTTGCAGATCATAATCTTTTGCACTATTTTCAACTTCAGGGAAGCCATTTTCATATAACAAATATTTGAAGGTTTTTAATATTACACAAGCTTAGGGAAAACCATCTTGAATCAGAAAGTAGTTTAAACTCTGCAAGACACTTGACTCAAAAGTGGGATAGTCTTCCTATGACTATTTTGAATATTTTGATGGTTTTCCATGTTATTTTATATATTCCTAGTGTGATCAAAATCTAGCCAGAATAGCTAGTACCATCCTACCAAAATTATCCTGTTTAACATTTTGCATTAGATATTTATACTGTGGTGGTAAATGCAAGCCATGTCTTTCTCTTCAGAGAAAGACTATGTAGGGGCATCTCTCAACTGCTTCTGGCTAAGAAGCTTCAGTACAAATCTCTAGGCGCCTTAGGGATGACAGGAGAAAAGATTTCAAATAATGTTGATTCTTGATCAAACTTGATTTTAATGAAAGTGTCTTTTAAAAAAGAGTATGTAATTGACCTGTCTTTGTTCAGCCTAATGTGATTGAGAGGAGAATTAAATAATAACCGACAGAGACATCACTTTTTTTAAGCATACAGAAACAGCTGCTGTCAAATGTGCAAACACAGAAAGGAAGAAGCAGCCTCAAACTGCTCTTTAGTCTCAGATGAGATGAATTACACCAATAGATCTCTAGCAATTCTGAATCTGTTTCAGAGAATGTTTTCAGTATAATAAAAATATACTTTCTTATTACAATTCTTAATGTCAGGAGTGGCTGGGAACAAGTCTGACTAGAATAACAAATTGTCACTAGTCAACTTTCTAGTGGGTGTCAGTGGGCACCAAGCCTATTATGCTGCAGGAAATTTTCACTGTAAATGTGTTAAGAGGCCCTTTGAGGAGTCCTGGCTTGCTGAGTCTCCCTTGCTACACACACTAGTGTGCTATACTTTACAGAAAGGACCCTGTCACACAGAACTGAAAGTCTAAACAAGATAAAATACAGGCTAAGGATCACGAAAACAATTTTTGAGGTAGATGTCTTGCTGGAATCATCTGTTTGTTGCTTCGTCAAATATTGAAAAACATTGAGAACATGTTATAATTATGTAGAAGGCATGCAGGCATGAGAGTTCTGTTCATAAAACAAGTAACCAGACCCAGAAGAAATAAGTTTTGGAGCACTTTGTGGGAAATGGCCTGGCATTCTGGGGACAAGAAGCTGTAAATAGGAGCCAGTGCTGAAAAAAGCCTGTGGTGAACTTGGAAAGGCTAACTGCTAATCACAGGTTCAGGTCTGCTGAAGATGAGGCCCAGTTCTGCTCTGCTAATCCAACACAACTCTATAAATCATTGGTCTTGATGACTATTCTAAATACAGCTAATATATAGGTCTAATACATGCATTTCTTAAGTAGCCTTAGAGTTCTGGAGAAATGATGCCTTGTGTTTAACAGACTGAATAATAATAATGCTAAATAATTTGATAGCCAGAAGATACTACAAACCTGTCTAGGACAATAAATATTAGCTCTAGATTAATTAGGTGGAAACAGCTTGAGTTGAGCAATACTTAGTTTATAGCAGTAAATGAAGCATTAGCTGGATTATCAGAGTAAATGTGAATGGTAGTTTAGATCTGTAAGGGGTGGAATGAGCCTCCTGCTATATTAAGTGCAATTGAGTATTTATCTTGGTAAACAATAGAGAGGGTAGAAAATAATCAAAATCCTGCAGTCTGAAGGGAATATAGCAAGCAATCAAAAACATGGCTAATAAAACACAGAAATCGGTACTTCAAGTGAAATAGCCCACCATAAAATCAATTTTAACACCATGAGCTGCCAGAAAGCAGGGTTTTTTCAGCTTCAATTTTAAAAAGATAAACCCCATTCATCCTGGGAGGTGTAGAGCGGCAGGTCTTAAGAGCTTGTAGCTGCCATATTTTGCTTCATGCAGCTTTCATGCAATGCTGGGAAAAGAAAGGATGTGATTTATACTATATAGTACAGAATTTCTCGAAGGATTCAACTAGTTAGTTCCAATTAAACATGCCAGCTAAAAGGCATTGACCATGATTTGTGCCATAAGTAAACAGAATAAATTTTATAATCAATTCATTGACTTTGTTGCAACTGACGGAAAGGCTTTACAATCAGCACAATATGTTCAAATCATCCCTTTCTCAAAAAACAGAGCAGCAGGCTGTGCCTGCTGGAGACTGTGCAGAGCCCTGTTGTGCAAGCCAGTCAATAAAGAATTACAGTAATCTAATCCTGAAGAAAGACAAAAGTGTAAATAGCCTTTTCAAAGGCTTCCTGAGATGGAAATGACAACTACTTGGCAATAACCTTTTCAAATGGTCCAGAGATGATGATGTAGTGGAGACAAAACACTTCTCTGTGGTCTAACATGATTCTCAAATGTTGCCATCTCCCAAAGAAAGTACTTGATTGGAAACCGCAAAAATATGTGGTGGAGGAATAACCTCCTTTTGAGCTTCACAACCAAGAGGCAGCATGACTGCCTTGTTCAAGGAAAGTTTGGCACAGGGGTTTTAACATCCACCAAAAATGCTACCGCTGACATTATTTGGTCTGCATCTGTAGGAATTATGTGAATTCTAGAGATGGACAAGCTTGCATACTGCCTGCTCAGAGAATCATCCCTCTTTGGGCCACAGTGTGATATACATACCCTGTCCTTAATATGGAACTTGTTTGGATTCTTTAGGGTGCAGAAGGGACTCACTGAGTCTTTTACAGTGAGCAAGATTAGGTTGCTGTCTTTGTTTCACACAGGGCTTTGAGCTGAACTTTTGGACAACTTAAACTCATCACTGCTGATTTTTTTAAAAAGGCTTGAGAGTTTCTTTTAATGTCATCTTTGAAAAGACATTTTCCATTTCATGCTCAGAGTTTTTAGGAGTCTAATGCTATTTGATACAGCAATAAGGTTTCTTGCAACCACAGTAAGAATTTGATGCTTTTAGTTCTCTGGAAGAGGAAAACCACACATTTTAAATTAACAATAAAAGGAAAGGACAAAGAAGTTAGCAAAGAAAATACTTACTGAGGATGAGTTAACCCTTAATATATTCTATTACTGTTAATAAAAATTTGAGGTAGCTCTTGAAACTATATAACAACAAAGTCAATCTGGAGATGCATATTGACTAAAAAAAACAAGACTGATTCTCTTGTAGCTCCAGTTACGGTGTTCACTGCAGAAATGAATGTCCCGATTTTTCTGAAAGCTAATCCTAGATCAAGCAACTGCTTTACTCCATTATGTAATTTGAAAGGGCAGTGGATGTTGTTTATCTTGACTTCAGTAAGGCTTCTGACACTGTCTGCTGTAACATTCTCACAGACAAGCTTAGGAAGTGTGGGTTAGGTGAGTGGACAGTGAGGTGGATAGAGAACTGGCTGAAGGGCAGAGCTCAGAGGGTCATGGTCAACAGTGCACAGAGTCTGGCTGGAGGCCTGTAACTAGCGGTGTTCCCCAGGGGTCTGTGCTGGGTCCAGTCCTGTTCAACGTATTCATCAGTGACCTGGACAAAGGGACAGAGTGTCCCCTCAGCAAGTTCGCTGATGATACCAAGGTGGGAGGAGTGGCTGATACACCAGAAGGCTGCACTGCCATCCAATAAGACCTGGACAGACTGAAGAGCTGGGCCGAGGGGAACCTCATGAAATTCAACAAGAGCAAATGTAAGTTTCTGCACCTGGGGAGAAACAACCCCACACACTGGTACAGGTTGGGGGTCGACCTGCTGGGAAGCAGCTCTGTTGAGAAGGACCTGGGAGTGCTGGTGGACAGCAAGGTGACCATGAGCCAGCAATGTGCCCCTGTGGCCAAGAAGGCCAATGGTATCCTGGGCTGCATTAAAAGGATTGTGGCCGGCAGGTCAAGGGAGGTTATCCTCCTCCTCTACTCCGCTCTAGTGAGGCCACATCTGGAGTACTGCATCCAGTCCTGGGCCCCCCCAGTTTAAGAAAGACAGGGAACTGCTGGAGCGTCCAGTGGAGAGCTATGAAGATGGACAGGGGACTGGAGCATCTCCCTTATGAGGAAAGGCTGAGAGACCTGGGTTTGTTTAGCCTGGAGAAGAGAAGACTGAGGGGGAATCTTATCAATACTTATAAATATCTGAAGGGTGAGTGTCAAGAGGATGGGACTGGACACTTTTCAGAGGTGCCCAATGACAGGACAAGGGGCAATGAGCACAAGTTGGAACACAGGAAGTTCCACTTAAACATGAGGAAAAAACTTCTTTACTGTGAGGGTGACAGCAGTGGAACAGGCTGCCCAGAGAGGCTGCGGAGTCTCCTTCTGAAATATTCAAAACCCGCCTGGACGCAGTCCTGTGCACCCTGCTCTAGGTGTACCTGCTCAAGCAGGGGGGTTGGACGACATGATCTCCAGAAGTCCCTTCCAACCTCTACCATTCTGTGATTCTGTGGCTCTTAGTTGTAGAATCTTTCATTCTTAAAACAGTAATAATTGTAAACCTGTAAATCACATTTCCACTAGAACCATTCTGTAGCAGCCCTGAGCTCATGAGATTAGAAGGTGTGTTAAACCTTTGCCTCTTTCAGCTTGTTTGTCTCATGCAGCTGAGATCTTCCCCTGCAGAGTAGGTTTCCCTGGTTTGGCAATTATGATTCTCATGCGTGTCTTCTGGGACTCTTTGTGCTATTCTCCATGCTTTTAAGAGGGTCTCTGGTAACAGGAGCAGTAGTGCTGGAACTCTGGCCAAGCAGATGTACAGAAGGAATGTAGAGTGAAGGGACTGAAATACTAAAAATAATTTTAAGGTGGAGACTGTCCCTTGTGAGAACTCTCTAAAGTAATAAGCTGGAGAATGTGTTTTGCTTTTGTCTGCGAAGAGCTTGACTTTTTCATGGAATAAGCACGTCTCTAGAATATAAGACTTGCATCAGAGCCTGACAGAAAGAGGTTACCTTTCCCATTATCAAATACGGGCAAAATAATCTTATTCTTGAGCTAGGTCCTCCTGTGTTACTTTACGTAGCTCTGTTACTTGCTATCTGAACACAAATAGAGCCTTGCAAAGGAGAACTTAGAATCTGTGAACATGTCGAGGTGCTTGCATGCTTCTACAGACATCAGAAAACAGATCAAAATGCAATTATGCATACACTTGAATTTCATATCAATTCCTTAAGGTGCTGCTTCCACTAAGCAGCAAATTTAAGTATCCAAATGAATGGTGAGATCTTGAAGAGACAATGATGGACCTGCTTCAAAGGGTACAAGGCAGCTACAGACTTCCTGTAATACAAGCAGTGGGTGTTACAAGTCCAGCTATATAGTGTCATTTCAAGCACTGCATTATATATAATGTGTATGCATTCCTGGGGCCTGCTTTTTCCTCAGCTTTACCTTATATCCTAAAAATCTGAAGCAGAGATGCAAAGATAGTCTTTCAAGTTCAACTTTTTAATTTTTAATCGGTGCTCACTAGGTTTTGATGAATCAGGGAAAAAAAAACCTTCCTATATCTTCCTTGATGACTTTTTTCAAGAGGAAGTAAGAGGGGAGCAGCATCTCTGACTTTTAATCAGAATACAGTGCTCCTTATCAAAGCCTTCTGCTTAGAGAAACAATGAAGATTGCAGGGATCAAAAGGGTGGAAAAAGGGTGCAGCTGAGATTTTGCTAGATCTGTGATACAAACTGTATTGTGAAAATAAGACGACTGTTGAAACTTCAAGGCTGAACCAGAAATAAGAGACAGGGAATAAAGCTGAGATAGAGAAAATATTTCAGGAGAATGAAGTGTGTTCAAGATAACTGGAGAAGGAAGAGGACCAGTGAGAAATGGAGAGTGACAAAAGAAATTATAAGAAATAAAGGCTAAACCAGAGAGACCAAAAAGGAAGAAAACATATTGAGCAGAGTTAGTTTTCTTAAAAATAACTGAAGTAATTAAACTGTATTGAAATATGGCAGAAGTAAGGTGCTTAAGCATAAATGTTCTCTAGAAAATTTTTAAATGCACAAATTAATTGCAGTTTTGCTGGCATTTGCTCCTACTGCAGTCTTCTGATGCCTGTTTTGCTTTATAGTTGTATGTGTTTATAGTAATGTGCTTATAAAACTACCATCTTAATTGAAGCAGACACTGAAAAAGAGCCCTGGTAATGTTGTAGAGACAATTGGTAAAAATATTTAAAAAGAAAAAAAAAGTGCAAAAATTATAATTTCTTTAAGTTTTGAAGACTACATGGCATGTAAGGCAGGAATTACACTTGGCATGAAAAAACCATTTTTTTGTATGAGGTAGGAATACCACGGAAAACTTATGTTATCATAGAATCAAAGGCTACAATATTTTTTCATGGGAGGTTAAGAGTAAACTGATGGTTGCTTATTCTGGTGTTTCTTTGATTTTTTTTGCAAACTGATGTTCTTATAGTTCTTACAGAATTTTTCTGGCATTACCACCCTATCTTTGTTATGAAAATCTGGTATGGCATTTCAGTACAACTTAACGTTCATATTTGACCTCGGGGTAGGCATTTGATAAAAGGAGTCTCCAAATTTTATTTTAAAATTCATACTGGAGGAGCTGCTGTAAATAAGTGTTTCTTCGTAGCATTAGCAAACCAAATACTGAACTACTAAGGACTCTGAAAAGAATGCTGACTACAAATTGCCACTGAAATTTATTTTTCTGAAAACCAGTTTATCTGCCTCAGTTTGCTCAGAGTAGGTTAAGTAATGCCAAGCAGTATGATTTCATTTATATGGGTATGCGTACAGTCATGTCATTGTGGTGTAATAAGCAAGTAAATTTAAAAAAAACCACACCAATCCTTCTCTAAGTTTATGTTGGTATAAAATCTGTGTCGTGGTCATATCTAAATATTTGATACATTTAAGAAGTTTGTTTAAGAAAATCTGAAGTGTTTTAAAACAAAAAGGATGATGAGAAGTATTAATGAAAATTTTTTTATAGTTCAGGATTTTCTGGGATTGCTTTCTGAAGACCTGAATTTGGAAGTCTTTATTCATTGGTATAATGACTGAGAAGAATTTTTTAGAAGTCTCATCAGTAAAAAGTTCCTTTAGGTATTTTTCTTGTCTATATTGTATGAAAATCACATGGTACTTAATTTTGCAGCAGGGAATAGAAGATGAGGCTATGATAACATGAAGGCTAGGACAAATAAAATTCTCGCTATGGGTGCTCCTTGAAAACCAGAACCGAGTATATCAGGGCTTGATCTAAAGCCAACTCTTATGTGAAGAGTCTGATAAGTTTTACAGTCTGTGAAAGTAATGATTTGGAAATGTTTTTGCACAATGAAAAAGAAACATTAATGCCTTGGGGTAAGAATGCAAGAAGTTTTGTCTCTTTCTAAAGCTCTTTGAAGAATGTCTTAGGCAAGGTGTTTTGATGTTTGCACTCAAGTTTGGGAAAATATGGAAAACCTTATTTCTTGTAGTATATCTTTTAACTAGATGCACTTCAATAATTCAGTTTGGGATCACAGTTTTACCTCTTCTTAGAGTCAAAAGCATTTGCATCCAGGTTTTCCCACAAAAGGACAAGAGGAGCTGTCCAAATTATGCAATGTGTAGAAGTTTATCTATTTGGCTTATTCATCTCTGGCTTTTGAAAGAAAAGCGAATTTAGCTTGCAGTTAGGGATAAATTAGAGAACTGTCATGCCCTCTGTTAGTATATATTGCATTAGTTTCCTTAAAACACTCCTGTAGTTTGAGTCTGGTGCAGGAAAATGCCTATTTTTCCTTTAAAGTTGTTCTGCATGTACATAGTGCCTTTGTGTCCATTAATAATAGCCGTGTATTTCCTTCCTTGAAGGCTTGGTCCCTGTCTCTTTCTACAGCTGGACTGAATGCTTGCAATATATCAATTGAGGGTAACACCTATACAATTTCTGCTTTCCTTACACTCTTAATTGTAGTAAGAGAATCATGTGTGAATATAGGAAGAGTTCTGGGAAGTATTTCTTCTGCATTCAGTCAGGATTTAAACAAAAAGATGAATAGGAAAATACTAAGTCAGGACTGGGTAATATCTATCTGCCCTAGACAGAGCACGCTGTGTAACTGAATGCTGGAAAATACTGGTTAAAGACAAACTACCAATCTAAACAGAGATTTTTTTTTTTTCCATATTAAAATGTGTTAAACCAGCTAAGGAGCTTTGGAGAGGTAGTAGGCTCATATCCATAATAGTTAGCTTAAGAATTACCTACTGTGTATGTCTAGCAAATGTTTTTACAGTAGAACATAATAAGGAAATTGAAATCTTCTCATGAATAACTTGAAGACAAATAATAAATTCTTAGTTTTAATATTGCTGTGCATAGCTATGAAAATCGGATATCATTAGACTCATGTATTCAGTACAACCTGTAAGTTATTTGGCAAAATGCAGATTCATTGTAGTCAATCTGCTAAACCCAGTTATGGGATACAAGCTCAGATAAGAAGTATACTATCGAATAAAAATTAAAAATGATGCATGTAAAATGACCAGCTCTTCAATGCAAATGGCTTCCCATAGTGATAGTCTTCGTGTAGAATTTCCAGAAAAGAAACCAAGGTAGGGTGTGATACATAAGCTTTATGGCACACTGGCTAAAAAGAAGTGACATCTTTTGAAATGAGATTTTTCTGGTAATCTCTGGTTGAATGAATATTTTTCTAGACTGCAACTCACCGTTTAGTAATGGTTTTGTAATGTTATTTGACCACTGAATAGATGATAGTGATCTTGAGCTAAACAAGCCTTTACAAATTTTAATGAACAGAACTATGAACAAAGTCACGTTTTATGTTTTTGGAATAATCAGTCAGACATATTTTCACCATCTGGTGATGTTTGTTAACTTGTAGGTTGGTAACACAACTATTCATGGAATATCATTGCACAAAAATGCAAACAGGGCCTTAATGAAAAGGTAAAACTCTCACGGGAAGTTTAATAAAGGTGAGTTCTTGGTAAAAATGCCTAGTCAAGCAGCAGAACTCCAGTATGGAATAAAATAAAAAAGCCTGAGGAATATGGGTGAAGGGGAGGGGAGAGTGAAATCTGTCAGGTGTGTGTGTGTGCAGCAAAATAATATGTTGCAACTGTGTGTCATGATTGACAGCTTTGTAATTCGTCCTGGTTGTATGTGAAGAGGAGCCAAATTCAGTCGCCTAGCTCAGAAACAGACCAACCCTTTTCCACAATTCTGAAGTCAGTGGAAGTTTGAAGTTAGTAAGATGGGAGCTGGGGCAAGGCCTTTGTATTCTCAGTCTTTCCATGTGAAGCTTTAGGTTGAAACAATTGTGAAACACTGTCAAGGTTAATGTATTTCATATGAGTCTGGGTGAAAAGAATGAATTGCATCTCTGTCCTGGGAGAAGTACCCACATGTCAGCAGCTCCTTTCAGAACTTTAGCTTTGCCTAGGTAGCTGTCTTTATAGACAGGGTAAACCGCACTTTTGTCTGTGATTTTTCAGGTATATCAATACTCCTAGTTTCTAAGAAGTTAAGCCTTTTAATTTTGTATTAGGTCAGACAACGGGAAAAGATATGCAGTCACTCTGTTTCTCTTGTACCTTCCCCAATTTTTATTTTAAGTTTTTTCCAAGACTTACAATACTTATAAAAATGTGTAGCAGCTGAGCTTTTCTCATCAAGCATCTATTGGGGTCAGAACTCAATCAGATGAGAAACATCAATGGCCAAAACAGATGCACCAAATTCTTATTAAACTTCTTTTCCTCCAGGCCTGAGAACTCTGCTTACATTTGCCTAAATACAGCTATGACACAGCATACCTTCTTATTTTGACAAGAAACTTAAAACAAGTTTTAATTAAAAGACTATTTGATTTTTTTAGAGTGCCTGCAATATTAATGTTCTTTGTCTGACATTTCAAATACTTTTCTTATTGTAATTTCCTCAACTGAAAGAGGTTTAAAGCAGCAAAGAGCATAAATTATATCTTGTCTTAGAGTATAAACTGAGGTGTGAAAGTTCTCCCAAATGTACCTTTAAAAACCTCTTTTGTATGTGAAAAAGTAGCATTGATACATATTTTGAGTCAGATAAAAATGCTGAATATTATACTTTTCAGCTCAATGGTTTTCACTATCAATTGTAAATATTTACATTATTTTTTTGAGTAATACCACTTTTTGTGCATTCTCCAGAGAATTATTAGAGGGAGTGTTTTCCAGTGCAACCGTGTAAGACTAAGATACAATACAAACCAGGAGAAAACCCAAAGACTTTCTAAGATACTGCTGTGTCTGCAACTCTTGTCTGAGCTTGGAGGTACACTATCTTTATGGCAATGACTGCATGGAGCACAGCCTGTTTCTCTTCTGTGGCAAATCTGGTGTCAAGTGGTGCAAGTGTCACTCAAAACCAAATGCAACAGTTTAAATACCAATTGCAAGCAAGAAAACTGCAGTCACAGGGACAGAGATGGAAGCATTTACTAGATTCAGATTGTGTATAACTTATGAGGAAGTAGACTAGAAATTTTGAGCATTTTTAGCAATCTCATGATGGTTCCCCAAAAAAGAAGAGTAATGAGTTGAAGCTGGCCCATTTTATTTAAAAGTAGAGCTGAGCAATTAAACCAATTCAAGGGCACATCTGTTAGATTTGAGCAAAACTTCCTTCATTTACCATGGGCATCTTGAGATGGATTGAACTATGAACAAATCAACACTGGCTAGGTGGGTAATGTTGGGAGGATAATTTGCATCTAAACCTGGTAAGTTTCTCTGCTCTGTAGAGCTTGCCTCTGAAGGTTTCTAGCTGGGGTCAGTGCAGTGTGGGGCTATCATCATGTTCCTCTCAGCACCTCTACTTCCCCCGTCTATACTGCAGCTGTTTTTGTGAAATGCTGTGAGAAACAGTGTCTCCTGCCTCCCACTCCCACTGAATTTTAACTTCAACAGAAGCTGGGAATACATGAGGATGTGGAGGCCGTTGTCCATCATAGAGAAGCAAGTTATTAATTTGCTTCTGAAAAAGTACTGGCTTCCTACTCACGGTTTCTGCTTATTAAGGGTTCAACGAGAGCTTGGGAGTTCCTGGCACTCAAAGGTGTGATGGTGCCAATCAGCAAACTTGTCTCTGTGGAAGCAATGGCTGTCCCTGAGCCATTGTAGGCATGGGAACGGTAGCCTTATGCTGCTACAGGATGGACTTTTTGGTGTTGGGGGGCTGGGGAGGAAAAGCTAAACTGTGACATCCAAGCCAAACTGTAACCGGTTACTGCAGCGCTCTGCACGTTCTAGATGCCTTCCCCCAGAAGGGCAGGTATCGGTGACAGTGATATTTGCACCTTAGTTCATGCCACTTTAAGCAACTTCACTACCTAATCAAATCTGTTCACTGCTTTTATAATGGGAAACGGTTTGTAGGTATGTATCTTATGGAGCGGTACATAACTACTTGGTTATCGACTCACACCATTCTCTTTCCCTCTTGTCCTCTGGACAGTGTAGAGAGCTTCAACAGCAGAAGTTTAAAGTGTACCTACCTTATGCTCCCCTGCGTAAAAGATGTGGGCCTCAGGTAGAGGAGGAATTAGAGGTGTCCTAAAACTTTTGAGAGCTCTAACTGCTGAGCTGTTAGATGAAGAAAGAGTTCTTCCTACAGCTGTTTATAAAAGGCAGATGTACCCTCTGTTTTTTGATAGAAAAAGCCTCAATATTGGAAGTTCAGGGAGTGGGGGCAGCTGTCTCCCTACAGTGAGGCTTGCTTACCTGATGTCTGCAGCCTTGAGAATCTCTGTTACTCTGTGTGAACCTCATCTCTGTCTGATTCTCGTTCTGCATTGTAGAGAAACCCTGGGCACCTAAGTGGGCACTAGGGATTGTTTTAAATCTCATTTGACTGAGTTAGACATTGTGAAGCTCAATGTCACTGCAGAAGCCTTTTTGTGAATTCTGTTCCAAAGTCTCATGAGTGCTTTTGAAAATACTTAAATTTTTTTCTAAGCCTGATTTTCAAAGGTGATACAGCAGCCTCTACTGAAAAGGGACTTGAACTTCATGATCTACAGACAATTGGCACTATCCAAAAATAATTCTCAGGTTTTGCTCCAATGTAACCATTCTCAGTATTATTATCTGATATTCTGTCTTGATATGACCTCTGCAAGTAGTCTTTATTCTCATCTTCCTATTTCATATATTGTACCAATGCCTTTGAGAAAAATCCAGATAAGCCAGTAGAAAAACCTTTATTCTGAATAAATGAGACATAACTGAAACTTGTCAGAGAAGTAAATGCTTGGAACATTCCCTTAAGAAACAAGAGTTCCAGGACATCTGTTGTTTTTTCTAGACTTGCATAAACCTGGGTGATAAAGACATGTAGCTCTCCTTGACTGAAAACCTGACTGAGAGTATCAAACCTCATTTGTGTTTTTATCCAAACTTCACCATGCTACTATTAAGGTATGGCCTTCTAGATACATAGCGTAGCCCAAATTGAGTTCATATAAGGTCATTGACTAGAGTATATTTTCCTAAGTCATCTTAGTATAGCTGAGATGGATGCAAATGAGATGTTTATAGCTACTTCTATCTATGAAAAGTGATAAAAGTAAAAACTGAAAAAAGTAGCAAAATTTATTTTGCTTTTGGTTTATTATGATTATCAGAATCCAGAAAGTGGCATTTAGTTTTTTATTTATCTATTTTTCAGTAAATCCCTTTCTCCCTCTATGAAGACTAAACCCCGCTATTTTTTCCCCTAGAGATCTTCCTAAGGTTCCAGTACAGAATGCAGTCCCATCTGCCTCTTCTGGCTTCTTTAATGGTGCATAGAAACTTTAAACAGGAGATGACTTTGCCTTTCTGGGAATGCTCAACAGATTAATATATGGCTGTTATTCTAGCTTGTGTTTGTTTATTATATCACATCATATGAAAGACCCCCACCAGAGAAGAGGAAAAGCATCTGAATCCCTTAAATGGAGAAGTAACTTGAGAAAGCTGCATTTTTAGCTTGCACAGCATAATTAAACCCACTAATGAGTTAAAGCATAAATATAGAATCAAATAACATGGAAGGCTTTATATTCAGTATCGAAGCATCCATCAATCTATATGCCTATAGCCCTATACTTTGTTAGAACCTCTTAAAGTCCAGGCGTGATTCGAAATTACCTTTGAAAGTCTGCAGCTGGAGCATCTAAGTGTCTAAGAGGTGCTTCTAAAATGTAGGAGGTCGTTATAGCACACCAGTGGGGTAATATCCCAGCTCAGCAATTTCGCTTTGTCCCTGTGAGCACTTCAGAAGCAGAAAACTTGACAAATAGCAACTCAGGCACAACCCAATGTCCTAGTACAAGTCCCCAGTGCAATTCACCAAGTTCTAGCTCCTCAACATCTTCAGTGTGATAAATCCATATACAGCACAAAAGTAATTCTAGCTGGGCTGTTCTTAAGATCTGAAAGCACCTCCCAAGCTTCATGTGAAAGACACTGGTCTGTGGGCCTGACAACAGCCAGCCTCCGATAAGGTCCCGCTGTCGTTCACAACTTGTTAGGCAGCCTAGACTTGCTTCTTCAACTTGCTCTGTAAGTACAGGTATCCAGATGGAAACTGTGTTTGCACATGTGAAAAGCCTGGTGTTCGAGAAGTCTCTTTAAAATGAACGTCAGGTCTGACTACTGTGTTTTCTGGGCATGAATTTTGCTGTTTGTTAATGAGTATCAGGATCCTTCCTATTTCACAGAAGCCTCTGAGCATTTTGACTGACCAGGCAGAACACTGTCTATGGCAGGAATTTGCAAAGTATGGTCATAGAATGACATACTTTGGAATCGCCTCTCTCAGGAGCAAGTGGTCTCTAATTAATTTTGGCAAATGTATTGCAGTGGCCAAATTTTGGCTGTACTCAGTAGGCTACCTGATCACCAAAGCTGTAGTGGGTAGTTCTTTCCCAACTGCCTAGGGACTTGTGTGAGGTGAGGGCCTGTGTTCTAGCGACTGGAGCAGTCAGTTGCTCAGAGCCTCCTGGTTTGAGGCTTGCATGTGGCTGATTCCAGGAGAATACCCCCCATCCCACTAATCTGCAAGGCAGGGAGAAGATGGGGAAAAAAATCTGTTCCAAAGGTATGCTGATGCCAGGAATGCAGTAACTCTATTTCTGAGGGTGTAGGGGGTAAAAACAATAGTGTGACACACGGTTTTGGAGTGGTGTGGTTCCTAGCTTGTTGCTGATTAGGCTTTCTCTGAGTAAAAAGTGGGAGAGTCCTGCCGGCAGCGCAAGACTGTGGAATTGCCTCTCTCAGAGCAAGCCTGAGGGGTGACAGGGGAGCAGAATACTTTTCTTCCTAATGAAGCTACAGAGGTGTGCACAAGTTAGGCCATCCAAAAATTGCTCTTTCTGGAGTTAAAACAGGAAGGGAGATAATGCAGAGTTTGCAGATTTTTCTTTTCATCTTTTTTAGGAGTCTAGAAGCGTGGCTCTCAGTCCATAATTAGAAGAATTGTGAGTAACACTCTGGTAAATGATCAAATGTAAATGCACATCTTTGATGCCAGTAGTATTGTGGACCCATTTAGTAATCTAGGAGGCTTCTTGGGGGGAACTGCAGAAATTTACTAATTAGTGTCATCTTTTCAATGTGCGGAGAACATATTGCTATTAATGGATTTCATAGTACTTTCTGAACTGCACTGCAATCTGATCTTTTCTTCTTTTTGGAGAGCCAGTTGCTTCAACTATATTCTCCAGCGTTTAGAGGTTTTGTTTTTCAGAATGTTCATCAATAGCCGCTACTCTAGTTAGACACAGGCAGTGCAAACACAAAACTCCTAGTCTTGCTTGGCTGAGCTGGCATAGCAGTATATGAACTGCTTGCATTGGGAACCTGCTGGGATAAAGAAAGTAGCAGTGACCAAACACTGAAATATCACAGATTCTCCAGAGGCAGCGGCACTAAAATCAAAAGCATTAAACACAATCTTGCTTAAATACAAAATAGCTGCACACTAACCCATTCTACTTCCTGGGAATAATAATAATAATAATAATGCTGTTCCAATTCACAATGAAATTAAAATCGAACAAAACAATTTCTCTGTAACCAAAAGCGAGTCTGTGAGTCAGGACTGAAGTCTTTAAATGATGGAGAGTGTTTCATGCGGGAGCCTCTCTCCCTTTTCCTGTTACCAGGGAGGGTTCATAGCCAGCAGACTTAATGGGTTAGGCAGACAACTTGTTGCTGAGTAAGTCATGAAGAGCTGACACCTATTCTGCATCTTGGAAGGTTTGCATGCTCTTTGGATGTGTTAGACCAACAGTAGCATGCTTTAAACTAGTTTCCCAAAAAGAATTTTTTCCATAGGTTTTTACAAATTTGGGGTGAACCCCTTGCTTATTCAAGTAACAAACTCATTTTGTTCTTTGTTTTCTTACACGTAAACCGCATTGTTCTGTCAGCTACAATTTTAGTTCCCTCCAACAGCAGGGAAACCTTGGGTCAGATTCATCGAAAGGGATAACATAGTTTTCATGTATTGCATGCTAATGAATAGTTGTCTCTTATTCATTATTTATCTACCCCAGAAATTTAATGAATGGCTTGAAAGCTAATTATTGAATTTCTGTATTTGTGGATAACGGTGCTTCAGAAAGTGCGGATCACTGAATGCTGCAGAGAAGTTTGTGTGTATTCACTTAAACACAAAAATAAATTTACTGCAACCATGCGTGTCCTGATTCGTTTCCCTATTTGCCTTTGATGGCTTTCTGCCCTCACTTAAGCACTTTAGAAGGTGGGCACAGTGTGAATTCAAGACAGTCACAAACCAAGGAGCACCTGGATAAAAGCTTGAATATATGTATTTGTAGTATCACACATCACCTTGACTCATCTGGGAAAGAGTCAGGATTCTGAAAAAGCTGACTGGTATCATGGTTAAATGCCTCCTGATATGACTGCCTCATCTCAATACACTGCTACAGCTGCTGGGCTTTGAAAGTTCTGAGGTGGTTCTCCAAATTCTCCCAGCTGTAGGTCAAGTCCTACTTTTTGAAACCCTGAGCATGGAGATCTGAATAGCTGGAGCGATTCCCATTGGGAGTTTGTGGCTCAGGTGAGTAGGCATCTCTTTTAAACTGGGATGTTGGTTTTTAACAGCAGAAATGGAGCAAAGCAGAAGAGAAAGAGGGGAGGGAGAAAAGATTGTTAGTGTGGTGGAAGGGCTGTGATAAACAGGCCTGTAATCCCTGAGGCTTGCTATTTCCCTGGTCTAACTTCCTCAAAAGCTCAAGCAGGTTGCTGCATCTGTGTCAGTCTGCCTGACAAGAAACAGAGGGGTATTATTTAACTGTTTGTGGTCCTTTTGATCTCTTGCTTCCCTGTACTGGCAAAACAAGTACTGTAACTTGGCTTAAGCTTCTTCACAGCTAATGCTGAAAGCATTAAATGATTCCACAGACGTTTCCAGCATGGGGCTCGTTTTGAACCGCTGTGCTGTTTCTTCTGTGTTCCTGATGGTCCAGAAACTAAACCACCAAGTACATAGAGTGAGCAGTCTGATTACACAGTGTATATATACATGTGTATATGGACATATACCATATTCCAGGATGAACATAATGATCATACAGAGGATTGGTTTTGTCGTGGCTTCTTCTAACTCTCCTCTTGGTAATTCCATAGATGCTGTCAGGGGATCAGAAGTGGTATCCTGTGACCAATAAAAAAAGGCAGCTCAGTTTTCCAGCAGTGAAATAGTTCTATAGCAAAATAATATTTTTGGGGGTAGAAAGAGCAAGGTGAAATAAAGCACAACTGACTGTCTTGGTACCACTGAGTTTCTTGAGTTTGAATTAAAATTTTAAAAATGGGGTATTTAAAAAGAAAAAAAAAGTAACAGACCTTATTTTAATTTAGGCTTTTGTACTTCAGAAGGAAGCTTCAATAATTTAAAAATATTGTGGTTTAATAGTCCATTTTCAAATCCAGAATATTAAAGACCATATTCCTGGCATTTATGAGGTCCTAGTTAAGCAAAGCATTTAAGCATGTATCATGTAAAATACGTGATTAGTTTCACTCTTTGTTAGCTGTATGCTTTCCCAAGCCGTACTTCCTAAAAACTTAATCTTTTAATAGTATAAATATGTGTAACTCCATTGACACGGAGTTTTTTGCTTACCAGACTTTTTGCTTGCCCATAAAGTCTGAGGTATACATTCTATTAATTGTGTGTAGCCAAAAGGGGCACACAGATGTCATTACCTGATATAGAAAAGGTTGAGCAAATGTATGGTTGTCCTATATGTCCTGTCTCTGTATGTACTCTAGAGAGTACACAATTTTGCTTATAAAAGGGTTGTAGAAGCATATGCAAGCATGGTCATTTAAACAAATACTCCATATTTAGGCATTAAAAATAATTATGGGCTTTTAAAAAAAAAAACAAACACCCAAACAATTTCTGGAAACTCTTTATGATCAGTTTCAGAACTATTCCCCCCCAATCCCTTTACTCTTGGGGGAGAGCAATTGGAGAGTTGGACTCTTAAAAAAATCTCTCATCTGCAAACCAAAGTTCTGCAGAAAAACCTACTGTGGTAATCAGTACATTCATCTGGGGAAAAAATAGAGCTGAGCTATTTATTTATCTTTAATTATAAGTGGTTAAACAAGCAGAATAGACTTACAGTTCCTACTGAACTTAAAAAGACTGTGATTTGTGCCAGCTAAAAATTAATTAGTAAGGAATTTTTAATTCCAGCATCCTAGGCCAAGAATCTGAATCCTTGATAAGGATGTCCCCATGGAATAGAGTTATGAGATCAGATTAGAAGGAACATAAACTTTATATCACATGAAGCTTGTACTTTGAGAACCAATGCAAAGAGCATGCCTAAAATAATTTTTTTTTGTGTTGGAACATAAGCTCACAGCTGACCAGACGGGGGCCCAGCATGCCAAATGAAAGAACACAAGAGCTCTGAATGTAACTGGAAGATTCTGAGGTGGAAAAGTATTAAGGGCTTTTTAGTCTGAAGTAAGAAATTGCTCTCCTGGATCTGTTCATGAACCTGAAATGACAGAATAGCTAATACCATCCATTTTGGATGATCATAATATGCTGCTGCTTCTCTTTCCTACTTGAAACAGGGGCATGAAGCACTTGTGAATAAAAGCCATACTAATTCTTAGTCTTTAAACCTTTTTCCCCTAGTTTTGTTAGATTTTGGCATTTTTGAGGTGTGGATAGAAAGTGGGGAAGACTTAAAATTTCACGGTGAAAAACAATGGTGAACAGTAGATGTAAAATATTTGATATTATTTTGGGAGAAATATAAATCTTTTGGCTCCCAATCTGAACTCATCGATTTCAAACATCTTCCCCTCAGACAAATTTTGTAACACTAGGGCAAAAAGATAAAAGAATTTAAAGCTAGTATTCGTTATGAGTTCAGTTTTATGTTCAGACAATCAAAAATAATTAAGTAGAGCCGCTACATTTTTTTCCATGTTTGTATTGATTTATGAAAAGCCACAAACATTAGTAAGGAACTTTGAACCACTTGAACTTTGAACAGTGAACCACTTTTTGTTCCTTTGAAAATTGTTCACTGATCTTGCTGTTCCTTATGGTAACTGAACATCACCATAAAGGTCTTAGAAAACTCTAAGTCTCAGTGGAGGGGAGGCACAGCAGTAGTTTTCATTGGTATATGTACCAGGAAAATATCAGTGTATTATAAAGATTATAGATAATTTGAAGAAGAGTAAAATGGTATTAGTTTAAAGCTAGTGCTGTAAATATTAAATTATTTGCTTAATCTATTTAAATTGGAGGGAAATGATTGCCATCATGCTAAGGTGAGAAAAAGCATACTGTTGCCAGTGAAAATTTGTGTTGATTACTTTGAGTGACTAATGGCAGGCCTGCAAAGATGAAACATGGTGGAAGCTGCAAAAAGAAACTGGGAAAAGTCCTGTGGACGTTTGATTAATGTGTCCATAGGGTAACATATTCATGAAGGATGTGGAAAAAATATAAAACAGAATATATAAGTAAGTTGATTTTCATGTTAGTTATTCACCGCCTAGGATTTTACCTTCATACTTTTTTTTTTTACTCTTTAGTATTTTTGGCAGAGTTGCTGCCTTGTTATTTTCAAATGGTTGTTAAATTTCTGCAATAGCAACAGGGATTGCCAAGGTGATTTATGAAGGAATCCCATGCATTATGGAAGACAGTAAAGATAGAAAGAAACATAACATAAAATTTTCTATAAGTGACAAGCTGAAATGGAAGAGTACTCGATAAGAATCTGTGGAGTATGGCAGGTTTTATTTTTGCTTTAAACTTCAAAATAACTGTGTGGATTATCATGAAGTCCCCCAGTCACAAGGTTCAAACCTCAACTAAACCAAACTTTGTATAGCAAAGAGCTTCCTATTTTGACTATGAAACCTGTAAGGCAATTATTTTTCTAAATGAGAGAATATAGTGTGTCTAAATACATTTGAGAGGATATTTTACATAGCCTGGTTTTGCTTTTAAATAATAGCTTCATTTTAAAGAAAAATAAAGAATCTTTCAAGAAGGGAAAAAAAAGTGCCTTATCTATCTTTACTACTACTGCATTCATAGGCTTAGAAAGACTCAGAAGTAGAGGGCTAGGATGTTGCATTGTTAGGCTTAGTTAAACTGAAATTTGCTATTTTTCTGTGTTCTTTGAATGGGGAGGAAAAAAATCTGATGTTTTGATGTATAATTTGCATAATTCAAGATGTAAATAAAAACCTGTGGCACAAGAGTTGAAGGTAGTAGCTATTTGGCTAACAACCCTGACTAATTTATTTAAATTAAAGATAGTTGCAAATAAACTATCAAAAAATCCACCCTTGAAATAATTTTTATTTAGATTGGATCCCTATTTTATATTTTCTTCCTTGACTTTACAGAGAGGGACCGAGTGTGTCGTGTCAATGTGCACTTCTTCCCTCCAGCATTATTTTTGACTTTTAATTGGTAAAAGTCTTGAAAATTATTCTGTAATAGGCTCTTTATTTTGTGGTTTGTAGATTGGTTAGATTGTCTTGGTGGTTTGAGACACAGAAGTTGCCTTTTTTTTTTTGGTTTGGTTTATATTTTTGGTAATACAGTTACGGGCTTTGCCACAAGCAGCTGTTGGTCGTTGAGATTCATCCTGTGAGGGGAGTGCATCTACAGCCATAGAACAAGAAGGATGTTCAGCCCAGCCAAAATGACATATGAAAATAGCTTGGCAGTGCTCAAACTCCTTGTCTTGGTAGAGCTTCTTATGGCCTAACACAGACATAGGTCTCATGATGTGTGTGTTAGTCACAAACCTGAGTGTTAGAGTAAGACCTAACTTTTTCATGTTGATATGTAAAGGGCTTTGAGGATAGTTGAGTCTCCTAGTTTAAGACATACCAAGAGACTGTCTTGATGCTATTACTAAGTAGCCTACTTTATATTACGTGTGTACTTCTGTAGTTGGAATTGTGTAAGAATCACCATGTTGATTGTACAAAGGCTACCAAAGAGCTTTCAGCAGCTTTATCATATCCAAAATGGAGTGGGTTATTTTGGCTAGAAAAATCCATAGTTGGGTCAATTTAATGAACTCTATTTTGTGATTGATTTAGTTTATTGAAGAAGAAAATGGAAAATATGCAAGATATTGATGTTCCTTTTGAAATTTGTTCAAAAGTTTGTTTTTAGAAAGGAAAATATCACCTGACTTTGAAGCATATCTGAACTTCATTTTTCACAAGTTAAAAAATCAAGATGCAAAATGTATCTTTTAATTTCAGCTCTAATTCAATATTTGATTTGATTAGAAGGTACTTTTCCCATCTTATTTTTCATCACAGGAAAAAAAGCTGAAAAAAATTGTAAATCTTATTTTGGATTTTGGTGCTTTATAGAACATGAAGACAGCTCTAACAACAACCAATTTTTTTTTTTACAGTATTAGAACTGTCAATTGTGAAAGTTCAGTAGTTCTGCCCTGTTCTCGTTCATCTCTAAACACAGGGAAAAATGGATTTTTTCCTTCTTACTATACCTTTGTTCCATTAACATATTGGAATATATTCACTATGAAATTCCTCTTCCAAGGATTCTTTTTTCAGCATAATATTTGCAGCTTCATATTCATCCTTCTAGTCTGCATAAAATATACAAAATGTATGGACTTCCTATTATAAAAGGCAGAGGCTGTTGTGTTCTATTGTGGAATGTTAAGCTCTCAAAGAGTTAAAGTAGACAGGAGAATATATGTTTTCTGTACTGCTGGGCATGCTGGTTGACCTTTGCATGCAGTAGAGGGCTTTCCATTTTTCCTTGAAATAAAAATATTTTACTTGAAACAGTGTTTAAATAAATCAAATGAGGCTTCAAATTATGTAAAACCTGACTAATTATTTTAAATTAAATGGTAACTTTCACTTCTGCCTTTCTGGCATAATTCAGTTTTAATGCTCATCTAAGCTGTAATGTCTCTGCTGTGTATTTGGGCTGCTTGAATAAACTGATGGTTAGTGTAATTTTTTGGTACGTGTTCAGTGAAGGCAATTTTGTATTTCTAAGCTAGCTAGAGATAAAGTTCTGTGACCTGGAGAAAAAGGAGGCAAATCAGAAGGTGTACAGGCATGGCTCCTGACCATTGCAATGGGATACCTGAGAAAGCTTCCCACCACCTGTTCAGAACACTTTCTTAGATGGGTGCGTTGTGATGGAGTGGGAAAAGGCAGATAGTTTCTACCACAACTTCCCTGCCTTTCTGAAGGTGCTATGCTGGAAATTGTTGTGAGTTAATGGTGAGGTGAAGTACACTACTATTTAGCATCATGACTGTTAAAAGGAAAGCATGGCCATGGTGGAATAGGTTTGTGTGAGTACTTCACTGTGGTTAAGTGTCAGTGTGGGTATGCTGTTCGCAGACCTCAGATATGCAGGTATTTTTTTTGTCATCTTTCTTTGCGATTAACTTTTCCTAAGTATCTGGAAAGAATATTACTTGGCCATGGTTTAGATTCCTGCAGATATGCAACTTCGTGTTTTGGCTTAACTATGCCCTCCTGTGCATGCAGTAGTTTCTAGGAAGTATCTTATTAATTATGTGTTAATGCACAGTAATACAAGGTAACTTGTAGCTTTCCAATTCAGGATGATTTAGAACTATGAACTTCATCTGATATGCTTTTGCTTGGCTAGTGCAAACTTCCTTAACGATTTTGAGTGAAAGTTAGCTTTCCAAATACATTTGAACTCTCTAATATATTAGGATCTTGGCAGTGAGCCAGATAACTTAGAATGGTTCTTTCAGGTGAGGTATTTTGAAAGGGGTTACTGATGGAATCCACCGGGAGAATGACAGAGATGTATGAAGGCATATGCACAACGATCATCTAGACAATAGTAAAATTTTTTTCTTACGGAGAAGCTATTTTTTCTCCTTGCTTTAACCTGCTTTTAACCTACTACTACTTCTGGAGAAACACATCTTTTGCACAAAATTATGAGTTATTAGTCTGATATAAAGGGTGAATTCTATAATAAATGTGGTATTTGAGGGAACAGCTATTGAGTAAAAACACAGTTAAGAGTAAGGTACTGAAGCAAGAGTTAATTAAAAAACAACCACCCCCACTTTGAACCAGGAGCGATCCAAGATTTCAGAAATGGTGTCTCATTTACTGATCTTTACTAGTAGAGCTTCCATTTTCTTGAGATGAAAAATGTATCTTTGGATCAGATTTTTCTCTTCCCTGTTTCCTTTCAACTCTCCAGAGAATATGGGCAGGCTGAATTGCACCTCTCATTCAATTAGCTTACCTTTGTGGGAGGAAGAGGTTGTCTGCAAGTGTATGGAATGTGAGGAAGGTGTTCATCTTGCAAGGCAAAATATTCAGTATTTTTTTTTAACCATCTGCAAGAAAACAGCAGCAAAGACAGCATGCTGAGAAAGACAAATATCTCTGGGCCTTTTGCCTTAATTCATTCACAAAAAGTATTAGTCTTAAGAACTGGCCTGTGCTATTGCTGCTTACTCTTTCTATCAGGGGATGCTGACTGTGGACATAGTGCTGTACAGATAAGCACCAAGGATTCATTATTTCGTATGCTTCTCCACTTCAGTTTCTTTCAGAAATAGAAAATCGAGTAAGGAATGAATCCAAATGGCAGCAGAGGAAAGTGGAAATAGAGGCTTAACAAACAATGAGAAGCAGTTCATAGTTTACACTGTGAGTTTGCAGCAGGAAGAAGGAGATTCTAATGAATCTGTTCTGTGCTAGCTAATTAACAAATGCTCCTCAGTCTTTAAAACAAACAAAATTATATCTGTGAGTGTAAATTCCAGATGAACTGTTTGATGAGCTTTCTACTTTACTTAGAGATAAAGACTGTGGGAAAGGGTCCACTGAAACTGCATCCAGTCACAGTGCCACCAGCACAGTCGTCTTATTTCTCTCCTATTATTTCCTATTTTGTTTTCATCTAGAATAAGACAGAATGCTGTTAAAGTAGTATTTAATGTAATTACTGCCAAATATTCAGCTTCAGTAATTAGTTCAGGTTCTATACATGTAGTTTACTAGTCTGCCTGTTTTTGCTGAAGTTTAATGGGGTGCATAACTTTGAGAAAGTTGCTTTCAGGTATTATAGGCTGTATGCATTTCAAGTGGAAGCAGTTTCTTGTCCTACTGTAAAATTTAATTAACTAAAATTTTGTAAACCATTAAAAGACATGCCACAGAATATGGTTACAAAGAGTAGATGCATATGATTTAAATTCTTGTTTCAAGATTGGTCTATAAGCACAAGTACATCAGAGTTGTACTAGCTGACTCCACAGAAGACCTAGTAGATGTCCTCCTACTTGCATGATTCCAAAATTTGCTCTTCTGAATGTTCTCAACCTATGACCTTTTGATGTTTCTTTTCTTGTAAAGACATCAAAACCACAGACAGGGGAATGTGTCCAATGGAAGCAAATGCACCTTAGCCCTGGCAACTTGTTGTACAGGAGGAGGAGCTGTAACTGGAAGAATTTGGGGGAAAGTCACAACAGAACACCTAAGACGGGAAATGCTACCAGCACCAAAATATCTTGCTAATTCTTTTTGTGTGATATTATCTAAGCTTTGCCCTCGTGATTATTCAGCTCTGCAGCAATATGTTCTCTACCACTGCCAGACTGGAGCTAACAAAGCTTCCTTGGAAGCTTTGACAGTCCCCTTTGACATGTGCATGGCGTGGCCAGAGGTCACTGTAGCCCAGATCCACAGAAGGGAATGTGGTCTGTTATATACTTCCTGGGTCAGGAATGTACTTTAGCATTCTTCTTAAAGTGGGGTATTTTAACAGCTCTATTAGTTGTGTATGTAGAAGACCATTATTGACCACCACGTATTCAAAATATGCTCGCATATTAATGGACCATGAACACTATGGCAAAATGGCGTTGTACTATTCTCTTGTGAACTATGATTTTCTTCCATGTGTGCCCTGTGTACCTTGTGCCCGCCTGTCCTGCATGAGAGCATGCTTTTGGTGGTGGTTGGTGGCCGTGCTCGTTATAGCTTTTTTGCTACTTACCCTGTCGCTGTGTTGGTGCTCTGAAAAAGTGTCCGTATGATCTCAATATCTTGTCTACTCCAAATTACGCAAGATTTGTGTAACTTTTTTAAATTAAAATTTTTCAAATTATTAATTTTTTTATCTACATGGAATCAACAAAATCAACAGGAAAGGTCTGGTGATACTTGTCCTTTTTTTTCCCCCATTAACTGTTATTTCTGGTAGGATCTGTTGCAGGTAACATCTGCAGCAATTTCTAAAGTCCTTTTTAATCTAACCAAATGTTTCCCCTCAAGTACCTCAGCATACCTGTCTTTGCTGCTAATGCCATCTTGCTTGTTTAAACAAGTTTAGTGATCAGAGTTAATGAACCATTTTGGTATGGGTTGGAAGCTAGAAATAAAGGACCAGAGAAAGAGGAAGGCCTCTTCTGTGCCCAGGAAATGCCTCAGAAGAGCAGCTTCGTAGAGGGGAAGCTTGACAAAAGTCATGATGGTTTTTCTCCATTATATAAAGCTCAAGTGAACTGCCACTCTGCTCTTCTTCTCATAGTGCTTTCAGGTTTTTTGGGCACCCTCTCTTTTTGCAAAAGAGCAAAGTGGTGGTGTTTCTTTGCTTGTGTAGGTGCTACAAAAAAACTCTTAGACTGTTGCCTTTACAAACATGCTACAAGTCTGTCCTGCTTTAGCTCGTTCTTATTGCTAGTGACTTATGAGAGAGACGTTGTTAAACAACATAAAATTAATTTTTCTTCTCTATTGATTCAGATGTTCTAGGCACTTGGTTTTACTCCTCTGTGATTCCCTCCCTCCCCCCCCCCCCCCCAATTTCTTTTGAAAAACGAAGCTCTACTGGATGTTGTCCTATTGTAGCTCTCAGTGTTTCCCTCTCTTCTTTCTCTTCTAGGTAAACTGAAAAATTGTTTAGTTTTAGAAAATAGGGGAAAAGATGCACTAAATGATAATTGTGTAGCTAAGGTAGGTGTACTAAATCTCATAAGCTTTTAACAGACAAAAGGAGAAGAGAAAAAACCACCCCACACTCTCTGATAATTTGAAGTATCTGCAATACTAAAAACAGTCCTGCAAAACACTCATGTAAATAATCCTTACTGTGGCAAGTGGTCCGATTGTTCCCAGTGCTGGTGAAAGGCAGTGGTCTGGCAGCTTTGAGGAATGAAGTCCTTTTCTTATTAGCCGGGCAAGTTTCCCAATACACTGCCTGGTCAGCCTGCTTAAACCCTGATCTGAAGAGGGAGGGATAAGCTTTCTTGCAGGATAACAGGCAGTTCAGTTTCCACAGCTCACATAATTCTTGCTTCTATTTGGAGGCTGCCAATTAGTGAAAAGTAAAGGGAGAGAGTTTGCAGGAAATTGCAGCTCTAATCCACCAAACTTGCATCAGAGAAGGACCACCTCGCTGCCCTCCACAGATTCCGGCCAGATGATGCCAAAAGACTGTGAACCTGTCTGTGCCAGCACGTCTTACAGGGTAACGACAGGACACTCCCCATAGCCTCAAGATAAGGCACTGGGAGCAAACTGTACTCCTGCCTCCCTCTCCCATTTTTATTCGCTCCCCCTCCAAGTCTGCTGTCTAGGAACAGCTTCTGTAAGGCTTGAGATGGTTTCACTTGTCACTGGTGAAAAACATTGTAGCCTTTTGTTTCTATACCCCAGGGCTTCCAGGCCTGCTGTAACTGAATGCTTAATAGTCAAGAACAACCGCTGGCTTACTCAATGGGCAAGGTCTGTAAGTCCAGCTCTGACCTCCTCAAATCTATTTGCACTCTGAAAATAAATGCTACTCTGTCTTCTACAGTCTCTGCCCATCCCTCTCAAATGTAGGCAGCCAACAGATAATCAGAACTATTGTGGTTTGTTGTTGTTTGTTGTTTTTTTTTGTTGTTTTTTTTTCTTCCCAGACATGGGTAATTGGAACTTCAGGACTTCCATATAGATAGACCCAAGACTCTACCCTTCCACTTTCATCAGTGCAAGATGTCATTGTATTTGTGGACAAGCTCCTGGGGCAAATAGGACTCATGGTATGTTTCACAACTGTTTGTGAGCAGCCACCATTTGTGGCAGAGCAGTGCAATACTGGTGCTTAGACTGCAGAATGTGGATTTGTCCGGGGTTTACCGATGAGTTTCATCAGGTACCAGCACCAGCAGCGTTGAAAGCTGTAGCAGCTGTCTGGGTTGGCAGAAGGTGGCATATCAGCTGCTTGCACGTGACCCGGTACTATTTGGAAAAAAGCTTGTACTGCTATTAGTGTTAATACTGTGGTCTACTCAGTCAGGCCGTGCTTCCAGACAGAAGAGTCGAAGCAGACAGCTTTAGCACCTTCTGTGCAGGAGGCAGGAGGGCTGCATGTAACATGGCCTCTGTTACACAAGAGGGATGTGTTCTTCAGCACGCGGTTCGTGGCAGCTGTTACTTTATTTTGAAATCGGGTAACGGACAAGGAGTTGACCATTAGTGAGACTATGAACTGCATGAGAAGGCTTGCAGAAGTCAGACCAGATCCAGAGGTTTTCTGGCACCTTGCTAGTCATGTCTTGTCCTATGTCAAAGCCGCTTTATTGGAAGGAGAGGTATTGTCCAAAACGTTGCCTTCTCTGGCTGCACGCTGCTAAATGTGTGGGTCTGGAGACGCTGAATATGGCTGGCATCTTCTGATGCCGCTTCAGCTGAAACAGTCACGGGGGAAAAGACGGCCTGCCTGGAAGCTCATCCCACCAGTACCGGGGCTAGAGCTGGGAGCTCCTGGCGGGCGCGGTGACCCCGCTGGGCGCGTCGCGCCGTGGGCCCCAGCCGGACGGAGGTCCCGGCCGACGGCAGCACCTTCTCTTTCCCCGGCCCCGCTGGGGGCCCGCAGGGGCGCCGCCGCCGCGGCCGTGAGGCGCCTCGCAGGCCGCCCCCGCCCGGCTCGGCCCTCGCCGCGGCGGCGGGCCGGGGCCGGGGCCGGTGGCGGGGCCCTGGGGCCGCGCCGGAGGGCGGCGATGGCGGGCGCGGGGTGCGCGGCTGGCGGCGGAGCGCGGGGGGTGCGGGGGCGGGGGGGTGTGCAGCTCTCGCTAGCGCTGCTTGTGGTCACAGCCAGGCAAGCTCACATCCCATCTGGATCGCGCTCGCTCTCTCCCTTCTGCTTTCCTACCATAGAGTTGCGCTGGAAACAGAAGATAGAGGGAGTGTAGGAGCTCGCCATCTCCAAGCGATCTACATTGGGAAAAACATGGAGTCCGCTCCGGCAGCCCCCGATCCAGCAGCCAGTGAGCCGGGCAGCAGCGTCTCCGAGGCGGCCGCCGGCGCCAGGGACACCCCGGTGAACCTGGAGCCTGCCCGGAAAAGCGATGCGCCGGCTCCCGTCCGCAGGCAGAGCTACTCCAGCAGCAGCAGCAGCAGAGGTAGGGAGACTTGGGGAAGGGGGAGGGGGCCGGGGGAGTGGGATCGGGGGGTGGGTGGGAATAGGAAGAGGGGGGTAAGAGAGAAGGGGGAAATGCAGCAATTTAATCCTCTGGTTTATCGCTCGTGCTTGTTGAAGCCGCGCACGCAAACAAGGCACGCTTCTACCCCCTGCAAAACCTTGCAAACTTTTATAGCTTCTTTTAATTGCTGCAGGAGGAGGGACAAATGCAATGAAAATATCGAGCGGTGTTTCGTGTTCTCCTATCTCTCTCGTTTACTGCCTATGGTATCCGGATGGGTATCGTGCCCCTGAAATTACATAATTTTATAAATATATAAAGCAACAGCAGGAGTATTGGGATTCAAGGGAACAAACTTTTAAAGCTGCAGTGTCCTTCCTTCCCCCCCTCCCTTTTCTCCCCCTCGTCTGTCTCCTTTTGACAGTTTCTCAACTGGTGTGCTGTGGCTTGTTGCGAACGGGGGATCTGTGATTAAACAGGAGATTTGCGGTTTGCGGGTGACTTATTCACTCTCTTGCGCGCTGTTTTCCCTTAATTTAAGTGTATCTTAAAAATGATTTCCTCGCGGAGCGGATGATCTCGTAGCTGCTTTTGTTTCTTGAAGGTGTACAACTTCGCAGAGGGTCTCTCTGCTCCCGTGGATTCTCCTTCGCTCCCCCCCCCGCCCAATAAAGCGCCGCAAGCGAACAACCGAGCCCCCCTTTTCTGTGGCTGACTGCCCAGCCCGCTCCTGCCTTAGATTATCGCATCGTTCAGTCGTGCGGGTCAGCTCCGAAGGTGCTGAGGAGTTTGGCGTCGGCTCGGTGGCGGCGGGAAGCGAGCCCCGGCGGCGGGAGGGCGGGCTGCGCGCCGCCGGGGGAGCGGAGCGGAGCGGAGCGGAGCGGAGCGGGCCGGGCGCTCCCGCTCCCGCTCCCGCCGCGGGCATGGCGAGGGGCGCCGGCTTCAAACAGCGCCGGAGTTTGCCGAGACGTGCGAGAGGGAGGAGGCTGCCGCTTTAATGACTTGTAAATAATTTATGAAGCGTTGCTCCTACGAGAGGGGGGAGCGCGCTAGAGAGGCTTCGCTCGGTAAAAATCACTCGGTGATGGGTAAAAATTAATTAAATAACGCTATGTAATAATACACACGGCTGTTGAAAGAGACGGCGGGCGGAGAAAAGTGCGTGCCCGGCGGGAGCGGCTGCCCCGGCCGGGGCCGGGGCCGGGGCCGGGCCGGCGATGCCCGGCCGCCGGCGGCCGTGGGGAGCCCGTCTCTCCTCGGACGGAGGGATTTTTGGTTGTAGGTTGGAATATGGCTGATCATGTGTTGGCTTGTGTTTTACAGTATTTTTCCCCTTTTGGCCACACCCCCCCTTCCCAGGCAGCTTCCCACTCAGGGAATCCGCGTACAGTAAAAGCCATCGAGATGACACACGCCGAAACATTTAATCAGAGGCGATTTGCGAGGAGGGAGCGCGCAGTTAGGCGGGTGCCGAGGCGAGGAGGAGCGGGCTCGGCCGGAGGAGGCCGGGTGGCCACGGGCGTGTGTGCAGGGAGCTTTTGGCTGCGCGGGGTATATTTAGAGCTTGCGAGAGTGCATTTGGAATGCAAGCGCCTTATGTAACGAGGTTAATCAGAAACACTGGAGAAAATTTTCCTTAATTTGTCGGGGAGTTCTCTGGATGTTTGCGGAGCGGCCGTAGTTGGCGGGTGTTACACAACGCCCCCCCACCCCCCCGGCCCGGCTCTCCCGGCCGAGGGCTCCGGCGGCGTGGGCAGATGGTGCTGCCGGGGAGCGGGGAGCCGGCAGCCGGCTCCGGCGGGCTCGGGGAGGGGGGAACTTTGGGATCCCATCAATTATGTAACGCTCGGCTGTCGTTTCTGTGTGGATGCGAAAAGGGGGGGGGGGGGGGGGGCTGGGAAGAACCAGGCGGCTCCGGCGGTTAGGGTGTTTTCTTCGCGGTCCCGAATTGTTTAGGCTTTGGTACTGCTAACCTGGTGACCCATATGTCCCTCCTCCCCCGGGATTAAAGAGGGGAGGGGGTCAGGCAGGGGCGGGCGCAGGCTGACACTCGCCGGGGCTCACGCTCGCTGCAGGCAGGCAGGCACCGGGTTATGTAACCGGCTGAATGAAAAAACGAAGGTCAGCGATGGAGGGAGGCATCCGTGTGCAGCACAATAGCGAGGGCTCCCGGGGACGGGGGCTTTGCAGCCTTTAAAGTGAAATAAAGCTTATGGCAGTAACTGGCGTATGGTTTCGAAGGGCTTGGGAAGGGAGAGGGGAGAAGGAAAAGGAGAGTGGCAGGGATTTGGGGAAAAAAAAAAAAAAAGAAATGTTTGGGGTTTTTCGGATGATGTAATGGAGTTGGCAGAAAATACAAGTCTACTCCTAGAGTGCAAACAGTAAGAGAATTGGAGCTGGCATTCGGTGCTAATGTTGCATAAATTAGTGTATTGGAATTAAATTGACCTACACACTACACACCGGCTGATCATGCCTTTCTAATAGTTCAAACCTGAAGATGCAGAACCATGCAGGAAAACAAGACAATATTAACAGTTTGGTCTCCTTGAAATCAGGACTTGACCGATTAGGTGTTAGGTGTCCCGATAGACTTGTAGCTTTGGGGTTGGGTTTGTTTTTTGGTTTTGTGGGGGGGTTTTTTTTTGGTTTTGTTTTGTTTTTTTTAAGCTATTGAAATAGGATTTGATTTCTTGCCTTTTTTTTTTTTTTAATATGGTCCTTTATTTCTTATGGCAACCGTGTGACCTTAATGTGTGACCAGTATAGGTGAAATTATTTTTAGAACAGATACTTTATAAGCTCATATGTTCAGCTGTGTATTGAGTTCAAGAATTTACCTGTTTGGGTCGTGATTCTGCAACATGTTGTAAGCTGGCAGATCTTGACTCCTGTGCAATCTGTATGGAGAAGTGATACAAATACATAGATACTTAGATATACATACACATGCACACACCTCTCTAAGTGTAAAAATCCTTGTTGTTTGATTTAGCTAACCTTTTAAAACTAGAAATATTTGTTTCACATAATTTATTTTCATAGCTGCACCTGCTGCAGGGTTACTTTGATACTTCAGAGTTTATAATAATCAGTTTACCTAGGGAATGAAGAAAACAAGGTTGAAGAAAGGGCTGTTGATGAAAAAGTGGGGAAAGTTTGCTGTGGAATAAATTCTTAAGTGAAGCTTTAGCTATTACAGCACTAGCATTTCAAAATACCCTGTTCCTTGATGCACAGACATATTCGGAGTGCCAGATCCTTACATAACTTGATTTTTATTTTGCTAAGGTTATGCTGTTTGTGTTGCTGTGTAGAACGTTTCACTGAAAACATAAATTCAGGAGTTACCAAAAGCACCCTTCAAAGGGAGAATTGTTACCCAATTTATTTAGTGTACAGGAGCATGTGTGCATACCTGCATATTTCAGAAAATTACCTGCAGTTTGATATAAAAACTGATCATTAGGAAATTGACGCCATACATGGAAAAAGCAGGAAATGGATAAAAAGCCTGGTTTTCCCCCAAAAGAGTATTTTTACGGCTGACACTAATTGTTAAGATTTTCCTAAGAGCAGTCACTGTCCAGCAGGTTGAATTTCAGTCCGTATGTGTTCTGCGACACAGGTTTGTGGTTTGCCGTGGTTAGTGGGCGGAATGCTTCACTCACTAGCTCTGGCCCTGGTCTTGAGACTGTTAAGTGCCATTCATTTGTCTTTGCAGGCTTTGACGTCCATGGAGTTCTCCCCATGCTGCAGTCTAAGGCATAATGTTCTACTAGTTGTGATTGAATAAACTATATTTTAACAGACAACTATTGTCTCATTAAAAATGAAAAGTATATAAAAAGCTTCTTAATCTGATAAAAAATGCTCTGTTTTTTGGAAACTGAGCTCTTGGTCTCAGTGGTAAGTCAATCAAGAGAGAATGTCGTGCCGAAAAAAATTTAAAAGCAGCTCTTACATCATTGGAAGATGCTGTGTGTAAATATTTTTATGATGCTTTGTGTTTAATAATAGAAAGCTGCAGCTATGTAGGAACTTGTTCTTGTTTTATCACTGTTGAGGTACTGAGCATATTTGCTGTTTTCCAGAAGCCTTTGGAATTTATTATCGTGTAATCTATTCAGCCTGATCCTTTCTCTACTGATAGATTGGGGGGGCTTGCTTTTTGTGTTTTGTTTTTGATTTGGATGATGCTCCACAAGTAGGGATGTGACATCATTAATAATGACATCAGTAGGTTTGTGGTGGTCTTTTCTTTAAAAAATACTTTATTGCTAGACTTTCCATTTTTGGATTCGGACTATTCCGTGGAGCATAGCTGCAGTACAAAATTTCATGTGTTGTTTTCAGGAGGACTCTTTGAATTTTATAAATTTGGATGTATTCTGTAGACTCTTTGGGTTGCCTTTGTCATCATTGAGGGCTATTCTGCATGCATCACTGATTTAGTCCTATTTTGGTAAATAAGTGCTGTGAATCCTTTGAAGGACAACATAGTTTTAAATGTTTGTAGCATAGGAGCAATAATAGCAGCAGTATGTTGTTCTCTTAGGAACAATGCAGTTCTCTTATTTCAATAAACCGTAACCTAGTCTCGTATTTTATTTGCTTGAGAAACATCTCAGGAGCTCATAAACCAGTATGTAAATACTGTTATCATTCAACCAAATGCTGTAATTTTACTAAATAAAGAACATGTTTTGTAATGGAGATTAACGGGCTGTGTGACAATTTCAGTTTTGGGTATAGCACTGCATTTGAATGGAAAGGGCAATTTCAGCTTTGGGAGGTTGTCTGGTTTTTTTTTTTTCCCTTCTCCGTCTTCTAGTATTTGTTTTCTAAGCTACGAAAATGTTTGCTAGGGAAAATCTGGAATGACTCAATTGATCTCAGTGGATTTAATCCAAGAGCTATCCCAGTGAAAAAGAGAGGGGGGGAAAAAACCCAACCTAGTTTTAAATTACTGCGGTATCCATATCACTTGTGACATTAATTCATGAACAGGTGATCCATTCTCTGCTGAAATATTTCTAAGACTGTTTTCAGTGACACACAGTTGTGAGAACATGTGTAAATAAAGAAATAAAAATGAAAATTGGGGGTATATCTAAATGCACTGACAAGTCTGGGTGCTGTGTAGCTTAAGGATTGTTTACAGACTCTCTGCTTCCTTGCTTCTAAACATGAATCAAAAGGGCTACAGTCAGAGGCAGCAGTAGCTGGTGTCGTACGGTTGTGTAATGCAGGGGAAGGGAAAGGAGAATGCTGGGCCCAGATAGTTTACAGGGAGCTGTCAAAATGCAACAATACACTTGACTTAGGGCCTTCCATTTCTGTACTGCGAGGCAATTGTCGCCTCCTCAGCTGTCTGTCCATCCTAGACCTTTTAGCTATAGGCACCTGTACTGTCAAAGACTTCCTGTCATCTCAGTGCCTTGGGGCAGGATGTTGTGGGAGAGAAGCAGTGGCTGCTTCTCAAGTGGAGCTGAATTTTTTTTCTATCACGGTACGCTTACACCTGGACCTGACCTCTCCAGGGAGATTCTGTAGTTTTCTGAATTTCTGTGGCTTTGGTAGAAGAGGAAGTTCCTATACATAAGGTGTTGGAGAAACTTTTGGATGCGTGGAAGTTTCCACACTTCATATGTAGAGTTCCGCTGTCTTGTTTTCTCTTTCTCTCATTCTTTTTTCAAGTATCTTGTATTTCACCTATTGCTGAGGCAGTCTTTGTAGCCTTGATAATCACTTCTGGAAAGGTATTTTACAGAGCTGTTAGCTTTAAGATTGTATATACCCACAGCTGGCAGACAATCCTTGCTTGCTTACCTGCACGGATTCTTACAGATATGTAGAGGAGGGCCCTGCGGAGCAGAGTCTAAATCCTCTACTGTCACTAGATCCATGTTACACAATTTGTGTCATAAGCAGATCGAACTTCATTTTAAGGGTTGTTAGCTGTTTTGGCCCCTGTGTTCTGATAGGTGGTGCTTCTACAGCTTTGTTGTTCTGATGATTAGAAAGCCTCTTCTCACTTGCAACTAACCGCGTGCATGACCAGTTAGTTTGCTTCCTTCTTTAAGTGTTGGTTATAAAATCTCCTTGGACTGAAAATGAAGAAGAGGCTGGTATTGTTTTTTGTGATAGCTGAACTAACATACTGAGCTCTGTTCTCTGACTCATGGTTTAGCGTATTTGTTGTAGATGGTCTGTGCTGATAGAAACACGAGAATAGCTTGGGCTGTATGTCACGAGGAGTTAATTGTCTAATTTCTTGGATGTAAAGGTTGTGAATTTTTCTTCATACTCTTATCTCAAGTCTCATCTAGGTATGTTTCATTCTCGGCAACAACTGAGCTCTTCAGAGACTAAATGTATTAGGGTGTGTACTTTTATGAAGAAATTGTGGGGCTTATTTTACAGCAGTTTAATCTTATAGTTTAGCCTCATTGCACTGTTCATTTGGAAGGATCCCCAGGTGTTTTAAACACTATCGGGAACCATTTTGCTTATTACTGAAATCCAGCCACTTCTTGTGTGGAATCTGACAGCTGTTTAATGGTGCTCAGCCATGCTAGGCAGATCAGAACAGAAAGTGAAGAATACCATACCTGATTGAAACACTCAGAGGGATTTTTAGGTACAGATAATATAATTATCTGCATTGGAATTGGGTCAAACAGCTCTCTTCCTGTAGAAAATTACTAGATATTTTCAGTGGCAGTGTATGGTCAAGAAACTGGTTTGAAATATCTTCCTGAAAATGATATCCCCAGCAGTGAGATAATCGAAGATCCTGCTGCTTACCCTATTGTGATCACCAGTTGCTGTATGATCAATGTTTTCCTCAGGTATTTCTAGATGTATTAATTGCTTGGTCCCATGCTGGTATGTGAAATCTTACAAACTGGGGGGGACAAATGGGATGTTGCAGGTCTTGCTTTGTAAAGCAGATTCCCGTGCAGTTGCGCTCTTTATATAGTGAGTTGCACTGTTGTATGTGAAATGTGCTCGTAATAAGAGAGGTTTTAAAAATGGTTGTAGGGGATCTGTTGACACTAAGCCATTAGGGGATGGGGGAGGTGGGTGTCACAGTCTTTTCTTTTGAGGGTATTGGCGAGTATGGGGAAAACATATAGCTCTTTTCCAGTTGTCTTCAGTTTTACTTCCCATGTAATCCAGGAAAACAGAATTTAAACAGATCTGTAAAGGAACAAAAGTTAAAATTCATGATCAACTGAATGTACATAAATGTTTCAGTAATCATGACCAACTGCAGAGTCTTTCATTTGTAATTTAATCTAATAATTTCCATGCACTTCTAAAGGAACACACTATGAAGCTGGCAACTTCTGAGAAATTGCTGTGCTGTTACAAACAGCATTTCAGCTGGCATTATAACAGCATGATAGATAGCGAGATGGAGAACAAAGTTAGCAGTTGAAACTGAGCTGAGAGAAATTGCTAGCAGAATGTGAGAAAGCTGAGTTGGATTATGATAACCTCCCTTGTAGAATCAAATTAAACCTTTTTAAAGGTTTTATTGACTTTTAGTTTATAGTTGTACTATGTATTTACCTCACATGGGTACATGAGATTAATGAGGCAGGTGTAGCGATCACGGAGTGAAAAACTGTGGTGCTGCTGTTCTTTTTAAATGTCTCATTTTGTACAGACTGTCGGATATTTACAGCATTAATTGACAATATGTCTGTGTGCTTTAGTTCTTCAACTGCTCAAATGAATTTAAAGTGTTTAATATACAGCAGCACTAGAAATGAATACTCTTGGACTCCTAGAATGGTGTTGAACACAGAGCCCCCCACACCTTTTTTTATTACTTGCATAAAAATCCTTAAAAAGGGTCTGCTTATCCAAAGAGGCAATTTGTGTGAAGAATGGCAAATATATGGCCAAGAAGGCTGCAGCTGGCTTTGAAAATATGGCTGAAACAATACAAAGCGAAAAAAATAAAAAAACCCAGAGGTAGACCATTTGGCATAAGTGCTATCAAATATGCATCCCATAGCATTGCCAACTCCTCACATATGAGAGAGGAATTTTTTTCCATAGTTATGCAGAAGTGTATGCCATACACTTCTGAAATACATATATATGCAAAACTGTAGACACCATGGGGAAGACTTAAACTATGTATTAGTAGAGCTTGACTTGACTGTTTTGGCACTGAGGCAAGCTCTGTTAGATACGGTCAAGGATAAAACCAAGGCCAAGGCTTGTGAAATACAGATTATAGGTTTTATTTTCTTCCTGTCATGGAAGTGTGAGAATGCTTTAAAGTAGGATTCCCCCTCATAGTTTCTCTTCAAAGGTAGAGGTGGGAAAAAAAAACCTTTTTATGAATTGAGAGATGACTTTGCCAAAGCCTGTACCAAATGTAAATCAGTTAGAGGGCTGTGCTGCATTACATCTGTTAACTAAGGGCAGAAAGGTAAGGTTTAAACTACTCCTTTGAAAGAAGTCTTGCAATTTGATAAGAGGGGCTAAAATACAGCTTTTGTTAATACCTTACTTGAAGTAAAAAACTGCCAGCATAAAGCATCTTCTAAATCCTGTGTACATTAAAAAAAAAATAAAATGAAACCAATCTCAAAGGAAACTAGGGCATATCAAAAACCTCTTCTCTCTCTGCATCATATTTCATTTGTGTAATCTTCAAGAGAAGTTTTGTTAGTCGTTTGTGTTGTCATTATAGAAGTTAGGAAGGGTTCTTTACTGCCTGGGTTGTTACAGAGAGGCCTTCTAAAAATTCTAATGAAATATACTTTGAACTATTAACATCTGACGTTGAGTCATAGTGTTTCTGGGATAATACATGTAAAAGTAAGTCTATCAGGAAAAGCACAAAAGCAGCTCTTTCCAGGGTTGATACTTGGAAGAATAATGGATGAAGAAACATGTACTTTCAGTCTCTAAGCATTTTTGCCAACCTGTCAATGGCCAGCCAGTTTTTACACTTTGAGAGTCTTTAAAAAAGAAACTGGTAAGTCATTTCTACAGACTTCATTATCGTTCAACACTCCTGATGTTTGTAATGGTCTATTAATTTTTGCTAAAATCAGGTGTATTTTTAAAAGCTGAAGTAACCTGATTTTCATGAACGTGAATCTGCAAGATTCAGGCAGCTGTCAACCAACATCCCCAGGTCCTTTTCTGCCGGGCAGCTCTCCAGCCACTCTTCCCCAAGCCTGTTGTGTTGCACGGGGTTGTTGTGACCCAAGCGCAAGATCCAGCACTTGGCCTTGTTAAACCTCATACAGTTGACCTCGGCCCATCGATCCAGCCTGCCCAGATCCCTCTGCAGAGCCTTCCTACCCTCGAGCGGATCACCACTCCCACCCAACTTGCTGTTGTCTGCAAACCTACTGAGGGTGCACTCGATCCCCTCATCCAGATCATTGATATAGCTATTAAACAAGACTGGCCCCAACACTGAGCCCTAGGGAACACCGCTCGTGACCGGCCGCCAACTGGATTTAGCTCCGTTCACCACAGCTCTCTGGGCTCGGCCATCCAGCCCGTTTTTTACCCAGCGAAGAGTACACCTGTTTAAGTCATGAGCCGCCAGCTTCTCTGGGAGGATGCTGTGGGAGACAGTGTCAAAGGCTTTACTAAAGTCCATGTAGATTATATGTGTGTTTAATACTAAGTGTCATGAATGATTCTGTTGATGTCAGTGATACTACTTCACTGTACAGAGCGAGGGGTGTATGTGTAGTAAAGATCAAGGGAAGGCCACTAGTAATCAAGTACTGCATTGTGAAATTGTTTAAGAAAAATATGAAATTCTAATACCAATGACATTGACTTTGGGAAAAAAGATGAATTAACTGTTGTTTTCAGGGGTAGGTAGGGCTGGATGAGTAGTTGTAATAACTTTGGCAGATGTATTGTTACCCTGCTATAATTTTGCATGCAGGATCATAGTGTGGCTCTGTTGCGGGAGAAGAATTTATATCCTTACTTAAGAACAGCTGTTAGGAGATGAGCAAGAATTTCCTCGTGTACAGAACCTGAGTTGCACTAGTCTGTCACTGCATATGGAATGTGTTTGCTAAGATTACTAAAAGTTTTATTTTGTAATTGCTGAAATCCTAGCTCTATTCTTGTAACAATCAAAAAGTCTTTTCTGTTTCCTGATGGAGAGAAGAAGGGAGTGAAAGGGGAACAAGTTTTAGGCACTACCTGTAGAAAATCTAGAAAGCTGACTGTTGATGTGACCTGGCTTATTGGCATTTCTCTCTCTAGATTTTAGCTAGTTGTCACAATCTGTTTATGCTGTCTTGGCTGCTTCTAGCAGGGTTTGACCATATAACTGAATTCTCTTCCCTTTTTTGTTTTCTGGGTAAATTACACTATACCACTTCACCTCTTTTTAGAGATTCTTGGCTCTAGTTCGTGAGAAGTTGCACTTGTTAATTTTTTTGATCATAATACTGAAATTATCATGCCGGGTCATCAGTGTCCCAGAGATGCTCTGGTGTGACTAGTAGTGTAATCTCCAAGGCTATGCAGAAGAACAAGGGAAGATAATTTTTGTTTTAAAGCAAAATCCTTAGCTAGTCATTAACTTTCCACAGCAGTGCTTGCATCTCTTAGAAACGGGCTGAAGGAGTTCTGTCACTAAAATCTTTGGTTTCAGTTCTCCAAAGAATGCTCCCTTATACAACATTCACCTTAGAGGGGCTGAGGACAGAAGATTCTGGATGAAGCCAGGATCAACAGAGCAGCTAGGTTTATGGATAGCCATGAGCTTCCATTTAGTAGGCTGTACTTAGTCCTAGTGGTGGGCTTCTCTGTTCTAGCCATGTGCTGAAATGGCTGGCTGGCGTTCCCAAGTCCACCTTCCTGTTGTTTTCAGCTCAGTTAAAAGACTGTAGAAATGGCTTGTCACAGATCTCTGCAATTGGCAAGTCTCTTCTGAATTTCTTCCACGTATCCTTTCTTTTCTTTTCCACAGTAGAGGTTCAAAGCAGAATGTCTTTAGGGATTTGAGAGCAAATGATCACAAGTGGCTAGGTGGGGACTCGTGCCAATATACTGAAAATATTTTGTTGCAATGCTTTTCTCTGCACACAGCAGAATGCACACTGGAAGCAAACTCAGCTCTGGAAAGGCAGCAATAGAAAATGTAAAAACAAACCCAGAAAGGAAGTAAATGAAGCCAAAGGGGGAGCAGGGTAGTTTTGGGTAATGAACAGTAAAAGAAAGACGTGGCACTTAAGGAAGAAGTGTAATGAAAGGGCACAAAGGAAAGATGACTGATTTGGAGAATGGCCTTAAAAAAGAAAATTTATAGAAGGACTGGAGTAGTAGGGGAAACTGCAGTGGCTGTTGAGGGGAGGGGAATTTACTGCCTTATTTCCTCTGGACACTTCATATACTAATATTCTGTGATCCTGTCTTTACTGTGGAATGTAATAAAATATATTTTAGTGTGTGGTGGGGTCTCAAACAGTTGCATCTCACAGATTTGCTTCAGCACCCTATTGTTTCCAATGAGCTCTGACTAAATGCTTTCGCCATAGATGTTGTGCTAATGTGTTATATGAATTATTTGTCTTATCTCGATGCTGTGAAATTAGAAGCCCTTTCCCACAGTGTGTTAAGCAGATTAAAATGAAAGCCTGTTTTTATGGTCCAGGAACAGTGCAAATATTTAAAAAAAAAAAAAAAAAAAAGGAAAGGGGAAAAAAAAAAAAGTTGTGATTTAACAGTGGGGTGCTCTGAGGAGGCTTTATGAAGCAAATGTATTTTGTAACCTAAATGGTGAGATAAGCTCCAAGCTTCCCTTGAAAAGGTTTATATTGTTTTCCCTGGTGCCTTAAATCAAGGGAAAGAGCTTGGGATTGGTAGTTTCTACTAAGATACCTTGTGTTGTTGTTGTCTCTTGAAATTAGCTTCCTAGGCAGCTGTGCAGTTCCTTCCTCAAAACCTTGCCAGTGACTAAAGGGCTATGTTTACTTTCTGGTATCCAGTCCTGGGACAGATTTTGGGCTGTTCTGAAAAGCACTAAACATCATATTAGAGGGTACTACCAGCCATTTTCTGTTTGTAAGAGAAATTGCTTTAAAAAGTAGTGAAGTGGTGGCTTTGCATGAGAAGACATGAATTTTTTTCACTTTGCATGAAGATTTTTGCATTAAATTTAGGATTCATGTTACTCTGTCTCTTGAATTCCTGTCTTGTGTGTCAGTCCCTCCTCCCTTATGGGTAGAATATATTTTAGTTACAGCAGTATTTTATTTCTACTGACTTACTCTAATCTTATTGTCATAATGTTCCAAGACGCTTTATATGATAACTGCTCTTTTTACCTGTGTGGTATTTGTCACATGAAAAGTCTAAAGCTGTAATGAAATTATTACAGACATGGCACATGCTTAAGATAAAAAGAGTATCTTACTGTGTTTGAGCAATAGCTTAAGACATCACATTATTGCAATACGTATTTGGGAGGGGACAGAGTAATGGTATGGTGTCAGAGTGAGCACTGTACTTTTTGTGGACTCGGTTCCTATTTCTGTAGCTTTCTCATTCATTTATCTTATTTCCCTATATGGAAATAAGAAACAAGATTACATATCAGTAGTGTTGCACCTTGGGGCCTCTTCAGGTCATGATCAGGGTTGAGAAGTCATGGAATGCTTATGGACTATGCTGTGTGGAGGTTTAGGCTGAGATGCATTGAGTTTCAAATCACGAGGACAGAAAAAGGCAGGAGATTAAAGAGAGTTGACCCATTATTTCCCTGTGCCTGGAGTAAGTTAGCAGCACCAGGCCATTGAAGTGCCACAGAAGGTACATCAAGGTTTGATTTTTTTTTTAAGGCTTTTACTTCCTACAGAAGGAAGGGGTAGGCAGAAGTCTGGCATTTTTCCTTCTGTCAGTGTCGGAGGAGGAGGCAGCAGCTATGCCTAAATGGTTTTCCTTCTTATTCTCAAGCATCTGCTCTAGGTGTCCTTTTGTAAGACTAACTCCATGCAGCCATGTGTCTCTGGGATACCTGTGTGCTTTGTTGGCACAGGAAATGAGAAATCCACACTCTGTCACTGATACTGCAGTGTAAACTACTGGTGTGGATGCAGCTCTGCCAGCAGAAGGGAGCATTTATCAGTTTATCATGTGTTTGGGGGAGGAGTGTAGCAATGCCAGCATAATTTTTTTTTCTTAAAACTTGTCCTTTGTCAAGCTATTGCTTGTCATGCTGGAGATAGTGAGGACTGGGGAGGGGGGGTGATTTTTTTTTGTTATAGCTGTGTTAGCAGAGGCTCTGCTGTATAGACAATGCTTAACAATCTTCTGGAGATTGTAGGGATCTCCCTCTGGTTAGCCCTTATCAAGTGGCAATTATACCACTGGTCAGTGGAGTTACCTGGTTTAATTTATATGAAAGACTTCAGATCCCCCTGCAAACTGTACACTACAGTTCTGCAGTGTTCTACAAAAAGATTTTGCAGTATGTTATATATTAAAACTTTATAAGAAATAGATAAATGGCCGGGGGTGGGGGAGCAGTATTCCTTCTTTTGGTATAAATTCTTACTTGTTGTGAGCATTTTTTTCAGCATATCTTGACCAGAGCAGCACAGAGGAATTTGTTTTTAGTCTGTCTCATGTAGTGTCTGATTACTGCAACCACTTTAAGTGTAAATGTAAGCAGTTGAAGTTTTTGTGTAATGCTGACATTTCTATGTGATATTTCTCCAGAAAAGTAAATATTTCTACATTACTGTTTTCCAGTATAATGTTTTCTCTGTAAACACATTGCTTTTGATTTGCATTTCTCTTTCACATTTCTCCAATGTGTTTTGTTTTCAGCAGAGAGGCCTGTAACTGCTGGACATTACTGAGGGAAAAAAAGAAAAGCTATAGCCATAAACCAATAACATAGAGGGAACAATTAAGCTATCTTAAAATTAAGACATTTGAAATTTTTAATACATTTAAATAAAGTAACTTAAATTTAAAAACATACTTTAGATTTAAATCATACCACAAAGCTGTTCTGCATGACTTTCACCAGCCTTTTTAAGGACTAAGCCATCTACTTGCCTCTTTTTAGAGGTTACACTTTTATTTGTAATTTGTCTTCTAATGTACACTTCTAATGTGTAATAGTAATATGGCAATCATTCACTTTTGCAGAACCAGGTAGGCTTCTAGCACTGTGGAGAGCTTTCTAATACAACGTAAAAATACGTTATTCAAGGCACTGCCATAATAAGTAGCCTCTTCACATTTTCCTTAAGGACGATTTGGAAGAGAAGTAAATTCCTTTCAGTGGTACAGATGTGAAATTTGCTGGTGAAATTTGCGTATCAATATTCCAAATAGAAAGGTGTCCATTCTTTCAAATTTGTTTAAAACTTCACATGGTGAAACTGGAAGGAGGAAATGCAGATGTGATGTGCTTTCTTGAATATCACATTTGTTTGTCTGGATACAGGTGTCCAGAGAGTTACTGTGGCCAAGAGTGGGACAGGGTTCTGAAACATTCATACTGTGGTTTTTTTTTATACTGCAAGAAGCTAATTCAGTTCATTGTCTCAGGTAAGAGTTCTTACTGTGGCCATTGAGTTATCAAGGGGGGAAAAGTCTTGCAGAAGAGCATAAAAGCAACAAACACAAACTCTGCAGGAATTCTTTGGTAGCAGTGTTTCATGCGGTTTAGTTTTCCTGATCAAAACTGTACTTAGAAATTGAAAGGGATGATTGGGCTTTAAAACTCCCTTTCTCTAGAACTACCTTCTCCTTTGGACACAGGGAAAAACATCTATTTCTCTTCCACACCCCCCTTGCCAAGTTCAGCCATAGTATGTGTGAGGTGACCGCAGTCACTGTGTGACTGTGCCTGACATATTATAGCCAGGAGCAGGTATTAGCAAGAGTGAGTATCTTGTGGCTTGGCAGCGCTAGGGGACAAAAGGGCGTTGGGAGGGCTCTGGTTTGGCCACATCAAACACTACTGCAGGTTCTGAGCTTAAAATGCAAGGGTTTGCTCAACGTAAGTTGATGATATCAACCATCAAAGACTGTTTAATGTCAACTGGAGTTTCAGATTCAGGATGTGAAAAGAATTGAAATACCATATGTTAAGTAACTTTAGGCTGCTAATATGCAGTTGTATTACAGAGAAGGATTAAGGGCAAGTTTTATCCAAAGGCACTATCAGGAACTGGAGATATTCAAAATACTGTTAGTTATCCTTTCAGCTTTTTATTAGCAGTATCTTGCTGAGGCAGGTGATTGTTAAAATTGGTAAGGAAGGCTGGTTGGTAGTTAAAGTCCAAAGCAGTATTAAAGTGAACTTTCAAGCAAAGGGGAGATAGGTCAATACCATTGGTTTTAGCCAGGGAAGCAAGCCTGATATGTGCTTTTTGGTTCATATGTTCAGGGACCACTGGAGAAACCTGCGTTTGACAGGCTTCAGAGTAAAAAGGAGTTTGAATACAACCAGTTAAAGTATTCTGACAAGTGAAGTAACTAGTAAAATTGAGAAACATGCTAGCACAGGGAAGAGAGAACCAAAGAAGAAATGATTGGCCCCTTATGCATCTTCTTTTGTACTGGGAAAATCTGGCAAATATGTTATCAGTACATTTGGAATGGCATATTCTGGATGCAACAACATCTGTATGCATTTGGTGAGAAGGGAGAAGGTATTCTTCAACAAAAGAAGAGGGGCAGTTTTGCTTGCAGCAATTGACAGAGATGGATTGTCTTTCAGAGACCTAATGGTGAGATCCTTCTGGGAGAACCAAGATAGAAGTCTTCCCTCAGAGCATAAGAGAACTGGTAAAAATATTAAACCAAAACAAAACTGTACAGTTTTCTGCTGCCTCCTTCCTGGTTCTGAACTTAGCTTAGATAAACAAATTTGGAATAGTGATAATGCCAGCTGTCTGCCTTGAGAGGACAGGAGGTTTGTGTACCCTTCAGAAGCTGTAGAAGAGATGCATTCCCAACCGTCAGTTAGACTATAGACTTTTCTCATATCAAAACCCAAAGCAGCAATTAACATAATTGAATATTGCATTGTGCATGGTGCACCACATATTTCAAACAGATCAAATTTTGCAGTAGGTTTGAATTAGAGCTTTTCTTCCAGAAACCAGCCCAAATAACAACAAAAAAAATTAATCTTAAGACCTTGCATTGAGGTGTCACTCAAATCCTGTTAATAATGTAGTGACTCTCTTAATTCCTGTCACTGTTATGTCAGTTGATTTTCAGCTACCTGATTCATCATGATTTTGTCAGTTATATTGAAGACCCTTTTTATATCCAGCTATTAAAAAATGGTTTAGGTTTTTTACTGACTCTCTAATTTTTGCATCTTTCCTGAGGTCACTAATGTCCTGAATGAAAATTACCATTTTAGGAGTATAGAAATACCTCTTAAAATTCTATTTCCTTACCTGCTCAATATATACGTTGTCCTTTTGAAATAGATTGTACTGCTTCCCAAGAGACTAGAGAAGCTTCTGCTCTTCTTTCTGTCTGAATCTTGCTAATGCAAGTGTTACCAAGATATTATGTGTTAAATCTGCAGTGAAGCAACACTGATTTTATTCGTTCTTTTCTCTATGGTGGAAGGAAGAAGAAGAGGTTTTGCTCTTAGCATTTATCACACCCAAGTGGGCATGGGAGTCACTTTTCTAACACAAGAATTGTATCTAAAAATACTCTTATATTTATTCAAACTAGCAGCTTGTTTAAGCTTTCATTTCTGAGCTAAGCAGGTTTCTAAAGAGCTCTGTTTCCAACATGAAGACAGTGGGAGCTGCTGGATATTAAAATTTAAGTGAAATATTTCTATTCCTGGAGGAAAGGTACAACTTCAGAAAAAAATGAACATCTGCTTAATTGATAGTGACACGTGCTGTGTTTGCTTTCAGTGAACGCTTGTGAAAATTCATCTCCCCTTATGGGTCTGTGTGATTTTGAAACTCTGACCCCTTTGCATATAAGCTTTTTTTATAAATGGGATCTGTAAGATTTTCTAAATGTGAGTTTGAGAGCCAGTTAGGAAGGTGGAGGTGCCGAGCTAGAATTACGATGTAATTAACCAGCCAGTAAAACATCCTGAATGTGAAGGTTTCATTCAAAGCGTTTAACAAGCAGCTTTATCAAGCAATTCTAAAATAGCAAAGGAAGGTTTTAGATAACAGCAAATGCAGGGGATGTGGTGTCCCATTAGCAGAGATCATCTCCCAGGCTGTTTTTTTTAATTGACAAAATTATAACAAATGATGGACTGCTGGGATCAACATGTTGTAATGACCAATTAATGGAAACAAGGAGATGATTTTGTTTCAGAAAATTGATGTGGTGAACAACCGGAGCAGATGCAGGTATGCTCATAAATTGCTAAATTGATGCACTGAACTACTGCTTCTGAAAGATAAACAGCTGGGAAAGAGTTTGAGGAAGTGTTGATTTTTGTCTTAGGAAGATAAGTACTGACAATCATGCTAATAAAAATAATGTTCCAGTAGATTATTATTTTACTGGCTTGTATTCTTTGTGTGTTGAAAGTGTAATGGAATTGAGGTTGCCCTCCACTGAGAATTAATAAGCTGTGTTTCATTTGTGCCTTTTGTTGGAGTAACTTTGTTTTACTATTTTGCTTTTTTCTTCTCTGTGCTGCTTGTGCTCCAGCCTTCTCAGTCTCTTACCTGTAGATATCTATCATTTTTATTCCTTATATATCTTATTCCTCATTTATAGCCAAGTGTTTTTCAGGGTGAGTAGACTTCATGATAGCTTAATGAAATTTAACTTTGCTCATTGCTGTCCTAACAACCTTCCTTCTGGCTAGACAAAATTAAGCTCCAGTCTCTTTGAAGACATTTTGTGTAGAGATTTGACAAGTAACTTTAGCTGATTGCTGAAAACAAGCTAAGATTATGGGCTGGCAGTAGTCACTACCAATTCTGAATATTAAAGAGGCAGTATCTAGTATTTGGAAAAGAGAAAAGAGTATCTAGTATTTTGGGAAAAGAGCGCCTGTTACAACTAGTACTTTGGTAAAGGGAGCTGCTAGCCCAGCCGTGCTTTAAGAGGTACCATAACCAGAGTTGTGTTTTTGTGTGTGTGTGTTATTTTTTTTCTTTTATGAGGCTTAATGCTTTTGTGTTGTCTTTCTTCTCTTTGTAAGACTCAGCCTGAGGGAAAGGAATGTTTTTTGTGAAATACTCTGAAACTGAATTGCTTAGGTTAGCTGAGAGCAGACCACAGAGCCCTGCAGGTGTAGTCTACATGTATGCCCTCGGCTCACTGGAAGTGGCAATAAACATATGCAGAGGTTTAAGTGGCTCTTGGAATGTTTCCTACATAACCCTTCACTTATAAATCAATTTATTTGGAGGTTGTAAAGAGTAAAAGTAGTGCCAGGTTTTTTGTTTGCTTTCGACTCGGTGGTGCCGGATATGTGATCAGTATTGCGTGGTATGAAATAGTCATGCAATGCAAATAACAGTCTTACCAAACAGCAAAATCAAATTTGTGGGCTCCTAAAGACAAAAAGAACAATATTCCTAAAATTAGTTGCTCAAAGAACAGTGGTGCTGCTGTTGTCATTGATATACTACACAATCAAAATTGTGGCATTGTAATGTACATAAAAGGAATTTTTGGAGGGGGAATACTTTGGCCATTACTTATTCACTTGCTTTAAATGATACAGTAATAGCTGCAACTTAAAAAAAAAAAAAAAAAAAAATCGAATGTAGGTTCTGTTTTCTTTTCCAGACAGGCTAATATATGGAATCCTGAGGAACTTGTACCTTCTATTGCAGATAAGACTGCCAGTTTCTAAGCTAAGATATAAAGAGTTAGTCTCTCTGAGAGTGATTAGTGCTCTTTTTAATTTAGATTTGATAAGTAAGAGATTTCCCCTTGATCCTTATGTGGATGTTATGTGTGTGCCAATGACACTGAAGACTTCTGGCAGAAATTTGGGAAAATCCCAATGGTATCCCGAGTAGATCTTGTCTCTGGAAGCAAAAATCCTGAAGAGCAAGTGGAAATTGCTGTTTGGGCTGAGGAAAGGAGTATGAAAATATTGTTTGTGTGGTAGCTGATTAATGGGCAAATTAAGAAAATGCATAATACAGACTGGGAAAGAGCAGAAGATGGGAAAAACCTGTTCTGAGAGGCTTCTGATGCCTCGAAACCAGATCAGTGAGTAATGTACTCCACAGGATTTGAGATTGCTTCAAGTATTTAATGTTGATAATAGTTACTTTAAGCCATGGTGGAATAATATGCGTGCTGACTCTCAACTGCATTAGTTTGTTTTAAGTCCAACAACATAAAGTACTGTGGTGGAAGATGTTTACCTAGTATGCTCGCAAAGTCTAACTTTACAGCTGTTCTGATCCTCAGTTATTCTGTAGTGGCCATTATGCTCCAGCCATTTTCCTTGCAAACAGGCAAGTAAGGCCCGCATTATCTGTTTTCATCCGGTTTCCCTTTCTTAGTTGTCTGAAAAGCATTAGAAAGGGAAGGGGCAGGTCTCCAGGGTTGATGAGAAGTGTTACTGTGTTTCACTTTCCAGGGTCATAGCTACCATAGGGCATTCTAATACTACTTGTCTTCAGGTATGCAATATTGATACTTCTTACTCATCCAAATTACAGAACATGGAGTAGTCATCTTATGTAGGATTCATCTAACAATACACAGATGTTTGCACAGTAGATATACGTATATCTAAGTTGGTTCTTCAAAATGCCCCTTATTGTCTAACATAAAAAAGTGGACGTTTTTAGGGGATAGTATAGGAGGGTAACTCTTCTGAAGACTGATGTCCAAATTAAGTCAGGGAATCACCCTGAGTGTACCTGTTTCTCTCCTTTAAGTCATAAAAATTCTGTACAGTAAGCCCACTGTGTTAGAGTACAGCAAATTCAGATATCAACAACATGGGTGTTTAAAGCTAGGAGTGGGAAAAGAATCCATCTCACCAGCATGGTTTACAAGTAGGAATTAGAGGTGGGTAAGTTTACTTAGGGAGTGTACTTCCCCCACTTACAACTTCTAGGGCAAAGATAAATTGAGACCAAATGATCTCTCTCCACTTTTTCCTTCTAGCCAAGATTTAAAAAATTAATTGTTGTGAGGTTGTGTTGAATCTTTGTGTATTTAAATGGCATCATTTTCAAATTGCTGAGCATGGCTGTCAACTTGGCGAACCCAAACAAGATTTTACTGAGAGATGCAGCTCTGTGTACTTGTTAATGCAGGAAGAGTCCTTCCTTTCTTATGGCTGTTGAATTCTTTACAGGCTTAATGCAGCAATCAGAAAAGTCATAATTTATTATGAGGGGGGAAAAAAAAGGTCAAAATTGTATGTTGACAATAGGTGGCCCACTGCAGTTAGTCTGTTTCAGATCTAATGCAATTATTGTTATAAACTGAGACCTCTTCAAATTCCTTTTGTTCAAGCACTATATAATATTCTTCATCCTCAAGTAATTTACGTCTGCCACTGACTGGGAAATACTTCAGATTGAATGAAGTGGAAAGACACTTCCAGCTCTACATATGCAATATCATTTAAATTTTTATGGCTGACTCTAGGGCCTAAATATGCTTCCATGTGCACTTATGAAGCTGCTGTCAAAATCTATGCATCGTATAACTGAGTGTAGAATTTGGCCCTTTGTGCCACTATATTTAAAAAAAAAAAAAAAAAACAAAAAACAAAAAACAAAAAAACCAAACAAACAAAAAAACCAAACAAAAAAACCCCACAAGAAACACAAACCAAAAAACCCCAAACCCAAAACCAGGAATAGTCATGAAATTGTCAAAATATATATTACATTTCAAAGCTGAAAATATTTAATTACAATAATTTGAAATTTCACTTTTTATTTACACAGATCTCCCCATACATTCTCATTTTAACTTCTTCTTTTTGACTCACCAAAGAATCAATGATTTTACTCCAGAAACATTCATGGATCCATAGACTTTGAAGATTAGCGGGTCATGACCAGGTACAAAATGCATGTTGTAAAACCCAGGCTCTTATATTTGCTTGAATCCTTCCTCAAAAAATGAGAGAAGGGGTAGCTTTGAACAACAGACCTCTTTGAATGGATTAATTCCTCGTATATTTCAAAGGGTTGAGAATATACCGAAGAAATGACAAATGTGGAATTAATTCTCAGTGACTTGAGAATTCAGCTAGCTGACATAGTTTTCTTAGATAAGCCAGGATGCTGAGGATGAAAGTAAGACAGTGAAAAAGGCTGAAGAGGAGCGCTGTAATTGAGTTAAGTTTTTGTTTTTCCTGCCTTCCCACCTCTGTTGTAAATGGAGCTGCACAGAAATAGCTGCCTATTACTTTGCCTTTTCAGTCACATTTTCCTGATTTCAGGGCTTTGTTTTCTGTGCAGGACTGGACACTAGCAACTTTAACCTCAAGTGAAGATAAATAGGGCTACTTTGTGTCTGCTAAGAGTGCTTAAATTAATCTTTAACTCTCCAGCACTCAGCTACAGCCCCTGAAATGGTCTGTCTAGACTTTTTAGAGAAGCTTGACTAGAATCCAAGTAGCTTTTGAAGGTGTCTCTAATAATTGTATTCCAGTGGTATGTTGCTCCACCTGCTTGTACATGAAAATGGTGAGGTTTAAAAAGAGTGGAAGGTTTGAAGTGGCAGATAAGTTAACAGTATGAATACAGATAGAATGCCAAGTTGTGTGTGTTCTTGTCAAAAAACTAATCATAGGATGTTTTAATTCGTTTTCCTTTTTTACTCTTTTATCCTCAAGGTTGTCATCTTCATATTCCCTTTCATTCTCATTGTTTCATGGGGATTTCAATTTTAGATATGTTTCCCCTCCTACTGCTATTTTTTAATCCATCTGTTTTGGTCATGTTTGGCAGAAGGACAGATGTTTCAAAGATAATGACATATCCACAGGTTTTGTGAGAACAGGCATACAGAAGAGGCTTAGTTGCATGCAATTAAAGGAAAGTACTTATTATTAGACAGTAGAGAATCCATATAGAGGAGTGAATTTAAAAATTATTCCTCTGCAGAAAATAATGCCAGTGGAGTTTGTAATTGATAATGAGCATCAGACTCCTGTGAAATCTTATTTTAATAGTGCCAGGCTCCTTGCTATGTATGCATCAGGCTGCATTTATGATGGAGGCTCAGTAACATTTAGTGGCAAATCTGGTTCTTCATCCACTGGCTTACTAATGTAAAGTGCATTTAATTCTTTTACTACTGCAGCTAGAAAGGCTATGGACCTGCAACAACCATGAGCCCTGTATATGCACTCCAATTAGTAAACTACCTGACCAGGCCTAACCCACGGTACAGTTGGGAACTGAAAGAAAATCTTCCCCAGGGCAATATTATCTGCTTTCTCCTCTTCTGGGATATTGCTGCTTTTTATTTCTATGCTGAGTTATAACATGGAAACCTGTATTTGGATCAGCATATACGTAGAAATTGATATTTTGGGGGCTTGCTGTATGGATTTAATACGTAATGAAAATGTTTTTGTTCTTCTGCATTGTTATCAGAGACATTTTGTGGGCTTTCCCTCATACCTATCTTTAGGGAAAAGAGATTTGTCTCTGTAGTTGCAAGGTGCACATTGAATTTTTAGGGCCATTGACAGTTTAATTCAGGAATGATCTAATTAGGGATCCAGAGAACTGGATTCAACGTATCCTTAAGTATTGGCTGTCCTGAGAGATGCTCTGGCAGATGGTTAGTTCAAAGTGAGTTTACCTTGGGCTCAGTTTCTTTAGATTGACAGCTTTTTTTACTCAATTAAATGAGACAACTGTCAAAAGAACAGACTCTGAGTTGATGCAAATAACTCTGTGGCACAGATAAAGCTTAAATGTGTTCCTTGAGTCAGCTGAAACTGTCAGGTGCTTTGAGTAACTAGTTCAGCCAGCCAGAAAAGCACACTGGCAAGTAGAAGAAAAGGTTGGGAGGTGCCTAAAAATTAAACAACTCCCAGGTTTTTATTATCTTTCTTCATTGATTTTACTTTTTGTCACATACCAGTATGGCATGTTGGGAACTGTTCTTTGCTTTCACTCTTGTATTCATTTAAGTAAGGAATTCTTGTTATGTTTTAATTATCCTCAGAACTTTATTTGTTGTTAATGTGCCCAAAGTCCTTAGGCTATGAAAGCATGAAAATAATGAGCTATTATGATGGAGCTGTCAGGCAGTCCCCAAACTAACTGTCCTTTGCTCTGAGATTTCAGCTGTTTGCAAATAAATTAATGTTTTTTTCCTGGCAATTTAGAAATCCATCTGTGATACTTATAGCTAAAATCTAGAGTGTGTTCTTCACCCTCTCTTGCCCTCCAAGAAGAGCTAAAGTAGCTCTTCCTGGTGCTGATCTCACCGAGCAGGCAAGACCCTGCCTTTCTGTTCTCTCTATTTAGTCCCTGCAGCTTTAGTGTCCTCATGAATTACTAGGTTACATGAACTTTGGGGTAATAAGGAGGTCCTGCTGATGTTACACTGCCATTTGGATGATGTCTTCTCTCCACCAGGCTTCATCCAAGGTAAACTGGAATTGAAACTGGTGAAAATAGACAAAATGTTCTTATGGGTGAAGCAGAAGCCACTTGTCTGCTGCTAACCTGAAAATGTGTTGCAGGCATCTTAAAAACCTATATGTAACTGTGGAATAAGAACAGCAGACACTGAAGGAAAAAAGCCAAAACTTGGGTTGCCTGTGAAGAAGGCTGTGATATGTGGGTACCTGCTGATGCACTTTGAAATGCATAGTGCTTGAGTGAAAACTTGTTAAGACTTCTTAATATATTTTTAATTGAGGAAGGGGGGAAAATTACCTTCCCCTTACACTAGAAATTTCCCTAATCAGGAAGAGGAGTGGGACAGGGCATATTACCCTGTTTCTTCTACTGTCATCAGAGTAGAAGTTGTCATAGAGGAGTGTACAATTCCAAGCTCACGTAAAATAAATGTAACCAGTTCAACACTAAGGTATATATTTAAAATTTCTTCCTCTCTCATTAGGATGGGCATTTTCAGGACTTCTTTTACTTGCTTGGCATTTCAGCTTGATTCTGAAAGGATCATTGTGGTCTCAAGTGAAAGAAGTCCAGTCCAATCAGTTTTGTAGGGGTTTTACATTTAAAAAACCTATATAGTCACTTCATAGATTTTCATGAACTTAGCTGAAAGTCTTTTTAAACTAGGAGCATTAAGCTCTAATTTCAGTCTCAATGAAAATGCTGACTATAATAGAAGTTGAAGAGAAGTGATGAGAACATCAAAGGCCTTGTTATGTCTGTTAGGAAACAAGATACAGACTGTCTATAGGCCTAGAGGGAAAAGGGAATGATGAAGCCAGGAGTAATTGGAAAGATGGGTGTGGCTTGTGGGTGTAATCAACAGGCATTGAATATATGTGGAGCGTCTGGGTTGATATAATCTTGTAGGTGGGCAGGGCTTCTGATGCCAAGCTTTGTATACAAAGGCTAACAGCTAGCTACTATCACTTTTTTCTAGTTGAAAGCTCATTTTATAGTTCACTTGTTAAAGGGAAAATTGTCGATTTAATATTATAATTGGGGGATAAGTATTTAAAGCCAGTGCATTTTTCCGGCACAGCTACTTTAAAGTAGCGCTGCAAAAGAGTGATTCTGAAAATGAAAGTATATAATTCTTCTAGCAGATGTTGGTGGAAGTGATTCATGTGTATCTTTATGTGAACATAACTTATGGGTTGAAGAAGAGTACTTGGTCAAACCTAATTCTGAGCTCTTTCCTCTATTGCTATCCCTGAAGATTCACTTTTTCTTTGTAGAAATATATTTTTGAAGGGGAGAAACAGTGAAAGTGAAAATAAAGAAAGCATTGTGTCATTTATTGTCAGTCTTTAACCTTTGAATTTTCTTAGTACTCTGCAGTACTGTGGAGCCAGGTCTGTCTCAGACAAGTTTTGAACCTGTAGGATTGGTTTGGCCAAAGCTGCGCCATCCACTAACTGCTGAAAAGCACTTTGACCAGCTGCTTTTATCTCTAGGGAAGAGATCTACAGATCTAGAATGCTGTAGTGCCTAGATCTTTAGCCACTCATCAGTCTGATTATTATGTGAGTTTATTATGTTTTATTTCTAGAAGTTATGCCTTTGGGCAATTGATGGGGCTCTCAAATTTCTTCCTGGAGTTTCCTTTAAAAGAAGAAGAAAAAAAAATACATTTTGTGCAATGCATAAGCAGTGAATCTGCTGGCATGGAAGGGGTTGGACTAGGCCAGCCAGTCACTGTATAGGTGATCTGGGCATGGTCAGTTGGATCCCTTTGGATGTTGGGCTGTCCAGTGTGCAGTCAGAGCTACTTTCTTGGCTGGCTTGCAGAATGTCTAGAAATCGCTGTTAAGTTTTGTAAATCCTGCTTTTCAGCCCCAGCAAGACTTGCAGTTGAAAGAAAGCGAATGTGTCATTTTCATAACCCAAATGGTGCATGCCTGTTAATAAATGATAAACAGATAGCATATGCTTTTTTGTTTAATTTTATAAAACTATTGATTTTTCTTCACCATCCCCCCTTCTTTTTTTCAGTTCTCAACCTGTTGCAGTCTGTTGGACTTTGCTTATGAGCAGAATTATTTTGATGAGTTTCAAGAGACTTCTAATGTGCTTGTATTTTAGATGTATTAAAACATCTGTGAATGTTGCTTCAGTACACGCTTTCATCATGTCACAATCAGAGTTTTAGCTTGCAGGGTTTCAGCATATTTGCTTTAAATGCTTTTCCTTTGGAATAGAATAATCTACAAAAAGCTTTGACACATTCTATCCCTAACCTGTGAACTGGAGGATAAATTGTCACCAGGAGGTAATCTAGTGGAAGTCTATGATATGATATGTCCTCATTCATTTAAATTTGAAAACAAGTTTCTCTTTAGAAAAGTGAAAACTGTTCTAGTAGCAACAGAAGTCGTTTTTTACTCTCAAGTAAGCACAAGCATTTCCCAGCAAAACCTGAAGTTATTTCCTAGACAGAAGTCAGAGTGACCTTTGTGCTCTGGCCGGGTCAGGAGGTGGCACAGCTGTGCCGGTAGAACAGGGGAAGAATCTGTGGTTGGTAGAAGTATCTCTTCACGTAAATGAAGCTCTTGAGCTGTGTGAAATGCAAAAAAAAACCCCACAACAACAACAAAGCCTCAAAAAAAAAACAACCCCCCCAAACCAAGAAACCCCAACCCTCCCCCCCCAAAAAAAAACCAAAAAAAAACCCAAAAAAAAGGCAAAAAAAAAAACCCAAACAAAAAAAACCGAAACCACCAATTTTGTGGTATTTCAAATTTATTAGAGTGGTGTATGTAAAGGCCCTAAAGTGAGACTATAATCAGGGTCAGGGAGGCTTTTCTGGAAATACTTCAGTTCTGAGCTATTCATGTGTTTATTGCTACTCCTTTTCGTGTTTATTTTCAGATGTTAGTTGTTTGAGCTATGTTCTCATTACCTGACACTCTGTTCTGACATCAGTGCTTATTCACCATTTTCAGTTAAAGGTAACTCAATGACTTGCTTGTTGATAAATGATAAAAGAAGGAAAATGGATTCACAGAATAATGTTAACTGATAGTCATAGGGAAGCACTAATTGCAAGTGCTAAAGCAGTTTCATAACAGTGCTAATAATACACTCTATTCTCATTATAAGGCCCCCTGTTATGATTTCATCACGGTACAAGCACGTGCACTTTGGCTCCTCACTGCATTAAACCCTGGAACTGTCTGTATTGCCAGTGCCTGCTGTCTGAATGCATGTGGAGAAGAAGGGAGCCAGCTTTGTCACTGAGCAGCCCTGCTTCCCTCAGGTTTTGTTGTTCTTAAGCTCACTATTACAGTGGCTGTTACCACCAGGCTTCTGTAACAGGCAGGCTGGGGCCTTGATGTGGGAGTGACCCATCTCATTAGTTCTGTGCAAGAAGGAGGGGAAGGAAGAAAAAAAAAAAGGCCCTGTGTCTTTAAACTTCTATTATTTCACATGGTCTGCCTGGTGATAGACCTCTGTCCTAAACCTGCAGAGTTAAATTTACCGAGAATGACAACTGTATACTGAGGGTTTAGTTACATAACAGCAGTTGCTGCGTTTCACATTGCACTAATCCAAACACAGTGATAAAGCAGGCCATGAAAAAGCTGGCTGTTTTTGGTACGTTACATAGGCAGGAGGATAAAGAGCTTTTAAATTTTTGTTTCTACATTGCTGAAACTATTCTCTGACTTGGGTATTTGGCTATCCAGTGGCTTATTTGGTGCTTTAACCAATGTGTTGGCAGATAATGTTGTTTGTTGCACAACTTTGTATGTTATGAAGATGGGTGAGAAGATAGTTGTGTTTGTAAGTAACATGCATACACTGCTGTCTGTGTTTAGATAACAGTATTAAGGCTGGCAATGTTGTAAGGTGCTGCGGTGATTAAATGCTGCTCAGCTTTCACATACTGTTCTGAAACTGCTCTTACCCCAGTTCCCCAGCAGCTCTTTCCAGCAGTACTCGGAGGAGACTCCTTGTGCTAGTGTAAAGCAATTACCTACCTCTGCATGCTCACAAGTCCACAGTGGTCAGATCATCTATCACACATCCTATCATTAATATGTTACGGCTCAACTTTTGAGCCCTTCTGAGAGCATGCCCAAATGCACTGTTGAGCTCTCTTTCTGCGTGTAGGCATTCAGTTCCCCATGGGAGTGTTTGCAGAGCTTTGTTAAATAATAAAGACATTTCTCCAGCTTCTTGTGTGTTTAATCAAAATATGAACTCTCCCAGGAGGTGAGGAAGGCAGGCAGAGGAGGTTGAAGATTTGGATTCTTGCAAGGGCTTGGGGTTGGGAGACAGCTTGTCCCAGGCTGTATGTTTCCTTGAAACTTCTTGCACGTCGTTGCTGAGCCCCTGTGCTTCTCTCTTATCCTTGTCTTTTTTTGGACACCTCTGAAGCAGTAATGGGTTTTGTGTATTCTATGCTAACATTGTGTTTGCCACTCAGTACAGAAAAATGAAGACCCTCCATGCCACATGAAGAGCCTGAAGGTTGGGTGTTTGTATCCGGATGATTCCTGGAGGGGGTTGTATCTTTTTGCTGGCAAAATGCCTGTGGTCTGCTGTGGAGCCTGGCAAAGAGCCATTAAAATCTCTCACGCCCCATTGCACAGCACACTGTTGGGCTAACTTCGAAAGGGAAGCTGCAGTGTGCAAGAGAAGACCTGAGCACAGCAGTGAGAGGGGCCCGGGGCAGAATTGCAGCAATAGTACCAGAGGGGATAACTGTGGTGAAACTACGCTGTAATCATTAGGGGATTGGTTTCAGGTGTTGAGGAGAAGCATTAGAAGTCTGAAAGAAAGAGCATAAATCCAAGTTGTTGAAAGAATGGAGGTCACCATAAACCTTGCAGGGTGTTGCCAAGTTGACATGTTAGCATTCAGGCTCTTCAAGCTCATTTGTAGTGCATTCAGAAACATTGTTGAATGTCACTGATAGTCAGAGATACTGACAATTAAAAAAAAAAAGTTGCAACACAGGGCTCAAATGCATGTTCAGAACAGTGTCTCATTATTGGTAAATACATTTTACATATGTTATTCTTAGCCATATAATTTATTTGGCTTTTCTTAACTGTAGTCTTCCTACTAATTTTTATGCACAAAACTGTTAAGATTAGCTAAATACCTATATGCTGGCCTTAGAAAGAGTACACTGAAATTATTTGCATGGATACATTACCTTTGATCTCTCACACATCCGTCTTTAAATTTAGAGCTTTTACTACTTGGTCAAGAATTCAGAAAAATATAAAAGTAATTTTCTTAAGCCAAATCAGTGCTGCAGTCTGCAGTATAAGAAATCAGTGCTTTAATAGGTGTCCAAGAGCAAATGGTTTGCTTCTTTCTGCCTCAAGCAAATCTTGCAGGAGCTAAGAATGAGCCATAGTTAGATGATATTTGAGTGTTCAGAGATGGGGCTCACTGTTCTGCTACAGGATGATCTGAAAACCCCAGCATAATAGATTAAAATTTTTGTTTCAAATTTTTCATTTTGGACAGACAGAGCTCCATTTGTGAGTGTTCCCTGATATTTGTCTTTTATTTGAGAGCTAATGGGCTTATTTTCTCTTTTCAATGAGCACATGTACTGCTCATCCCAATTAGAAAGAGGACATATAAAACACTTGATTTTTTTTTTTTCTTCCTATTCAGCTCTCCTGTGTTTCATAATTTGTGTTCCATTTCTTGGATGCTGTTATATGAAGAGCCATTTTGGTTACTACTTTCAGGATGAGAAGGCTCAAGAGAGTGTGACAGTGAAAAATAATGACAAGGAAAAACAGGATTCCCATCTCTTTTGAACATACTCGAAAAACCTCTTTGGTTGTAGTAATAACTGTGTTTCCTAGCTTCATCTCTTTAGTTAATTCCAAGGTCTTAAAAAGCAGAAATGGATGTGCTAATGTGAGTCATTTCCTTTTAAAAAAATAAATCAGAGATAGTACAGATGTGGTTTTGGAGTCCAAACTTGATCTTTTAAAGTGTTAGTAAATGTAGAACTGATGCATTACATGGTTTTGCTTTAAAAAAAAAAGGGGGGGGGACAAGGGAAAGGGCCTGGTCTTGACCTCTTTGAGTGTTAAATGAAACTGTTCTCTTAATAATGACAGCACCATTTTCAGACGCATTTTGTGTCCCTCTTTATAGATCAGCAGCTCCAATCTGTGGTTTAGTTTCTTGAGCCAGCACTGCCATGTCGTTTAAGTACTTCATGGAGATCTGCGAAGTGGAAATGGTCCGTGCCTTTGATAGCTCATGTTTAGCTTTTTGAAACCTTTTCCTTCCCCTTCAAAGTTCTATATTTGTTAGTAGGAGTAATCTTCTATGTGCCAGAAGTTCTGGTTTGAGAGCAGTATCATGAAGTTGCTGTGTGTTTTGGGGTTTGGTGTTTGGTTTTTTTTCCCCACCCCCCCCAAATGGCCTGGGCAAGCAAAGCAGGGAAAGGTTTTTGGGGGTTTTTGCAGGTGTTGTGTGTTTGGTTTTTTTTTTTTGCTGCTACTGGTGACTTTTTTGATTAAACAAGGTAACTGTTTTCACCTCCTTATGGAAAGACACAACGTGAAGCTGCTTGTCTTTTCAGCTGCAACAACATTCATAAGAGATTTTAATACAACATCTGTCACTGATGTTCTGAAGTTTTCCTGGAATTTCATGGGTGTCTGAATGCAAATGTACTTTCTCCCCCCCTTTTTTTTTACTCCTGCTTGAAGGTTAGTTTTCTTTAGGGTATCGCTTCATTCCTGCCAATCTGATAAAGCTAACTTAATTAAAAATATTACCATTAGATCATACAGTTCTCTTTATTAGTTTAGTCCATGGGACTCCTTTTCCACTGGGAAATTATTTACTTCAGAACTTGCAAGAGTAGCCTTGGCTGGCTTTGTTTAATGCAGCTGCTTTAAAGCTTTCCATCAGATTAATGTTTTTCCAGGTCTTTTCTTGCAGGTACACTGTTATTCAGAGATAACTCTAATTGCTCAGATCTGTGTCATTTGCTGCAGAGCAGTGCTCTGATTGGAGAGGTTTATGGCAAAGGAGACACAATGATTTGTTTTGGATGGTTGGTTATTTACCCCTTTTCTCTTTTCCTTTCCCCTTTCCCTGCCTCCCTCCCCATATTTTTTCCTTCCAAGTGAAAAAGTTGCCTTTTGCTGTATGGACTGTTGGAAGTACTTATTTTCTTCTCCAAGGATTTTTTGGCTTTACTTGGCAGGGGAAGGGGGGGACTGCTAGAGAAATTGTGACTGTCCTGTATTTCTCACTAGCAGTTTTAAGCAGTAATATTGACAGCTTGTTTAGCTGAAGGTCTGGTCTGCAGGCTTTTATTTATACTTCCTATTCCTTGTACTGTATTGTGGAGGAGCCATACTGTAGTGGATGCCGGGAGCAACCTTAATGTCATATGCCATATAATCTACAGATATAAGACAGAGGAGCAGAGCAGAGTGTAAATTCTGTGCTCTAAACCAAGTTGTGGTGTGACCTCATGTATGTGACTTCATCTCCATTCTTGTATTGCATTTTCCATCCTGTGTCTGATGTTCCTTATGAGTATTCTCTTCCCATGTGTTTCTGTAAAGCCTAGCATGATCCTTGATAGCTGTTTACACCTCAGTACTACTCTGGTGCAACTAATAGGTGGCAGTGAAACCCGTATTACGCATTTGTTCAATATACTTAATTCTTCTATCACAGACACGTTTTTCTCTTTGCATTCTGTCAGTACATCTAATCTAGAATTCAAGTTGTTGGTTTTACTTTCAAAACCCTGATACAGACTAAACTTACTTTAACACATCAGTCTGTAGAAGCAAATTGGCAATCAGTTACCGAGTGCTGTTGCAGTATATGGCAGTCCCAGTCTGGGCAGCTTCACAGTCTTAGCTAACGTGGTGGACACTAGGAACAAGCTGCAGGACTGAAGGCTTCACTGGATGCAACTGTGCTTGAGATGTATTTCGAACCTCTTCAGTAATGATCTTTTGTTTGAGGCGTCTGAGATGGGACTGCTGTTTCTAAACATCTGTCTTCTCAGGTATGTAACCTGATTACCTACGTGCCTGTATTAGTCTGTATAAGAATTAATATTGCTTGTGCTCATAACATTTTTAGGCTGATCTCTGAATGTTGAATCCCTTCTTGAGGCCAAATCCTCTTCTCCGCAGACTAGCAGTCCTGCTGAAGCAAAAGTGAGTAAGCTTTGTCCCCCTCATCTTGCCTATTTTGTTTTCATGGGAAGTGACTGCTGTAGCTTAGGCCATGCTTAATGCTAACATGCAGGCAGCATTATTTTTCAAAATGCTCCCTCCCTCATAATTAAAATTCATGAGCAGTTCCCTGGAGAGCCACCTGAGGTAACAGAGTCTTTTCAGTACGCCATTAATATACAGGAACTCTGAATACAGGCATTTGGCTGTGTTTGCTCTTCCTCACTCTTCCCTGGCTGGTCGCCTGTATGTGTTGTGGAACAACAAATCTGAAATCTGGACAATTTATATTTCAGTAGTGATGGGATATTCTCTCTTTCCCTGTCACTTCACATTAAGGACCTGCCACTAATAAAACTAATTAATAACTCTTGGCTCCACGCAGAACCCTTGGACTCCCTAGTGCTGGCGCCGTGCCACTGTAGCTTTTGAAAGAAGTGCTTCATCTTAGTCAGGGACAGGATGAATATTTCTCCACAGTTCTAATTGGACAAAGTGCCTCGGCATTTCAAAGACAGCAGATTAGCAGGCTGTAGATACTCTAGGTAGGATCTCCTTTCTGTAGTCTCTGAGATGGTAAGCTGGGAGGGACTATAGCGTGTCTCGTTACAGTGCCGTGACAGGGGCAGAATGAGGTTGAGCACTGCACGTAAGAGGGAGTCCATGTTGTGAGGCTTTGCTCTGTACAAAGAGGGCCCTTAGGGAAGATGCATGTAACACCTGCAGAAAGCAGGATGTGTAGGTAGCATAGTTCCTTGCTTGAGAGGACAATGAAATACTCTCAAAGGGATGCCTTTGGCTGTTCTAAAATTGTCTGATTAAATGGTAGAAACTGTACTGACCAAATGACAGTCTTGATGAAAAGTTTCATCTCTATGGGAGGCTTTGTTGGCATCGTGATGCCACTTGTGGGCGTGTTTTGGGTTTTTTCTTCTTGCTGCTGACATAACTGGGCCAGCAAAATTTTGTAGTATAAGCTGCACTGCGTTAAGTAAAAATATTGTTCTGCCTTCTACTCTCACCCCTCTCTTTCCCTTTAGAAATACTATTTGCTTGCATATTCCAGCTTCGAGACCCTATCCACTGATACATTTCTGTTCAAGTCAGGGAGGTGGGCCTTGGTGGCCCTGGTGATCTGGGATGTCATGGTATATGTGTTTATTCATGAACAGATCATTATAAACAAGAATGTTCTGTCTGACACCTGTGCAGTGCTCTCTATGTGCATTAGTTCCTGTTCAGGCAGCTGCAGTTCTTTCTTGACACCACCTTTCATACATGCTTCCTTAGGAAGGGTCAGTACAACAGGGAATACGGTTGAATGTCAAGTTGGCCAGAGAATTTATATCAAAGAAAATTTAATGGAAAACATTAATGTGAAAGTATGTAAAGAAAACAAATTGCAAACAGCAAGACCTTTTGGATTTTCTGATGTGGCAAAAAAGTGTCTAATCCCTTACCGCCATTTTCCTTGACTTTCTGAATGTGTCTCCATATAATTGGTGATTTTTTTTAGGCTAAGTTATTTTTCAGTCCTTTAGGAAAGGAGAGGCTTAAAGCTTCTTAAAACAACTGAGTAGATTCATAGCTGGAAATACCAAGCATTGATTTTTATATCCCACAATGTATCAAGCAAATGAGCATCTTTTCTTCATCACACCCACCAGTTTACTGTCAATATAAGACACTATTCATTTATTAATTTGTTATGGCTGTGGATGTTGTTTTCCTGACAAAGGTGGATTCTCTGGCAGAACTTGTTATGCAAGTTAAATGAAGCTAGATGGGGTGGCAAATGCTGGATTGGAGGTAGAGAAGGATGGCAGTGGTGAGAGCGCCCACGAGCCTGGGTGCCTTCTAAGACTAAGGCCTTCATAACTTTGTGTGCATGCATGGTGGGCTAGTACTCAAGAACACCTTGACAGATGTTTTTTCTGAGTTCCCGGTGCCTCTCAGTGCTTGCAGGGCCTTGGCAGTCATGGTGGTGGAGCTGCAGCAATTAATATGCATCAGGTGCTAGAAAAGGAAGGAGTGCTTCTGTTTAACTGTAATAATGTCTCTGTTACCAGGAGGAATATATTGTCAAATACATATGGAGTTGTTGCTTTTTCAAGTTCCCTATTCTGTTCGTTGTGGAGATGGTAAAAGATGTGAAGTGAGTCCAACTCTTTTATGATGATGTAAATCTGTAGTGCCACTGACTCCACTGTCACTGTTTTGGAATTACACCAGTGAAACTAGAGAGAAGAATTTGCCTCCTGGTCTTGTTGCCAAGTAAACTTAAAAGTGTCAGTATTAAATTACTGAAGAGCAGTCCCTTGCTCCATAGGTCCTCGAGAAGTATTAAAATCCATGTTGTACTGTCAGACGAAAGGAAGAGTCCCTAACTCCCAGCTATATGCTTTTCCTACTCCCATTCTTCTAACAGTTTTCCTTGATGTTACACTTTAATCCTTTCCAGCAGAACAGCCAGTTGGCAGTCTCATGGTCTCAGAAAATATAGTAGTTGTCTCTTCGCCCCAGCATTAAAAAGGGGGAAGGTTGGCCAGAATTATAACTGGTAACTTCAGTTCCCTCATTACTGAAAAAGCTTTCAGCTACTGCCATCTCCTTCAATTTTTGTCTGGATTTCAAAAATAAGAACACAGCTGAGCAGAAGTGTGTTTCTCTCCAGCTCTGTTGCACCAAGTTGTTTTCAGTTACTTACTTGTGAAGTCAGAGGTGATGTGCCGAGAGTAGGATCTGCGAGACCTGACCCTCCATTCTTCCTGGGATTTGCTGTTCCCTCTATATCTGCCGCCCCCCTCCCCCATCTGCTTGCTTTTGTCTTTCTTTGTGGATAATTTTTGGTAATAAAATGGCTGCATTTTTTCTTTTGAACAGCAGTTACCTTCACAGAAATAGTTAAGCTGGGGCTGTCTTTCCCACTAGTGATTCTTTCTAATAAAATTCATGTTTTCTAGGTAAAAAACCCAAATAGTTCATTTCTCAGCTAAAAGACTTTTTTTTTTAAGTGGTGGTTTTTTTTTTAAAGGTGTAATCCACTATAGTGTGCTGTTGGAGGGAAGCAGATGCTGGGTTATTAAATTACCACTATGATGCATATCACCATGTAGCAGAGGAAGGCAGGAGAATGCTGCCAGTGATCAGCAGTGTAGGATAGCTGTCTTGGCGTGATTGTGCTTGAGGATTAGGAGAGAGCATCAAAGGAACTATGGGCGACAAAATGAGCTGGGTGTTTAAGCAGCACCCAAGGAAGCTTGGCTATATAGATTACAGGAATGAGAAATCAGACTTAGGTAAGGCACAGGTACTGCTGAAAGCAAAGCTGTTGTTGGATTTGAGTTTTGCAGAGAGTTATTCTTGTAATGAGAGGGCTTTGTTTCAGGGTATTGAACTATCGTGTCCTTTCTACTGCTGTTGAGATCCTTTATTCCAAGGTTATTCCACGTATAACCTCACTTTGATACAATATGTTCATTTAGAAGTGGTACTTTCAGTGAGGATCTAGGATGTGGATGGCTGCTTGCTTGGGGTTTTTGTCTCTTTCCCAGTATCTGTGCAAGTTGTTTTTAAGGAAAGTATGACATGGGTGCAGCTTCAGAAGTGCCTTGATGTAGTCAGCTTTAATCTATAAAAAAAGGAAGTCCAAGTTTCACCATGTAGTTAAATTCCTGGGTGTGTAGGGAACATAGTGCTATGTATTGCTCTAATTCTTGGAGGCTGATATAAGGCAATCAGAAGCCTGGAAGTATTTCTACAGCTGATTTCTTAAATGGGACTGCTGAGAGATGATAATGCAATGCTTGTTTGTGGTTAGTAGTCAGAAATGGCAGCACTTGATAGTACAGTCTTTGAAAGGTTCTCTAAAACTGTAGTCTCTACACAAAAACAACTGGTATATGTCAAATCAAAACACAGGATCAAGTCCTGATTGTTGCACTGTAGTACACAGATTCTCGCAGCTTACCTTTCTCTCCTGCTACGGGCAACTGCAGCTCCCCGCATCCTTTGTACAAAGGAGGCGATGTGGGCTGCTTAGGCAGCGTGCTTTTAGGAATGCTTTCCACAGGTTCAAACCCCTTTGGTAGCAAATGTGCTTAGGGGAATAGGGGAAAGAGAATTTGTTTGTCTATAGCAACAGAGTGAATCCTTTTTTACACAAAGAGTTGTTGAAAAGGAATGTAAAAATTGAGGAGGATGTTTCAGCAAGTCAGAAGCTGAAATGGAAAAGAAAATTGAAATGCTAGTTAGTGCTCCAATTTGGCATACAGGGGATATTCTAAAATATCTTGTTGTTTTTGTTATTGCTGTAGCTTTATTTTGGAAGTTAGGAAAAATAATAATTTAAAGCCTAGTCTCCTCTAAGGATGCCTGTTTAAAAGCTTACTTGTTCAGAGAGATGATTTATTTGACTGGGTTTGGGTGTCTTTAGAGCATCATTCAATGCTGAGCTTACTTGCCATTTAAACTTAGGTTGAATTACAGTATTTGGAGGGTGAATACCATTTTGTATCTAACATTTTTGGCTATTCATTCTAATGAAATAGCAGTGCAGACTTTGATTCCTGTGCATCTATTATCTATAAGAATCCCTCTCAGCTTTTGCTTCATTGTAAGATTCATTTATCAAAAAATAAAATAGTTCTTGATTCTGTTGCTTTTGATGATGATGTAAATGTACAGTGCTATCTGTATTGTCTAAAAAAGTTGCACATGAAGAAAAACAACAGTTATAAATCAAGATGGGAGATTTTTTACAAAGTCTTTACCGTGGGGATCATCTCTCCTGTGTTGGGTTCATACCATACGCTTTACAGGTAAAATACATCATTTATTGGTAACTATGATTATGTGTTGGATATAACTAGTTTATTTGAAGTTGGAGGTCATGATATGTTATGATTTTGATAATAGAGAAATTGAGAAGATCACTTGAAAATTGTGGGGTTTTGTACTTGCCAAAAAGTTCCTGCATTTCCTTTGAGTTTTCCACTGACAGCTATTAACACTGGAAATTTCCCCTGTATTTATAATCTGGACAACCTCGCAGGCTCTCTGATTTTCTAGGTAATGCTCTACATGGCTATACAGACACAAAAAGTATAATTTCCCTGATGGGGCTTGATAGTTGCAGCACTGATCTGCCATTGGGTTTATCTGAATCTAGGTGTGTAAATGCTAGTACAGTCCGGCTTCGTGTTTTCTTACACAAGTTAATTAAATAAGGATTTATGATTTATTCCCAGAAGTTCTTCGGATAAATGTAGTACGGGAATAATCTGTTGATAGCCTCTCTTGGTGGTGATGAAAATTTTATGTAATATATATCTGCAAACAGAACAAGTTCCAGCATGTTCATCTTTATGATGAACAAGACATGGATAAGGCTGGCACGTATATTGCTCAATTTGAAAACCTAGGAATTTCAGAAGAGGAGCCATGCAAAAGCAAAACTGCGGTGCTTATGGAAAACACAGTCAGGCTAATTACAGGGACTTCAGTGTGGTATCTACCAGGTTATCAATAATGACAACAAATGTACAGAACTGTTTGTGTGTACGTTAGTTCTTGCAACACTAAGAACAACGCAAAAAGATACTAGGTAATGTATGATACATGTATGAACAATATAAAGCCTTCATGTAAAACCTACATAGTGTTTTTATCTTAAACTAGTTTTCAAGTGTGCATAATAAATCTCCTAATAATGAATAAAAATTGAATCTAAAACTAGTGGCAGATCTCATGTTACTTCCTTGACTGAAAACTGGTAGTCCAACTGTATTGCCTGGCTAGGGAAGTCCCTCACCCACTGATCAGCAGATGCTGAGAAAGGATGCTGGGAGAAGGATAACTACATTTATGCCCCATTCCTTATACTCTGTATGTATTTGTCACAGGAAATCTTGCAAAATGGCTTCTTACCATTCTCTTACATAGAATTGTTTTCAGAAATCCTCTCACCTAAATGCTCTGGTTTTCCAAATACTTTACAAAAGAGCACAAGAACCTGCTGCTGCAGCTACGGAGTACCAAAATACCTTCCTGGTATATTGGTTGCTATAGTTTTTACCATCCTGTGATACACCTATTGTTTAGAGCATGCAGATACCCAGGAAAAGGATGTCTGTTTTAAGACCCAAATGATCAATACTTGGTTTCACTGTCAGAAATTTGGGCTGACTTAGTGTGCTTCCTTTTTTAGGTTTTTTGCTCCTATTCATCCTTTTTTTTTCCTGGGGGAAAACATATTCAGATGTTTGCGGTATATATTGTTCTTATAAGATCCTACAGAGGCTAAAATGGTCTCTTGTGTAAAGCTTAAAATCCTAATTTGCAGTTTGCCACGATATGCTAATGTGTTCAGTGCTTCTTTCAGACAGGTTTATATCTAAATACCTCACAGCAGTGCTGTAATCATATTGATGAGATCCAGAATCTCTTAGGGAACTTCCTCTTTCTCTCTTTCTCTCTGACATGAATTGTAGGGCACCATGCCTGACTGCAAAAGCTATATGTCAGAGGGCCTTGGATACAGCCATTTCCTTCCTCTGAAAGGCTCTACATTAAGGTAAAGATACTTCATGCAATTCCAGGTAGAAATCTATGACACTAGAAAAGTTTTAGGAAAATGGTGTCTTTAAAAATGCCACATACCCACAAATGGTTTTGGCCAGTGACTGTATTATGTCATTGGCTGATCTTTTTTTTTTTCCTTCCTCACTTGTGCAATCACTTAAAGTAGAACTGGAATTTATTCACCAGTCCTGAATTCTGACACATTCAGTCTAAGGGTGAGGAATTTATATTAATGAAAAAGAAATTTCCTAGCTTTTTAATCAGTATGGAGTAATGTTTAGCTTTGTGTAGATTTTTAAAAGTTATTTCCTTGTGTAAGACACCTTTTTTTTTTTCCTAATTCAAACCTGCAATTACTTTGCAATGGTATTTTTTTGCTTAATTTTTTTAAGCATCTGGTATTTAGCACTTGAAGGACTGCTTCGTTTTCCATTTTGCAGGCAAGTTCTTCAAATGCTTTTGCATGTGTTAAAGCTCTTGGCTGATTTGTTGTCTAGATTTTTAGAAATCTTTTCTAGTGAAAACATCACGTAAGTCTGTTTTGCTACCTTGAAGCTGTCTATATAGGCAGAGACATTTAGGATAAGACTGAAGTCCGTTCTATAACTCCTCCTTCCTTCCATCTATTATGTAAAAGGGATAAATAATGTAGTTAAGGTCTTGTGTCTGCCATATACATCAGGACATACATTACAGGTCACTGGAGTCGTGGCCATTCTGTGGTAGAGAATTGCATAAGAATAACCTAGTCTGCTGTTAATGTATGCTGGTCCTGTCTGACAGTGACGTTTGGACATCACACCTATTTTCCATGAAGACTTTTTGTCCTCGTGGAATACAAACTGTGATGATCTCTTTTCAACTTGCCAGTTTCCCACGGCGTGGAGGGGATAACTAAAGAACAGCTTAAATGGGGTAAAAGATACTTCTGCTACCATTTGCTGAACAGACAGTGTTTTGCAGGCTCATGTTATAACTCAGGAAAAGCAAAGGAAGAAGGGAGACACTGGTGAAGTGTGCAGAGGAGACAGAGACTGGGGAAGGAGAGGAGGGCTCCTTGCTGGCCATTCAAGCTCTACTCCCAGTGGAAAGAGATATTTAAAAGTTCATCATTTTTCTGTGATCTCTCCCCCTCCCCGCAAACAGTCCCAAGCAATAAAGATATTGAGAAGAGAATGCAAATGATTGTAATGTGCCATAGCACTAAGGCAGTGGTCTGTGTGGCTATCTGGAGTTTCATGTGAGGTGAAGAATGAGAAAAGATCTGTTTTGGGACAGTTATTAACAAATGCTGCAGGCTGCACAGTAACAGCAGTGTGTGTGTCTGCGTTTAGCTTGGCAAGAATTTTTTTCTGCTTTAGATAGAGGCTCTTTGAGTGCAATCCTAGAACCAGTTTTGCAGTGTTTACGTGAGTGATTCAACTTGGCTGGAGCAGAGCTTTCATCCACCTTTCCCACCTGCCTACTTGGTTTCTCTAGTATCATTTTTACCTCTGATCAATCCTTCCAAATCTGTCTGTCTTCTAGGGTGCATCTTTTACAGTGTATACACTGCCTCCTCACCTATGTCAACCTAAGCTCAAAAGATAGCTGATCTTTTTTAAGATCATCTTGGAAACCTTTTTCTGCAGTAAACTTAAGTATGTAAAAGAATACACTGGGAAGATGCTGCTGCATTATTGTATTGTATTCTTGGCTTGATAATGGAATCTCTTAAAGTAACTGAATGAAATGGGAGGAGGTTCTGCCATTTGACAGCAGTCAATCAGCATTTTGAGGGTAACATCTGTGTATGCACGGTGGGTGCTGTGATTTCCTTATTGCACAGCATAGGATATCTGAATTTGTTTGACACTTTAACCAGCTTTAGGGGCTCTAGAGCAGTGGTGTGTTAGAGCCTGGCTGGAACTACAGTGTGTCTGCTCCCCCAGGACCAGCCATACAAGGAAGCGGTCCCTTCTGCCTCTATGACAATGATGATAGCAGGCACAGTCTCTTGCATGCTGGTGAATTCCAAGTAGCTTCTTACCGAACAGCTTATTTTGGTGTACTGAGGCTTCACGCTCTGTCCTTTTAGAAACAGTTCCCTCCTTTCCCTAAACACAACAGGATGAACGTTTCAAGTTGGTATAACTTAAGCTAGATGGGGATTATCTTGCTATGAAGCAAGTTAATTGGTAACTTAAAAGATATTCCAGTGATCATATTTTGGCCCAAGTTCTTTACTTTGGTATCTTAACATTCACTGAAAGAGATCATATGCCTTTTCTAGAAGACACTTTCTGAGCCTACAGAGTGCTTCTGTCATACATTCAGCAGCTTTAAACATTTGCTTTTAAATTTTTCATATTTAATATATAGCTATGAATGTGAAAACATGGTATTTCAGAGTTTTGGGGGAAGTTTTAAACACAGGCTTCTACATGTTAGATTTCCCTTTGCAGAGACGATGATTTGTTTTTTAAATTAAAAACAATCCCCATGAACTCTAAACTTTACATAACATCTAAGAACATATTTGTCTTTTCCTGCGGTGTAAGTGAGAATGTATATGCCTATATAAATATATACTGGCACATGTTTTATGCCTTCAAAATGGCTTGTGGGCCATAACTGAACAGACTGCTCAGTTACTATGCTTGGATTGCTTATTTAATACTTCCAAATTTAAATATTTTGTATGTGTTGGTTTGTGGCAAAAAAAATGCAATCAAAAATTAAAACTGGCAATTTATTTTTCTGAAGGAGAATTACTCATTGGATGAAACACACATTTCTCCAACAAATGGTCGTTTTCTCCTATACTACAGACATTCCTTTTCAGTGCTTATAACTTAAGTAGGAGCATTAAGGACATTGAATTGGGAAATACCTTTATCTGTAATATCTTGATATAAGAAAATGTAATTCTGGTCTAGCAGAGAAATTTGATTTTTTTTTTAAAATGTGGAAGTGCAAATTAACCTGTATCATATAGGCATGAGGTGAGCTGTTTCCCTCAGAATTGGGTACATTACAGAGTCTCTTGCAGTTTCTCCAAGTTGGTACTGAGGTAATGTTTTATTAATGTAAATAAATAACAATCTCCTGAATTCCTGAACATCTCATAAGCCTTTCAGGCAATAGATGTTCTTGATCTGAAAATAACCTCTCTGATAAGCTTTCATACATATATTGAGGCAGACCAGCTTCTGTCATAGGTCATCTCATTTGCTAATTACTCAGAATTCAGATCAGGTATTTGCAGTGAAATTAGCATGCAGAAAGAGCATTTCTGAAGGTGTTTTCTGCTAGAAAAAAAAAAAGAAGGCAGAATTTAGAGTAACATTACATTTAGAAATGTAAAACCATTCTTATTCCCATGGACTTGGTTGCTATAGGGAATGTGGTAAAAGGATGAATAATAATAAATAAAGTGGAAGTAGTATGCTTGGAGATGGCCTGAAGTTATGTCCTCAGAGTTATGTGGAAGGTCTCTCCTTCCAAAGGCTAAAAAAGGGAAGCAACAGATTACATCTCTCCATTTGGTGGAAGCAGGAAGATCAAGGATGGTGCAAGGAGTGTATGCATGGACACAGAAGAAATTAACAATGGCTGGAAAAACAAGAGGAATGAAAGGGTTATCAGTCTGCTGAGGCTTATGGGGAATCTGTTCTTCAGATGACTTAAGCCATTTAGTTGAGAGCCTTGAGAGGAGAGAGAAGAAACATTCATGGGATTGATCTGTTTTCTGCCATCTGGATGATGGCTGTTATCTCTCATGCTACTCCTTTGTGCTGGTTTGTTTGGTGTCCCAGATTGATCAGCTCATAGCTAATTTCAAAATACATCCCCAGCATTCACAACATGTTTATTCTTATGTGATAATTTCTGGTGCAGAAGAAAAGGTTGTGAATTTTGTTTATTTCCAGCTGGAAGACGTTTCCATACATTTGTAGCCAACAATGCTAATGTTACCATCTTTCCATCTCTTTCCCCCAGTACCTCAGCAAGGCAAAGCCCTGTTAGGTAAATTTTAAGTGCAGACAAAGTGAGATGATGTGGTGGGAGAAGGAGCGCACTTTGAAAAAATCACTTCTTACTCCCTTGCAAGTGTTTTGTCTTTCTCTATCATGGTGCTGGTATGTAATTTGAATCTTGTTAGGACTGCTTGCGTCTTGAGTACTTATCTGGGCGTCATACTTATCTAGGTGTCATACACTACGTATCAGATGATAGCTCTTGTTCTTTGAATATATCTTTGTCCTGAAAGACTCCCATGTCTACCACTAGTAACTGTGCTTTGGAGGAGAAGGAAGGCATGGATAAACATTCCAGCTGGTTTGCTGGAGCTCTGCTACGTACAGTGACAAAGATCCATTGCTCTGGTGCTCTTCACGTGATGCTGCCTCCTCGTCTTGATAAGATGCCAGTAGTCCCATTTGTCTCAATAGCTCTTTTCCTGTAATGAGTTCTGATGCACCTAGTTACCAGCACCTTTGAGATGAAACTTGGGTGGACAAAGGACCAGCATTGGAGACTGAGCTGTGAAATTGTTTATGCTAAGACAGCAGAATGGTAAGAGCGCTTAGCACTTCTAGTTAAAATAGTGGACAAGAGCTTTTGGAAGTGCTAGAGAAGGAGAAATATTTCAGAAAAAGATAAGAAAACAAATTATTGTTTCCCTCCAAAATGCAGTGAAAATTTCCTAAACTCTGTGCATGGTTTTGTGTTTTAGACCTTGTTTCTTTGGGAATAGGGCTTCAGGTCACCTGTGCAGCTGCTCAGAATCCGAAGAAGGATGATGGCCGAGCAACAGGAGAGGAAACAAAGTAGCACTGAAACTGTTCATCACTGTTAATGATTCTTCTGGGTAGTAGCAATTATGAGTGGTTGAAAGAAGTACTTTATGTACCCTAAATAAATTGCTTCCAAAGCTCATAATTGCCACAGTTCTGGCTTTCAGTAGACCTGGTAATGAATTTTTGAGTAGTGTCCACATGTGCCTGTTACTGTGCTTGACTTCCTTCCCATTTTGAGTGATCTTATCAAGGGATGGATGTTATTATCTGAGTTGAATATATTTGTCCGATATTGGGAACAGTAGTGATGATGAGATTGAAATAACTCTGCAGCTGACTGCAAGTAATTCCTGCCCACTGCTCCCCCCGCCCCCCGCCACCTTTTCATGATTCTGCTATATTACTGATAGGTGTGTCATTTCAGATGGTACTGCCTGGAAAACCCAGCGTATTGATAGCAAGAATGAAAGGATACAGCAGCCTCTTAAAGGGTGCTTTTGTACATGGGAGAAAATAGATGTCCTTTTGTCTTGGAAATTTAGAGACCACTGAGGTATTTTGAATGCCAGAAAATGCCTTAGGTTCAGATGGGTATGATGCAGCTAAATGTCCCTTAAAAGCCTGTGGCATGTGCCTCTGATCAGAATTTAACACAGTTCTTGCCTTCTGCTGACAAAATAAAAATGAGAAGGAAGTGGTTTTGGTGGATTTTTTTTGTTTTTGTTTTGTTTTTTTAAGAGAAAAGTAGAGAAATCTGAAGAGACTACTTCACTTACATGAGCTCTTCCTATATGTATAATTTAACATGGCACCTTATATATAATTTAACGTGTGAAATAAACATAACATTTGAATTTCACAACTGGAACTCTTCTACTTACAGAAGTGGAATTTTTTTCCATCTGTTCTTAATTTAAAAATGCAGTTTCTTAAATGAAATGAACATGTATCATGACTTACAGACATTGACTCTGAAGAGGAAAGATTGCATGACACCTTGCGCCCTTCCTAGGACAGTGAGCTGAACCACCGCACAAGGTATATGTTGAATTGATGTCACTGTCATGACGGATAAATCACTTTCATCCTGCAACAGAGCCTTATTTATAAATAGCTCTTTAATAGAATGCCCTAAGTTTGCAATGATGCTTTTCAAACCCCTGAGAATACTGGCTCTTGCCTCAAAGAGCTTATAGTCCAAATTAAATAAATAACTAGGAAGAAAGGATCAAAGAAGAGAGAAGTGCAAAGGAGAGAAGCGGTGGGTAGGGGGGAAGGGAGGTGGGCATAAATCTCAGGAGGGCAGGTCCTGTTTTTATATTCTTGTGTCAGCTTCTTATTTTTAGAAATAATATTGTTCACTGTCATTGTAATTGAAATCAGATAATGTTTTGGAGCAGAGCTCACTGAACAGACTCACCAGTCTTGAGTCTTCTAGAGGAAGAGAAGAGTGTTCTTTTGTGTGCGAGGAGAAGAAAGGCTGTCTTGGACATCAGGAGTAGCATGAATATGCTGCTTGCAAGGGGATTTTACAATAGGTGAACAACTGGTGTCAATAAGCTTTGCTTCATTGATTTTGATTCATTCCAGCTGAGGATATAACCCAGTGGGAGCAGTTAGGAGGAAGTAATAGACCTAGGCAGGGGGAAAGGACATTTTTTTACCTATGTTAAGCCTTTCGCCTTGCAATCTGAATTGCACCTTTGCTCCTGAGTTCTTTGGCATATCATGCACAACAGAATTGACTTACTGTGCCAGCCCTCTTGAAGAAACAGAGTAAGGGTTATTCACATTGCCTCTTCCCTGCCTTCTGACATGCAGGTGTTTGACAGAGACTGCAAAAATGGGATGCTACGTTTATTTAAGGTTGCTTAGCATAGAGGAAAAAAGAGCCCAAAACAACAAAATTGATTTAGTTTGGTGCACTTGCAATTAAACAGGCATGCTGTGCTGTGCTTTTTGTGTTTGGGGTTTTTTTATTCTGCAAAAAGTTTGCTTTTTATGTTGTTTGTTCATCAGAGTCTTTGGAATAAAAAAATAAATAAATCTGAGAGTCACTAGGCATTAATCTGTGACTTGCTGTGATATTTATTAGCCATAATCTATAAGCATTTACTTGCTGTCTTTTATTTTGACTACAAGGCAGTCTTGGCTTTGGTATTTCACTAATAGAGCTGATACCATTTTTACTTGTCATCATCCTGAATCTGCTCTTTGTGGAATACCAGCAGTGGTGCAGGAAAATTAATACTGGTACCTCAAGGAAGAAAGAACATTTAGAAATTGAAAGTTGAGCTGAATTGATGGATCAGCAGAAGGGGTTTAGGTGACCAAATACTAACAAATGTAATAGGTTTGGATAGGACAAGTCCTGATCTCCCTGTTATCACTCAATTTCCAAACAGACTTAATGGAAAAGCAATAAAATAGTGGCGTTGTATCCAGCTAAAAGTAGTAGTTATATTTCAGTTTATAATTTTGACCCTTCTTCTCTTCCTCTGCATGTGTGGAAGAAAATATACATATATACACATACATAACAAAATTAAGTAAAACTTTGAAGCCCTTATAGAATCATAGAGTGGTTTGGGTTGGAAGGCACCTTCAAAGATCCTCTAGTCCAATCCCCCTGCCGTGGGCAGGGACATCTCTCACTAGACCAGGTTGCTCACAGCCGCATCCAGCCTGGCCTTGAACACTTCCAGGGATGGCACATCTACAGCTTCTCTGGGCAACCTGTTCCAGTGTCTCACCACCCTCATTGTAAAAACAAACAAACCCTTCCTTATATATGTATGAGGAAGCGCATTGCTTCCATATATGTATATTAGAAACATTTCTCAGACATGACAAAGTACCTGCAAAAGTTGTAACTTAAAATTCTATTTGTAAAAGCAGAGTTTTACAGGGCCAGGTCTGACATGCAAAACTATGTCTGTGTTTCTGGTTTTGTAGTCTTATCCACTGTCTTGTATTTGAATTTAAGCATTTAGCCTTCCTGGAAAGAGCGGGTAAACTAAAATTTTACATGTTAGATTTGACAGCATGTTCTGTGTTTCAAATATACACACACAAACATGGAGAGTTAATTCCAGGTTTGAATTTGCTATCTTCTCCCAAATTAGATATCACCTGAGAATCTTGAATCATGGTATGACAGAGAAAGTGGAAACCAACTTCACAGAAGATGTAGGTGATTTATCATTTACCATGATTTTGTCTCTTATATTTAACATCCTGTCCACAATGCGCTCTAGGAGGTGGTAGCGTAGCTCTGGGTGAGATAGCTTTGGAAGAAGTAGAGGAACCAAATTCTGGTGCAGCGTGGTAAACTAGAGTGGGATTTCTTTTTTTATTTCATCATTTCCATAGATATTCTTCTCTTAAATGTAAATAAATCTGCAGGTTAGAAAGTAACTGGATGCACAGAAAATTCCAAGTGGTACTTCTGGCCAGTTCATGTGCCCACTTCAGGTAAACAAATGCAATACGATTTTTACAGTAATTAACTTTGGCAGTAAAAATCTAAAGGGTTTGTAATCGTACTTATTTTTATTACACTCCTGTTCTGAATAAATTGGTCACGCTCTGAAGCTGCACAGCTCAATTAAGAGGTTCCCCCACACGCACACTGCGTTTGTTTCCTAGGTGTCTAGTAGCAAGGTGCTTACAACCTGTTGGAAAGATTTAATTTGTGTCTCTGCCAGTGACTGTGTGTATCTCTTTAGGTTGGGGGAGAATGAGAACAATGTTATTGTGAACTGAAATCTTTCAAATCAACCTGAGCATTGGTAGCGGATAACAGGGACTGATGGAAATTGGGGGAAGTCTGTTCCTCTACAGGTGACCATCTGAAAAGTATCATGAGACAAGTTGTTGCTGCTGAGAGTGGATGTGAGTTTAGGGTCTGGAAGTATGGTGGTGCTGACTTGTTCCATATCCATTGGAAATGGAAAGCAAATGAAAACCCACAGATAGAGGACTGGAGCTTTTTAGTTTGTGCAATTATTTTTAGAGCAGTAATGTCATTGCCATTCAGCTGCTCTCATAAAATGGTCAGAATTTATTAACGACCTACAGTCTGGTTATGGAAACTTTACAGACACTGGAGTTATGGAAAACTTTGCCTTTCAGTCTATATGCCATCAGTGATGGTTGTAAAATATTTCCAGTGCATGGAAAAGTTTGCCAGTCCAAGAGGAGTTATCATATGTCAAATACAGCATCACGGTACGACTCCGAAGATGTCAAACCAATACAAACTTAAGTATAACCAGTGAGTGTTTTTCCTTAAAAACAGTGCTAAACTCATAGCTTAAAAGTATGTCTGGTGGAAGTGTGGGATTTGTATGCCATGGCCTGAAGTGTAAAAAGTGTCTGTGCCCATTTTCTTCAGTGCAAGGAATTTCAATATAGAAGCGACGATCAAAATGCTTGATACTGCACCCACTTGTTATTAGGAAAGATGACTAAGATGGTTTTAATTCTCGTCTTATAAGCAGACAGTTCTATAAGATCGGTATTGTATCCAGGTTGTGGATATGGTGCATACAGGTAAAATACTGTGCGTTATTAAAAAGTAGTGAATTCAGAAATATTGAAGTATTGCTCTTGCCACTGTACAGTGTTCAAGTTCTTGACTGTGCCACAATAAAACCATTCCACTTCTCATTTCCTCTCCATAATGTGCTGGTTTTATTTCATTGCACAGCCATACCTATGTTCGTGTTTTTAACTTGAAGTTAGTGAAACATCTTGCTGATGCTTTTCCATTAACCTTGCTTGGATGAAGATAACAGTGGTGTAGCATAATATTTTTTTTTATTGATTCCCTCCTTTGCTTCCCTGAGTTGCTAAGCCAACACAGAGCGGAGTGAATAGCTATTTTTAAAATACCTGTTATGATTAAAAACTGTAGATAAAAGACGCTGACAATTTTTCTCTTATTCTGTTCCCTTGGTTGTTGGCTGTTATTGGAGCAATTTAATCTCCAGCTGGGAGGGTGGACAAGTAGCACCCTCTTGGATCTCTTTGCAGTGTTGGCCATGAAAATAGCTTTGTGGATGGCTTTATGCAGTGCCTCACGTTAGCCAGTTTTCCAAAAGCAAATTGACCTTTGCTGTATAACGTTTTCTGTCAAGTAGGAGATCAGACTGGCAGCCGCTTGTGCTGGAATTTCCTCTAAGTGCAGTATTAGATTTTCTGTTGTAATGGTGATACCAGCTATTATGCTAGTTGATGTTTCCTCCGTTACCTCTCCTGCTTTTTTTGATTCAGCCAGAGCTGCCTCTAAATGCGTCTGTAGGAATCCCTACTGCAACTTGGAATGCCAGGGCAAGAAAGGGGAGCCCTGAGCATCTCAGCCTAAAAATGCCCTCCCTGTGGAGCTTGCTCTGTGCAGGTGTAGCTAGCAGTAATATCTCTTCTGCCTCTTCTAGTGGCAAGTCTGTGTGCTGGGGCTTTTGCTGCGGGCTGGAATAGCAGAGACAGGTGGGATGTGGGCCCCAATCCCAGCCCTACAATCAGCAGTTTCTCTAGTGCCTTGAAACCGAACAGGAGTGGCTAAAATGTGTGCTGACTTACAAGATTCAAAGTGATGCATTTTTCTGCTGGGCCTTCTTCAAGCTGTGGAGGGAAAAATAGAACAAGCTTAGGTTTTCCATAATTTTTCCCCGGTAGCCCAAAGGAGACTACGCGGCAGAGATGTCTTCTCTAATCTTCTCTTCCTACCCTGCATTATTTTCTTTCCCTCCTCCTTTCCTTCTGTCTCACAGCTCCCCTCCCCACATGTATACATGCAGACTTTTGACAGCACACCAGTTTTATTCTCGAGCACTCTTTTTAGCCCACATGGGTGTCTAGTCAGTGCCTTAGCCCTGGCTAATACACTAGAGTTTGAATAAATGTGTAACAGCAGGTAGCAAGTGACTGTTGACAGGGTGACATATTGACTTAATATCTTGTGTAATGTGATATGAAGGATGTGCCTTTTGGTGTGTATTTTCATTTTAATTTTTTTTGTGTGTTTCTTAGGCGGGCACTTGTAGGCAGTTTTGAGTAATTGTCTGAAATCATTAACATGTTTATTAAATAAGGAAGCAGAGTGCATTATCTAACAAATCAATTATGTAAATGCACAAAAAGCATAAGAGATTAGTCTTTAACTGTTGCTGAACTGCATCTACTCTCCTAAATTATAGATGAAAGTGGGTTTTTTTGTCACTGTGTATATGTGGTGTTAGGGTCCACTTTGCGCTCTCAGAGCTTAAAGTAACAGCAATTAATTGGTGCTATTGTGCAAGAAGAGGGCATTTCTGATGTACACTAATGAACGTCAGTGTGCATACATCCTTTCTATACAGGGAAACAGATGGTCTGTAGTGAAGAACAGAAGTAATCTCAATTGGAGGGTCTGGATGACAAGATAAACTGACAGTGAAGCCCTAGCAATTTATTCTCTCATCTAGACACTGGGGAAAAAATCTCAAGGAAAATCTGTTAATCTCTAGCATTTTTAGCAGTATGGTTTTTTCTGGTGACTTATGGTCAAATGAGACTATGCCTCTACAGTTTTACCAATCCTCAATTTCAAGAGGAGTGGAGAATAGAGCTCATCACTCATTGCGTGTGTGGAAAATACACCCCTTTCAATTACAGCTGTATAAATAGTGCGTGTAGGGGACCATGTGGTAATAACAGCACAAACTTCACTGCTGCTTTTACACCCGCTGCATTTTCAGTCATGCTCTACTGGAAAGAGAATACTGTTCTGTGATTCAGGCAACTGTGACTTACCCACTGCTCTGAAGCATATTGCACAGAAAGGAGGAAGACCTGCATCTTACGTAAATGGTAGGTACATGTGCAAGAATTAGAGAAAAGGCTATAGATATATTTTTGAAGTAAGTGAAGTTCATGGAAGCACTGTGATTCTTCTGTATTAACTACATGTGTGGTCTCAAGGTTCCAGTAGGAGCTGGGGCCTTCCCAGAGGTTGTCACTGTGCAGCAGAGGAGGAGAACATCTATCCCACTAACTGTTTTTTTTTCCCCACACTATTATTTTGCTACCACATCAGCTTCTGTATATCTTCCACAGCGGTGTGCAGAGTTTGGACCACTTCCAAATGCCCAGCACAGGGGATGGAGAATTTCCCTATAATGTTGATTTTGCAGATGATCATAAATGCTCAAACTGTCTATGGCACAGTTGTCCTGAGGATGCTCTGTAGTTTCTTCCCTACTGGAATGCTGGCACAAATAATTCAGCTCTTTATTTCCATTGTTTTTATTTCTTACCCATGCTTGAGTTTGGTTTGTTGAAGTGAATAACTTCTGTTGGCTTGACAGATCACATTCTATTACCACAACCCAAGGTTGCCTCCAAGGAATGGAGGCAAGGAACTTTTTGTCCCTCTCTTCTGGTACTCACTCTTGTCCCCTAGTCCTGACAGGTAGCTTGATGAAGAAAGGCTTTGTAGCCTTACCTCTCTTTTGACAGACTGTGCATACAGTGAGACAATCATTACACCATGTATTGCAGGAGTTAACTTGTCATAAAATCAGTAGCTATGCTACAGAGATTAATATAAAGAATGCACATTGTTTTCCTGTATTCTGACCATGTTAGCTGGAGACAGTTATCAGAATGCAATTCAGTTTGCCAGCGCAGTCATATATATCTGAATTGGCTATTTGCTGTCATTTGAAGACTTTCTGGAGTGTGTATCACTGTGATGTTAGAAATGTGGAGATGCAGCAATTTAGCTGGAGACAATAAATTATATTGTTGTACCTGAAAGTAGGATTGGTTTAGTTTCTGATGGAACTTTTGTTCGTGCAAACCTTGTTTAAAGACAATGCCTTCCCAGGAGTTCTCAGCGTTAAAGTAACAGGATGTTAAGTGTGTCATGTTTATTAATTGTCAAAATTAAATCAATCATAGCAGAGCTAAGAGATATGTCTGGTTGAGCTGAAAGATGAAGATGGAAGAGCTAGCAAATATCACCAAGGAGCTAAGAGATGCTAGGTGAGATAACAAATGTGTCTGGATGAGCTGAAAGGGGTTTGGAAAAATGCAGTCCCAGTCATTGCTTCAGGGAAGAAATAGTAAACCTTGTAGACATAGAAAAAATGTCTCAAGTGAGCAGGAATGGAGGGGTTTGTTTTGTGCTATTGTCTCCGACTCTCACTTGCGGTTTCTGCCTCTTCCTGTTTCTGGGAAGTCACCATAGGGAAATGAATGCTGTGATAGCTGAGATTTGGAATTTTATTCATGTTTAGATTAAAAATCAAACTGTAAAATATTATCATGCTTGTGCTGATTCTTTCTGACCTTAGCACTGTCTACGCCTTGGCACTTGCAGAGACTTGAGAATCTTTAGCCTGTGGTGTTAAAGATCTTCATCCCACAGTGACTCATTTGGGAACAGATTCCTGTACCTGGGCAGAGAGTAGGAATAAACTCAAGGTTGAAAGGTGGGTGATCCAAGTCCAGCTCTATGCTTTCCCAGAGACTTTGGGCAAACAGATACATTGCTTTGATCTGTGTGATTGTTTTAGTTCTTCTCTGTGAAGCAGGAAGAGCACTCTATGGTAATGTAAGAAGGAAGCCATTGGGGTTTGCAAAGTACTGAAGTGGCTCTGATGATATGGCCACAGAATGATTAGGTACAGGATCGAACTTATATTGTTCAACTATATATTAATAAGAAAACAACATCAATATATGAAATATGGCCTTTTGAATATATTCAAATATGAACTATATTCCTTATTAAATACATCCCCCTACTTAAGGGATGTGTTTATCTGGAATGTGCAGGTAGCTGTTGCGCTGAGGGTTTTTAAGTGGGGATTGCACAATACCCTTTTCTGTTATTTCCAGTATCTTAAAAGCACATTGGGCTATAATAAAAAGAATAACGGGAACACATCATCTTGCATTTAGTAAAGTACCCCATCCTTTTCCAAATACTTGTTTTTCAAAACCTAGAATGAGAGCTAAATTCCTGAGTGGTGTCTCTTTTAAAAGGGGAGCTCACAGAGCTTTTTAAAATTATGAAGAATGTACTTTATACGATAATGCTGCATAGGTATGGCACTTCTATAAAAGTTGGTTCAGAAAGTCTGCGCAACACCCCCTCGTTGATGCTATAAATACATCTTTGTGATAAAGCTCAAAATGTGATGAAAATATTTTGATACTGTGTTGTTAACTTTTGATACATCTCTTGGCTTTAAAGATAAAAGGATTCACTCCCAGAATTTACACTCCTCTGATGTGATTAAAACCAGATAGGTGTACTGTAAATAGAATATGCTCTGTATGATGGTAGGTATGGCTGAATGTTTTTGAGCAGGAGGTCTCTTACTGTGGAAAAACAGCTTTTCTTGATGAGTTGCTTGTCACTGTTTTCAGCAGCACCTCCTTTCATCTATTATTCATTTTGGAGGACTTAATAGTATGGTTTGGGCATGGGCTGGTACCAGACACCAGTAGAGTATAACCCCTGCAAAAATAAGAGACCCACAGAACTATCAGGGATAGAGTGGAAAACAGTACAAATGCATCTGTGCTTTTTAAAAATAATTCCCCTATCCAAAAAAGAGCCGCAGTGTTATATGTTGTAAACTCTCTCCTGTAGCCCCCTATTTAAATGCCTGATTGAGCAGACAAAAAGATGAGCTTCTGTGCATCTTATGCCCATGTAAGGTATGATGTGAACCAAAACCCCTGTCCTCTAGTGAAGGGAGTAGATCTGCCCCTGTTGTCTGATAATTATTGGAACATGGGACGGTATCTAGGAAGACTGCATCTAATATTTTTCTCTAGCCCATTAACACAAACTAGGGTGTTTTTTGAAGGTCTGTAGTTTCTTCCTCATGATTTTACTGTGAGGTCTGTAGGGCTGCAGTTTGGTGTGCATGTAATGACTGTGAAGTCCTATGTGACCGTAGATTTGTTGCAGTCATTATGTGCATATAGATGGATGTATTTATAGAAGAATCACTGTGAATGTGAGAAATAAGCCTTTGAAGTGTCAAGCCAAATATTCTGGAGGGAAAAAAGAAGATTTCTTGTCTACATCAGAAGCTTTCATTTCATATAGACTTGTCTCATTTTACCCAAAATATCTCCCCACAGGTTAGGAGAGCTGAAAACAATAATAATAATGGGGAATGTAGGGGGAGGGTGTGTGTGTGTGAGAGAGAGAGGGGGAGAGAGAGAGAGAAGGAAATAACAAACATCTCTGAAATTTGTTCCTCCTTACTCATGACTTGTTTCTTTCCAGTAGGTTTTTCTCTTTATTTGCTGTTCTGTCATAGAGCTGCAAGGGAGACAGAGCTGTGTTGCTTTCCCTTTGGTCAGACCACTGCAGGTGTCTGTCCTACTGGCAAGGAACAAGTGATGGAGGACAGCTCCAAGTGTTCTCTGAGCGGGCTGGACCCCCTCAAAGCTCTGTGATGTGATGCTGAATCAGGGTGATGGGAGGTATAAGATGGATGTATGCCTCTCAGCTTCCAGCATGGCTGCCACCACAAAACTAGCCCAACCCTGACTTGAAGCTTTTTCTTTGTTCGTTGGTTTTCTTTGGGAAAGAAGAGGCATACAGGTACTCCAGAGTCACAAAAGAAGGGGTCCACTAGTCTTTAATTAAGCTGCTACTTGTGATAATAAGAGTAAGCTGAGTGACTTTTTGATATGGATTAAAGCCAAGGAATGTTACCGAAAGGAGGATTTTTGCAAAGCAAAATAAAATACAGATATTTTTCAAAATTAACTCTTCAGCTGATGGCAGTGGTTTTGTGCATTACTTCCATTCGAAAAATAGGAAGGCAATCATTTTTATTGAGATCTGTTTCAGGCTGCAGTTCCAGGCTGGTAGGCGTCTTTGCACATGTTGCCATTGGGACATCTCAAAATCTTCAGTTGGTGCTGTCAGTGAGAAATCCTTGCTCTCTGTTAACGGGTTTGAGAAGTGACTCTCTGCTGCTTTTGCTGTATCTTTCTGGTTTGAACACAATGTATCCTCGTCCCAATTGAAATTTTAAGTTTTTCTCTAAAGGAAATGAGTCTTGAGAGGACCATGTACAGTGCCGGTATAACCTTCAAAAACATACATTGCAAATATGTTGTGGTGTTAAGGGTCAGAATTCTTACTTTCTTGCTTGTAGGTAATTACTTATATAGTGCTCATTATTTCTGATATTATAGGTGATCTTTCTATTCCTTGTTGTTTTTAATAATATAATGTGTAGTACTGAAGCTGAAGAAAACCAAGAAGGCAAGAAGGCGGGCTTAGAAGTGGGGCGCAAGATATTCTGTTTTTAAAGTACCATATACTTTGTAGTATTAAGTCTTTTCATGCTATGATGAAAGGTTGTGTGCTAACAGCATGTGCTGTTAAGAGGTCGTTTCAGTCCTGAGCTACTAAATCCTTCCAAACAGTGTGATTTTTAAACAAGATTTGTGAAATCTAGCCAAGCTATTTGTGCTCTGTATTTGAAATCCATTATTTGGTATTGTATATTGGTGTGATCTGTCTGATTGTTTTAGTTTTGTTCTTGGAAAGTGTTGGTAAAATATCAGTGGCATTAGTATTTTTCTTTAGTGTCCTGGAGACTTAACAACCCCCAAGCTTACAGTTAAAGTAGCAATATGTTGCTAGCTGCCAGCTTTAGTATGCATTTTGAGTAATTTTAGAGGGACCCAAATTAAGCGAGCAAGAGTGTGGAATTAAGACAGTGTTAAAATGTAGCTTCAAACAGCTGTAAGTAATCGATAATTGCAAATGCTTCATCTTTCCATGGAAATATCTTGGTTGGACTGGGCGTGCACCTTGGCATTTGAATTGACTTGCGCTGCTGTAGGTAAATGTTAACATGCAGCAAACACTGTAGGCAGATGAGCTGGCTGCCAAAAGAAGGGCATTTTTCAACTGTATTGCTGTAGTGTTGAATGAGAAGTTGAGAATATGGTTTCTTTGAGAGATTTAAAACATTAAAGAAGTCAGCCATAAATGAAAGTGCACCCATTGGTTAACAGCATTTGGCTATGTACCAAGACCATTTCTGGAAGTAAAACTTGTAACATAAATTACTGAATACTGAATTACTGCAATGTGTTAAGGATTCTTTTTAATTACAGGATGTTAAGGCTACAAAAATAAAATTCTTCAAAGTTAATCATGGAGTAAAATAACTCCATATTTAGCTGAGCTTCAAGTTCATTAAAACTGTTCAAACGGCTGATGGAGCCCTAATAAGTTTTGTTCAAAGATATGACATCTTTGAAAATTTTCTGCAAATCTAACTCTATTATCTTTGATACTCTCTAATTGGATATAGTGGTCTCTATTCATGTTGTCTAGTGCATTGCATTTGTGATAAGGTGTTGTGAATGTATCCTGTTGTCCTGAAATTAGCAAATCCAGGGATTGTAAGGGCTATTTTCACAGTATTTAAGCCCTTTAGGCAATGTTTTATCATAAGGCAGGTACAAAATATGTATTTTGCCTTATATAAATGTAAAACCGCTTTGGGGAGTGGAAGATGGAGAAAAAAATGGAATAAGCAATATTCTGACAGTATCAAATCATTAATGAGGGCACTGGTTCCTAAATTATTTACAGTGTGTTCCATGTGCTCATCTGTTTTCGAATTGTGAATATTGAATGTGTTGTTTGTTATATACAAATATGTTTCTCTCTTTTTCTTTTAGATTTCCTTTTTGTGAAATAATTTAATTACTGATGCTGTTTACTCTCTGGAGCTGTAAAGATTTTTTTTTTTTCTTCTGCAAAGTAAAATCACTAATTTACTACAGAATATCATCTTATGAGAGGCTGTCAATACTGTGTAGATGATGGAGAAGCATAGGGACATAGTATTTATTGTCACAAACTGAGGAGGACCAGATATGGGCACGATGGGGAGCGGATGCCATATTGTGTCATCTCCAGGAGGAAGCTAGCTAGTTTTTCTTCTTTGTCTTCTATATTCTTGTCTCCATCACTGTCCGGGCAGGGGAGCTGGGCGGTGTTCCAGTGCCCTCTCGCCTCTTTGGGAGCTGTTACTTTCAGGACCATCAGCTGTTCATCCTCTTTTTGGTGTCCCTTAAACAGCAGATACAGAAGTAGCATTTTGCCCTCTGCTGGGAAACTGGGTTTGACAAATAAGTGGTGTGAATTGTGGTGACAAACATTCTGTTTAAAGAAACTGCGCAAGTCTGAAGAAATACTTATCAGGCTTGTAGAATATTTTTTTCTGTGCTTCATTTTCTCAGATGTTGCAGCAACAGCATACGTTTCTATTTTCTTTAAGTGTGTGATGTTTTTTCTCCTTTATGATATCTATTCCTTTTGTGTCAGTGTTGTCATTAGAACTCCTCTGTGGCTGTTAGGCTCAGGTGAAGGCCCTTGCCCCAGTCCCTTCTAATAATATGAGAGCACTGAGCTACTGCGTCCTATCCTGCCACTGTATTTATGGATCTGTGTTGCAGTGTGAAAAATCAAACACACAGAAAGTGGAAATGGCCTGGTTTCTAGTTCTGGTTTGGAAGTAGGCAAAGTACTTCTTGCATTTCTAGTGTAATATTTCAGCTAAAGTTGTTGGAAGGATAATGAAAGCAGTAATTTTTCCTTTGATGTTCTGAAATTTAGTTAAGAACAATTTTTTTTCCACTGGTATCTTGAGATGTCCCTCAAATGAGTCCCTACTTCCTGAATAAGTGTAATTGTGGGTATGACCATTCCTCCTTCATATTTATCTTGTTACCAATGACATAGACTCTTTCACTACGAAGTTATACAGCTTTTTCATGAATGTGATGCTTTTCATGATGTTTTGTTGGCCAAATACCTTCCTGCACAACACCAGCAATCACAAAGCCTGGTTTTCTGAAATGATATGTATATCATCTTAAAAAATATCGTTATAGTAGATAAACCTCATGCCTTTTCAGTAAAAAACATTGTTATGCTCAACTTTCAGCTATACAAATGAGAAAATATAAAATGAGAAGTATTAGTAAGATTAGGAAATACTGTATAGCGTATTCCCTTGTATCCAAGATTCTCCATTTTACCATCAGTATTGCTGTTCTATTGAACTTACTCTGAAACCGAGAGGCTGATTAACACAAAGCATCAACACAAAGCCCTTGTGCTTTGTTCATGGAAAAGTAATATATTACTGTATTTTGGAGGGTGAAATTTATTCCTGTCCCTGAAGTGCAAAGCAGCTTCGCCAGACTTTTCGGACTCTTTTAGCCTTCTTTGATGTAGGGATATTTTTAATTGTGGTTTTGAGAGCTCTTCTGTGTTGAGGTGAATGTTATCCTTGGGAGTATTTAGCTGGAATATGAAAGATACTGTGCTCTGTGGCTGGCATCTGTCAAGGATTGTAGGATTTTTAGAGTGAAAACTGTGGTTCATACAGAAAAAATTGGCATAAAAGTCCCATGGAGGACTATGTTATTGAAAATGTTTGGACATCTATCTTCTGTACAAATACCTAGCATGTGTTAGAAGCTTTATCGGTGTTACTTAGTAGGCATTAGGTACTGTGGAGGTCCTTCTTCTTACTGCGTTCACCTTTGATACTCCATGAAACATAGATTTCAGTCACTGTAACTGAGCTGAATTAGCTTTTGTTTCTTACAAGTTGTCATTTTATCTGCAGCTTTGTCCCAAAGAGGTAAGTGATTATTTTATTTTACTGTATCTTTCTGAAGGAGCTTCTTTGCATTAAGAGAAGTAGCTCAGGAGCAGGAGGCAAAATAAAGAATAGATACATGTTGTTTCCTTGATGGCTTGTGAAAATGCTAAATGTGTGTTTTGATTTTCTGCCCAGCTGAGAAGTTGTTTAGTTTTAAAAACCTGAATTCTCCTCTATTATTCATTTTTATAATTATAATTAATTTTGATTTATGAAGCTTGGTGATTTAAAAAACCCCACTTATGAAGGCTGATTTAAAATTGGTATGAAACCACTTTTCTTTGAGAGCTATTATCATGTTCTGTGTTACACGCAGGTTGTGTACTTGTGGGATCAAGTTACATCATCTTTCCCACCCATGTACTCAGTCTATTTTTTTTTTTGTTTTTGTTCATGTGTGGACACATTTTCATGTGTATTATTAAAAGAAACCTTGTTTTAAATTACTTGTTGTCTAAGGCTCACAGTGAAGGGGGTTGGTTTTTTTTAATAACTCTTCTGCATTGTGCTTTTCCAGTCGCTTTTATACCATGTCCCACTTGAATAGAAAGGGCTTGTTTGATAGAGTGTGGAAAGATGTATTGTGCTGGGATGTTTGCAAACGGATGGATATGTATGCAGGTGCACAACCCTTCCAAAAGATTTGGTGAACATTTCTCTGGAGATTTTCTCAACTTGGGGGAGAGGGGAAGTGAATTGATGGGGTACAGAGGCACTTCCCTAAGCTTTAAAGAGTTCTACTGATCTATGAGAAGTGTTGTTCCGTGGTTATGGCATGTATGTTGAAACTGTTGGACGCTGTTCCCAGCTCTGTTGTAGACTTCCGATGCAGTCACGCACAAGTTGTTTGGTGTCTCAGTGCCTCAGTTGTCGGTATTGTTGGGTTCCTGAAGGTCCTTTGATAGCACTGCAGAAGTATGCGTAGGTGGCTGTGGTGTGAATGAAGGCAATGAGCTTCTTGCAATAATGGCAAGTTTGTCAGGATTATTATACTAATACGTGTAAATGCAACACTCTTAAGAATATTGTTCCTTCACATTATTAAGCTCAAAACTAAAGGGGAATAAATATAACTGTATGGGAATCATTATGTTTTAGGGTTTTTTTATAATTTAAGTGGTTTTGCCATAACTCAGCTGCAAGCATTTTTGTGTTACTATGTTTTTTGAATCTTGAAGATAACACTGATAATTTTCTTGGTTGTTATGGGGTACTGCAATGCATAACGTGGAGAGTCTTTATTTGTATCATTTTTCTTCACATCAGACAAATCTCATCCCTTGTAATCCTTAGCCTTTCTCTCTCATCAGTGGTGTGCACTCAGTTTCACTTGTTTGATAATTCGAGTGATGAAGATTTTAATAATCTTTTTGTCGTATTCTGAAGTCAATTGTTGCGTAATAGTGATACTAAATCTACTCAGTCATGAGATTGAGAGCTGGTTCTTTCTGCACAGAGCTATATTGCAGGCATTGCTGAACACAGATTTGAGACTGGAGAATTGCAGTAGCTGTGAAAGTAGCTCATAGATTAAAATTTATTGCTGTTCAAAGACTATCTTCCCCACCCTCCCCCACCCCTGAACAGGTGCTTTATTGTGTATATTTACTGAATCTCAGTAGTGACCTGATTTCTCACTTTTATCAGTGGATGGTGTCAACACAGCAGTGCCATACACAAATGTCTCCTCCTTGCTATGTAACTTATTCAAGAATACAGAAAATAGATAGAAACAATTAAGCGAGGTAAATATCATCTGCACATATGTAGGGCGCAGGAATCAATTGTCATAAGTGGAAGAGAGCTATTTGAATATTGAGGGACAGAGGCAGAAAGAGAGAGGGTAGCAAGCCTCCCCAGCTACCTTTCGCAAGTTATTCAACAACTGTTGTATTGATAAATAGCTCATGCTGAAACTGTCCTAGCAACAGCTATGTTCAACATGGCTGTCTGGTGCAGCTTGTGGATAGCAGTGCAGGAAGAGTGATTATCAGAATGTCCTTTTACATAAACAAGCTGGAAAAAGGACTATTAAGATACTAGTTTAAAAAATTACTTGACTGTATCAAGGGAGGGATTGTAAGTAAGGTGCAAATTAGCGTGCGAGCAGGAGATGACTTGACAAAAGTGTAAGTAATATAGAAGAAAAGTGATTGGTGAAAATAGAAATGGAGAGGAGATGAAAGATGGGAATAGAGAACAAGGGAAGGTTAGGAAAAGTATGAAGTGGAGCCAAGATAAACTCTGGCTTTTAGAGCTAAAGATGACAGAAATTACAGTAGCTATTCATCTCTCTAGCTTGGCTGAATGCAGAGGAGTGTAAAAGTTAAGGTCCCGTTAAAGGGCAGGTCAGCAGTGTGACTTCATCATTCTGTGCTCCTACTGCAATACAAGGGCTTGAAAAAGGGAACGAGATGAACTGAAGGTACATTGGAACATAAAATCCTCCTTTTTCTTCTTTTTAGAAAGACATTATGATGATTCAGCATGAAATAACGGCAGTAATGTGCGCTGCTTTGAACTGGATTTGTTTTACTTACGTGTTTAAAACAATTAGTGCATTACAGGTGGATATCCCCAAAATTTAGGCTGCCTCCATCCAGATGAAAATTATGTAATTGAATCAGATCTCTGGCCTATTTAGTGTCTCTTTTATCTGACAATGCCCTGTGTTGGCTGCTGTGAAGGAAAGTGTAAGAAAACGTACAATGCCCAATTAGGGAGTCATGTGGCCATATGTGATGTTTTTTCCATCTCAGCTGAAGACTGGCTTCTGCCGTGAAGCATTTGGATTTCTATCCCTTCTACATATACTGAATTCTGTGCAACATAATACAGGATATTCTTGGTAGCTGTATAAATCTCAAAACCTTTTAAAAAGCTGCAGCACCGCTTTATCTTGTGTATCTGGATCTCCATTCTTTGGCTGTCTTCTAATGTCCATTCTTCTAATGTCCATTCATGTGGTGACAACCATCTTGAGTTGGCCCTGGCACAACCATGCTAAACATGGTAAAAAGATAAGCATAAGAGATAAAGGTAAGACTAAAAAAAAAAGCAAAGAACTTTTTTTAATATTCCAAGGTTCTAAGGTACATTATCTTGCACATTTCTTGCAGATTAGACTAAATTATCATCATAGTTCCTGTCATAATAGCACAATTCTGTTAATTCCAGCATTTTCAGTTCAGAGGATAAAACCCACCAACCCTTCATTCAAGGATCTGGTTTTAGGTCAGGTGCTTTTTTAACATCATAGGTAAATGGAATTCTCAAATTCCCAGTTGAACTCCGCTGGTAAATTTCCCAAATATATTAGAGTCCTCACAGCATCTGCTGTCTTTCTAACATACATAAACACACAATATGAGGCAGTTTCCAACTCTGCTGGGAAGTTGTAGGTGTGCAAGTAAACATATTTCTATTTGGCTATCAGAAGCCAGGCTCTGATGAACTGTGATAGATAGAAGCCAGTGTTCACACATACACCTGTGCTGAGACTATTCTCCATGGAAGTGCCAAATCAAGTCTTGGTTCTTGTATGTGATTTCTCACATATACGAGTATTTAGAGATTTCTCACATATACAAGTATTTAGAAGATGCTTCGGTTTATTCTTGATACTTGAAAAATCTCAATATTTTTGTCAGTAATTTGAAGCAATATCACTTTGATATTTCCAGTTGATATGTTCCAAGGAAATGAATTCTAAACCTCCTGGTGCCAGAGGATATCTCCCTACTTGATGTTGATATTCCATACTAGTTGGATTCTTTTTTTAGGGTTGTCCTCCAATTGTTCCTTATTATAATGCCCAAAGAGATGATATATCAGTATCTTAGCCCCTGACACCGCTGCAATTTGTCTGATAGCTGTCATTGAACTACAGGCAGTTTTAGAATGTCACATTTTTGCATTAATAAAAGTTGTTTTTTCCTGGTAGAGTGTTTTAGGTACTCTTTTTTTTTTTTTTTCCTGTCGCACTGACCTGAAACTGAAATTCAAATATACCTCAAACATTTGCCTAATAATTAAAATTAGGGAAGAGCATACTCTTCTGTATGGGGGAGAGCTCTTTTCCATGGAGTGGGAGTTCAAAAGGAAAACAGGAGAAATTATAGCGAGACAAGTCGCTGACTTCCTCTGATTTACAATAGTAGAGGGATTTTCCTGGAAATACTTAAGAGTAGAAACTAATTGTTTGAGCTTTCATCCAAGTTTCCAGTTGTCTGGCTTACTAAATAAAATGGAAATGGTGAAGTTCAGAATTGTTCTCCAAATATGAAAAACTCAGCGTGCCTCAAGAGATCAGGAGTCAAGTAGACAGAGGTTAAAACCTTGGTGAGAATCATTAATGGAAATTGAGCAAACAGCTCTATTGCCAAGAGGGGAAAATTGTTTCATATATGAGTGATGATGTGTATCCTAATAAAAGACATCTTTTCACACCCACCAGGAATAAGACATATTCTGTACTTTTATATCCCATCTTGTTTTGAGTAGGAAGAAAATCTTTTGTAACAAAACATTTTTCTTCTTAGAAAAAAGAAAAGGTAAGAGGTTTTCCCACATGCAGAAGAAATTGACAAATCATTTCCATCACAGTACGTTCAGAAGCAGAGGAACATGCCATAAGAGAAAGAAGAAACCGATATTTCTCAGTTGACCTTCAGCATGGACATGATTTGGCCATGCTTTGACTGGTTTGTGACAAAAGAGTTGTCTTTAATGGGGGGAAAATAAAAATTAGGACCCCTTAATTGGCTGGAATGCTAAGTATATTGAAATATATTCTGCTGAGTTTTAAAAAGAAACAGTTAAAACTGCAATTGGAGACAACAGATCCAGGAGAGGTGACAAACAGGTGCCTACGCCATACTACCTTTGCTCTGTAGTCTCGAGTGGGAGGAATACTGTTGCTAGATGGAAGGTGTGTGTTCAGGTGAGGAAGTTCAGCTGAGAGAGTCACAGCCTGAGGCTGAGTCATACAGGCAAAATCCCATTCTGAAATGGGGTTAACACGTGACATGAAAGGGAAAGAAGGCAGAGTGTAGGACTGGTCTGGGAGGAACTTGGGGTATGCAAAATATTTCAAGAGGGTGTTGAAGTGGGTGGCAGTCACCCTTTCATCTCCTCTCTTTCTTTCCTGGCATACTTTCGTCCTTCCCTGCTCCTGTCCTAGAGCGTGTATCTTCACCCCATGAGCAGTAGCGTCCTCCTAGCTGCCTGTTGTCACTTCCCTCTATCTGTTGGGCAGCTGCAAAATGGGAAAGGAAGGCACCACCTTGTATCAGAGGGAAACACTAAATGGAGCCTGGATGGGAAGCAAGGAAGTGGCTCCATGGGGAAAGTGTTCTTTTGTGGTTTTCAGGGGGCATGTAGTAAGGACTTTCTGCTCTCCAAACTCCAACCTATTCACCTACATACAAGCAGGAGAGAAGCTGTTGTGGCTGGAGTAGCTGCTGGCAGCTGTTCTTGGCAGCCGTCTGCGCTGACTGTGCCTTGAGGCAGCTCTGGGGATAGATACTTGACACAAGTTTGGGTCTCTTCCTGTGCCAAGCACTAGGTGAAATGAAACTGGTGAGAAAAGGACAGTAGGTACCCACACCTTGGAGCTGGACAAGAACATGATCTCTTTTGAAATGTAGTAGTGTTTTCTGTGAAGTCAGATTCCAGTTTTCCAGTTGGAAACTGCTAGCTAATCGGTTTAAGAGCTTCTTGCCTTCTAACTGACTATTATTAGAAGAAATAAATTGCTTGTTGTATAATCTATTTCACAAAGTGATGTTCATCACTTTTCCTGTCCCTGACTTCAGAAGAGACCCAACTGATTGTACGCAAGGGAGTGTACCAGAGAGAGAACAAAGGGGTGGCTCTGCACTTGTACCTGGCCAAAAAGTTAAGCAAAACCATTTTCATAGGTTTCAGAACAGAAAGACATACAAATTGAGGGATGTGAGAGAAGGGTTGCAGTTGAAGTACACCAGTTCTCCCAGGGGACTAAAACAGGAAGCACTGAATTGTCTTATAGATGGAGATATATTGGCAATATTATCTAACATCTGCACTGCCAGAAATGTGAAACCTGGAGAAGGGAGGGTCTCCAGCTGCAGCAAATAATTGAATGGGAACAGTTTCTACAAGGCAAGAAGGCCTGAGAGGAGGCTGTTCAGAGTTATCACCAGGTAGAGACTGGTTTTATGGGCTCATAAATAAGATTAGGGATTTCCCTAGGTGAATGAAGGATCAGTCCACAGTTACTGTGATCTGGAATCTCTGAGGTAAGCAGAAGGCTGGGAACAAAATGATACACTCTTCTTGTCTCCTTTCTTTCCAAATTGCTTGACAGCTGAGTGGGAGAGACAGCCAGGGACGGTTGAGGGAAAGGAAAATCTGTCCTTCGTTCTAACTCCTTTGTTCGCTTTGTCTGCAACTTGCCCAGCTACTACCAGCTTACTTAGGTACCTTAGAAGAGGTTTCTTTTCTAAGGCCTTTCTGAGCTTAGTTGGTACATCATCTGAACACTCTGTAGGGTAAAATGCTGTTTGCCAAATCTGCAGGTTTTGTGAGAAGACTCATCAGTTTATCCCATTTGTGGCGTAGTTAAGATAATATACCAATAAACTCCTTCATTTCAGCAGGAACTTTCATGCAGGATTTTCACTTGGTTTGACATGTTCACATTAAGGTTTTGGGGGATGGTTTTTGTTTTAATGAATTACAAGGCCTTTAAGAAGTGGTATTTACCCAATATTTTATTATAAGAAGCAAGTTTACTTAGTCCTTCAACAAATGGTACAATAAACTGTCTTTTTCTTTTTAATGGTGTCCCAAGGAATGCATTAGTCTTTGAAGCTGAAATACTTTGACATCACACTGGGTGATGAGTTGCTATGGTTTCAAGGGCAGTGTTAATGCTAGAAAAAGACCGCATCCTTGAAGTGCACACACAGACAGTCCTGGGCTCCTATATATTTCATGACCAGAACTTAGGAAGTCGCCTTCCACATCAGTGGCTTCATCACAGGGCAGAAGTAGAATTTGAAGGAAGATGTGCAGCTAGATTCCTATTCATTAATAACCATTTCACTGAATTTGAGTAGAACTTTAGGTATGTGGCAGTTCTCAGCACTTTGATGGAAAGATGGAAAGCTTATGCCTAGTGCGCTCTGTGTACGCAGGGGGAATTTCTAAGGCAGGCAGAAATCAGAGTGGGAGGCAGAGAATTCTTATTTTGATGGGGAATAGATTCTTAATTTAGGCCACTTGCTTAACTTCCTGAAATAAATTTTTCAACCTGCAAAAAAAGACATGTTTTTATCAGGTGCTGATAACAACCTTAGAGTATATATGTATATATACTTTCTCTGAAGAAACAGTAATACAGCAGGACTTTTTTAGAATATAAAATAATTTTGAATAACCAAAAAAAGATATATTAGCTACCTTGTATTACTTAGCATTTAAGCGTCTTTAAAAATAGAGCCCTAATCTGTTTTCCCTTGAGTTCTTTAACCTGCAAATAAGAAATAGATAACCACTGTATTTTTAAACAATACATTATTTCTGAATGTATCATAGAAATGCAAATTCCTCTGAGTTATATTTAGTGCATATATTTCTAGAAAATATATAGTAGCTTTACTAGATATTGAAATGCATCTCTGAAAGAAAGAATGAGTTCCTTAAGTCTTAGTGAGTGCCTTATTGATTTGTTATCTCTGTTATATTGTTCTCTGATATTTCAGTTCCTTCCTTGGTGTAGCCAAGGATGTTTTAGAATAACTGCTGTCATTTAGAGCTGTGCTTGACTTCTCCCTATACCACACGTTTCCCTCTTCTCCCAGATAAAACAATACAACTACTTGTTAAGTCCTTCACAAGCTTCAGAAATGGGTCCCAGCCGGGTAACCTGTCAGCCCTGCGATTCTCCTGCTTATGAGGTGCTTTTGTAAAAGTTGAGAGGTTATTAGGACTTGGTGGGTTCACAGACACAGTGGTGGGTCCCACAGTCCTCTTACCTTCCTTGAATTACTCGATTTGTTGGGGGGGGAGGGGCGTGTCTTGACCCTTCTTCCTTCACCTCAGTTTTTCAGTCGAACTGGTAACATTTGACTTTTCACAGAAAAGCTACCTGTAATTTTGGAAGTAATTATTTGATCCTTAATGAGTTTACTGATGTGTTGAGACCAGCAGGATGAAGGGAAACCGCTTGCAAATGAGCAGTGTTCATCTAGAAATTCAGCATTCTCACCAAAGTGTTCAAGGGAGGAGAATGGTGCCAGAGGAGTTCCCAAGACTTCGAATTCTAAGTCTGGGATTTCCAACTCAGAACAGCTGTATGTACACTGAGGCTTTTCATTTGTCATCTATCTAACAAGCTCATGGCACATATGTATATTTGCCTGTGAATTACAAGGAAATGTTTTGGAAGTCTGTAGGGAATCCAGTTAATCAATTTGATTCATTGCAGTACTTATTAGCCATGATGGCTGAGCCTCAGAAGGTTTGCCATTTTCTTTGGGTAAAGTTCACTGTATTCTAAGCCAGAATTGTTGAAATTAATATCTTAACTTTTATTATCCAAAGAAACTGTCACATCTCTCTAATGGTTTCAGATGGAGTGAGACCACCATTTCTTTTTTCTTTTTTGTTTTTTTCCTTTTTTTTTTTAAATTGATTCCGTTGAAATGCGTAGTGCAGGCATACATAAATTGCAGGAGAGGGGAATCTGAATTCAGGTGTGGGTCCTGCCCAAATCTTGTGAGGCCATTTAGGTAATCTTTTTTACTTTGTCTCTTCAACAACTGCTACTTAACAGCTTGTAAAGATCTTTTGAAACTCTATTACTTTATGCATTAGAGATTTGCCTGCTTCCACCCTCCCCCTTTTGGGATTCTGTGAGGCTTTTTTCTTGTATGCTGTGCCAACAGCAGATTTTGCCTGAGTATTCTTTTTCTCATTAACATCAATTGAAGTGAGACGTCAGAAATCCAGGACCATTTGCAATGACAGGACAGTGCCAATGCTCTTCCTTTTATAACCCATAGGAATAAAACTATGCAAAGCATCGTTTCATTATTCACATTATGATAGCCTGCATAAATTACAAATCATAAGCTAGGGAAAAAATTTTCATGATGTCCTTTGTCAAATATCCAAAGTTTAAATTTTGAGAGGAAATATGAGGAAGAAAAATCAAAATAATATCACCAGTGGATTTTGGATATGTCTATTTTCCTTTGTTAACAATTCTATCACAATACTGTGTTAGCCCACTTAGGCAGGTGAGGATGAGTGCCAGACCATCTCTTTCTTTGCTGTTTTAGAGCAAGCGTGTACTGAAAACCATGCTCATGTCTTGATTCCCCCCCCCCCCCTTTTCTATTTCTATTGAAAGCATAGAGTTGAAATCAGATCCTTCATACAGCCTCCATTTGGTAATGGATTAGGTGAAATCCTCCAGCATATCATGCACCTAGGTCCTACTAAATCGAGCAAAATGCCCAGCACACACTCTGCAGTGTCAGGACCCTTGTGCATGTCATAAAAAGGACATTCTTTTTTCTTAAACTGAGCAAGTCCTCACTTGTACAATGGATTTTTAAAATCTAATTCTTTATGGAGAAATAATTCAGCACCTGTCTGTGGTTTAGTTTTAAAGCTCATGAAATTTTTGGTCTTACTTCACTGTATCTGTTTTTTATGTGAAGATCTCTGAAGAGAGCAAACACAATCATACAGACAGTGATTATTGTGAATAATGGTCTGTTTTTCATTAGGTAAAATATTTGGGATAAATTACTTGAGGTAAAATCCAGTTGAATTAAGTGGAGGGAAAGCCATATTGTAGCTTACACTTAGAGTATCTATGCCCTTTTTTATTGGATTCTGCAGACTTTGGCCCGTGGGAGCAGAATAAACCATTTTCCTCATGGGGACACGGTCAGAGCAGCCTCTGCCAGAGCTTAAAGCCATTCAGTTTTTCTGCACCTTCATCTGTGAATCTGTTGCTTGTGTTGGGATACAATAGCCCAGGGATGTGGCGGCAGGCTGTGCTCTCCCATATACCCAGACTGTAAGAACATGCTGATTGGGCACATACTAAATACATTTCCTGGGTTAACATCTTGAGTCTTGCTGCCTTTTCAAGCTATGGAAATGGTCAGATGTTTCTTTGGAGAGGAAAATAGTAAGAAAAGAAAAGACAAAAGAGCTATCAATTTTTAGGTATCCCCTCAGGTCAGGTGTTACAGTCATATGTGTCTTCTGTAAATAAGCATTTTGGTTTAGGGAAAGCTTTTGGACATGAAAGGGGACCTTCATTATAAAGTAAGATACTTAGGGAAATCAAAGATGTTAAAGTAATAGCTATAAGTTCAACATTTGTTTGAATTTATGTTCGATGGAAATTGATAGAACTTATTGAGTTTAAGACTTAGTAAAAAAGCAAAAAAAACCCCAAAACAAAACAAAAACCCCAAACCTGCAAAAAAGACAAACCTGTGTGATTTTGCTAATTTTCCTAGTTGCCTGGATTAAGGGATCTGTAGAGCACAAGAGTCTTCAATCTGCCTGGGAGAACAAGAGGCTTTTTTTGCTTTGTGGGTCATGAGAAGGAAGTCTGGGTTTTGAAATGAGATAAACAGGGCAGATCGAAAGCCTGAGATGCATTCATTCAAAGGAATGATTTAATATGTATGTCTTTCCTTACTGTTCCTAGGAAGATATAAGTTTTAAAATATAGCAGGAAATGGATTAATTGTTGAGTTAATAAAAGGAAAAGGATCAGCATATTGTTTAATGCGGGGGGGGGGGGGGAAGACCCAGAAAAATAACTCTATCAAATTTGTTAAGATCTATGGGAGTTCGATGTTTCTTCTTTTCTAGATTAATGAAACACACCGCATTTGCAAAGTAGCATTTCAGGGTGGTTGCAAGGCAAATTCAGCATGTTTAAGGAAAAAGGATTTCATCCCTTACCACATGCAAATGATCTAGAGTTGCACTGTTCATAGAACCCCTTTGTTTGTATCCCAGCTTTCTGGGACACAGGTTTCCGATGTGTCTGGAGCCAAGAGTCAATGATTGTGACAGAAATATTGGAATGTACTACTTAATATCCTGTACCTATTAGTTTGTGCTTGTGCAGAATCAGCCAAGGTAATTTTTAGGAAGTGTGCACATTGTTCAGTGTCAACAAATCTCTTCAAGATGGAGGAAAATGAAGGACATTGAACAGTCACTTCACATAGTTCTTCTTAGATTGAAGTAAAGTTCAGTATTAAAGATTAAAACAAAGCCAAAACATAACCAAAGGCAGTGTTACTGTAACTCTAAATGTCATACATCCCTTACAGAAAGTATCTCTCAGATTAATTATGGAACCCCCGGATTTCAAGAAAGCAGTTATGGAGGCAGGAGGGATGGCCCTCCAGGGAGAAATCTGAAGATGTTTCATGCCAGCAATAAGAAATTGTTAAGGAAACTAATTGCTATGAAAGACTTTTAAAAAAATAAATAAAATACAGAGAAGTCATCAGCTTGAAATAAGGAGGGAAAATGAAAAGATTATTTGAATGCTATTTAAAGAATCAGTGGAAGAATAGAGAGGGCTTAGTATGGTTGTGTCTGAAATGGATGGCCAACTTCAAAGATTTTTATCAGTGCTCCTTTGGAGTTACCTCTGTAACTGCTTCAGAGGTTTGCTGCCTACAAATGCAGCCCTTCCAAGCTCACACCGCAGGCATGCTTCAAACAAAACGTGTTGTGTTCGTTGTCATTTATTTGGATCTAAATCTTTTTTTTTTTGTGCTATCAAATGTCATAAACTTATTTATCATACTGTGTGCTGGAGCGATTTTTCTTTTTTTTTTTTTTACTTTTTTTTTGGTGTGTGAATTGGGGTTTTTTGTTTGGGTGGGGCTTTTTCCCCCTGTAACATAGCAGCAGTACCTTGTTGCCTATGTCTGATCTGTAAATAAGAGCAGGGCTGGATTACATTTTGTCTGCTCTGTTTTTTCTGCTGTCCAGTTTGAGCAGCCTGGCTGGCCTTTACCATTTCAGGCACCACAGTTTTTTTGGGATCCATGGAATATAAAACAATTGTCAAACTGTGGTGAGGTACGATCACCATGGAAGCTATTGTCTCTGAGATATATTCTGATATAAATAAAAGTCAAAGTTTGCAAAATGCTGTGCATTAAAGTTAGAAATGTTAGAATAGGTGCACCTCTGTCCTTTGCATTCCTGTTAAGGTACTGTTTCTTACTTGCATGATCATAATTATTTTTAAATGCTGCATCTGATCTTATTCTGTTCCTTTAAAATCCAGAAAAATCATGGACTTACCCGCTTTCAAGAATGTACAAGCATGTGACAGAATAGGTTTTGTAGACTTGTGCTGACTGATGCTTAGGCCACTAGCAGGGTTCAGGTCTGTGGTATAGCTGGCTGCTGCCTGGGTTATGGAGGAACTTTAGTAGGCTTTTGCTGCCTGGGAACCAGCAATAGCAGGAGGAGGAAGCGCAGCAAGTTACCTTTTGGTAACAGAAGCATTGATTTACCAGATTTTCTGAAAATCTGGAGTTGTTCTCTTGTTGGATGCAAGAGAAGAAACATTCTTTCCAGTCTGTCTGCTTCCACCTTGAGCTGTTTCTGCAGTCAGGACATCCCTCCAGCCTTGCCCTCTTTCTAGAACCTCTCTTCTTTACCCCCTATACTCAAATAACTATGGAGCTTCCTTCTGCTCCTCCAGGGTACAAGGGTACATGCTGTGAGAGGGCAAGAGTCATCATCTTCTTGTTCTCACTTCTGCTGTGCCAGTGTAGTACAGTACTTCTAAGAGCAGAGGGGAAGAGGTGTCAATTTTTCTGCAGTTTTAGGATCGTGCTACATCAAGTTCTGGAGATCGGTCCTGTTCAGTGCTAGGGGTGATGCTAGAACTGTAAAGGCACATAAAGTGTTAGCTTCTCTTCTGGTTTTGAGGTACTTAAAGTTTTGGTCAGTTCGTGTGAACTTCCACCACACTGTGAGAGAGGGTTATCTATACCTCTTACCTGAGGGTCATCCTTAATCCCACCTCCTTTTTTCTCAGCAGCAGCGATCTGAGCTGCTGAAGTGGGATCACAGACACACAGTTTGAGCTATAAATGTAGCTACCTGCTTCTTCTGGACGATTCTATATCCCTGTTCCCTTTGGCAGCACATGAGGCCATCTTCTGTTCTCACTGCTTGTATTGTCAGGCACTTTTCTCTGCCTACACCTGTTTCTTCTCCGCCCACCCCCCCACCCCTTTAACGCTAACTAGTTTCCACAAGAACTGCCTCTATGTGTGTTACCATCACATGGAGAGAAGTGTAAGTGTGTGGTAAGGCAGAAAGAAATAGATAACAATAGTACTTATATGGCAGATCTCAGCGTTTATTGCACAGGACTGATGGTTGTGAAGAGAAAGAGTAAATGACACTGAGGAAAATAGAGGAAGAGACCTGTGGAGCTAGGGCTGTGCAATGGCCTTGGTGTTACAGAACAGTGGAATACGCCATGCAGAGCTTGAGGCAGGACTTCATTTCTTTTTGTGAAGGACAGTTGAGGTCTCTGTAAGAAGTGTGAAACAGAAGACTTCAGCTTTTGTGCCATTTACAAGGGATTGCTGTGGCTTGCTTCAGCCTCAAAGTAAGCCAGTGTTCAGGAGCGTGCTCCATCCTGGATGGAAGGCTGTGGAAGAGGTCTGAAGACCTTGCCAAGTTGTTACAGGAATTGACACCAAGACTTTTTTCAGTGTCTGTAAGCTGGTAATGGGCAGGTGTTTCAGCCTGAGACTGGAGTCCTTGTCTTCCCAGGAGCTTCGGGACAACAGTGGGCTTCACCAAAAATAGTTTGCCAGGAGTCGATGGTATTTGGATTTTACAGATTTGGTTTTTTGTTGTGCCAGATTCCATGCTGATGTAGGAATAAAATGTTTTTATTTAGCAAGAAAGCTTGACTGCATACTTCTGTATTTGTTGCATATTCCTATGTCATCCTCTTAGTTCAAGCCAATCTATTTTATCTTGAAATTTAATCTATCAGATATGAGAAAAAGCTTAAATGCAATATTTGTACAACTGTTTACTAAAAGCATTTCTGATTCCTGCTTCTCAACTGACTAGTGTGCGTCAGTCAGCTTGGTCAGCATGTTTGCTAAGGAGCGGCCTTTATTTGCAAATTCATGGCTGTCAGCATGTCCTTCCTTTATTCCAGGTTTGAACCACTATCACTGCCTGTTTCTTTTAACTAGATGTGGTATGTTGCCTTGAGTAATCATCAGAAAGTACTGGTTTGTGATGATGCTGAAACACACAAGTATCATAAGCAAGTGCAGTCCAAGAGCATCAGGAGTTGAAAAGTACTGCAGTTGAGGGAACATGATCTCATTCACAGATTTAAAGTTTAAATTGGTCACCAAATGGTGGAGAAAGATGGAAGTTCAGACTCTTGGCCTCGTTTCCCTGTTGCTGTAGTGTAAAACACAGCGTGCCTGGCATGGCGCCTCAGAAGCATAGGGTGCATTTCTCTCACTCATCAGGTACTGCATATGGCTCAAGGCAGTTTACAGAGTTTGTGGGACAGTGGTTTGATACAGTCTGGCAAATTCTGGTTGTACTTTCTGTTCCTGTTGACTGCCCCGTTCCTGTGATCTGTGTGTGTTTGCAAACCCTACCCTACTATAGCAGAATACCTCCTTTCAGAAAGAGAGGAGAGTTAAGAGAATTCTAGATCTTTAATTTTTGCAAAACATTGCAATGCAAAGCCACAAATGATGGTTTCATCAACATATTGCACATAACCTGGTTTATGGCTCTCAGATTCGTTTCTAGAGGGCTTGGCATAAAAGGCCAGAAGAACTTTTCCAGCAAGTGTTCCTGAGCTTGATGTGCAGGGTTGACTGGAAAAAAGAACAGAATTTTGTATTTGAAATGGATGACGGGGGGGCGAAGAGCAAGGCCTCACACACCTCTCTGCTGCAAAGAGAAATAAGGCATGTGGCGATTGACAGATTTACGTATCCAGATGAAATCTTCCACTTTTCCAAAAGCAGAACTTTCTCTTTATGCAGTGTTAGTTTGAAAGCTTCCAGCTCCTGCTGCGCCTAATGGCAGGTATGTTTCCAGCTATTTCCTTTTCATGCCTGAAAATGGGATCATTCTCAGGCCTCCTCATTGTCATCTGGTAGCTATTCCCTTTCACTAATTTCCCCAAATGAGTTGTGGCCCACACCGAAGACTACAGGATTCATTAGAGTGAAGCATAATAAGAATGTCCTTGGTGTTCGAACAGGAAGAAAATATCCCAAAGGCTGCCAGAGATAAAGATCACCCACTGAAAGGATAAAAATGAACAATGCTTCTTGCAGGGAACCTAAAAATACAATACTTGGCTCTCTCTTGCAGAGTTTAGTTATTGAAATAACAACTGGATTGTACAGTGCCAGAATTATTTCGGTCTCAAGAAAGTGTGAAGTCTTGTAAGTTTAAACAAAATGCGTATCAGGGAAAAACATGGTTTCAAGTCTAAACTGTACGCAGTGTCCTGGGGTGAGCAGGGGTTTATGTGCCTGAAGGTATGAGGCTGGAACTTGCAAGATACCTTTTCAAAACTTAACTCTTCAACAGACTCCTTTAATAGCTTTGGATTAGTTGCTTAATCTTTTCATGCCTGTTTTCTGTTGGCAGGTTTTTTGAAAGTGAAATGGGAATAACCATGCTTTTCTGCTTGAGAAAGTGGGTTATAGGTGGGTTGATTGCTGTGTTATTTCGAGTTCTCTGTGTCAACAAGACAGAAAAAAAAAGTTGGGTACACTGGAGTTTGTGACATTTGTCAAGCCAGTTACTGTTGCCTTTAAAGAGATTACTTATTATGTGAACCTGTGCTTAAGTCCCTTGCTGAGTGGTAGTTCTACATTAATAATTAAATTTTCCTTTCTCTATTGTAACATGAATATATATGCATCATATATGTACACATATGTAGAAATGACATCTACTGAATGGATCCTACATACTGTAGTCCAGCTTTTAAGACACTGTAAAGAGGCATCAGCTCTGCAGATTTTATTTTACTGTGTGTAAACACACAATTTCCTGTTGTGCCCATGTTTCCCAGTCCTGCTTCAGATCATAGAGCTGGAGGAGAAACAAGAAAAGCTTTTACAACTGCAATCAGTGCAACTAATTGTTCCTACTCGGTAAGGATGTATCCCTTTTTCTGGCTCTCTGATGATGGCTTTTTGTTTCTAGCTACAAGCAAATCTAATTTGCAAATGAAAAATTTCATTATAGCAGAATTTGCCTGCAAGGGAATTAAAGGAGGCATATTCAAAAGAATTCAGCAGAACGTACAATTGCTTCTTAAAGAATGGATTTACTATCCCAATTCACAATTAAAATAACAATTGCTTTTAAGTGGTACCTATTATTTTTAAAAGGTTAGATATTCCAACAATAGAATTTTAAGGCAATAAGGCAGCTTGTGAGCAAAACGTGTGGTAGGTAATTGGCAAAGCTCACTTAATATTTTTTGTTTGCTATCCAAGAGCTATTCACGATGCCACTGTAACAGTATGTTGTTGGTACAACAGAGCTGACAGTTTTCTGAGATGAAAGGGAAGAGAATGGAATTAATCACACAAACTTCATCATCCAGTCTGGCATAACCGAAAGTGAGTTCTGCTATACTTGAACTATTTTAAATAACTTCATGTTTTATTAACACAATTTTTACTCTGTTAACTTCTGTGCTTTCTGCCCAGAATCCCATTGTGACTTCTTGCCCTTTGATAGGCTGCCCCTGATATATAGGCAGCCTTAGTATGTACTAGCTGTAGTGTACAGTAAAGAAGAGCGCTGCAGCAGTCGTGATACTGTACGATGTGTATGTCAGGTAACTTAAAAGTTGTCACGCGAAGGGTGGAAATGGGTGAGTGCTAGTGCAGGGAGTTCCAGGCTGGTGAGGCAATGTAAGTGCTGGCCCTTCTGGGGAGGTCTCCCTGTGTGGCATATAGTATACAAAATGGCTGGCTTTTTAGTATTACCCTGTAGTAGCTAGAATGTACTTTTTTTTTTCTTTTTTGTCCACAGGATGGCTAAGAGAAATAGAAAACCATAACTGCTTTGTGCTGTGGTTCCTACTTTAACCATTAGCTGCATAGAGACTAAGTTACGTGCAGAAGGGCCAGATTATGAATGTACTGAGAAACATTATAATCTTAAAAATAATGTATGTTTTAGAAGTTTCTTAAATTTAATGTAAATGTGACTACATAAAAATAAGCTTGTGGTTCGGAACTTGAAGACACTGGCAGGTTCCTTGTTCAGAAGAGACAAAATGATTTTCAGTACATTTTTCTCCAAGCCTGCTTAGCTTAGCAGCGAAGTCTTCTGATGCTTGTCTGCTTTGTTGGACATTATGTAGAAGGTGCCTAGCAGACCTCACGAGAGTCCTGTGTCCCTTGGGAGGGGAGAAAAGAGAGTACTAGGGGTCAAATTTTTCTTGGACTTCTAACTCAGTCATTCATTATGGTTTTGCACTATTTTTTGCCTCTTTCCTTATATCATTAGAGGCCATGTTTTGTGTCCATTGTTGGCATAGTGTTTCCTCAAGTAAGGAAGGGTGTCCTCTCTTTCTTTCTGAATTTAGTGAGATATCATTTGACCTGTATGTTCCACAGTTTGGTAGTATTTTCATATGTTGACCTCTTTTAGAGAGAAAGCAAAGTATTTGCAGAAAGATAGCATTGCTAGCTTCCAAGGAAACTGCCCTAGCTCAAATCTTTTACATATTTAATGTCAAGCTATGGATGTCTTTGTGCAGGTGACACAAAATACTGGTCTTATGTTAGCTAGTAAATGACACTTTCCTCAAAGGATCACTTTAATTCCTTTCACTGTCTTTCCACTGAAGTTGCAAATTGCATCCACTGTGAGGTAACCTTGGTATGTTGGATATTTGCCCTGAACCTGTTACGAATTTATATTTCCATCTGGAGCTTGGATTTGCAGTGTGAGACTGTGAAGGCTCTATGCAGCAGTTCAATCAAGCAGGAGTCCTGTAGGAACATAGTCAAAGAAGTAGAGGCACCATAAAACCATGTAGTCTTAGCTCATGGTATTTGATGTACACCTGTTGATACCAAAGAGCCTTTCACAACTGTGGATTTCTCTGTTCTTTCAGGTTTTGACATTACTTCTGTGTCTTAGGAATATAAATTACATGCAGAAAGAGAAGGAAATGGGTGTTTGAAATATTCTATCAAGAAATTCAAATGTGCAAAACACTATGAAATTGTTCAGCCAATTCACTTCTTTAAAAGTATAGCATATGTATTCCTTTACAGATGAGATGTAGTCTGTGATTGAATGGATGATTTTGTCTGTGATTACCATGGGCAAAATTTTATCACTGTTTTGAGAAGTTTGTAACTTCAGTTCACCTTTAACAGGTTAGGAAAAGAGCTCATTTCAGAAAAGATGCAGATTTACATTACGTTTTAGTTTGGTTAAAAATCTTATCCCTTTTTCAGATAGCATATTTCTTTAAAGAAGAGAATGTGTAGTTGTGATAAACTGCTTTAGGCCAGGAACTGTACTTCAATATACATCACATGCATGTAGCCTGATACAGAGCTTTTTGTAAAGCCTGAGACAAATACTGGTGGTTGACGCTGCCCTAGAAGAGTCAGTAGGAAGAGACCTGATAGGACCTCTTGAAAAACACCGATTTTACAAGGGTTGTGTTCTAGGTTAACACCATATCTTATTTAATGTGAAAATTGCACTAACAAAGGTTTCAGAGACCCCAGCAAGGAAAGCATAGTTGAATTGCATGCGCTTATGATTAGTGCTCTGGCACTGCATTCTAAGACCTGTTTTAATAAAAATAAGTATTCTTTATTCCCAGATTACATTTCATAGACTGTGGCTTGGTTTTTGGCAATGAGGTTTCATGGTCTGTATGTGGTCTAAGGGACCTGGCTTTCAAGAAACCAGGAAAGATATTTAACCTGACCTTAAGTAAACTAGTATCACGTGCCATAGGCATGATTGTGTTCCGAGATGGTACAGTGAGAATTTTAAAAGAAGAGTTGGAAAAACCTGACTGATTTTCAGGACACTGAAATCTCCTTGGCATGTTCCTTTGCTGGAAAGCTGAATCTGACTTCCTCTCTCCCCTTGCCTTTGAGCTGCACTTCTCCAATAAGTAATTGCTCCTAGTGCTGCTGTTGCTTTAGTTTATTCCTTGACTGTCTTTTTACTCATCTATCTTACTATAGTGCTTTAAGTATGACTAGACAATTTGCTGCTTTATGTGATGTGGAAATGTTTTATCTTTGCTTTATAAACACTGACAGTGCTTTTTAGCACAGGGATTGCCAGCCAGGCTGTTTTTTCAGACTCTTGGAGGCAGTGAAATTTTGAAACAAAAGTTTTCTTTTTCTCATAGGCTCTGAGCTTTCAGATTACAAATCACTTTCTACATGCTAATAAGCTTAGATAAGCAGAGTACATGTTAACACTGTTGTACAGATGGGGGAACCGAGATATGGGAACATTAAGAAACTTGCTTGAGGAAGTCTGTGGGAGCTGACCTTATTCTGTGAGACCCACGCACCATCCTTTTTCTTGTCAGATTCTTTCTTTTTGCTTACTCAAGCCCCTCCCTCCAAGAAGTTGTTGGTACATAAGAAGAGCTTTCAGATTCTATCGATATATCTATATTTACTTACAGCTATGATAGTTTATTATACAGTATTCCATGTGGGACTGCAATCTTCAGTCAATCACAAAGTGTTTTCTAGTTTTAGAAGGCAAACGCTGCTTTGCTGGTTATCTGGCAAAGTGCATTTTGGAGGCAACCTCACCAGGAAGCGAGTTCCGCAAAAAGGACAGCGAATGTGCGGCGTGGAGCTGACTTGCATAAAGAAAGTGTTCCTTCACCTCAAGTACCCTGCAGGTCGTGAGCCTGACTATGCAGAGCTGCACGCTCTGTCCTCATCTTTGAATAAGAATCTCCAGTGTTGTTTGGTACGGTGGAGAAATTGGCTTTATTCCTCCTGCAGGAGTAGATGTATGGAGTTAAACAGTGTAGGGAACTAGACATTTACTATTACCATGGCAACTTCAGATGATGATTTATTAAGCCATATTTTTTCCCACATTCAAGACCATGCATTTTTGTTGGTCTGAGCTCTCCAGAGACTGTTTCTTGCCACTTCCTAGCATGTCCTTTTCTCCCACCTAGTTCTTTGCTTCTCCTTGCTGAAATTACAGAATTATGGACATGTGTTTGTAGCAACCTTTATGCCAGGCAAAGAAGGCTTGGACAGTTATTGCTTTATTAATAAATACACTACTACTGGTTGCCACCTTGGACTGGGACACCATTCCGATGGCTGGCATAGCAATTAGGAGCAAAGGCAGCACCAGGGAGAGAGCATCACAAGTGCTAATAGAGCACACTGCAGGAAGAGAGGGGGAGGCCTTTTGGCCCAACTAGGCTCTTTTTATTGATCTTAAACTCTCCCTCTTGCTTTCATTCCTCTGTGACTGGCTCTTCCTGCTCTTGACCCTGCAATGTTTGTTTCCATAGTCACTCCCAGCTGTCAGTTCTGTGCATTTATTGCTACAACAGTGTTGGAGCTCTTCTGAGTTGCAGTCCCTCTTTGGCATCTCTGACCCGCTCTTCTCATGTAGCTTAGTAGAACTTAGTGAGCTTGGCTAAATCTATCTAGTTTTATAGTCATGATGTATTTGCAAAGCTAGGGCCTCAGTGACTTCTGTGGTCATAATTACATTTGCCAGCCCTTTTGTTCAGCTCTTTTGGAACAAGGACAGTGATGGCCTCTGTTGATGTCTGCACCCTAGCATATTGCAATTGTTCATGTAGTGCTTTGCATCATAGGCAAGCCTGCTTTGTTCAGCCGTTGGAATGCCAGCTAGATATAGCCCTAAGTAAAGTCTCCAGATGCAAATACAGGGGACTCAATAAATTATTCATTTTCAAGCTGCGTAGACACAGTTTGAAAATCTCAAGGATGATGGTAACCAGGCCCAAGCAAACCAAAACAAACGGAGCAGTTACCGAATATAGAATCTTGAAATGAATCCTCAGAGCAGAAAAAATCTCTCTCAAAAACCTGGCATCTTCCTTATTATGTGTCTATCTTTATGAGCAGACAGTGATCTTTATGGCTCTAATCTCTAACAATGGTAATCTGCGTATTAACATCAGTTATTTCAAGTTTTGGTGTAAATTTTTTTATTTGTTTTCGTTCTCTGAAGTAGAGGAATGTCCTCAGGATTCTTAAATAGTACAGTTGTGATACATCTTGATGTGTAAAGTAGTTGTCCCCTACCAGTTTCTGCTGGTTACTTGCCTTTCCTCAGTAAGATTTATTCATGTACTGCAGTTCATTATCATTTGGCCATATTTATGATATTCTTTTTTTACTTGATTAACTCATTCATTATGGACTTCCTAATATGATAATTATGTAATTATACGTGTGTGTATTTCAGTATTGATTGCGTAAGTGTATAAATAGCTAATACATAGCTTTGTTCTTTAACTAATGTACCCATGAGTTAACTCCACTAGTAAGAGAATACATACCTGTGTGGGTACTTTCTGTAACTGCTTTCAAGTGATTTAAACTTGTTTTATGAGAGTGGGGCACACAGTCTTTTGCTGGGAGAAGTTTCTACGTGGTAGTTTGTTTTGGTGTTGGTTTGTTTTTTTTTTTTTTCTCCCGGATAATCTACACTGTGCTATTCTAAAGCAGGGATATTTTCCTGACTTTGTTTCTAAGCATATTATAAAAGTAATAAAACATAAATATTAGGTGTAAAAGCATTAATGAACAACACAGAACCCAGTTCTAAGCATGTGGATCAAAGCCTTGCTAATATTCCTTAATATAATAACATAAGGAAGTCTGCACATAGGGGGTTTCTTGAAGTGTACATACATGCTTAAAGCAACAAGCTTTAGGTGTGTGAAGGACTGTCTGAAGTAAAATGCTGCTTCATTTTTGACAGCATCACTTTACATTGTACAAGTATTATCAGAACTTACATACTTGTTTTTTTTATATTGAAGACTTTGGTGTGGAGGAGGAAAATACCATATTTTAAAAGTTTCAACTGTATAATACAAAAAGGTTGCTGAACAGCATATAAATTTCACCACCACCACCCTGTTTGCAGGAAACATTTTTCAATTTCAGCTAAAAGTGTCTCCTTGCTACTGTATGTGCTTGCAGCTCCCTGTCACACGGTTCTATTGTTTGACCTGTGCTGTTTTTTCAAAACCAAGCTAAAATAATTCATCTTTCAATGTTCGCTGCCAAAGACAGTAATATATCTCCCAGCCAGCACTCATTAATTTGCCTGTGTCTTTTGGATTTTCACATACAACGCAAGTTTGCAAGTCTGTTGTGTGTGTTGGCTATTACTGTTACCCCATAGAAATCAGGTGGAGTAGAAGAGCTGAAATCTGAACACAGACTAAAATTGAAAATTCCTGTTGCTGTTACTAGGAAAGTCAGCAGAGTACATTGCAGTGATGTTATGAAAAACTGCTTTGCCCAACTGACCAACTGCTATAGGGACACTTTCTATAATCCAGTGCCTGTTGGGCACAAGAAAGATTTCATTCTGGTACATATGATACATCAGTATATATGTCTGATGAAAAAACTGTGCTAAAAGCATGTAGGAAGATGGAGAAGCAGGGAAAAGGACAATTCTACCTTTTAGAATCCTTTTCTGCTTGACAATTTGAATGAACTCCCCAGGTAACAGTGTCTTTAACAATAACAAAGGTAAATTAAAAAAAAAAATCTTTAATAATAAAAGAAAAAGAATAAGGAGGAAAAAACCAAACCCAAATACCCCAGACTGTACAGGAGCCCCAGAGAATCATTGGCTCGATTTCGCAGCTGGGGAGCTGCAGTCCCACCATTATTATAATGTTGGAGCAATCCCTGGGAATTGCTGCTGCAAGTTCAGAGATGCTTTGGGAGAATTCAGCTAGCCAGGGTGGGGAGAGGAACCTAAACCCAGTCCCATAAACAGATTGTTAAAACTAATGGCAGAAAACAAACAGCACAAACACAAAAGGATGTATTTTGCACCACTTGCATCTCTAATAGATTTCTGAAGGGACTGGAAAGGGACCTTTGCAATTTTCTACTCTGACTTCGGTTTAACACCGGACAGAAACTTTTGTGCTGTGTCAAGCCCATAGATTTTTCTCTCTACCTTTGGGGCTTCCATGTGATTTGATGGAGTTGAAACTATTGCTATAAACAATACCTCTGACCACCATACTACCAGAAGCTGCACAGAGAGCACAAATTTTAGAAAGATGGGTTGCTTTAGCAGTATTTCCATGAAATTGGAAAACCATTGAAAGGAACAAGTATAATCAAGGCAATTCACTGCAAAACTAGGAAGCCTACATCCTACCGCAGAACTCATGTCTTCTGCTATATGGATCTAGCTTTGGAAGTGTCCTTGGTTTTTCTGCCAAGTCCAGTCTCCATGTGTTGAACATAATGTTTGCAGCAGTTAATATATACAGGCTAACTCTTGCGATACCTTTCCTGTTTCTTCAATGGTTTAACAGCTTAACGGCATAAAGCTACCCATTTAAGTGAGAATGGAAAGAATACTTCAGAGATGAAACAAATTTGCTTTTCCTTGGTGACATAAAGTGGGATTAGTGAACAAGCGTTGGTGACTGTCTCAGCCCCATTCACCAGGAAGGTATACAGTGTATGTTTACTACTTCTGCAACGTGGCTTATGAGGCCATTCCAAGGAACGACACCCTTGGGGATGCTCGGAATTGTCATGACATGGAGAGGGAGATGTGTTCTGGAGCAAAGCAAGTCTTTACTCATTTCCAGATAGAATGCACGAGTGTGAAGTGAGTTGGCATATACCTGTTAGCAATGGCCAGTTTCTCCAACATCTCGTATCCAGTTGTATTACAGGGATGCTTTTAAATTATGCAGATGAAAGGATGAAATTCACCACAAACAGTGAGAGTTTTTTCCAGTGATTGGAGGGGGACAAGGATTTTGCCCCAAGCATTTATATTTTTTCCAATGAGGTGGGTTTTTTATTTTTTAAAGAAGTAAGATCAAACTCGGTAATACTAGGATGAGAGCAATTCATGCAAGACAGGAAAGGATGATTATAACAAAAGAGAATTATTAATAGGAGAATAATTTACATCAAGGGGATAGTGGGAGTAAAGTGAATTTTGATGTTTTGAAGGTTGATTGGGTGGGTGGGCGTGTTGACAATAACAAGACAATCATGTCTTCTTCAGGAACTTGCTAACAGACTTCAAGGATTTAAAATCAAATGTATAAGTTCTGTGGAAAGTGCTCTTCTTAGAACAGTAGGAGCACAGTAAAATTTTTTTTTTAAAAGACCAGAAGGTAACTTCACTTATATGCTGACCTTTCAGATCCTGCTGTCACCAAAGCATTTTCTTTTAAATAAAATTTTCCTTTCAACATTTCTAGGATTAAGCACCACAGTTCAATTTTCTTTTATCTATATAACTTCAATAGCTTCTAGAAATCTTCAGGATAATATTCCCAATTTCCAGAAAACATTTCCCTCTTACAGAGGCTTATGTTGTAGGACAAAGTCTTGGGTGTATGATGATGCATTTCAGCAACATACAAATGCAGACAGAATCCTTCACATTGGTGTTTTGTCCAAGTATATCTTAAAATGTATTTTTAGTCTAGAGAAATTAAAGTCTTGTATGAAAGTGTTAATAAACAATGGCAATCTGTAAAATTATATCGGGGGGGAAGTAGGTAAATCAATGGCATGGTTGTTTTCTTGTACAGTTAATATGTAAGCTCAGATGATAGGTATTTTTCTGCCCCTTGTGTAATCTGGAGTAAGTCCTCGAGTGGATTCTGGTTTTTGCCACTTTATTAGCATGCACACTGGAAAATCTGTTTCTGTACCAAGGCTAGTTCATACTGAAATGTAACCCAGGAAGCTGGCCTGTTTGGAAAGCTCAGCAAACAAACAGATCCTGCTCTACTCACATAGATGGTTTGATATTTAGCGCTTTAGGTTTGGTTGAGTGTTCATAAAAATTAGCGACTTGAAGAGATGAAAAAGAAATAGTAGCAAAGGCACCTAGAGAGCGTGTGTCTGGGAAAAAAATAGCAATATGTCACTTGAAAATGAGCTAGCAGGGCCAGTGCTGGAAGAAGGCATGGGAAGTAAGGATTCTTGGATCCAGAGGTCCTTCCTCCAAAACTTTAACCCCCTATTAATGCAATTATGCATTGTATTACAGAAGCTGAGGGAGCAATAGTTTCCCTCTAGCATTAGTCTGTGCAGCGCGTATGCTGGGTAATTGAACTGAGAGTGTATTTTACTCTCTGCTGTTACTGCATCCAGGTTTGTATTGGCATATTTGTGGATACTTTTAGAGGCTGGATGAGATGCAGATAGGGCAGTTATAGCTTTGTGCAGAGAAAAGAAAATAAAGTTCTTGCAGTGTTAAATCCAAACTGATTAAATTAAATCCTAGATAGCTTTTGCATCTGAATCTTGTATTAAATTGCTATACACTTGTTCCTAAACATTGAAAGGGAAAAAAAGGCAATTAAAGGTGTTGGTGACTTTTTCTTGGCAGTTTTCTCTGTTTGCATATTGCTAGTCTCTAGACCCTTTTGTAGAGTATTAAAAATAATTAATTTGCTATTTGCACACCATTTTGGTTTTTAGGTGATTTCAGTGCCAAATTTAGCCGCAACTAAGCATGAATTTGGAGAGAGGGAAGCTTTATTGACACGTGTTGCCTTTGCTCTGATACAGTCCAGTGTGTCCCAATGCAGAAGCTGAGGAGGCATAAAATCATATCAGTTTAACCACAGTGGGAGCTCAGCTTTACAGAGCTGTTCCCTTGCTCTCCCTTCTGAGAATCCTTGGGGCTCAGCAAATCCAGTGGCTGAGGTGTGGAAGAAATAGACAGATACCCACAGGCTGGTAACAACTGTATCATGTTACTTCAGTAGGTTTCCTAGTGTAAGCTTTCATAATAGTAATTATCCACTTCTCCCTATTTTTGTTCTTACGGGATGGTTAAAAAGCTGTATTCCCTAACATCTTATACAATATGTCTCTGTGTGGTGGTTTGGTTTTTTTTTTTTTTTCCTCAGCATATAGTAAAAGGAAGTGGAAGATGATTTTCTAGAATGAGAAAGGATGGACCTTGATTCAGTTTCACTCTTTCATTGTATCTCATACTTTCACTGCATCAAAAATGATTTATCTTTTTGATATGTCTAGGTATTATAACCTCTGCTGTATTTCTGTCCAAGGCTTCCTTGTTGATTAGGCCATCTGAAGAACTGTCATGTTATCCAATAGTTTTGTTTTTCAGTATTATTACTTCTATATTATGTTGTTGTTGGTTACATAGTCATAGTTGCAGGTCTTTCTGGGTACTACCCTGAAAGATATTAAAGATCAAGCCTGCGGGCACATTTTTAAAGGTATGTATTATGAACATGCAAGTATTAATCCAATATTTATTTTTACAAACATGTTCAAACACGGGAACTCAGCCCTGTCACTGTTGTGCCTGGGGAAATCTTACAGGATTTCTCAGCTCAGGGAGTTGTCACAAGTACCCCAGTTCTGGACAGGTGATCTGCATGGGAAGCTCTTGCTGTTCTAAGCACCTACAGAGAGGTAACGGCATAGTCATGTGAGTGTCCATGTTATTGGCCTGACTTCCTGCTGTCAGTAGCAAATTTTACAACTTACTCTTTGGTGTAATGGTCTCTCTAAGGATAAATAGAGCAGTCATGCTTTCAAAAGCTCAAATAAATAAGCTGGCGCTCACAGAACACCAGTCCTTCATTTGGGAAATACCACTTGATGACAGAGTTGATGAAAGGTCCTCAGACATCAAACACATCAACTATATATAAAGAAAGGCATGCTATATATGGTCATTACTCTCTTTGGGAAGACATGCCTTCTGTTGTTCTCCTTTGCTTATTTTAGTCACCCATTTCATACCTCCTCTTCAACACTTGACCCTTCAAGATAACCAATCTGTGGTGATGATCCATATTTTCTTCAGAAAACTTGGAACCAAAAGACTCTTAGTGACAGTGCTAGGAATTCCTGATTGGCTTAACTACTGCATTACATCAGTGCATCTTCACCTTTATGGTACAGATGTGATTCCTGGGTTTGAGAACTTCTGAACTTCAAAGTCATTTGCAGCTCCTGTTTATGACAGAGTTCTTCATACAGTCACAGTGTGGAGTTCAATGCACATTGTCCCTCAGGATTTAATCTGAAGTTCCTTCTTGCTTCTTCCTGCAAGTTCTGCTTTAGTTGCAGCAGTCTGTGGTTAAATGCAGCTCTGGCTAACTGCCTTATCTCAGACACACGTTCGTGGAGAATCAGTGTGAGCTGGTACAGGCATTCGACAAGGATCAGGACTAGTTTTGACACTATTCAATATTTCTGACAATTACTTGGAAGAATCTATCTGAATCACTGATGCTTTATTTCCAGGTAGCACAGAGAGTGGCAGAATAAGAGATAAAAAAGTGGTAGACACTTTACACAGAAAGCTCTGAATTGTTTTGCCTGTTTAAGCAGGGGGCCTGTGTAAATCAACTCGCCTAAGAAAAATAAATGCTTCAGTGGGGAAAGACTATGTCACGCAAAGCAGAGACAGTCCTCTCTGGTAACAGCTGACCACAGGCTTCTAGTGGAAGAGAACTGTGATGCAATACTTGATTGTGTAAATGGGAATGAGAGATGGGAGAGAGGTTTTGTCTGCTTATATGCCTGTGTATGTTGGCAAGACAATACTAGAATAATTCCTGTCATTCTAAGATCCATGTTTTAGGAGGGACATTGAAGTATTGGTTAAGGTTCAAAAAGTCACCACAAAATATTTGGGGTAGGAGAAAATGTTTGGTCTTCAACCACTTGGAGCATTGTCTCTTAAATTTATCAGTGAAAAAACTGGGTGTCTGTAGGATAACAGTGTTTAAGAGTCTTCAGAGAAGGAAAATACTGGGTACTGAAGGACTCTCTTTAATCTAATGGAGAGAGGCAAAATGGGAACCAGTGGCTGGAACACTGGCGCAGATGAATTCAAATTGGAGAGTAGGTAAAAATGCCCAACACTGAATGTGGTTAAACATTGGAATGGATTACTAGGAGGAACAGATGCTGCACCATTTCCTGAAGTCTTCACATTCAGCTTGGATGCTTTTCTGTAAGAAAAGTTTTAATCAAACACTATTTATGGGGCTCAGTGCAGGAGTTAATGATGTGAAATGCAACGACCTATGGTATGCACATCTTGGGATATGCAAGAATAGATCATCCCACTTGTCTTTTTTTGACTTTAAATTCTATGAATTGATGGATGTCTGCTAGTGATACAGCTTGAATAACTCTTTGTACTTTGCCCTAATTCTACAAGTCTTTGTACAAATTTTTCTCATTATAATCTTAAGAATACCTTACATATTATTCTCCCAGTCTGTTAGCTACTTTTAGCAACCCGTGTGAATCCAGCCATTGGTGTTGTAAGAATTACATGGGCAATAATTTCACTTTCTCATGCTGATAAGGTGGAATTAATTTTGACTTTTAACTCTACATTCTTGAAGACAAATGTTATGAGTCATTCATCTTTTTTCATGAGAAAATATTATAATAAGTCTTGGTGGTCAGAAAATATATCTCGGTGCTTGCCTGTTCAACAGCACAGAATCTAGTACCTAGTAGCTCTTGAATTCTTCCATTCTTGGAGGATACTGGCCGCTCAAAAGCTTGGCTAGTGCATGTGGACTATCCATCTGAACTCAGGTTTGCTGTGGTCTCACAATTTTCTGGTTTGTATTTAACGCCACTGTCTGTTTTTTTTCTGTTGCAGGGTGTGAAATATTAGATCCAGTGACTGTTTTTTATTTCTAACATTTATGGGAAACAAGAACAGCTTGTGCGTGTCTTCACAGAATTCCGTATGTGTGAAGTAGTATTTTTCTTTTGTGGTTTTTTTAATGCAGTGTAACTTATTACTGGCATATACTTAACACTAAGCACATGTATAAATACTACACCATTTTATAGGCTTGAATAATGTTCCATTGAGTTGATACATCCTGGTACCCTGCAAAATAGGGAGTGTAATGATCAGATGTTACTCTGTTTACCCACGATGTTAGATGCGGATCCTGGTTGGGTCTTGGAAACACGCACCAAATGGTCATAGGTTTTGCATTGTATCCAGTGGTGGTAACTAACTACTATTGCTGGAATATTTTGTAAAGAGTCAAAAGTAAATTCACTATCTTGAATTTGGAAATGTATTTACCTTTTTGAATATAAATTCTTTCAACAGTATACCATTGTCCCCAAATAAATAACCATCTAGCAGAACTTATTTTTTGAGTGATGAATTGATATAGTTGGTCATGTGTCCTGCATTTTGGTTTATATCTTCAATGTTTGATTGCGAAACTGAAATAAAATAATGAAGTTTTAAAGAGTGTGGGTTTTTTGATCTGTGACAAGTCCTTAGAAATCAAAAAGCAAGAGGACTGAGTGAAGGAAGGGATAAGCTGAAAGATACTCTAACTCTGATAACTTTATACTTTGCCCTCCCAAACACCTTCTCTAAAGCCAGGAAGTATTTCTCTATAGTACAGAATAAAGAATATGTTAAGTCCAGTGATGTTGACTTTATTCATTTAAGTTCTGGTACAGGCTGTGCAGTAATGCTAAAGGTTTCTTGTGTGTTTGTACCTGAATCCATGAACTCTTTCAAAAGATGCATAATGAATGAGTTACACGTACCAAGTATTCACTGGAAAAGGAATTGTCGCTTTGCCAATGTCTTGGAATCATACAATAGCAATATGATTTGAACGCTTTTATTTCTGTGGACTTATGCTCTGGTACTTACCTTGTCAATCTGACCATTACTTGCTCTGGGATTGGGAAATAAAAATATAAATGCAGCACAGAATTTCTCTTCATGTTACACAGTGACAGCAATTTTTGCTGATAGAATTGCAGGTTGAAGTGCAAGCTCCCTTAATCTCTGACGCTAGCTGGTGGACCCTTCCTGCTCCTCTAAACTTTATTTTAGAATAGCTGATGAAATAAATATATACATCTGAAAAAAAATACATTGGGCTCCACATAAAAATACTTTCTTTATTAAAGTGAATTGATTAGCATGCAAGCAAAAAATAGCTTCTTTTTCCTGCAGCCTTCAATTGACAGTTGTGAAAACTGAAAATCTTCCCATTCCCTCTTCGTTTCTTTTCATTTCATTTATGCACACTTCCATTCCTATTTTATGATATTCTTGCAGTGATTTTGGTTAGCTTGGAAATATTTTATAGACTGTCAGAATACATCTGTCTGATAATCTCTTGGGAAATGTGACAGATAAATTATGTTTTCATGGCCAATAAGGAGCTCTGAACGGGAGTACACTGGCAGGTTGGTGCTGTTCAGATGGACAGAGTGGGGATTTGACCAGGACACAGTTGTGCTGTGAAGCACCTTGTAGTAAGCAAGGTCCTTTGGACTGTGGAGATGGCAGCAGTGAAGCGCCTCAAGTACAAGGTCTTCCTGTAGCAGGCACTTCATCAGTGTTCGAACTAAGCAGGAAGAGCTGTGAAAAGGAGTGCTGTGTGAGGAGGTGGTCAGACCTGACCCATGCCTCGCTTGGGTGGAGCAGCTGATTTATAGTCAGGTAGTCTTGGGAGTCTCGGAAGTACTGTTGATGATTTTTCCATAATTAATCTCCCTGAAAATAATAATTTCAGGGCACTTGGAGTGGGGACAGGAAGTTTCCATCCTTCAGAAAGTAAATTGTAGTCCCCCAGAAAAAGCGGGTTTGTGAGTAGAAAGTCCTCCCCCAGTCTGCAAAGGAGAGGAATAGGCATCTTCAGGTGTGTGTTAGTTCTCAGGCAGGTGCTTTGTCTGTGGGGATTAGTACTGGCCTGTGTCTAATGCTGACAACCTTTTCTATCACCAGCCATGGTAATGCAGGAAAAGTGATGTGTGTAGGAAGAAGTGGAGATCTTTTTTTGCTCTTAATCAGTAGAAACAGGTATATGATCTTCTGTAAGCTACAAAGATGGTATTAAAGAGTGTGCATGTCTTTTTTTTTTTAAAAAAAAAAAGTCAAATGCTATTTCTGAGCTCCAAAGGCTGACAGCTGTTCTAGTTTTGCTTGGGGACGTTTTCACAATGTGGATTAATCAATGTTATGAACTGGGTCCATGGGGCTTTGGGAATGTAATTGGTTTCAGATGACACTTTGCTAGTCAATCTGCGAAACAGCCGAATGTTGACACAGCTGAACAATTCCAGCTGTTCCCACTCACCCCTTCTTCCCTCCCTGGATGCACCAGCCTTTTCCCTCTCTCTTGTCTCCCTTTCTTACTGTGACTTTGTAAAACAAATTTGTGATCTCAGTTTCTGTCATTTGTCTCTGCTTTGGTTTTGTGTCTTCCCAGCATGCTTTCAAAATGCATTATTTAAGGTATGGTTCTTTGGTGCCCATTTTTATCACTTTGGGCCTAATTTGGTCTACAGATCTTAACTCTTTTGAAGCATATTTAGATGTTGCTTGAAGGTGCAGTTTACAGATAATTTGAGAAGTTTGAAAATACTTTTACATTTGCTGTGACCAACCCACCTCTTCTCTCAAAAAAAGCTAACAAGAAATGACGATAACCAAAGGCAGGGACAAACCATGAGGACTCTGCATAGAGATGTACTGTAGGACACGTTCCCCTGCTTTGGGGCAAGGCTGCTGTTGCTTTGCCCTAGCTGATAACCCAGCTTTGTTTAAGGTTGATGACACTGCTGTGCTGTGCATTGAGACCTTAAAGACTAGTAGAAATAACTCCCCAGAAGAAAGTGGCTCATAAATTGCCTACACCATTTATACTTGTGGAATTAATTTTTAATGTTATTTTCCTCTTACTGCCCCTTTTTTGTCCCATCGTATGATAAGCATAGGTAAGCCCTGAATATGTCATGCCACCTACATCTAGAGTTTTTAATATGGTATCAGTGCTGTTCCTGATTTGCAGCAATAAAGAAGAAAGTAAATGCAGTGCAAGACAATATGCATTAATTTTCCATGGCATTTTTCACGCTAACTGAGCTTCAGGATACTTTGCAGCAAAGACTACAGCATGGCCCAGCCAGTTGTTCCATTAAAATCTGTGTGCACAAACACCTACACACAATTCACAAATATGGCATTTTCATGAGTAGGCCAAAACCACTGACGATGAGATGGTCTGGCTATGTTATGAGAGCCTTGGGTCACTCCATCTCTTGTAATAGGCTTGTGGCTAGTTTTTTAGTAGTAACTATGGTGGTGGTGATTTTCTGGTTTTAGTATTATTTTCCCATTATGAAGTCAGACAAATCTTGAAGGACGTATGCTCCCTCTTGTTTGTGTGACTCCTCTGATGGCAGACTATTCTAATTTAAAACTGATGTGTAAAAAGAATCCAAAATCTGCTGTTTTCAGACATCAGTTAGCTTTGCTGACTTTTTGAAACAGAAGAAAGCACCCATGTGTGTTGAGCCATTCTAAGTCATACCTATTGTATTAGAGTAGCATGTAATGGAATGACCAATGATGGACTTTCTATATACTATTGCTAATGCTTTACCTACAAATGAGTTTCTTTGACTACTGTTTATGCCCTATTTAGAAAAGGAAAAATGTATATTGAAAATATAGTGGAAAATGGCACCTCTGTGAGTATCTATCTTAGAAGTATGTTGCTGACTGAGAAAATTGCAAATTTGTGCGCTACGGTTTTCAGAGAAAGTCTTGATGTCATTAATTCCTGTTTGTTTTTTTTATTACCAGGGTATTTAATAAGAATATCTCATCCTACAGACTACATGCTGGCAGTGGGCACTAGGAGCTTTTGTGGATTACTTGTGGGGAAGGAGATTTGGAAGGCAGAAATTCAGTACCTAGATCTATGTAGGTCTCTTGTGTGACTAGCAGCAAGCCACTTTGCTTCTCCTTGCCTCAGAGGACCCATTTGTATGGCAGGATAAAACTTTTTAGATTTTTTTCTAGCTTTTTCCACCTTTTCTTCATGCCTTAGGGATTTTGGATTCTGACTAGTAGTTCAAACCAGTATTAAAATCCTTTCATTGACCGAGAACTAACTGTCAGGATTCTTCATTCCAAAATTTTTAGAAACTTTGAGAAACGCTGGACTCTATCAAAAGACTGTAGCTTTCTTTTTTCTGTTTTATTACTGAAGAACAGTTTTTTCAAAGCTAAAGGTAGACAGCTGTTGGACCTTGAGCAAACATTTAAATGCACTTGCTACTTGTGTGTGTGACTTGAGGTATATCCCAGTGGTAAACTGGATCTTGCATTTAAGCCAAATGATATTTCAGATAATTTGGGATTTTGTCTCTCTCTGCTGTACCAGCCCATAACTAGTTAAGAAATGTCTGCACAGCGTTGAGAGAAAAGCGAAGGCTAATGCTTATATTACTTCAGAAACTAAATTACAATGTTTTTTTTAAACTGAGTAGACATTAAATGCATGGAGGGACATGTATGCTAGTCACTCCTATGTTCTTTTCATCATTCTTCAAACAACGCGTAGAGGTTTTCTGTTGTACATCTTTGACAAATCTTTCTTTGTATCCCCTAGTTCTCTTTTGTTATGCTGAACCACCAAAGGGACTAGGTTCTTGGAAAGACGGAGGGAATGTACACAACCAGTACAGTGTGGAAAGCCTGTCTGTGCTGTTATGTGGTTGAATACATACAATCTTAGAGCTGTCATAAGTCCAGATTTTCCCAGTGTCACTTGTCTCCTGCTTGAAATTTTGTGCAAGTAGAAAAGAAGGAATTTGGCTGTTGCCTAGGATTTGCAGACCTGCATATGCTGGATCAGTAGCACTAGTTGCAGCTAGGCTGCCTGATGCTGCTTCTGCTCAAGTCTGCTGTTCATACCCGTGGATCTTGTGTAGAAGTGTAGTGCATTCACTGCTACTGTAGAAGTGTAGTTCAGTGCATGAACAAGAACAGTGCAGGAGATGTCCTTCTCAGAAATTTGAGCATTTGGTAACTTCACCTCTTTTGAAATGGTTTATTGTTATCACACTGGAATTGAAACAATTTACTGGCTATTAGTCATTTTGTTGTATCTTCAGACACACTTGCAGAAGGAAATGCATCTTAGGCTACAGTATGTTGCTAAGTGTTGTTCTTTGTCAGGTTAGTGTCACTAGCTGTAAAAAAACAGGAAGCTAAATTAACTATTTGAGTATTTTGTGTTGTGCACTCTGGCCTGCAATAGAAAAAGCAGGTTCATCAGTAGAACCTGCTCAGAGTGTACCTGCTACGAGCACATAAACCCCCCCGCTTCTCCTCTTTCTACAGTCAAGTATCCCTGCATTATCCATTTTCATTGCATTGTCCATCTCTTCCCACTAACTTATTTGGTCATTGAAGTCCAGATGCCCTCAAGAAGCTCTTCTAATAGTACAATTTTCATGAATGGGAAAGGCTTCTGAAAAAGTTTCTAATAATCAGTCCATTTCCGAGTTAATCTTTGGTAATCCCGAATCACTGGTTACTTTAGAAACTTCGGCAGAGCCATTACGTGCCAAAGTACTAGAGGTAGATTTTTACTCTATGGGTGGGGAGAGTAATTTCCCTTGCTGCATGTCTTTCATGTTAAGTTGCTGATAGAGATATGGTTCTCAGGAGAGCAGCAAAGCACTCCATCACTACCTGCCTGCAACTTGTATCCCTAGGATCTGGGCCTAGCCTGTAAAATGTTTCTGATGGGTCTGTGTTTTCCTGTGTCTGCCTGGCTCTGAGCAGGGGCCCTGGGGGCTGGCACAGAAGTAACGGGGCAGAAGGCACCAATAATATATTTTGCTAGTGTATACTCATTTGTGTATCTTCAGACATCAGGCTCAGAGAAGTCCAGGAGTGACGTGTGACAGCACGGCACTATCTAATCATGCGTTCACGTTTCCAATACCCATGTGTATCAAAGAGAAGTCTTCATTTCTATTTCTTCCTTTTTTTTTTTTTTTTTGACCAAAGCAGAAGCTGTGGAGAGCAACACACTAATATAATCCTCACATCTTAGTTATTTTTGATACCTGTGCGATGTCACTATTTCAAAATAAGTTACAAAGGCACCTTATATGTATTAAGGAAGTTGTTTTATGCTTTCACAAACCTTATTTCAGTCTTTGTTTCTGCTTTCTGGAAAACGTATGGTAGCAACTTGCATATATTCAATGTCATGTTGCAGAAGTTTCTACTTAAGGCATTACTCTGTCTTCAGAAGCAGATCTCTGATGTTTCCCTCTCCTCCAGCATTTTGATGTCAGTCAATGCTTATTAGACCCTGTTAGGGCCCTCAGTGCACTAATTGCCCTGACCAGCCTCACCTGGGGCCTCCACCTGCAACCCTGCCCAAGGGCCCAGGGGTTCCTTTTAAGCTCAGGTCTGGGCCCTGTCAGCAGGCCTCATGTTTCCCTTTCTCTTAGAATTTAACAATGCAGTTATATATAACAACAGCCCTTCCTCAAAGAGTGATAAGAAGAGATAACAGAACATTAAGAAAATTTCCATCCTTGATCATATCATCCTGCACTGGTAAGTTGTTGACATTGCGGTGTGCTACGCTGCTAAATTTTTGACTCATTGGAAATGTAGCTTGAGTCATAAACTCCTATAATCTGTTGTTTGCTATGTTTTGGGGCTTTTTTTTTTTTGTAGTAGCTTTTTCTCCAAAGAGGAAAGCGGAAAAAGCAGTTCTGAGGAGCAGATAGAGTAAGTTGCAATTCCAGTTTTTGTGCAATAAAAATGACGAAAAACTAGTGTAGAAAGTAGGAACCTTGGCTGGCATTTCAGTGTTGTGGTTCAGGAGTCTGTGCTCTGCTGCTGGGAGTTTGTTGGTTTTGCTTCAACCCACTTAGCCAATACCTAGGTCCTGCTATTAAGCAAGATGATTTTGAGAGCTTCACAGGTGCACCAATGAACATTTCAGATCAAATTTTTTTCAGAAATATCGAAATTCTGTGGTGAAATAGGGTAAAAACTGATAGTTTTGATCTTAAACTTAACAGTTCAGATTTTAATGCATGAAGCCGTATCCCACGTCTGCTGTGGCACAACAGACTCTGAGAAAAACGATCATCAGAAAAATCTTTGCACTGAAGTTATCATTGATAGAGATGAAATCAAGGTCAAGATACCACAATGTGTGGGAGGAAGCTGGGTGAGAATTAGCAACTTCATCTAAGGCTTTATATCTCAGCTCGCTTCCAAGTTGTCTTTCTTCCTCTGTCTCTTAGTGACTGTGAAAGAGCCATGAGAAATTATATCATATATATATAATTTTCCCCATTATGTGACATCTCAGGATCTTTTTGAAGGTAAGTTCAAATAGATTCAAGCTGATTCAGGAAAGAGGCCATTTAAGAATTCTTTACTTTTTCAAGTGGTTCACTTAATTTCGCATGCTCTGGAAGGAGGTGAGAGATTGCTTCTGGTGGAGGCCCCTCACAGGCTGTGTAAGATGTTTCACGAAGGAAGTTCAGGCATGATCGAGCCAGGATTATTCTGTGTGAAGAATTTGTACGTAACTTGAAGGCAGAAGCAAGTTCTCTTCTCCCTTCTTTTTTCTCCCCTACTACCTCCACTTTGTGGCATGTTCTTTCACATCCTTAGAAAGCCATAAAAATGCTATCAGTATTAGTAAGATATATTCCACTGTCTCTGGGAAGCTGGGTTTGTGTATTGGCAGATAGGTAATTTGCCTGTTACGTCCTGATCTTGTTCCTCTCTGAAGTAAGACTTCTCTGTTCTCAGTCGATCTGCCTTCTGGATCCCATGTATTCCTAGGTTAAGTGTGATAAATGTGGACTGTCGTTTCCTCAGTGCCCACATGCAGATCTTTGCCGTTAAGAAAGTCAGAGTCTGTGACCCAAACCCTGTAACAAAATTTGGGGCTGCTCCCTGCTTTGTTGTTGACCACTCTGGCATGAAGTCATTCCTTAGGGAGCGTGCTGCTTGTTAGAGGGTAGGGTTTTATAAACTTGATATGGTCATTTCAACTTCAGAAGTAGGGTGTCACATTTCCTACTCTCCCAGTTGCCTGTACAGTCTGCCGTGGATATTTTAAGCTTCTCTTTATCCTGTTCTAGCCATGATTTTGGCTTGCTTTGTTTCTTTCCTTGGCCTAGTCTAGCCTTTTGCCCTAGCCCATTTCCTTAAATAAAGCACTGGAGTCCTTAGCAGAAAGAGGTGCTAACTTCCCAGATAGGTGCTATACCTGGCAAAGTCAACCTCTTTCTGTCTCAAAGTACAATCTTCTTCATTGCTTATTGCCAAAAGATGATGTAGATGGCCCTAGATTCCTCTGCTGTAGCTCTCAAGCAGAGCTAGGAGTACCAGGTCAGAGTCCCTCTTAGCTGGCTGCCCTGGTCTCTGATGCAGTTGCAGCAGAAAAGCCTTGCTCTAAAGCAAAGAGCTGAATACCAGCTCTAGCACCCAAAGGAGAACAGCTTGTGCAGAATGGACTGGGTTGCACAGTTTGATTCAGTAACATCTTGCTCCATCACACTGAGCGTTTGTATCCTCACGCCAACATTCACTGATATTTTTTGAAGATGATGTTGAAAGCACTCGAGAAGGGGATAAATCGAAACCTTTAGCAGCATTATCTCAGAGAAGAGAAAGCAGGTTTTCTTATGTTTGTTATGTATAGTGGTGATCTCTCTGGAGTTTGAGTAAAAAGGAGGTATTAAAGGAACTCGGCAGGAAGGAGAACCTTCCAAATAAAGTGTTTATTTTCCTCTCATTCGTGTGCTTTGTAACCTTGTAGGATCCAGTAGTGCACTATTTTGATGACAATACATTTGAATTTTTGGTGAGTTCACTGGTCACAGCTCCCTGGATCAGGGGCTTGGCATGGCCAGATGCACAAAAGGTGTCCCGTTAGCATGGAGGGAGCTGCAAGCCAGAAATTGGGCTGGCATTTCTTGTTTATGCCCAGAACAAGGGTCTGGAGTGGATCTTGTTAGGAGCGCTTTCAAGAGAGGCTCAATAACTCTAGCAAGACCCCAACCAGAACACCAGAAGAGCATTCAATGTGTGTGCTTGGGAAGAAGGACAAGAGTAGTCAGTGTCCATTAATTCAGATGTTTCGGAGTTGTTGGACAGGTGCTTACTTTTTTGTGCAGCTTTTCAAAGGCTGATACTGTTCTAGTGGGTTTTTTTTTGGTTTGTTTATTGCATAACTCCAATAGAAAGGAATTCCTAAGGCATGAATGCTAAAGAGGAAGGAAAGAATAAGTGGTGCCAGTTAAATTTTCATGTATTTATGCCTTATTATGGCCTGACAGTCAGAAATAATATTATTTTCCTTTTATCCTGATTTTCTCTTTTGACTGTGTATTAAAAAACCACCAGCAGTAACAAAGTGTAAAAGATTGAATTAAATCCTAGTTAGAATGACTTCACCTTAAATAGTGGAATATCTTAGATCTCTTTCTCTTCCTTTTTTCTTTCTCTGTCTACTCTACAGAGACTTGGCAGTCTCAGATACCCTTGGGTGTTCAAAGGTAGATCAGTCTGCGGCAGGGCTGCCTTTGATGTTTTCACCTACAAAAATGTCACATCACAACCTGCTCTGTTATTTCACATTGAATGTGAAAGATTCACTAAAAGGTTAATTTCAAGTCTTGCTGAATTTTATACCATTAAAGTCAATGCCTTTTCAAGGATGCACCTAGAATGGTTTTAGAGGGATGAGAGAAGGGGCTGGTTCTGAGTTTCTCCTGCAGCTACACAAGTGCCTGATAACCATGCACATAGGGTGCTTGTGGATGCATAACCCCTCCATGCGCAAATGTTTCACCCTCCACTCCCTGTGGAGAAAGATCAGGAATTGCTATAGATACTTTAAATAGCACTACATCTACCAACAATACCTTTACCCATTTGTGCATGAGGGCCTAATGTGGTCTGTGTTCAGTTTTGTCAAAGAAAAATCTAAAGGGAGAGAAACACTTCTATACAAACCTTTTGTGGGAGATTTTGTAAGGGTAAGGATAATTTTGAATATCTGTTCTGATTTCTGGGTTTCAGGATTGATGTCTGGAATGATTTTGTAGAGTGATACAAATACCTGGGTAAAATATTTTTGAAACCTTTTTTTTCTTGGTTCTTCCTCTCCCCTTCAAAACTTGTGTTTTGAGGAAATACTGTATGCTTGCGGTAAACAGTGGCTTTAATTTCTTCGTGGGTGCAGTAGATTTCACTGGGGAAGGCTAAATGTACTGGACTTAAAACATTATTTTGAAAAAGAAATAGGTTTTTCTAAAAGATTCTTCAAGTTGGAGAAAAATACTTGTTTATCAGTCATACCACAAACAGTGCATTTAAAAGGTATCTGAATGGACAAATGTTGAAGAATAGGAGATACAGGTTATGTTTTAAATTGTTTTGTTTTTTTTAAGAAACAATTGCCAAGTAAGTAATTATATTTTCTGTCTTCTCTTAGTACAATGAAATCTTCAGACTTAGTGAGGGCACTTGGAAAAGAAGGTGACCTTCCCCTCTTTCTCCTAGCGTAACTCGGATATGTCATTTAATTGGTTCCTGATCTCGATGCCTCACCCACCCTGAAATAGTTTTTCTAAGTGAGCAGTGAGAAGTCAGGTAACCCACCCTAGTGTGCTCACATTTGTGGCGTAGGGGAGGCTGGAATTACATGCTTTGTCAAGCTGTGTTCTTAAGGATGTGCCACGGTTTCCTACTGTTTTAACACAGGAAATGTCTCTGGCACCAGGCAGCTCTGCTTTTCTGTGCATCCCCTAATTGTGTGTGAACTGAAGGTGCAGCTGGAGAGCACTTCATATCTAATTGGTGTGTGAAAGCTGAGGGCAGAAAAAACAATTAGGAAATCATGGTCAACTTCAAGAAGGGCTGTAATTGAGGCAGAACTGAAATTAAAAATTGGATTGCTACTGAGCTGAAGAGAAAAGGATGTATGGAAGAAAGCTGTAAACAGCAGAGCAGCTTAGGCTCCAAGTTCCACTTTCTGCAGTGACTTCAGAGTCTCCAAGTCCCTGGGAGGAGTGGGGATGTAGGGACCCAAGTGCCTCAGGCATACCTGACGTGGAGCTTAGCTTCCCAAGCCACCTGGCATTTTTAAGAAATGTCTGTGGGTTACTGTGGCTAAATTCCATGTGTTACAGGATGTCTCTGATTTTCGTCATACCCCTCTTAATCAGTTACAGTCTACTAATAGCACTGGAACAAGGACTAACTGATCCATTCAGCTGCCTGGTTTTGTCTTCACTTACCAGCAAATAACGAAGTAGAGGTACTAGGCCTACTCTTGAGTGCTATTTTAAATCCACCTAGTCAAGAGTTTGAAGTGATTCAACAAAGGAGTTCATTTTACTGTTCAAACTGTAACAGTTGCTGTGTACACTAAGTGATAATGAGGCCATTTAAAAATCCTTTTCTTGCCACTTCTAATAACTGGATGTAGATTTTGTAAGAATGTATTAAAATGTGTATCACAGGAGCCCGTTGCCATTTTACTGTTTGGCTGAAGTGTAATAAACTCCTAATTCTTAAAAGTCATGGTCCAACCTGTCACTTTTATTGTGGCATATGTGGTAATGGCTGATTTTTATTAGTGTCTTAACACTAATTGTACCAATATAAACTTAGGTCATAGCTGTGCAAACAGAAAGGTAGTGTGCGCGATGAGCCTCTGTATTAGCAGAACTTGCAAATTGCTCAGTAAAGCACTTACCTGAGAAGCAGTGATGTCCTGTCAACAGGGAGAAGATGCAGTCTGATCAGCCTGGTGCTGGTAGGAGCTGCAGGAGGTTTGCAGAGCAATACCAAGAGGAAAGATAAGGCAAAGAGCATACCAAGAGCAATTCTGAGCAACTAGAAAGCAAGAAGTGCCTGATGTGTACTAGCTAGGAAGAGGTTTTGGTTTGTTTATTTTTCTATCCCCATTATCTTGATGTCAGATCACTCTGTCCTGTCATTTTGCCAGGTATTTGCTTATTAAGGTGGTATGTCAATGTTTGCAGAGGGGAATTCTCATGCTGCTGGGAGAAGCTGGGAACTAATGAATTAAAATTGTTATTTGGGAAACAGGTGGCAGCCTGTGCAGAGGGTAGGCTAGCCAGCAGGTGCAATACCACTGGAATACTTTTCTTTCAGTTAATTAGATTTTAAGTGATCACCAGCTCTGTTTCTTCAGACTTCTGTGACCTTAGTCTCCTCCCTAGAAACTTGCACCTCTTGCTTGAACTATTGGAAAGAGTGGTTTGGGCAGTACTCGAATTTCTGTTGCCATGGCATGGTGTGTCCTGTGCTGAAGAACTACTGCATTCATATCACAGCCAGAGCGATTTGTAATTTAGAGATGCAATTTTATAGATTTAATCAGACTGTGTGTGTTAATTTTTTTCATGTGCATTCCTAATAGGGTTATTGCTCTACATTTTCTTGTAAGCTTGTTTAGGATCTTTTTGGACAAAAGGAAGTACTGAATATGCTATTTTCTTAACAAAGACAGTGGTTTTGATGGGCACTGGCCTCAAACTCGGAGGATTTTTTTTTATTCACACAAAGTAGCTACCTCTTGTGTAAAAGACAGAAACTCTTCAACATGTAAAGAAAATAAACCAAGTCATAAAGAGTTGATGGGATAATACCCGCCTTCTGAAGTAGCTGGTGATATGATCCTGGTGACGTTAACGCGATCCTGCCTTGTTCTTGTTTGTCAGATTGCTATTTGCCCTGTGCATCTGTCTTGACATCCACCCCTGCCCCCCCGATTTCTGTGAAGTTCAAAGGCTATTTCTGTGGCTGCAAATGCTGGAGGAGAGGGGCTGCCACCTACTCCTTTTACCTTTTTGCTGCTTGCTGTTTAGTGAATTATGTAAACGTCTGTGTAGCAAGTCAAGGAATGCTTTTGAGGATAGACTTTTGCTGAGGCCTATCTATTCAGGCTTTCCCTCCTCTTCCTTTTCCTTCCTCCTGCTCTGGGCTGAGAACAGTACATGACAAATATCACTAGGTGGCATAGCCACCCTGGTGTACTACCCAGGTTAAACCATATTTGTAGCAACTGAGGTTTTGATTATAGTTTTGAAATAATTCCTGTCTAAAAGGCACAATGTCCTAGTCTTTTGTAGCACACTCTTAACACTTAATCACTGGACTCAGTTATAAGGCAGAAGGCAGATAGATGTGTGTGCTCAGGCTTATGCAAGTTAGAGCTGTGCTGAGAAACCTGGCCTGCTTCTGTTAAGGCAGTACAGGCAAAAACCTGAAGATTTTGCTTACTTGGGGGAAAAAAATTTGAAACGACATTTGCAAAGCTTCTTGAAATGTTGTTTTACCAGACGTATAACTTAATCTTCCTGTCAAGCTACTGAGATCCTGTGAAGGTCTGTTTCAACCTTTTGGAATTTATTCCAGGAAAACCAGTATATAATCCCAAGTTTAAATAAAGCACTTTATAGTAGGTGCTTATGTTTTAAGCACATGCATAAGTGTTTTCACTAGAGAAATTAAGAACAGTGATATAAAACTTGTGCTTGAAGTTGAGTATCAGTTAAGTGTATTCTTGAGCTGGGACTTAGCAGAGTATTTATGTTACTAGTTGGGAGAAACTCCATTCAAAAGGTATATGATGGTTTCTGTATGCATTTCTTATTTGATAGAAATCAAAGTGTAGGATGGACTGTATGAGAGAGGTAGATGAATCTAAGTCAAGTTTACTTTGAGTTTTTTTTTTTTTAATTAGAACATCTTTGGTCCTGAGGACTCAGAAATTCTCAGCAATTGATGAGTGTCTATTCTTAAAGTAAACTTACTGAACTGAGATGTGTCAATTCTAAACACTTCTCTAAACCAATGTGAGTTTTCAGGCAGTAATTTGTTGGGAGTGATGTTAATTGGAGTGGTAGGGATGTGTCGAAGAATGGAATGTGGGTTTGAATTTACAATAAGAGGTTATGATTTAGAAGTTATGATTTAAAAGAAAAACTCTTACCTGCTTAAGTGTGTTGTGTATGGGTTGTATTCATACTTAGCTGCCACAATTGGGTGTTTCCCAGTACAGTGACAGTTATTTAAAAGATTGTTGCTGTTTGAAAATAAAGCTTGGCTTCAACTTCATTTGTAAGGAAAGTTGCTATAAGAGAGTGTGGCGGTATTATTACTCTTGGTATTAATGTAGCTTGAAACCCATTCTGGTCACCTATCAAAAGCAAAATAAAAGTCTCTTCCAGGATCCCTCATCAAAATACTCATAAAAAATCAGAATAGTCTGGTAAAGTAGACCTCAGAGCTGTGTATTAAACATAGAGGATTGGGGATGTCTTGCCTATAACAGGAAATGAAGTTTTTTTCCAAGGGCCCCCCATTGTCAGAACACTGCATAAATATTAGATTCATTTCCACTGTGAAGAAAAAGCTTCTTCATTGTAACAGGAACATTTATGCTAAGACAGTGGACAACAGTGGTGATGCTAGAATAGATTTAGGGAGCCAAACATATACATCCCCTTTGAATGTACCATTCTTCATGTGGAGATCACGTGGAAGTATTTAAGATGGACACATTTGCATTTGCTCTGGGTTCAGTCCCATCCCTGGCTCCATGATAAATATTGCAGGAAAGCACCACGATAATCTTGGGTCCTTGCTTAAAATAATGCTATAGGCTTCCCACACAGGAGAGAGTTGTTGAAGGGGATTTTTATGGCTCACACTGGGACTGACGTCAGGCTCGCCCACAGCCTGGGACTGGAGAAGTTCTGAAGCCATGCAGACAAGCAGTTCCTTCCTCTCGGGCAGAGTAATCACAAGCAGGTTTGGCTCCCTGGCGGTGCTGCACTGGAGATTTTTGCAGGCAGAAAAGGAGCTTCTCTAAAATCACTGTGTGAAAATCAAACCAATCTTAGTGAAAAACATAGCTCTTTCCTGTGCATGTCCCTTGTCTATGTTGCTTTTTGTTTTGGTCTCTCTCTTTTTTTTTTAAACATGTCTTGAAAGAGATGTTTTTCTCTGTGATCTGTCCATTTCCCCCTTTCTTATTACTTCTGGCCTGTTTTTACTTCTAGATATGTACTTTTGTGTGTGCTGGTGAGTACGTGCATGTAACTATGTTGATCTGTACTAATCCTTGCTGTTGATATGCCTTATATTTCTTTGATTTTTTTCCTCCCTTTTGATTAGCTACACAAAGCAGCTTGGCCAAAAGCATGCCACATGTCAGTGGGAAAATGTAGATGAAATCTCCAGGTTATTGGTTTTTTTCCATGTCCATTAAAAAATTGAAACTGTTACAGTCCCTGAGATGCTTGCTCTAAAGTGTTCTTGAAATGACAAGTTAAGAAACAGACTCGGGAGACTATTTTCTGGATCTTTCTAGACAGCCTTAAGTTAAGCCCTCTTAGCATTAATCCTGCTGGAAAGAGAAGTGTTGGCTGGTTTCATCTTGACAGTGAATGTGATTTGAAGAAGGCAGGCAACACCAAGCCCAGCCAGACATCCTCTCTTTGATTGGTGCAGCATGGAGGAGGTGAGGACAACACTAAGGGCAAACTTTCTTTTCCTTCTTGCAGTGGAGAGGTCAGGTTTAGGTACACCATCTGCTCCTGCTTTTTGCATTGAAAATTTCTGTGTAGCACATTGCAAAACCCAGCTATGAGGAGTTCTTAGAGTGAAAAATTTGCATGGGTGGTGCCAGGAATTGTTCTCACTTGGGATGCAGAATTGCTCACACAAGCAACTTCATAAATTCAGTGTTGGTACCTGTGCTGAATTCGGTTGTTCTTGCTTTGACTTCCCTGAGTTCCGTGAGGCTTAAGTTCAGCTAAATCTGATTCAGATGGGAAGGACACCAACTAACTGTCATAGCAATCACCTCTCCATGTATCTTTCCAGATTCTTCTTCTGTAAAAAGTCTTCAACAGCTGAGTGTGTGAGGACTTCTTAAGTCCTGTAGCTCAGAGCCGTAAAGTAGATTTTATGTGTACTTCTTTCTTTTGTGTGGGTATCACTACCATACCTTGGTCTGCCAGCATCAATTCTCTTGATGGTGTTGTGCAGTCCCTATAAAAATACCAGTTTTGAGCAAAACCAGTAGAATTTGAACTGGTTACAGTTTGATTGGGTGATACCATAGGTCAACATCATAGCATATGACAAATAGAATCTGAAGCTAAACTATTCTAAGCTATCTCTGTGAAAGCAAATGTGAGATAAACATTGTACACATTGCCTCTTTCATTTAAGGAAAGTACCTTCAATGTCCCCTAATTTGCTACCTGTCTTCCTGAGTACTCTGACAAGCCCTTTCCACTTCTGGGCCTGCAGGACCACTTGGAATTTTGGATTTCAGAGATGTCTTCATGCAGCTTTCTGAGCTGAAAAATACTGTGTGTTTGTGTGGAGTATTGTGTACATGTAACTGGAGGCTTGTTCTGGAAAATTGATCTGTGCCAACATCAGTTTTGTCCTGCTAGTTGATGAGAAGGACTAGGAGAAAATATAGGTCTTGGACAGACTCTTTTTGCTTTGGATGTGCTGCTCTTGTTATTTTGTTTATCAACCAGGATGTTGGGCCATTCATCCCATGTCTTGGACCTGTGCTATCTCAGCTAGGTAACAGGGTATGCTCACAGCAGTGAAGTTCCTCTGCAAGTTGTCAGCGGGAAACCCCATGACCGTCGTTAGCCCTTTTAAACAGGTGCAAATTACATTCATGGTGAAATTAAGATAGAGATTGATGCAAAACGTCAGTGTGTGATTGTTGACACCAGAAAGGCTTTTCTAGCTTGCATTTTACAAACTTCAGCTGGTAATTATATGTATAATCTCTAAAAGCTCTTAGATCTTACAAAATGTGTTTCTTATTCTTGGATTTTGTTAGTTATTTGCTTCCTATTCCACCTCTTGAGAAAAATGTGGGATTAGACCACGCAATGATAACGGAGAATCTGCTCAAGATGAAACAAAATAGAATGGCCAAACATTGGAGGAGCATCAGTGGACACTTAGTGTCTTAGATATCAAAGTTGATCAATACTGATGGTGTAAATCTCAACATAAAGACAGACTTCCTTAATGCTGGTGGTTGCAAAACACATGCAAGTGAACATGGGTGCATCCATGTGGTCTTTCCAAAGTGATGCCCTTCTGTAGGGTATCTTTAAAACCATTGAGGCAAAATCCCCTTCAATAGGAAACAAGACCCTATGGCACCAAAAAGAGAAGCTCTTTCAGGAGAAATTTTCTTAAGTTGGCTGTAGAAGGATAACATGCAGCAGGACAGGCATGGGAAGAAAAGCTGCAGCAAGAGCTGTATTATGTATTTCTAGCACCCATTATGGAGCTATCATTATGCCTTCCCAGCCCCTGAGAGATACAAATTAATATCCTGTGGCTGACCAAGTTCACACATTCTTATGTCAGAAAAACAAGTTCTGGGAAATAGATGCTTTGAGACTGCTGCCCGCACCTTTTTTCCCCTTTTACAAACTATAGCAAAGCTTTGAAGCTTCTATTGCCTATAGAACACTTGATTTTTGTCAGAAACAATCTGTAAATGGTCAACTCTACCCAGAAGCCTAAAAGTCAAGGAACACTCAGAAACATTTTGGGAAGTTTTTGTTATACTGTAGATTGGTTTCCTACTATAAAAGTAGTTCAAAATGGCAGGAGTGCTCTTGATGACAGCAGCGTTACAGTGTAAAAGTTGGATCATGATTTTACAACGTTTGCTGTAGTCCATGTGAAAAATCATTAATTTACTTGTACATGCACAGTAAATTAGAGGGGATTTCTGCATCTAAGTGGTTAAAAGCCAGAGAATTCGTAGACAACTTCGTTTTTTACTCAGCTGCTGGTTTTGCTCAATCTTGTGTTGGTGGTTTTAATTCTTTGTGTTGCAGTTATATTGCTTGTAGTATGAGGATAATAATGCTTGCCCAGCTCTATAATGTGTTTGAAGACATGGTCTGAAAAAGTGCATTCCTAGATACATAGTGTTTAAAAAAAAAACCCTAGTAAACACAAATCCTGAGCATAAGTGAAATGAGAAAAATTAAGGTGAAATTTATGAGATTAATCCCAAAGAGGGGAATGGTAAGTGTTCAAGGAGATGTATTTTTAAGATAATGTAAGGGGAAAATATAAAGTAACAATTAACTGAGGAAAGGCTGGGAATGACCTGTGAGATGTCCCAGTGCTGAGGTCAGTTTGGTGAAAAGCAATCAGACACACAGTCATTCCTCTTTTCCTTCCCTCTCCCAGTTCTTACTGGTATTTAAGCTGGTAGGAAGACTTTTGTGGTTGAAGGCCTCCAGGAGAAGTAAGTAACCAAAACCATGAAAGCAATTATGGGGGAAGCAAAAATCAGCAGCTTCTTGCTAGGAAAGTAAGAGTGTTTATCCTAGATGAGGCAGACTGTCAGGTACAGGTCAAAGTGCTAGATATGATGCAGAACCAAGAAAAGGAACTCGGTGCTTGTGGAAGCTATTGACAAAACTCTCGTTGATTTGATGTGGCTGGAATTTCACTTAAAATATATTATGGTTTAGAGGTTCTCTCAATGCTAGTGACTTACCACCTTTTTAGCAATTTCTTTAGCCCTATTTGTTTAAAATTTCTTAGCTTTTTTCTCCTGCTGTAACCAATTCTGAGCAGGCATGGGGAAAATGCTGGTACAGCGTGTTCTGTATGGCTGCAGGCAGCTGAGCTGACAGGGACTCTGTTTTCTGACTTGTGGAAAACACTTGGTCACTACTAAGAGACAGCTTCTGTGATTTTTTTTTTTTAATACAAATCAAATTATTTTTTGAGCTATTCCAGCAACTTCAGTGCATATACACACTGGCTTATCTTCCTTCTGTGTGTGAGCATTTTTAATGTAAATAGAGGCCATATGTTAATGATGCCACGAGTAGATACTTGCAGGATTTAGACACAGGGCTTTTTAATGTTCTAATAACCAGGTTAAGTGAAAGAAGATGCCATGTTGCCATGTTACCGTTTGCAGTGTGATATATGAATGCAATGTTTGTCTATAGTGAACTACGTAAGGAGACAACGGGAACAGCTAGGAAGGGGAGATGATGAGATATGAATCTGTGGTGATATATCTGTAAGCAGAGAGTAGGATGATCCATAAGCAGAGAGAGAGTAGGATGGATGGAGATGGTGTTATGAAATTGGTAGAGCTGGTGGCTAAAATTATGTTGTGAATGAAATGAGAAGTCCTGTGTAAGCACATGGAAAGATGGGAGATTTTCAAAAGAATATAAATGAGTGTTGAAGAAGGAAGAGGCATGAGTAAAAAACAAACTTGGAAGCTAAAGGAAGGATGTTACTGAAAGAAAAGGAGCACATTTGGCTACACTGAAGATGGCTGACAGGTTGAGGAGAGTAACTGCAAAGTATTGATTCTGAATTATGGGTCAGAGTCTGCGCTGACACCAGACTTGGTCCACGTGAGAGAGAGAGAAGATTTGTTTTACAGTTCCCATACTACACATGGACAAGAGTTCTTCGCAGTAAAACATCTGTGAGCTTAGAGGGACATTAAGGTGATGGTAGTGAGTTAGGTCAGTATTTCCGATGTGGAAAAGATTGAAGCTTGACTTGTCTTGGAACAGAGTCAAAAAAGATGATGAGATGAAGGAGTAGAAGTAGGCAGGAAGGAAAGATAGTGGGCACTAGAAAGATGAAGTTATCCAGTATTGCCATGGGGAAGAATGGATGTATTGGAGGAAGGAAAAAAGTTTAACATGTACTTTATCTTTGGTAGAAAAGGAGGGTGACATCACAGATGTGTCAAATTGAAAGGAATGGAAAGATTGTTATGCTTGCTAGTGTTCTTTGAAGAAATCATTAAAATCCTGTGCAGAAAAAGAACAGAGATGGACAGATAAGAGTTAAATGCAGTTAAAAGACAACCATGATGGTGATGCAGGACTCAGTGAAATCAGAGAAGTAATTGTTTTGCAGGGAAGCTAGCCAAACAGAAGGAGTGTTTATACTGGAAGAGGTCAGCTTCATTTTTTTTTTTTATCATTCTGTCTGCATTATAGTAACAGAAGGGCATGGTGTGAAAGAGAGGGTGAGCCAGATCTGACACTGAATCATCTCTGACTTTTCTGGTCTTGCATTACAGTGACTCAGTGATATCGGTAAAAGTTAAGGAAAGATAGGAAAGGGAGGTCTGAGATCAGAAAAGACTTTTAGTGCTGCTACAGTGTCTACTTATTTGACCTGTCACCATGACAAAATTATCATTGCATGTGAGAGGAAGGGGCAAACAAACCTAAAGAACCTTTGTTCATCTCTTTTTAAAAACAACAACCACCACCATACCCAAAACAAAACACCCCAACCAAACAACGCTCCCCACCAAACAAAGAACCCAACAAAAATCCCCAACCTATAAACTGAAACGGTAGGTTGTCTGTGGTAGAGAGGTTGCCATAGTTGTATTGGCCACATAGCATGAGGGAAATGAGAGGGTTGCTGTGAATAGTAAAACCTTTCCAGCTGCAATAGTAGTCCTGGTTCCTACAGACTGCCTGAACACATATATAATTTCTCAAGTCTTAAGATTATGATAGCTGGTCAGAAGACTATTAGATGTTAAGAGTTGCTGCAGATTTATCCCAATTTATATCTGTAATGTGCATAGGCACCAATGTGAATTCCAACATCATGGAGCCTGGCATAGCAAGAGACTTGGTATAGAAATTGTTTCTAAATGTCAAAACAGTCTCTCTTGACCTAAACATTCTACAGAGGAGGTGTGGTGGAAGTGTGGCTGATGGAGCCAATGACTGACTGGCTAGTGACGGCTGATGGCAGTCATTGACTGAGAGCAACATTTTTGTCCTCACTTGGATTGCACTGAGGTGCTTGCTGGAGCAAGCAGTTGTGGCTGCCAGGTGTTGTGGTCCGTATGCACTTACTGGGCTGCTGTTGAAATGTTGCCAACAATCCAAGGTGAAAAATATAGCTACTGTTTCTAAAGTAATTTTTGCTTTCCATGGGTAGGTAAGTTTGGCCAAGCTTGGCTTTTGATTAAGAGCTCTGTTGTAATAAAGATGGAAAGGTGTAAAGGAAATACAAAAGGAAGTTGTATGTTTTTCTTGTATGGCTGGCCATGTGCTAATTGATACGAAGTCTTCAGAACAAAGAAGTTTTTTTTCATATATGTCTAAAATATCTGTCAGTTGATTCAGAAAATGTGGGAAGACCAAACTAAGCAATCTCCTTACGGTAAATAATTCTTTCCCCACCAGAAGAGGAGTAGGGGGATTTACAAGCTGAACAGAGGTGGTTCTGAAATTCTGTGTGAAAAAGACCTCTTCTGCTTGTCTCTTAATTCCCCAGATGAGCTCTCTGGACTGAAGGTAGAAGCAAACTCAAAGCTTGACAAATTTACTCTTGTGTTTCAGTCCTTAATGGGATGTTTCTTACAGAGGCCACTGGGTTACCTTGCCTAAGTGGTTTCTTTTCCCTGACAGCACAGCAAGTAGCCTATCATAGGCAAAAATACAGAGGAATTCACCTTGTTTGCCATTTCGGATGCTTAACTTGTTGATTGCATTGCAGCTGGTCTGAACTCAGAGCTACAAAAGAAGTAGGCCTTGGAGTGACGTGAGTAAAGAAGCCCTTGAAAAGGTGAAAGAAACGTGAGTAAGATTTGTGAGACACCAAGTTCTCATAAAACTTGCAGGCCTGGTTTTCATCACTGTTCAGAGCATTTACTTTCCCGCTTAGAGATGAGTATGTTAAGTGAACTCTTCTTCACTGCCAGACAACTGCTACTGTTGGCTTCTCGGTACACTTTCTAGAGTCTAGATCCTCTAGTGATATAGAAACTAGTGTAGCTCTGCTTGATTGCAGCACTGATTTACAGCCCATAATGATTTGAGTTGGGCCTGGATGTGTTTACCTTTAAGATGTATCCTGAGTCCTAGTTTGAATCTTGGCTTTGGCATGAGAATTGGAGTTTAGCATCTGGATATGAATTTACATTTTATGAATATTTGCTATTGCAGTGAGTCAAGCAAAAGCCTCGATGGAGAGGACAACCAGCATTTTTGGGTTAAAAACCTAGGATTGGGACCATCCTTCCCCCCCCACCCCCAGAGCCTCCTGATAGCCCACGTTACCATTTAGTTGTCATTTACTGCTCCCTGGGTCTGTTGGTTTCTCAGCTTAGAAACAGCTGCCATGTGATGTGAATGATATTTTAAAGTCCTGTGTTTGAGTTCTTGTGTTAGCAATGTGCAGAGAATTGGCAAGCTCTCGGAAACAAAATGGCATGCTTTATTTTGTCACTAGAAGTATGTTCAATCTGCTATTTGATTCTCTGTAGCATTTTGATTAAGAGCTCCAGTGAAGTTATGTGAAAAGTGAAAATCCTCTTTATCCTTTCTCTCCAAGAAAATGAGACACATAACATTGTCAAAATATTTGCCTAATCTTGCAGATTTGGATAGTTGTTGTAGTTTTTCTGACAGACCAAAACAATGGTCATTAAATGAGAAGCAGATGCAGTAAGTATGCAAGCAAGCTTACTCGGATAGACTGATGGGGAAGGGGGGAAGATGCCAAAAGTACTCACTAAGCACTGGAGAATAAAGACAAATAAAATCTTTCCTTGCTATTGTGCCCCATAAATAATAATTTTCCTTTAGTAATCTAAGCATTGTACTTTTCTGCATCGGTGTTTTCATATGTTCTTGTGCAATATTGACTTCAAATCCGGATGCTCCTTTTGGCTTACTTGAATTTCTTCCTTGCCAGGAAAGGAAAACGCCAAAGAAGTGCTTTAGCTTGGTTTTTTGTGTGTTTTCATTTGTTTGTTTGTTTTGAGGGTTTTTTTCTTGGTTTTGGTTTTCTTTATTCTTTTCTGGTTTCACTCACTGCAGCACTGTTATTTTAGGACTGAAGGATATTGTCCAGGAAGAATCTGGTTATGCTAAGTTTTGGTCACGGTTTTGTGTGATTGGGAAGACAGAAACTGCTCAAAACCAAACCCTGAGTCTAACCTTGGGAGCTGTTGAATTTTGTATCAAGATATGGAGTATGCTTCTTGAGCAGGTAGCTAGTAAAGGTCTGTGTTGTGGTTGCAGGGCTGCTGCGTGGCCTCATCAGCACATTGGTCCAAAATCTGCTTTAAGTTATGGACAGAACTAGAGCTTTCCAGCTTTACTATTGCTTCAGTTATTTACTCAAACCGTAAGAATTACAGATGTGCCTTTAAGAAAGAGAACTGTATTATTGCTCAGGATCTTCTTTCAGTGATCTGTGTATGTTCAAGCTCATCTATGTGATTGCTGTTCCAGTGTTCATGTTTTCTTATGCGTCCTTAAGTTATCCATAAGTTAGAGGTATTAGCTGGTGTGTGATAATTCTTCATCCTTGAGTTAAAAAACAAAACCAAACATTGGCAACATGGTGGTGTAACACTTGGCAATTCAAATTCTGTGTCTCCCTGCTGCCCCAGCCTTCAAATCTTTGCATCTCCTCTAGGACTGTACATAAACGCGTGCATGCACGCACACACGAGCGTACGCATGCACAAATCTTGTTCAGCAAGAACATAAAACGCTGTTTTTGGCATACGTGGAAAAGTGCGCAATGGGGACAGGGGTATCAAGGTCAAAACAATGTATTGCTTAGAAAAATAAATGTAATAGGCTGCCTCTAAGCCAAAGACAGAGTAGTAGTGCAATGTATTGCATTACGGAAGTTCCTCATTTCTAGAGGAAAGACGCTGTGGTGTGATGCCTGCAAATCAGCCCAGATTGACTTGGTTTGCAAAAACCTGTTCTGGGTGAGATGTCTCCCAGTTCTACGCCAGTCCATCAGTGTGCAGTAACTCAGATCAGATGGCTATAAGGTCTGCCGGGAAAGACCAACTGCCTTTTGTGTGAGGTTTTGTATTTTTTTAATGTATGCCAGGTGTGCTCAGGATTTAGATCTAAATGGACTAATTGCAAGGCTTTGTTCATGGGCTTACATCACACTGACTAGTGCTTGAATTTATTTGTATACAATGAGTTGTCACTAGAAATCACTTGCAAGGCTCATGAAATGTCCTTCCATTTGTCTTGTGTATTATACTGTATCTCTGTCTTGTCCCGCAGTCCTGCTCTCCCTGCCTTAGAAAGGGAGTGTGAGAACTGTTGGGAAGAGAAGTATATCTGCTTGCAGAAAAGGTATCATGTTAGGCAATGCCACTGCTTGAATTTTGTTTTCTCGGACTTTGGGGGAGTGGGGGGAACGCAGAGGGAGGAGACATTGTATTGCTAGATCCTCATTACAGACAGTGCCATAACAGTGATTTTCTAAATGGTGTTTTGCCTTGATTTCAAGGGCATCAAGTTCTTTGAGAGAACTGCAATATTGTTAGTCCAGCATTTGAGATGCAAAGTCTATTAAATTCTTCTGTTGCCTGTTCACAGATTGAGTATTGCCAAGCTCTAGATACAGAATAGGTAAAAGTGTCTGCTGTTGTATTTGTCTCTTGGGTGTCACTATAGTATTTGCTTTAGATTCTTTTCCATTTCATATTTTTGCTATAGTTTATATAGGGTTATGCACAACTGGTAAGATATGAAGCATTGTAACTAATTAATGATTCTTCTTGGATATGAGATATGTGGAGTCTGAGAACCTGTGTTGTACCTAAAACAGTCTATTTTATGTATCTCTCTGGGGGAAAAAAAAAATGGACCCTGCATATAAGGTAAGGAGAAAAATTTGGAAGCAGCTAGTCAGATTATAGTTCTCTTCCTGTAGCTCTGTGTCAATGGAGGAGTGGTTCTTCTGGCCAAAGCTTAAAAACAGTCAAATCAACCCAATACCCATGTTTAAACATCTGGAAAAAATATTTATTAATCTTGAGAGAAATAAAAAAATGTTGATCATTAACTGTGGTTAGAGAGACTTTATTCACACGTAAAGCTCCAGTGTGAATAGATGATACATCACTGCATATAGCCTAGTGTAAATTTTGGATCTCTGTTGAGGATTTGGATGTGTCTTTCACCCTGGGTCTGTTCCTGCTGACTAGCCGGGGCTGAAAGTACAATATGTTCAGAAATGAAGTTCTGCCTGCGAGTGACCCCACTCTGCCTCTTTTTTTTTTTTCCCCTTTCCTTTCTTTCCCCATGGATCACTCTAATATGTTCCCCCCTCTCAGTGTACTTTTAATACGATATAATGTCTCTTACCCTTCTGCTGCCTGAAATGCGTAACATGGGTTTATTTTAGGCAGCACCCCTGAAGTCACTGACGCAGGTGGCTCTGAGTCTTGAGGGGCACCAAGTCTCTGATGGAGGAACTGGTCCACTGTAGAGCACTCCTCATAAAACCTTTTAAACACAGAGTGGATAAAACAACCACCTTTGGAAAAGATCAGCTACATTTGATGGGAATGGAATTACACTATTTTTCACCTATTGATTAGGTTATAATATATTAGAATTATTTATTTTACTTAATGACTTATTTGTCTTAGAATATGAATGTTTCTTGTACAAACAGTGATGCATTTTAATACCTTCAAAATGTAGCGAGAAATGGTTGAGGCACCAAAAGTGACTTGAATTTTACTCGCAGCTTTTGAGGATTTGAATGTGTATACTGAGTTGTCTGATGCTTCTGAAAATTAGACCACTGGTGTAAGTGCCTAAGCTTGAACTCTTGACTTGCTCTTCCTGGAGGAGTAACTGGTAAGAGAATGTTTGTCGTGACGGAACTGGGAGTAGAAGCCTTATCTCTTCAAGTGAGGTCTCTAACTGCTAAAAGCCTCCCATTCACCATCTTCTGATTAGTTTCAAACTCAAGTTTAAAGCCAGTCATAAGTTAATATATGAGATAAGAGGAATAAGTGTTTCTCAGATGCTCAAAATATATTTTTCCAAATGCAGTTTCTCTGTACCAGCTTCAGCTAGCTTGTAAAGGGACTGTAGCAAAGCAAACTGACTTGTATTATTTTCTTTTAATCAGTGAAATTAAGTTGAGGGCCAGCTGGAAGACTTTGGTTCTACTGGAATAACATCTCTTATTAGCTTGGGGCTAAATTACTAATTCCAGTGAGGGATTTTGAATTTTTCATTGGGCTTAATGTGCAAAGCCCTTAAATATTCTGTCATATTTAGTAATCTGAAATACCAGGACCCTGTGAATATGTCTAAATGGCTAAACCCCACAAAAATAATGCTAAAGTTTTTGCTTTAATATTCTAAACTAAACAGATGTTGCCTTTACTGAAGTTTTCTGAATCACTACTGAGCAATAGTATAATATTTGAATATTTTTAATGTGACAAGTATTTTGGTGTTAAGATTTTAATGCAATTTGGTACACACAGACTTGGAGCATTGACACTGATTAAATCTTACCAAAAGCTTTAATGTTTTCTGAATATTGTACTCTAATGATGGCAACCTGGTGAGATACATATCTAAACAGCAAACATGAAATAGCATCTACTGAAATGAATATAAATTGAGTTCTAGCTGATGATTAGTAATCCATACAGCCGTTAGCTTGAACTCTGTAAAATCTGGGGCTTTACAATTCAGTAGGGGAAAAAAAGTGGACAATTTCAGCAATGATAGGGCATTGTTAGTGAGCAAAATTAAATGGCTGATGATAATTGTGATAGCTTACAAAGAATGATGTTATTTACAAAAGCTCTTTTTTGCATGGAATCTGACGTCTTCTCCCATGAGCTTGCTTATAATTCATATTCCACTTTAATATGCCTGCAAAATGTGCTTTCTTTCTGTATATGTATTATTTTTAGGATGTTATGTTTCCTTGGTGCATACACAATGAGCCTGAAATCCTGTAGGAGTGTGTTTAATTTGAAAGTTTTATCCTCTGGGCCTGGTTAATTCAAATACGAGGCTCAGAACAGTGCTGCAGTGCCGGCAAGAATGCAGGAATGGCAAATCATCTGCACAAAGGCAACAGAGAGCCCGTGCGGCTGCGATGCCTATGCTGAAAGGTGCCAATATCCTGAAGATCTCCTTTCTGAAGCTATTCTGCTTGCTTCTTTCCTCTGTCAGTCCTGTGCACTAAAAAAATGAACATTTGGCTAGCTTTGCTTTCCTTTATATCCTTAGTGTCGTTTCTAGGGACCTCATAATTACAGCCTTCCCAGATATTTTTTTATCTGGTGGCACTTGTTGGTGATGCAATGCCTAGGCAGGATTTGAAGAGGGTTTCTTGGTGTCTTCTAAAGCTGCAAAAAATTGATCTGTGGCCAGTATTAACCCCCACCCTATTTTTTTGGAAGATGGAAGGAATACACTTGCTGAGTCCATCCTACTCTGAGAGCAGTAAACTATGTTTGCGTCTGTAGGAATGCGAGAGCCGAGAAATTCCAGTGTGCAGCCTGCTGGAAAGCGCTGCTGGCTCATGGGCAGCAGAGGGGAACGGGCCTTGCGATGAGGGCTTGGGGGAAGAGAAATGAAAGGCATTTTTTATAATACCCTGGGCAGCATATGCAGGATGTTATGTCTGGCTTGGACTGGGCTGACGTGGTGCCTCAGATTTTTTTTTTCTCATAATGCTGGAAAAATAGATATAAGGGAAATACAGAGATAGAAATGAACAGAATTAAAATGAAAAGCAACCTTTATATTTCACAGTGAATAATTTGCAGCATCTTTCTTCAAAGAAATTCGGCTGCCACTAGATATAGGAAGCAAGTGGGATAAAATTTTCTGCAGCTTTATAGTCCACTTGAATACGCAAAATATTCCAGCCCCATTCCATGACTTGGGAAGAGGCATGGTTGTGGGCAGCTGTGGGGTGGGGTTGGGAGATGCCTCCAAGCAGCCCAGCTAAAGGAGCATTCCAGGTGTGTGTTAGAAAAGAGGAGACAGTAGGGTGGAGAAAAGGGATGAAAAAACCTCTTGGCTTGCAGTTGGCCAAGGAACATCTCCAGGCTTGTACATACTGAAGCTCCTTCCTTAAAAGGGGATATGCAGTTACAGGAGAATTGTGTGTCTTTTTCTCCAAGTACCTCTGGAGGGTGGAGTCGGTCTTACTACTTTTCCATAGCTGCTTATGAGTAACTAGAGTTTAAACTTGCTTCCTTTCCAGGAAGGGGATGCAGTCAGATTTTTCTCTGGTCTCTCTGATGCTAGACCTGTCTTCAGTTCAAGTCAACATTCAGAATGGTACCCTTCTTGGAATAAGTCTGTCTTCCTTGGCTTTCATTCTGACCTAATGTAAGATGGATTTCCTTTCTATTTGAAATCTACATATACAGGCTCTATGCAGTCCTTGCCCTCCATGGAATTCACCAGTCACACCCCAAAACATAGCCTCTCTTTTCAGAAACAAAAGTGTTTAAAAGCAAAGAAGTGTCTTTATGTGGGGGAAATCCCATTCAGTGCTGTATACCTGATCAGCAACTATAGGCTGTCACCCGCCTCATTTATTTCATTATATTAATAATGCAAGTCCCCAAGGCTGATTATTGTCTCTGGAGTCTACTATGTGCAAGTGCTTTTCTATTCCAATGAATTCAGTAATCAAAGTACCGCTGGTAGAGCCAGTGCCGAGCAGCACCGGCTTAGAAAAGATAAGCCCATGGTGTTTGGTGATGGGGTTGTTTTGTGGTTTTTTTGTGGGTGGGTTTTTTTTGGTTGTTTCATTTTGTTCCCTCCCCACCCCCCATTTAGGCTAAACCTTACATTGCCCAGGAATTTTTGTGTCCCTACCACCGACTTTCACATACAGCCCAAATAACAAACGAAGGCTTTCTTTTCATCATTTTAAATATGGAGAGATAGAAGAGAATACCATGCCATTATATCTGCATCTTGCTTTAAAGGAAAGTGCTTTCTCTGAAGAAAGAACGGACAAAACATTCATTGGAGTTCATTGTGGTGTTTAGCTTTCAGAAGTCGCAGGGAAAGCCTTACTCCCCCTGCTTCTGTAGGAGTGTACACTGGGATTTCTAGCTCAAATTTATTTTGGTGAGACTTTGGAGTCAAGTTTTTATATACAGTTTTTGATGTAGGACCTAATTAGGTCCTACACATCCTTAATACTTTTTGCTACATCTGCATTAAAGATGGCATTGCATATATTTGCATACAATTTACATTTAAAAGTTAGCCAAGCTGTGTGCAATAATCATTTTAACCAAGTACCATTGACAGTCAATATAGTGAATAAGCATACAAAAAATATGGGTGCATACAGTCTTCTTTCTTAAGCAGTCTTGAGAAACTTGGATTTTTTTCTTCTCAGCATCATAAGTGTCTTGGGATATTTCCCACAAACAAGTGAGCAAGAGGAGCCTAAAGATCAGAGCTCCTGCTTTAACTAGAACGCACCTATGCAAGACTCTGTCAAACTGTTCCAATAGTCACCAAAACTTACCCCGAAGTTTGAGCATATACAGTCTATGAGTGCCATCATCAGTCAGGATGCTCAGATGTGGCATTCATTTCTGGAACTTCAGTTTGGTTCCACTCTGAATTTAAGCGGTACCTGAAAACAGATCTCTGGGATGGTCTGAAATTATTGGATTTTAGTTCTGGCATGTAAAAGATTGTTGGTTTACTAATTTCTTTTCAAAAGTACTGCTAATGGTCAATGGTGGAAAATGCTGAGGTCTTTTCAGTATTTTCCTGTTGTTCAATTTTTCATTTATCTCAAATCAGAAAAGGAATCTACAGATGGCAGGAAGTCAGCAAAAGAGACAAAGCGAGTTGCCTTGCAGGGCAAAGAAACTGTGTACGTTGACGCTTTGTCCAAGCATTCAGTCCAAGAGATGCAGATTTACATCTTGAATAATCAATTTAAAGAACATGCCAGCAGAAGTGTCTTATGTTTTACTAAGCAAAACTCAGCCTGTTGGGGTTGGGTTTTTTTTTGGTGGTGGTGGTTGTTTTTTTTTGGTGGTGGTGGTTGTTTTTTTTTGGTGGTGGTTGTTTTTTTTTGCTTAGGGGGATCGACATTTCTCATTTTGTGATTATGATTATGTCAAAACCTTTTCTGACTTTCTTAAAGAATGAAAAGAGCTGGTGCTTAGGCTAGTAAAGATCAGATGGAGGCGTATTCTTTTTAAACAGATTTCAGATCTGATTCTGTGAGGTGGAAACTAGGAGTTTGACTTTAGTGCTACAGATGAGTTGCACAAACCAGCAGAGTCAAATGTTAATTTATGTTTCGGCAGTTAAGTAATAGGAAGAAAATCAAGAAGGACAAATAAAAAGCTTCTACAATCTCTCATCTGCAGGCAAATAATTTTACTTCTTTGCATTTACTTATCTGACTGCTTTCATCTTTGTAGACATCACAGGCAGCTGAGGTTTGGCAAGTTGGCAAGCTGATGAATTAAGGATTTGATGTTGCAATATTGAAGTTAACTAGAGTTTTTCCATTGTCTTGGTCAGATGCCGCAGAAACATGTGTTCCTCTGTTAGATTGGGAACAGAATGAATCCTCCCTTCTGCAGTATTCCCAGATAAATGGAAAGGGGTTCTAAATCATGCAACTTCTTAAACTTTGTATCACTGGTTTCTTTAGTCTGCTTCCTCTACAAATCGAGCACAATTGAATTCTTCATCTGAGAAGCTATGAACTGGCATACTGTTTCTATAGCAGTGTGAAATTAGCTGAGCCAGTACACTACCATGTCTGCCAGATGATGCGGCTTCATCAACTGCAGTTGCTAACACTGGATTAACCACTATGCTACTGGTGTAACTAACAGGGGATGAGGATTGCCATGTTTCCCATGTAGCTGAATCGGCTATGATTCCGTCTATACAGTGCCTTATAAAATCAAATACATTTCATGTTAATAATCACGATAATGTAGACAAAAGTACTTTGGATTGTCAATAATGTAAATGTTTACATCTTGATGGGCACGTGTGAGTAAAGATTTGCAGCAAGATAGTAACTTCGGTATTTCTGAAGTAAGTCAAGGATTTTGGCCTGTTTAGAACTTCAGTTCCTTCCTGCTCCCTCCTCTGCACTGCGCTTCAGTTACTCTGAAGACGTTATAGCACATGCATGAGGTATGCAATACCTGCTTTGCCCTTACAAGTCTAGGACAGCACGCAGTTGTGAGACTTGGCTCAGCTCCTGGAGCTCTAATCTTCTTTTGCGGCTGTGGGAAAATTTGCCTGAAAATAGCTGGGTTTGCTCCTGAAAAAAAATTACTGCACTATGTTTAAGTAATTTAATTCTGTATTAACTTTGTGCTTTCTGACACTCACAATTTTTTTTATAACGTCATCTCGTCCAAGGCAATCAAAGAGCTTTTTCCATAGGAGCCCTTTTCAGACAAAAGGCTTTCAGAGCAGCTTCTCTGTAAGTGTATTCTATACCATACGAATTTTGTAAAAATGAGTTCTGAAAATTATTTTCATATCTGCTTAGTAAAATATGAGCTTAGTTTCAAAATCCATGAACTCTAAAGTGTCCCCTCCTTGGAGAGTGCTCTTCTGAGGTAACATTTCTGCTTTTATATTTACAGACAGACATTCTAATTATCTGGATGATGATAATGAATGTGTTGCTTATAACCTATTATATGAGGGTTGAAAAAGCTGGAGGGTGATTGCAGATCTTGCTCTTGTCTTAAATGATGAGAAACTAAAACATAAGAGAAGAATGCAGAAAATAGAGCATAAAAAATTAATGCTTTACTAATGAAAATCTTCCAGATTAAGCACAAAAAGGAGAGGGAAAAGGAAAAGAAACTCCCACAGTAAACAAGTGGTACTGAAACAAGTGAGAGATTTGAATCCAACTCAGAATGCTCTATGTATAATTGATGATTAGAATTTATTTTGATTGTGCTGCTCTCTTTTCTTTGTACTACCAAAGCTTAACTTCACTGTAAAATTTGTCAGGAAGGAAATGAGTGGCATTTGGGTTTCTTTTTTTCAGTCCATATAAATACAAAGTTGTTGTGGTTTTTGTCACCTGGGGACTTTTTTTGGACTGTTAGTTAACATGAGTTGGCTATAGCTGTTCATATCAGCTGTAAAAAATTAGGTACACTGGCATTTAAATTGTCATGCTTGAAGATCAATTTTAGCAACCCCCTGAAATCAATTAGACCCTCCATAGTATGCAAATATTGCTTTAGACTGGCAGCAGACTCAGGCAGGTGGCATGTATGAGCTGATATTTCCTTCGCATTTTTGTGTCCTTCACATTTTTAGCACTGCAATGCGACTGGGGGGATTAGAAGTGTAAACTTTAGACTTTGGTGTAGGATTTAAGTACTAGTAGTGAATCCCTCAGAAGAGAGGATGGGGTGATTCCCAGAAGCTGCCTGAAGGCTTCAAAATTTTTGCAATTGTATAGTGGAAAAAATTAAGATCTTTTAAAGTCGTTCTGTGGAAAGGCAGAATATATGGGAGAGAAGGAGAGATCCCTTCCAACCTCACCCATCAAGGGATTCTGTGGCCACTAAAGATGGTTGGGGGCTGCAGCACTGGCATATAAGGAGAGACTGAGTGAGCTGGGTGTGTTCAGCCTGCTCAGGAGAAAGCGAGAAATTTATAGTACAGGGTGGGATTCTCATTGCATTCTTTGGCTTTTTTTTATGGATGGCTATAAAGAAAAGAAGCAAACTTTTCTCAGATATGTGAACAGCAAAAGGACGATAGGCAGCAGTCTACACTTGCAGTAAGGGCGATTGCCGCTGGGTATGGGAGCGGTCAGGCACTGGAACGGGTTTCCCAGAGAGGGTGTTGGATCTCCATTCCTGGGGACTTTCAGACTCAACTGGCTGTGGCCCTGAGCAACCTGAGCTAGCTTTGAATTTAGCCCAGTCTTTACTGGCCTATGATGAAAAATGATTTTCTTCTTACAATTATTATAAATGACATGTAACGCTTTTCAATGTCACGTGTCTCTACAAACAGAAACCGCTGTTCCTACTGCAATCTACTTATTAGTGGGTTTTATTTGGATTTATCACTAAACAGCCTTTGGCATTTAATAGTGAAGGAATGTTGTTGTTGTAGCACATGTGCTCCCAAATGTTGGAAATAAGGTGGTATACATTCTTTTAGTGCATGTTTTAAGAATTACTATTAACTTTTAAAAGGCAATATTTTGGAATTGTGAGAAATTATGCACAAAATATCATCAATCTTTTGTATTCATTTCATGCAAAATATATAGATTGTTTGGAAATGATGCCGTTATTTCTTAATTGTATTGCTTGGTTGTTACTCATTTAAAGAGAACTACATTTTTCCAAAATAGTTACTCTGACCTTTGGGCAATTAACATATGGCTTGTCAAATAGGCATTCAGAAATCTTTAGCATACTGTCTCTAATGCAGTTTGATGTTCACTTAATACTGGGTGAAAAATTAAATTTGTAGTCTCTGCAGTCAGTCTGTCCAGCATGCAGATCTTAGAGCTGCTGATAAATGTGCCTGTGTGAAGGGGAGTGCATGATAGTGTATACAGTGTAGCTCTGATGGAAAGTTAGAGAAACCTCTACAATGCTTTGCTCTTAAATTTATTCTCTGAACAACAGAAGCAGGCTAAGCTGGGAACTTGTAAAATACTTGGCAGCCTGCCCATTTTAAGTCAAGCAGTATTTTAGAAGTCAATTGAAATAGGGAGGTTTTACATAGCTGTTTCCTCTTTTTAGCTGTTTAATGCTCAGAATTGCTCTATGTTTAGTTATGTAGATTTGGGTTAAAAATCAAATTGTTCTAAAATTTAATATTGAAAGAAAATGACTTACAAAATTGAGCTGAGGAAATGAGAATGCTGCCAGTTTATGGCATCTGTTGCTCACTCAGGTAAAGCCTCAGAACATTTTTTTGTTAGTAGCACACAGCAGTTGCATACAGAGACATTAATAGTAAAAAGTTCCAAGGGGGATGAGCTAGCAGTGTTTGCAGTTCATAAGTTGATTATTCTGCCTGCTTTTATTTCTTTTCCTATTGATTGTGCAAGTTCATAAACTAGTAAACACTTCATCATGGTCTGGCTTGGTATAGCTGTATCTTTTAAAGCATATCAGCAAATATATCAAAATGCAAAGTCACACTGGCAAAGGGTGTTGGTTGGCTGGCTTCCAGGGGTCTGACTGTACACACAGGAAAGGTACGTGTGCCCTTACTCCGAGTCTGAAGGAACTTCGTTTTCCATTATCAATTACACACCTTAACAGCACAAAACACAGTTCTACCATTCTGTTTCTTTTATTTAATGAAGAGGACTTGTGACCAGAATCTGCCCTGGCAGAACACTAATAGAATCAAGACAGAGATGGATGCATTGAATCTTTTAAATCTACTTCTGTTCATCATGTCTTGGTATTCTGTATTTAGTCTTACGGCTCTTATCCAGGCTTTGAGTTTTGAAAAAGGCCTTGTAATAATATTATCATAATTTTGTCCTGTTATCTAAAAAAAGACAGAGAAACTGTGGCAAAGGCCATGGGCTTAGCCATGAATTAATTTATTATGCTACAGTCATGCGTTCAAGTACATTTACTGTAGTAACAGACTGGTACTAGGGCTGTACTGTTACACAGCTCATCAGGAAGCCATGGATTAAGAAGCTATACTAACTGCCTATGGTGTTGTTCAGAATTTAACAGTAAGAGGCTTTTAGAAGTGCAGTTAATTTACTTGTGCTTTTTGCCCATGTTTTTGATGTATGCATCAGTTTTATTAAGATCACTTTGGAGCTGGCTTGAAGGAACTCTGGTTGATCTTTGCACCTTGCATTGGCCTTAGGGTCTTTTCCAAACAAACGTCCTGACTGATGCTTGTTGAGGCATTTGCAGGTATCCAGGATTATGCAGAAGCCTAAGTAGCCTTGAGGAGGAGTAAAGGTCACAAGCTTACTCTACAAAACAAGAAAAAAAAAATTTCTTTTTGCTTGTTAAAATAGTAAAAATTCTTTTTTGCATTCATTTTTTCTTTGTTAGTGGATGTTGTATCTTCCATGTTTAACAGCAAATTCATCTTTTCTCTGTCAAGAAACACTGTCGTTACAGGCACAAGTAGAATCATAGAATCATAGAATGGTTTGGGTTGGAAGGGACCTTTAGGGGTCATCTAGTCCAACCCCCCTGCAGTGAGCAGGGACATCTTCAGCCAAATCAGGTTGCTCAGAGTGCTGTCCAACCTGACCTTGAATGTTTCTAGGGATGGGGCCTCCCCAGCCTCTCTGGGCAACCTGTTCCAGTGTTTCACCACCCTCATTGTAAAAAAATTTCTTCCTTATATCTAGTCTAAATCTACCCTCCTTTAGTTTAAAACCATTACCCCTTGTCTTGTCACAACAGGCCTTGCTAAAGAGACTGCCCCCATCCTTCCTATAGTCCCCCTTTAAGTACTGAAAGGCTACAGTAAGGTCTCCCCGCAGCCTTCTCTTCTCCAGGCTGAACAACCCCAGCTATCTCAGCCTGTCCTCATAGGAGAGGTGCTCCAGCCCTCAGATCATTTTTGTGGCCCTTTTGAGTATAATAGATAGTTTAAATACTGGAAGAAAAGCTCAGAAATAGAGAAGGAAAAAAGGTTGTTTTCTTGTGCGTTATGAAGTGAGTGTCTGTGAGCATTCAGAAGGGTTGAAAAATTTCCACGTTTTGTCCTTTGACATCTGTGAAGCAGGATCCTGCAGGTCAGGGGTTGTGCGTGTTTTGGGACGTGGCCATACACAAAGGATTCTGTGATCTGCATCCGTTTAGAAAAGCCAGCATATAGACTTCATTGCCAGCATAGATGGAAGACAGCACAAATTGCCCAAAGGCACAGTATGATAAAATACCACAAGCAAATAAACTGTGTGGTAGGGGGAAATAGGGAAGGGAAATTCTGGTCAAAAGGAGGAAAATATATTTGTCTTGCTTCCCTCACTAATCATCTGGTGTTCCCTCTCTCGAGTTAGTGTGGTGTTATGAAGATGCGTCGGATCAGGTCACTGGTCCATCTGTTTGTCTCTGACAGCACCATTTCAGAAAAAGATACAAAAACCCCATGTAGCAAAACAGTTCATCTCACCCTGCTGACAGGGGGCTGTATTAATTTTCTGTACAAAGTCCAAGAGATTCTCCTAATTTCTTGGCCTTTGTGATAACCTATGGTAATAAGTTCTGCCAGCTGTTACGTATGTTTGGCTGGATCTCCTCATGTTCTTTCCCGTGTGAATGGATAAGCAGGTATATATTCTGTAGCTTTAATAAGCTGCCAGTGTTTCATATGTATTTCTGTCCTATCTGATAATTTCTTTTCAGAATTAAGGTGCCCAGATTTCCTAAGTGTATGTGAAGTCTCCTACAGTGAAATTTCGTAATGCAACCATTATGAATTTTGTGTTTTGTTCCTGCTGCAAGCAGAAACAACCCTTTGTAAACTTTTTTCCTCAGTGACAAACCTTAGAATGAGGGAATATATTCCTTAGAAGTGGTATCATGATACTTTGGGGTTTTTATAGTTAAAACCAAAATGTTAAAAGAGCACATTAAGTACAAAATTTGTTCTGCTAGAGACTGGGGTTTTGCCTCTGGTTTCACTTCTTTCCTAGCATCAGTGTTCTTCCTTCTTCCTCTCCTTCTCCTACCTTGCTTTTCCTGCCCTCCCTCAAACCACACTGTGCCAGAGTAATTTCATTCTGGTCAGCTTTTCTTAAGGAGTCTGTGCATCTGGATTTAAAGAACAAGGCTGGCTGTACCTGGAGGCCAGAGTAGGTGAGGCCTGTCTCTTTAGTTCACAGAAAAATCCTGTTTACCAATGTCTTCCCCCCGCCCGCCCCCCCCCCCCCCCCCCACTTGACAGCACCTTCTCAAAAATGTCTTCCACATAAAATTAGAAGCTAAGAGGAGTGGTGTAATATGCCAAGGGAGCAGGGGATGAAGGACTCGGAAATCCAGGCTGTGGATTTAGTAGCTCTGTGACGAGATTGTTATGTTAGTTTGAAAGCCTTATAACCTCTGTCTCCTCTTCTGCTACTGGAAAACGTGTAAATAATACTTTTCTCACTATGGCTTCTATGGCTTTATTGAGGCTTAATTAGTAGATGCCCACAAGCATGGAAAAAAAAATTGCTTTGTTTTTCAGTTAATTGCAGTGTTGTGCTTAGCAATGTCAGAAGCCTATAAGCTCGCCCTTCTGAGATGGTCTGTATTGGCTTCTGCCAAGTGCTTTCTTCAGGTTGCAAATTTATGCAAACTCATAGCTGAATTTCTTAGGCTGAATATTCTAAAAGATTTAAACAAACTGCTTATCTTACGATGTCTGTATATCTCAGAAGATTAATGGTTAATCCAGGATCTAGCAGAGGTAGTCTCTTTTCTGACATCCAGTAATATCTGTTATCAAAGTTAACTTGAATTTCCTTCCAGAAGGAAAACTGGTCAGATCACCAACTTACATGGAAGCCCTTATACTCTTGTTAGTTTGTTGCAGCTGTGATAACAGGTAAGATAACTACAATTTCTTATGCAGTTAATCAGCTTAGTTCATTAAATTTCCATTTTGAGAATGTTGTTTTGGGCAGATCTGTTGACTGTCAGAAACCTGCCAGAGCTTGTCATCCTCATTGGTCTATAAACGTGTCTTTGGGTCACCTATATCACCTCTGGAGGTTTTCGCTATGGGTGTCTAAATTCTGTCTTGACAGTAGTGCAACAGGCAGGTAGACACTGTTGGTGGCCGTGGCTGAGAATAGCGCTATGAGTGGCATTGATTTCTGCTCCTGTGTCAGGGCAAGTGTATGTGCAGGAAGAAATGTGCCTTGATTTCTAACACTTCCCTTCACTGTTGCTGAATGTTAGTTTTCATCCCAAAGCATAATCCCATCTGCTCTTCACCTCGGCACACTCCACCTTTCACACTGCTTTCTGTTCCTGATTTGGGAGTGCAAGTCCAGGTGTTTGGATCCCCATGAGTATTCAGGGATCAGCAGTTACCACCTATATGAAGCAGAGGAAGTACCTATGTAAGTAATTAATATGGATGTTTACTAACTGTCTGTTTCCAAGTGTCTCTTCTTTGCTCTGCTTATAGAAAGCACTGGAATGCATCGAGGTGTGCCGGTTGCCTGTGTTGCTACAGCTGCTTTCAGGGAGTGGCAGGTTTCTTGAAAAGGGTAATAAAATAAAAAGAGGAGGAGGAGGGTTTGTCAAATGCTCCAGGGTGCTCTTCCAATACAAAAGTCAAGAAAGACACAAATTAATACAGTGGAGAAACCTGTGGAGCTTGCTGTAATCCTTGTGAAGTAATTTAAGAATAGTCCTTTGAGTTTCAGTCCAAAGGCTTTGTCACTGGTAACAAAGGTTTGCCACCTAAGGAGACCAGTGTGGTGATCACTGCTAATAGCTACTGTCTGAGCTGTGATGTGTGTGAGACTGTTCTCGCTTTCCACATTCGAAGAAGGAGGAAGAATGGCATCACTGATATTACCCATGTGCTAATAAGGGTAGAAATGATGTCTTTTTACGGCAACCACTATATAGGATTTCTTCATATTAAAAAAAAAGTAACAAGGGCTATACGAGGTCAAATCAAGCCCAGTATCCTGTTTCAAATAGTAACCATATGTCTAAATCATTTAATATAAAATCAGACATAGTCATTTTAAATTCAGTATGAGCATTCTGAGGAAATGGAAACTTCCTTTCTCTTTATGAAACCATTCCTCTAATTCCTTCTGTGTTTGTTCTTCTAGCACATTCAGAGGCTCTCTGATGTTCAAGATTAAATTAACAGGATTCCCCCTGCTGTTTCTATTGAATTCAGTTGATATAATGAGTTTATTGTTAAATTAAACAAAATAAAGCTTGCCATGTGGCAGAAATACCACGGAGATCCCATACTTTCCACCTAATAACTACCGTCTGTACTGTGGCGTTATAACTTAAATGGTGGAGAGTATATATCTGTCAGACATGTTAAATACTTTTCATAAAAACTTTGGACACATAATCAGTCATAAAAGCAATATGCCTGTGACATAGAAGCCAATAATTTTATCTCTAGTGCAGAAAATTAATTTCCATGTGGCTTTCTTACTTTACCTGTGTATGCTTAAAAATTCTCAAGGTATTTCCATGACTCGGATAACATGTATTGCCTTACCTGTTGCTAAACCGAAATACTTTTGAAGAGTTACGGCTCAGACTGCTGGCTCAGTGAAATGATTCACTCTGTTTATGATAATTCAAATGGGTTCTGGGAGGGGGTTGGGTCATACCCTCTGGCAGCACCAACCACTGCCATCCCTACTTGTTCAGCGTCTATATTTTTATGTTCTTTTCTGCACCACTGCAGTTCCTTCGTATCATAAGGAAGTTTTGTTGTCTTTTTTTTTAACTTAGATTGTTTTGTTCTACCATTTGTTACTTTTCTGTCCATAATACTCGTTATCCATAACTCTCTTATGGTTTTTATTTTGCATGTGCATGTCTCCTTTTGTGGCCAAATGCAAAAGCTAGCTACAAACAAAATGTTTGTATATTCTCATGTTAATTCAAGTATCAGAGCCCTGAGGTCCTAGGATGATATCCATCAGTGACTGCAGGTTTTGTACCAAGTGAATGTCACTATGGAGCATTATACTTGGCTGTTTCTTAATTTAATTTTACACGCTCTTGTTCTTTTTTTCTTCACTGTGCTTGTAAGAACTGCAAAGATTCTTAGCCTCGAGGTTTGTCCAGACCTGGAGGAATGCAAGATTTAATTTCGCTGTTTGTTTTACTTGGTTCTGATCTCAAAATGAGATGGGCCTACTTGTTGGGTTTGTAGGCTTGTTTACATTTTGAGAGGATTGTAGGGCTTGGATTTTGGTCCATCACTAATTGAAATCCCATTAAATTTAATGCCTGCTTTTGATGAATTTAAACTGTTGTTTGGTTGGTAACTTAACTCTGAGACATGGGGCCTTGACACTTCAATAAATGCTTGCAAGGCATGCGCCTGTGTGGATCAAACCCAGAGATGATTGCATAAGCCCCTATGAAATGAAACTGCTGAGTTACTGCTGATGCTTGCTCTTAGATGAGAGTTTATTTAACATTTGGAACCTGATGTGTAGCTAATATCATTACCATTCTTTCAGGCTTTATTTTTATAAAATATAAAAAAACCCCACCAAATCACCACTTCTTGAAGGTTATTTTTCTTTCCTGTAGAAAACCTCTACAGATTAAAAATGTTTTACAATTTTCCATCAGTTGAGTTGCACAAACTATTAAATGTTAAGACTAGAAGTTTGCTATTCCAGCTGTTAAACCATTTGAAACATTAAACGTGATACAGGAAGTTGCTTTTCCAGTCTCTTAAGTGTTTCTAAATGTTCGATAGATTTTTTAAATTCTTACCTCTCTTGCCCTCTCCAGAAATCCATCTGCAGCTCAGCTGCTCACAACGGTCTTTGCAATCGAGGCCTGTTTAGATTTTGCTCATGAAACCAAGTGTGAAAGCTGTGGCCACAAGCCAATCCTTGTCCCATAAGGCTGAAGTCTTCTCAGAAGCTGAAAGAAAATGAAAGAGGAGAACAAGCCCATATATTTATAAAAGCAGATATCTGCAAGAATAATTTTTGTTTAAGCATGGATTACTTGCAGGTCATCTCCAAGTGATTCAAATCCTCCTGTAAGGTTCTCTTTTCCTCTTGACAGGCTCAGTGCTGCTGAGAGAGAAGAGTGTGCACAGTCAGGACACCAGGGTTTGCTTCTATTGCTGACTTAGTCACTGATCTGCTGGGTGACCATGGCTGAATCACCTTACCTCCATTTGTCTCAGTCCCCACATGTAATTGGGGTAATATTTTGTAATCTGATTATGTAAAGACTGCTTGTTGTGAGAAGTAGTTACAAGTTGGCTTGCATTACGGTGATTTGGAGTGTAAGGTTAAAATCACGAGTGCATGATAAATCGCAGCAACCCGTAGGAATCTGTTATGTGACATCCTCGAAGGAACTTGGACTCCATTTGAAATACTAAATGTTTTGTCTGTAAAGAAGTATTGTAAATTCTTCGAGGCAGGCATTCACTCACCTTACACTGGTACAGTGTCTAGCTCAAGTGCAGCCTCAGCATGTTACCATTAATAAGTATGTAAGTTTTTCTGGTGCAGATATCCAAATAAGGAGAGGCTCCTGAGCCTGCTGGTAAACAGGATAGGTAATACAGAGAATTTTACACTATCTTAGTGCTGAGGGATTCAATTGTTTTTTATTTTTCTCAAAAACTTTCTCACCAGACCTAGTCTATCAAACAGCCTTGCCAAATTCCTTGCTATTGCCATGGAAATCGTACTGATTTGTTGCTTGAAAATAGCATACTCCATTATGTGTGGTGTGATGATATGAGCATTTACATAGGAAACCACAGTGCAGTCTCAGAACAGAAGGAATTTTTTAATAGGGAATGTTTCACAAGAGATCTCGGAGCATGGATGCCTGCCCACCAACCTGCCAAGAAGACCTGTAGTTCCGTACATGCAGCTACTTCTATCGCTTGGTCAAGTTTTGGCCCTTGAAAGAAAACCTCCTTGGCCCCCTGTGGTTGGTCGGAAGTGGTCAACTGGCCCATAGCTCTGTTTCTTCTTTGAGAGGAAATGTCAGGTGCTTTCCTTTCTCTCAGAATTTAAGGAGCTTTATGCTTTTTTTTGCCCTTGGTCCGTATTCATTCCTTCTATATTTTTCTTCTCTCCTTCAAGCGTTCTTCCTCGGCCCTTGACAAGGATTGCTCTATGTGGCTCCTTTTTACTGTGGAATTAGGAAAGGAGCCAAAGGTGGTGTTCTTACTTTGTAAGGCTTTGAAGGCAAGGGTGGGTGAACAATACTACGATGGCTGTTATGTTCTCTTTTCATTTTCTTTGTGGTTTTTGCGTGTTTGTTTTTCTTCCCGTTTAGGGGGAAAAAAAAAAAGTAGTAGGTGGAGCAGCATCAGCAGGTGAAATATTTATCTGACGGAGAAAACAGTCTCAGTAAATGTGATGACTGGAAAAGGAAGCAGACACAGGGTACTGCATGGACTCTTCTCTGCACACCGTTCCCTCATAAGAGGCTGTTAGCTCAAATGAGGATAGACAGACGAGAGCTTCCGAGCCAAACTGGGACTCCTGGCAAACATCAGATCAGGCTGAAAATACCACTTCGAGTTAGAGACAGCGATACAGTTGGAGGTGTGACAACCCACACAGATCAGTTTGAGCAACTGTGCTGGGGAAAGTGTTGGTTTTATCTACTGTTAAATAAGACAACATGTCTAGCTCTAAGACAGGAGGAAGGATGGAGTTGGTATGAGGAGCAGAGGGCATGAAGAAGAAAATCCTGCTCCAAGGTCACCTTTTACCACAGGGATGGGAGATTGAAAAGAACTTTCTTGCTGTGTTTGATGGCTAAGGGCTGCTGCAATCCTGGCAAGTCTCTCAGGAATGGTTCAGGAAGATCTGCTGCCATACCTGAGGCAGACACTCATTTATCTGAGATGCTGTGCTCTGACTGCTAACAACCAGCTCAAATTGGCTTATTTTTTCACATTTGTCACAGAGCCAGCCGCATTGTCTCAGCTGTGCCTCTCTGAACAGGGAAGTACAGACCCAGAAAAAGTGTTGGAGTCATTATTCTTATGCATTTCTTCCCCCCTTCATCTCGTGGTGGTTTTTGTTGGTTTTGGGTGGTTTTTTTTTCTTTTTCTTTTTCTTTTTTTTTTTTCCTTCAAGTATGTTTAAAACCCTCCTTTCCTTTGTTACCTTGAAATCTTGGAATTTTTCCAATCTCTTCTCCTGCAGGTAGATGCTCTGTCCTGATTAGTATCTTGCTATAATATTCACTGATAAAAAGGTGAAATGACCTAACTTGCATACTTTAAATCCCACTGGAGCATCTGCCCTTGTTAAAGCCTAAACACCTTCACGGCACCAAAGAGGGTTCTCTGCTGGAGTTGGAGGCGGGAATGAGGTAAAATGGCTGATGAATCACTCCCTGTTGGGGTGGTGATATTTGAGTTTTAAGTCCCATGAGCTCCTCACCCTCTTCTTCCCACAAAGCGATTCCTGTCAGGGCCTCCACAAGGAAAATTTCTACCAGGAATGTCAATGAACCCCTGCTTGTGCTGTGTGGGAATAATATCGGAAAGGACCAACACTGCTGCTGTGATCTGACACTTTCCGCTGCCAAGTACTGTATTGTCTGCTAGGTCTGGGATTGGTATGTCAGCTGGCTTCGGGTTTGCACCAAAAGAGTGCTTTTGTCACTGAAAGGCCATGTATTCAGCACATGATGCTACTAGGTGAGACAGTTGTTAGGCGTTTGCACATCACTTTGTGATGGGTACAGGTGTTCTCAAAGACATCTTCGAGTTAGGTGGCTTGTCCCAGATTACCCAGCAGGTCAGTGACAAAGCCAGGAATACTATAGAAACCTTCCTGGGCCCCAGAGGTAATGCTTCTGGGCATTATCAAAGATTAGAATATTCCGAGTGTTCTTTTCAGCTCATTTTGCAGGGATCAGGAAGTAGTAGTCACAAAAGTTAATAGATAACAGAAACATTAATTATTTTATACTAGATAGCATTTAGGAGATGTAATTCCTCTAGTAGTGCTACAGTTAGGAGTGCATTGGTGCATTGGTTTTTCATCTCCTTAGTAGTTTGTTAGGATTTAGCTTACCTCCGCTTGGTTTGCTGAATATTTTAATCTGTGAATACTGTCTCTTTGAGACCTGGAATGTCCATTGATGTCTTAAATGGTTTTTATTGATGCTACTTGGCTGGTTTCAACTGTGGGAAAACTAACCATGTTGGTTGTCCATAAGATCATTGTGGAGCAAACCACAGGACACGTCTGTATTTGTAGTATCAATAACAATTTCTCAAGGAAGAATTTTAAATGCAAAATCTGTATCACTTTGTGCTCTGGTTATAGTTGCAGCCCCCAAATAGTAGGGTTGACTGGGTTGCTGCTTGGGTTGAAGACATTTTCCAGGCTGTGCTTTCTCCTTTTCCCCTCTCCAATAAATTTGTGTGTTCATGCCCTAGTGATGAGACGAGAGCCACTGCATTGCTGCAGAAACCCTTCTCAGGGGAAAAGTCAAATGAAAAATATACATAAGAAAAAATATTTGATTGCTTCTGTTCATAACAGACAAAAATCCCTCCACTTTTAGACAATATTTGCTCAATTTCTGATGATGAAAGAGGTGCAGATGCTGCCCCTCCCCACCCCCCCACCCCTAAGTTTGCATCAGTTGCTCCAAAATGGGGAACTATCTATTTGGGGTTTAATCGTAAAAGAGAAATTTACTACTCGCTTCTGTGGCTGCAGTCAGAAGTTTCCAACAGATCTTTTGGAAAGAAATGTTACCCTGCTTTAAGGCGGTAACATTTCCTATATTGTAATATCTGGTGAGTGAGGTAGTAGTAGGCAGAATGATCATACTGGTCATGTTTAAAGACAGCAGCTGTACAGCTGGAAGAGTTGCTAAAACAAAACAACTGAACTAAATCATTTGTAGAAGCAAATACATTCATATGCTTAGGAGCATTTTGCCACAGAAGATTTATGCTCCACGTAGTAGTTAGTTACAGGTGCGGCGACTCAAATGTCACGCAGTCATACAGTCAAGCCCCAGCTTTGACATCATGTTGAATGGTCTTTGGACAGCTGTGTTATAGTGACAGTTGATAACGGAAGTTCCTTCATGTGGAAAGCACTGTAAATGAAGGTACCTGGAGTTCGAGATTTATTGGTAAAGTGGATCTAACTGTAGAAGAACAGTAGTAAGAGATTCTTTGTTGTGTTTCTTCTCAGGTTATTTCCATCGCAGTTGCGCCTCAGCAGCATTGATGTGCTTCAAATGTCACTATTCTGTCCGTGAAAGCATCTAACACTTCTGTTTTACAGTTCCTAGTGGCTATTTTGGTTTCCTAGTCTCAAACTCTTCTAAGTAAACATTTTATACTTTGTACAGATAAACTTAGACCAAGCACAAATGAAATGTGCCACTGTTAAAAAATAAAAATTAGGTAACTTTAAGATGTACACACACACTCTCACTGTGTCTGTTAGGTAGTAAGCAATTGCATTTTTTTTGTCACAGATGTTCTAATTCAGTAGTAGGTATGTAGAGAAATGGCTCCAAGGTGATGTTTGTGGTGACAAAGGTCCTAAAATCATAATATTTCAACCCAAATGACTTACGAGTTGTGAAATACAGCTCAGTATTGTTGGATGCACTCAATAGCCAACAGTTTTCTAGTAAAGATCTCTGTTAAGTAATGGGATTTTTTATGATTTTGGTTTTGTGTGGTTAAGTAGCTAATGAGATGATCCTTCCTAGGACTTCTCATAATTACAGCTAAAAGTTGAACTATTCTACACAAAATTGGTAATGAATGCTTACATTTAAAAAGGAAAAAAACCTTTTGATTTTTTCAGTAAAGTGAAATTCTTCTTGGAGAGACTGTATTTTAAACAATCTTCTAATAAAGGTGATCTGAAAGCTGTTAATTTTCTGAATGAGCATGTATTAGTAAGGATCTCATCTGGAGTTATTCCCACTCCTAAGTATATGTTTGGCAGTCTAATTTGTGTTTCAGTTTCTTTGCTATTTTTATAACTTGTTGCGAGAATGTTGCACCTATGGAAAATCACTCATTTACTGGCTATTAGTGATTAAATTATTAGCCAGCCAGAACACACAATGAATATAATATGGCTTGAAAGCAATTGTTAACAGAAATGATGAAACTCACCGTAATACCAAGGTAATAAAGGAACCTGCTGTATCACATAAGTAAATGAAAGTTGACTTAAAATGTAAATGAACAATGATTTGGAATGTATGTGGGAGAACACGTGCTTCTGAAGTTTTTATGTTTAAGGGAAGGTCTTGACAGTAGCATATGCAGAGTTGCAGTGAGCTGTGGTGGTATCTGGTGGGCACCCTTCCTTCACTTCCCTTCGGGATCCTGCTGTCTGCTGGGTGGGGGAGTGGGACCAGACAAACAACAAGTACTTCTGTTGGATCCTGGCTTAGGGTGAAGGAACGCGCACAGCTGGGTTTGGATCAGGCCTCCTGAAGGCAGGCGTTTTGGCCTTCTTCATAGTGCCTTGAAGAGAACACTGTGTTCTTATTACAGCCCTAATTATTGGCAAGGAGCCAGGGGAATGACTTGTCTAAATCCCTTTGAAAAATCGATTTAAGTCCGTCCACAGTAAAGTCTGATTTTGTTGTTGTCCTTGTTATGATTTCAGGCGAAGGAAATCAGTGCAATTTAAGATTCGGTACAAGGAAATGACAGAGATTAAAAAGATGTAAAAAGTTAGTGATGTGGAAACGTGGAACAAGTCTGTGCAGCTAGCAGTGCAGGCAAATGCCACATATGAGCAATATACACACGTGGTAAGGAGCAAAATGCCATGGAAACAGAACTTTGGGAACTCCTTACCAGTTGCCTCATTTCCAAACTCTTAATAATGTTGTAATAGCTTCTGTTCAAGCTGACTTTATGAAGGATTAATAAACAAAAACATAATTACCACAAACCTATAATGGTTCTGCATATTTTAGGTCTCTGAATACAGATGACAGAAGCATGACCCTTGTGTTAACTGCTGTTCAACAGGACATGGCACCTTTCTTAAATGTCGTTTCTAGTTGTGTAGATGCAGCCTGGAACAGATAGGGTCAATTGACTGTTGCACAACATAACCAAAACACAGGGCTTATAATGAGATGGATACATGCTGGGGTAGAGAGCTTCTTTAGGCCCAACTCCTGCTCGCCATGAAAGCTGTGACTCTGAGGTGGCCAATAAAATTCATTTTGCTTATATTATTTTGATCACTTCAGGTGTGGTGGCATCAGATAGCATCTTAGAATCGATCGACTCTTCAGACTTTCTTATGGGATGTCTGCACTGAGCAGGTGGCTGAAACCATAAAAGCTGAAGTAGCGTCAGCTGGGCACGCTGTATTACCCAGCAGTGTAGAAGGGTCCCTGAAATTCAGGCACCATTTGCGTGAATGGTGGAGTCCACTTTCTTCTTCCGCTTTTTTCTTCTGTGTTGGGATGTACAGGGTTCTCATCATTATGAGAAATTACTTTCTTTGGCAAGAAATGGATATAGTGAAAGTTACAATAGAGTAACACCAATTATGCTGCAAAGACCTTTAAAAATTAGCTCTTGTGCAAACAAAGAGCTATCAAATAAAAGGAATTATTTCTAATGTATCTGCTTTTAGTAGCACCTACAGTGTTTTATGTACAAAGAAAGCATAAAATATGCTTCTATCTATAGCGTCACTTAAAGTCCCCTTGAAGTAAGAGGACAACTGTTTGATTACAGGCTGAAAAAGTGTGCTTGATGGAACAGTGTTTCCTATTTTCTTAAACATGTAAAATCTGGAGGAAAAAGTCGAAGCATTGTAGTCTAGTCATCTGACACAGGAATAGACTAAAGACTTTTGGAAGTCTGCTGCAAATAGGATTATTTACCCCTTCCTACCTCAGAGGATAGAGTTCTTTTCAGAGCCTTTGATGATGCCATATCTTAAATAGATACTGAATTGTTGTATTAAGTAATATGAAACTCTGTAACAGTAAATACAGTATAAGGAACGTGACCTTGAACTGCCTTTGAGAATGTAGCATTCTCTGGGAAAAGCCTTTCCTTTTTCTTCTGATATGAAAAATAATTTGTGTAGTGAGATATGCTCTAGAATTGTTCATGTCGACATTCTAGCACGTGGTTTGTTCAAGCACATGCTTTCACCAAACACATGGGAAATAACATTTACGGGAGAAAGTAAGTGTAGTGAATATTTTTTTCTCCCCCTTCTCTTTCAGAATATAGATTCTGCCAAACAGCATGCAACTATAATCCCACTGTTCTGTGGTCAGTATGTCAGCTGGAATAGTGGCTGAAGGGGAACTTCAAATTCTTGACAGCATTTGCTGGAAAGTCTTTGTGGAAGATTATTTAAATGTCATTTGCTCATCATTCAGAAGAAGTTATGTGGCTGATTTATGAATTGTTTTGTTTATTGATTTTAGCCAAACTAAGCAGTAAAGTTTTATTTAGCAGTATCTTACAAAATGTGAGTTTCAAAAGCATTCGGATATGTAGTTGGCCTTTCAGTTCTAAAAGTGTTGTGGTTTGTCTTTAACCATGAAAATAAAGACTGTTTCGCAGTGTAACAAATAATGTAGATTTACAGAAATATTCCTATTGGCAATACTCTTAGTGTTTGACCGGCACAGCCTGGTTTTCGCCTCCACTTTCTTCAGCTGCGGTCAGTTTCCTGCTTATGTGTAGGTATCAAAGGTCTACTCTGCAGAGAAACTTGCATTAAAATCTTCCTTAACCTCAACCAACCGAATGTTTAAAGACATCTTAAACTTTTATAGTAACACCTTTTTTCTTTTCTGAAGTTGGATTTGGATCCAAAATTTGCAATATTTCTGTAGAAACAAAACAAATCTCATTCGCTCTGCCATGTACAACATTGGAATGACTTCCAAGGTGAAACGTAACAAGCGGTTGTTAGATAGCCAATGGTAACAGAGGATTTGGATGCAGATTAGGAGTTCTTCACAGTACTAACTTCTATAAATTACTAAACTCAGTGTGTGCTCTTATTATTGTTAGACAAAACAGCTGTAGAAATGCAAAACTTTCTGCAAACTTATGCTGTAGGATGTTGCATTCTGGTGCATTTGTTTGTCGTGGTTTTATATATAAATACATCAGCAGGAAAGAAGTATAAGAGATCACAGAAAAGTTGCCATTGTAGAGGTTCAGTTGTAACGAATTAGTTTGAATGTGGTGTTTACCATAACTTTTATCTTTGAAAAGTACATCAGTTTGCGAACACTCTCAAAATTTGTGTGTTGCACATTTGGACTAGTACGATGTATACTATCTACTGAAACCTGAATATTGTCCCTTTCACATTTTCAGTTTTCATTTCTTAAATATACAAACTGTAACCCACTTCTTTTCCTTTTAAAAACATAGATAGTGCAGTAGTCCCATAATTGTTTAAATTGTTTAAAAATTGTTTAAATATACTAAATCTTGAAATAACTGAAATACAGTTAAATGGCTTGACATTAAAATAAAGATTGTAATTAAGTTTCCAGAAACTAGCTAATCTGTTATCTTTTCAGATCTTGGAAAGCAGTCATATTTTCCAGTCCAGTAAATTCAAATGAGACATTTCCAAATGACCAGTGTTAGAAGTGTAACCAAAAAAACAGAATTCTGTATGACTTCTTTTTAACCTAACCGGCGTTTTATGACTCAATACATTCAATATAGTAAGCAAGCAAAGTAGATACTGAACTCCAAATATATGAGATTTTTCTGAATCTTCTGTTACAATTTAGAAGACTTTTTCTATATGTTCTGTGATTTGTAAGTGCTTTGAGAGGAGCATATAATATCCGGCAAAGTGCTTGTAAAATTTTCTCCAGATACTTCTTACCTTATGGGTTATCATCTCTGATCATCTTTGTGTGTTCAACTGTTGGGAGAACTAGTTTACCATAGTTGATTTCTGATTGCTAGGATTAGGGAATGCTTCCATTGTGAAATTCAGTGAAAAAACACTAAATTTCGGTCAGTCACAAACTATTTGGCTATTTGTAATTAGCTGGGCTGTTAGAAGACCTTTAGCTTGTTCAGATCCAGAATTCAGTGCTCTGTAAATACATAGTTCTTCCTAAGCTGGCATCAAGATACTGTAGGAACAACTTCTGTTCTCAGGCTGTGTTGCCAAGGCAGATACACCTCCCCGTCTGTGAGCATTCTGTTTGTTTAAGTTACTAAAAATGTTGATGTTAAAACTAGATTATAAGAGATGAGGACTGGGAGAGCCTGTTCCTTGAGGCTGAGGGCTAAGGGACCCCTCTATTTCCAAAGAAGTTTGTGTCAATTGTTTCTTAACAATACCTTTACACACACTTCTCATGCACTGTTTTCAAAACTCTTTCATTATGTCATTCAGAGCAAAAGGTGGACCATGTCTGTAGTTTGGAGCAATTGTGCACTTCAACCCTGATCTGCCATTGCAGATGCTATTGTGGAGGAACAGATGAGTCTCCTGACCTTCTCTGAAGTTCAAGATTGATTTTTTTTTTTTTGAGGCACCTGCTGAACAGAGCACTTAAAAATGTATTTGAATTGAACCTTGATTTAGATGATTGCTTGGGATGCCTTTAAAAATCAGATTTGGTCTTGATAAGAGAGGGTGAAGGAAATAGGAAGAACCTTTTACTCTGTTTTGAACAGTCAGAATGTTTTAGCAAATCCAAGCCTGATTTATGTCAATGGCTGAAACTGGGGGGTTCCCCATGAAGTTTGTGTAATATAAAAAGAATACAAGCTGCATAGATTTTTATATGGATGAAAAAAAGGTGTATATAACCCCTGCCTCGATAATAATCTGCATCCATTAAAAAAAAAAAGTCCATGATTCTTAGCCCTTGTAAAATCAGAGCAGACTGAGGGGCTACATAGCTAGAAGGGATGGGCTATAAGGAATCAGGGAGATCAGTATTACAAGAGGAGGAGCAGCGGAAGGGAAGATAAAGAACATTATAGTATTGTCATGTACTGGTGGCCTGGAGAGCTGCTGAATATTGTGGGCTTTTTCATTTTGTTTTTTCATATAAGCCATGGGCTTCAGAACTGAAAATAACCTCATTATGAACGACAAAGCTAGTTTAGATCAAATGCAGAGATTTCTGAAGTGGATTTCTCTCTCTTTATGCAGAACTGTTGGTAATTAAAATGTTTATTTTTCAGACAGAAAGGAAACATGGTTACTAATCAAACTTAATATTATGTGATATTTATTAAGCAAAATATTATTTTCAGATAGCATTAAATAACCAAGGTACAGCTTAACATTGGCTGTCTGTGACAATAGTAATTTATACTCATGTGACTGCCTAAGCAGCTACTTGTATTTCCCCTGTTGGAGACGAGAGTGGTTTGAAGATATTTAATGCTGTTACATTGAAATCTGTAGTGTGACCACTTTTCCTATTTACGAAAGCATGGGTGATCACTTCTGACTGAATCCAGTTGTAATCTGAATAAATGCCTAACAAATTAGGAATATGAAGTCATTAGCAAGCTGATTCTTTCCTAAATTAACACTCGGGAATGAAAGTGTGTGTTTACATCCTGGTTTATATTTATTTGATGTTACAACATTTGCAACATGTAAAAGTGTCCATGCTAATTTTTTTCCATTTTCCCCCTTTGGTTACTCATGGTAAATGGCCAATTTTACTACAGAAATACAGGACTCAGATCCCTATGACTGTGTTTTGGATCATATGCTCTTAATTAAGGAAGGTGTAAATGAGCGTGTAGCTCTGAGTGGCTGGAAGCTGATGGGGCCTGGCTCCCTACCTCCTCCTGCCAGTGCTGTGCTAGTGCAAGCCCCAGCAGATAGACAGCCTGCAGCTGCAGCAGGAGAGGTGGCCATCAGTTCCTGCAGGCTTCCCCGGAGCTACAGTCACTGCCCGCCCCCCCGTGCTCCCCTCCCCAGTTAATCCAGCCATGTGCCTGCGTGCTCAGCAAGGGGGATTACTTTAAGTCTGCATATTTTCATCTTTCCTGGGTCCAGGTCAATTTACTGGCTGGGCACAGTGAACAAGAAACAGATTGGTGTGGCGTGCTGCAGAAGCAGCCAGCTGAACTTTTATAAAAGGCAAGGCATCAATTTGAGATGTTACTATGTTTACAGGTTCTCCTGCTGGATAAATCACAGGAAACCCTGGCAAAATAAACAGCCAGTTTTTCTTTTTTCCTTCTTTGTGGCAAGGTGATTATATTTAAGAGAAGTATAGGAATTTCCATCTTTCCAGTGACACCATATGAGAACCCGCTTAGCACTGAATAGTGACAGCAAATGCTGAAGTGGAAAAAATATTTCCATCCATCTGCACTAATCTTCTTTTACTCCAAGATTTAAGGCGGGGGGGGGGGGGGGGCAGGCAGGGCAGGGAATGAGAGAGAGGAATCAGAAAAATCTTAAAAGCTTGGCTTAAGCATTTAGCTTTGCCAGCTCATTCCCTAGTCAACGAAGAAAGTGCCAGACTCTTCTGCATTTGTGGTGGGGATATTGAGATTTTATTAATTTGACAGTGATGCCTGCAGATGTTATTACCAAATATAAGTAACTAAATAATGGCCTCCAAAAATAAACAGAGGAAGGAAAAAGTCATAGCTGAACAGAACTGATTCTTTTTTAAAAACAGACTGGAATACACGGTGTACAACTGGAAAAAGCATAAATTAGTAACTTGCTGTTGACAAACTGTAAAAGTATCCTGGTTATTTCTGCTGCTACGTAATTTATGTCTTGTTATGCCATCAAATCTGTGATCACCCATGTTATTGTGAAATGCACAGATCTCTGCCTTCGGAACCCAGACGAACTGATAACAAATACGGAAGGATTTAAATTGTGACTTACTCTGTCTTTGCTTTTACTTTGTTAGATGTCATGTTTTCAAGGATTTTTTCAAATGGGAAAACCGAGAGTATTTTTTCTCCTTTTTAGCATTGAATCAGATTTGAAAGTCGCATACTTGCTTACTCAGTAAGAGTCTTTCCTACCTCATTGAGAGGCCATCCTTGCAGACATAAGGAAGTGCTACGTTTTATAGTGGCTCATGCAAACCTTCTCTCAAAGCTGCCACTTCCCATTCAGAATCTTCAGCAAAGAAGCAAAAATCAAAAAAGAATTCTTTGAAAATCTGCTGATACCTAAGAAAGATCTTGTTGCTTTGATATATAATGAATGGATAACAAAATAGCTGGGGAAGAAAAAAAATTGAGAACGGGCAACTTTGCAGAAGTCAGTCTCTCTTCTCCCTCAGGGTGGGTCAGCTAAAAATATTGCTGTGTTTTTCTTCTTAAAGGAAGGCCCAGGCAAAGAACCAGAGGTAGGACAACAGGAACAAAAACATCCTTTTGAATTAATCTTTGGCAAAATAAGCCACTACTCCATATAATATATTTTAAATGTTCTTTTAGTTTGGATTTTTTCCTCTTCCCACATCTCTGCTCCTTTATTAATGTTAGGTGTGGGGGATTTTTCTGCATTCCATTCTCTGCCGCGTGTATTTCACTGGACATTTCTGCCTCCTCTTTCCTTCTGGGGAGGAACACAAAAAGACTTACCTTGAAATTTAGCTTTGAGGCTCCTGGGTGGTGTTTTTTTTTTGTTTGTTTGTTTGTTTGAATAGTGGGAGGAGTTTTTTTTCGTCCCCACTAACTAAGAAGTGAAATAATAGCTCAGGTTTAATGGAGAAAAATAGCACAATAGATTCATCAGTGTGACACATTTAGGCAGAGATAATAAAGCAGCAAAGCAGTGTAACAGCTAGCCATACTTTAGGTAGACACGAAACTTGAATTACATGAATGTGGAATTAGTAGTGACTGTTTCTGTGATGATTTGTTTTTCAAAGTAACAGTCAAGTAGTTGTGAAACAAGACTTCTGTATTTTTCCCATGTGCAGTAAATATTTGAGCTTGAGGATTTTGGCATCTAAAGCCACTGCAGATTGTGTGTGTAGACTGAGAGGTCATATCTGAAAAATCTGTTATTTCATGTTATTCAGTTTAGTTGCAATCTTCAAGGAAAATAAGATCATAATTTTCATCAACATCATTAATATATTGTGTGTTTTCACGCAGGCTGCTTTGGTACAAGTCAAAATAATTTAAAATAAGTTCTGTACTAACAAAGTGGGCTGATCTTAGCTCCTTCTGAATTCCCAGGAGTATGAGACTCTCTGCTGTGGGATGACAACCCCATTAAAAAAGGGATGCTTCTCTGCTGCTATGCCTGTTGGCAAAGCAGAGCCCTGGGACCTGGTCAATTTTACTATACTGGCTACTGGCTTGAGAAGTTGCATTGTGCCTCTGCTAAGGTATACAGTTTCAGGGCACAAAGGAATTTTCTTTTCTGGTTCTTTCTGTGCAATTGGAGATGTATAAGGAAACATTTCTCTCCTCACTTTCATTGAATAATACCTGCTGTTTAATTTACCTTGGCTTTAAAAGTGTCAATATTTAAAGTACTGTTAGCATTGTGACCCAGAGTTGATGGGCCACATCTTCATACTGTGTATTTTCGTATCATTTGGTGCAGTGAACATCATATCTAACATAAGATATAGAATTACCCAGTGTTTCCCTTCAACTCACTGCTTAGGAAATCAACTCGTCCTACCTGTCTATTGTTTTCTAAGACTGTTAGAAAGAAAATGTTTTCCTTTTGAATTGTACTTTTGTGTTTGTTGTTTCCCTCTGAAGAGGAACGCAAAGAAAATTGTCTTGCAATCCAGTTGTGAAGTTCCTGTAGTCCACCACTAAGAAGTGGATCACTCACTTTGAGTGTAGCAAGGGACTATTATGCAAGACATTTAGGATCTTTGTGATTCCTCTACTTCTAACAATAGGAATCTATTGGCTCCTTGGGACAGGGATGTTGATTTTTCTGCTTGTTTTTGTTGCCCAGAGAAGTGGGATTGCCATCCTGACAAGACTAAGACGCTCCTGCAATGCAAATACCTATAGCAGAAGTTAATTTGGTCATTTAGAGACTACATCTTACTCTTACTTCAACTGTCACTTCAAACATCACTTATGCCGTTGCCCCAGCCTACCGTAATTGCCTACCCTCCTTTGGGGGCCACTCAGAGTTCTCAGAGCAAAAACATTATCATACATTCAGGACTTCAAGATCCAGCTCTGCAGTAATAAATGTAATTGCATTTGGCAGAATTTGTGTTCAGGACATAAACAGAGGGGGAAATTTGGGTTTTATTTTTTTGCTTTTATTCCCAACCTACAGCAGGTGAAATAATTATTTTGCGGGTAGGTGGGTGTGTGATATCAGCTGGGGAAAACAATCTTGCTAGTAATTGCCATGTTGTCTTTGATTAAATCACTGTTTTGAATATTCGTTTGCTTTTTCTAAAAGCTTCGTGAACCTCTATTCTGATTTCTTTTGGTTCTAATCTGAGTCTTTGTGCTTTTGGGACAAATAGTCTGAAGGTTGATGTTTTGCCAAAATGAACACTAGAACACTTCCAAAACGAATTAAAATGAGAACTAACGCAAGCCGCTTTGCTTCTGAATAAGAAGTCTTTCAAAGAATTTAATGATCTTTAATACACAGTAATTTTCACTTTAGTTAATTTGATTTAACTTGACTTGAATGAGACTGCGCAGACAAGCACCAAGTCCCACTGATTTTCTGTGGGACTCAAGCTCTTAAAAAAAAGTACTTGTGAAAATGATAAGGGTGCATTTGAAAATGTTGACTGCTCTTGTCCTTGGCTTAAGAAGTACTTCAAAAATATTCTATTTAGCTTTCATAGCACCTTTGACAGTTAAGCAGAATTTAACAAATCCACTTCTATTTTAAGATTTTCTTTCTCATCATTATGGGACACATCATGGTCACTCAGAGGCTGATGATGCCACCGGCTTGGAATTCAGCTCCAAAAGCTGTAGCCCCCGCATATCAAAGGAAGTTATCCTCATGTGCATAACATAATTAGGTTGCTGGAAGAAAGAACGTAGGAGAGCCTTAGTGCGATGTTTTCATTCTTTGTGCTTGTAGAAATTAGCTGGGTTCTGGCTTGTTTATTTACACCACAGATGGAGATACTCCTCAGCTGAAAAATTAATTCCGTATCTGCTGCATATGGAGGTCTTGTCTGCTTTATATTTGCATGGTTTTGTAGGTGCATGGAAACTTTTTTCACTGTTCTGTTACTGTTAACAATTATTTTAGTGTTTATAAAAGTCTTGTGGTGAATTGCACTGAAGTAGAAATTTACAGAGCTACAACTGCTGCATGATAGAGTAAGGATGAAACACGGAGAAGTAAGCAAATGAAGTTTGTGGTAGTGTGTGTAATAAGACAGGAAGTACAGTAAGCTAACAGTTGGCCATGGATAACTGACTAATTGGTCGCGCACATGGCTGGAAGGCCATGATGTTAATTACTAATTTCTTTCCAAGATAAAGAGCATCTGCTTTCTTTGTTTAGTTTTAATAATCAGTGGATGACAGAACACCTTCTGGGTTGTTTGTTTTGATCCCTGAGATACTGACCAAAATAATTTCTAGTTTAATAAGCCATCTATCTGGATGCAGTGACTTGAGGATTACTTGTAGGTTATTACTCTCCGTAGTGTTGTATTCTGTGGGAAACACGAAAGGTAATAGTGAATAGGGTTGGGAGGTACCCTGGGAAGTCGTCCTTAGCCATTCCTGTGCCTGAAGGTGGGATTTTTATCTGGAAAGCATTCCTGACTGACAGACAGACGTGTGCCCACCTTAACTCCAAAGATGGACATTCTGTAATTGCTCAGGTAATCCATGTCAGGTATTTGTGACATTTGATTTAAATCTGCTTTATTGCAGTTTAAGCTCAATACTTCCAGTGCTATCCTCGGGAGTTAGGGAGAAAAATGTGACTCCACCTCTCTTTAGCAAGCTTTTAGTTATTTGGAGACTTCTGTGATATCTGTTCAGTCTTCTGGTAGCTAGACCATAAATCAAAGTTTTTCCATTGTTTCCTTATGTCCATATTATCCACTTACCTTCTCTGAGCTTTTTCCAGCCGAGCAGCATCTTTCAGATGCTTAGAAGCATCAGATCCTCCCCAAAGACTTTCTACCCAGTCCTTTCCCCATGTTTTGTGCAGTTGCTTTTGTGCACCACCAAAGCTGAGTATTTTGCCTTTGTCCTTGCTGAATTACCATTTGTTCCTTATCGCTCTCCAATTTGAGATCACTTGAATTCTCATCTTTATTCATGCTGCTTGTGACCCCTCCCACCTTTAGCCTGTTCGCAGACAAAGTATTTTCCTTATTGTGAAAAACTGCTATTAAATACTGCTAGTAAGTGGCTGTTTCCTGAAACAATACCAATAGAAGACTTAGTCCAGCTGGCAAAAACGCAGCCTCCTAGCATGCCAACATTTCTTTTTTCTCCAGAGAATTGTTGTCCTCCTAATATGTTCAGGCTTAGATAGCTGGAATCTGAACCTACCGACCTTTGCATGGGTTTAGCTGTATATGTTTGTTAGTGGTCTAACTGGAACTTGTGAAGACTCTTCTTGGCTTCTGTAGGCCTATAAGCCAGTATAGGACTGGCACATAGTTCATGTGCAAGGGGCTGTATGTCTGGTTTTAGTATATCTTTACTTTTTTCTACTGCTAATGTTAGGATTGATCAGTTGTATAGATCTGTCCAGGGCTAAAATAGGTTAAGTCATTTGACCTCAGAGTGTCTCCTCAAAATAAAATCAGGCCTGTCAGCCCTTTTTTGCCCATTCTCTTCAAGTCTTCAATTCTGGGAGCCCTGACCCATACTTGACCCTCTATCACTGCAGTCATTATACTGCTAATAGTCCTTAGGGTAACATACCTGGGTGTGTTGCTTGTCAAAACTCATTGTTTAAATGTGTTCCTCTGCTCCCTTTTTTTCTTTTGCTTGGTACCCTAGATGTAATTTAGGGAAAATAGGGCTTTTTCCTTCCTTGACAGTCTAGGGAAATTATCTTTAGGAAATCACTTTCAAGACATTGTTTGAGCAGAGAAATCTTTTACACAGATGATTAGTCATTAAAAGAATTTAGCATTTAGTCTTAATATTGGCATCATCATCCATAAATTAGAAGAACTGAAAAATATATTATGTATGTTAGCTTGAAGCACTTCATTTGTGGAATTAGGCTCTTGACCTCAATGAGAATTGAGATGGGCTCCTTAACTGTAAAGCACAAAGGTGAAAAAAATCAGATGGGCTTTAATACCACATTTTTATTATGTGCTTGTATGTCACTTGTAAACTTTTATGTGTAACATTTACAGTTGTAAATGCCACATTACTAAATGAATATGAGTCTTCATACTTTTAATTTCTAAGCAATTGTCTTTTCTCGACAATGCCAGGGGAAAAATTTAGAGAGCGGTCCTTTACCACCGTAAGCATTGTTCCCTGCCAGCGCAGAGTTTTTCCTTGATCAGATTGCAATGAGCTTAGACAAGCAAAGAGTGTGGGGGACTAGGTACTCCCCCAGCTCTCTACAAGGCATCACTGAGAGTAGGCAAAGAGAAGATTTAGGTGTCTTCAGTTAACACTGGACTGATGAGGTGGCTAGAAGAAAGCAAGTGACCATGACCTGGTTCTGTGCTTCAGGAAGGAGATGGATTTGTAAGCAAAATACCTGAGGTTGGTCTTTGATTATCATCAGCTGGGAAACGAAAAGGAGGGGGGGAACCCAAACCAACCAACCAACCAAAAAAACCCCAAAACCTTGAGCTTTTGAAGTATTCATTAGACACTCTTAAAAGCAAAACAAAATAAAATCACTTCGTAAATCTCTTTGTGACATGATTGTGAGATTAGACAAAGTTGTTATCTGGGAAAAGCGTATTTAATAGATATTAAATGACACAATGAAATAATTGAAAATTCTTCTCAAATTGAAATTCTTAATTTAAAATAATGATGTAAATTGCTTATATAAAGTATAAGAAAATCTATTGAAATATTCAAATCATTAAAAATGTAAATACAGTCAAGAAAGTAATAATGCCAAGGTTTTATCAGTGGCTCAAGATGGATTGGTTTTGCAATATTTAGTATTTTTTAGAGCCTTTAGAGTAGTATTCATTTGCCTGAGCACTTTAGTTACAGCAATACAGCAAAACTCTGTAGATTCCAGAACTTTTTTTATGGTTTGTTTTTTTGTTTTTTTTTTTCAAATTATAGTAAATGAGCAGTTATGGTTAGTAAGTGGCTTGTTGGAATTATGGCACAGCTTTCTACAGGAGCTGTAATTTATAGATGAGGCTTGTGAATATGGGAATAGATAGTCTCAACTGTATTATTGTAATTAGTCTTTAGAAGCAAACATTGTGATGCAGCATAGCCCAAATCAGTGCTTTTTGCCTGTCTTGCTTTCTTCTTTTGTCTTCCTGGTGATTGAAAGAGGCCCACTTAAAGTGAGGTAGAGTATACAGCATACTGTATATGCTTAGTATATATCTTATCCAGATTGTTACAAACCCAAACTAAGCATCAAGTCCAACTCCCTGCCCTTTCTGTCACTTAGAAATAGACATTAATGGTAGGGCACGGGGCATCCTACTTAATTACTGGCAGTTTATAATTGCACAGAAACATACATCCATCTTCTTTCTGAAGGTGGATGATATATTTGAAAGAAAGATATATTTGAAACTTGCAGCTGGCATTCCTACATTCAAGAAGTAATTAGCATAGCAGCTGATAGGCTTTCCCACAGCTGTATACAGGTTACTGACCACAGACATTTGGATATTGATGGCATGATTAATGGATCCAGTCTGTCATCAAATGTTGGACAGGGTGAATAGCATTACAAAGAAAAAAACCTGCATGTTCTAATGTGGTAATTTTATTAGTAATTAGATGGGAATTAAGTTGTTAAACAGTTATTAAAAATTTGTAGAAACACCTGCCAGCTCTGCTAGCGTCATTCATGGGGAATCAGGCCTCCAGTACTGTAAGGAATAATTTGTGATCTCCTGCATATATATATCATCTCAGTATCAATTTAGTAGCTAGCCTTACTCAATTTAGTAAGTTCCCTTACAGTACTACAGACCAGTTTAGTGTTCTCTCGAGGCCTTTTTGGATATAGCAGCCATACCAAATGCAGGCTCTAAGAGCAGAGAGGGTTTCCTTCCTGCTCAGAGGAAGGGCTGCCTTCTTCAGACTGCACAAAGTTGAACTGGCGGTGGAAATGCAAGAGATGAAATATATAGGGCTATTTAATGGTAAGTGCTGACTTGAAGCAGCATCAGCATTATCATTTAGAACTGAAGGATGGTCTCCAGAAAATCTTGCATCCCGCTGTTACAAATTCACCTTAATGAACAGCGAACAAAAGGTTGCAAAGGATGGTTGTGACTGATTGCTGACAAAGTTGTGGTGTGCTGCAGCTGGCAAGGCTCCTGCTGGCAAAAGACATAATATGTATTGCTACAGGTCATAAAATGGTAAATGAACGCTTACTGCCTCTGTGGCAAGTGGATTGATTATTGTGTCCACCTCCAAACAGGTCTGGCTTTGTTTTACAAGTAAATGTATTTGCCCCTGCTGTGTTGAAGTCAGAAGAAGAGTTCAAATACTCACAGCTGAAAGCAAAGACAATAGTGATGTGTATAGGAGCTAGTTTCAGCTTTTACAAAATTACCTGTCATGTGCATATATATAAATAAATGACTGTGTATAAATGTACATTACTTTTTCCTGCAAATGTGATTTTTTTTTTTCTACAGGTCAATGTACCTAGAATGTTGTTCTAAGATAATAAGACAATATTTGATTGCCAGGCACTGACTTCACATCATAACCTGTGGTCTAATAAAAAGGTTTCTGTTTGTAAATACCATTTGGCATTCTTAATACATTTTAGCTTTCTTAGTACACTTGAGAAAATTACAGGTGCAAGAAAGCCCACTTTAAAAGTTTTTCAGTTTGGAGCCTGAGGTGCAGATCTTGTCTTAACTAAAATGCCACATCCATTGCCTAAAATGGGAATTTGAGTATTTCCACAAGGAATATTCACTGCTGTGCAACCAGGAAGGAAGGAAGAATCCTGTTACCTGAGAAGGATGGCCAGCGAGATTTCTGGCATGTGGGAGAGATGGGTGTGCTTAAACCAGCACAAGCTCTGGTACCTGTCAGTATCTTTTTGAGGATATCTCATGTGAAATAATGATTAGTGGTCCACTGGGCCAAATATATGTGGTGATTGACTCTCTAACTTTTAGCCATTAGAGAACAGGATGGTGAAGTTCAAGTCCTAGTTCTGCCTGATTTGGCACCCTTGTCTCGGGTAACTGCTTAAGCTGCTAGACTGTTAACTGTTCTAAGGTAGTACTTTTGCAAAATTCTCAAGGCTTTCATCTTTCTTCCAGTACAGAATGGAAAGTATTTTCCAACACTTCATGAAAATACAGTTCTTGTTTTCGTGCCAGCCAGAACTGTAACTTCTGGCAAGAGTCAGTTTGGACTCCAGTCAGCACCATGATCAGGGAAAACAGAAAAGTGGCCTAAAGCTAGTTCTGCCACCCACCTCCGGAGCTGTGTCAAGCATGCTGAGACTTAAGCCCTGCATGTGTTGTGCGTGTGCTTCCCTTAATTAAGTTTGACAGGGGGCTGAGAGATACCATGTTTTGATGGAAAAGATTTTTCTTAGAACATTGATACTTTTTTTTTCTTCTTAAAGGCATTTGTACATATCCTTCACATGTTTATTCATACATATATATACATATAGTTAATACGTATCCTGCAAATCCAGATGTATTTGCAGAGATTGAGTCTTTGACCCGTTTGCAATGAGGGATTTTTTTTTTTTAATTCTTTCTCTAGAACTCCTTGCTCAAGATCCTACATCACGTTCTCATATGCTAACATGGAGTGTATTTGCCATGTGCAAATATTGCTTGGACCGAGGTGAAAACAGCCTAGCACTGAATCATCAGGGGTGTATAAGCAGCTGATGCCCTTGCTGTGTCACTGGAAAGCAATTTTTCCCCAGAAACTCTGTCTGCCAAGTGATTTTTAAATTGTTTTAGGTAAGGACCACAAGCTATATCCAAACATGTTTGATTTAATTGCTTTAAAAAGTATTTCTAATGTGGAACAACTCCTGCAGTATCTATCTTGTAGGAAACTGGTAGTAAATGATGTGCGGGAGTGGAGACTTGACCAGGCCAGGGCAACCTTTAGAACAAAGCAAAACAAAACAAATGCTTGCTTGGATCAGTGTCAGTGGGAGTCCATTGTGACCCTACAGTAGTTAATTTGTTTAGCATGTTGCTGCTGTTATGCTAATTAGCAATTTCTTGAACCAAGATACTGTCAGTCCCAAGTTTCAAAACTTCTTTATTTTTCTAAGGAGAAAAAAAAAAGGCAGATGAATGTTTCTTGAAAACGTACTGTTCACGGTTGCCTGTGTTGTTCTCTGCTCTTGGCTTTTACAGCTGCTACAAAGCTCATTTTTCTTTTTTCTTTTTTTTCTTTTACGAAAAACACTGTGTTAGCACTAAATTAACCTCAAAAGCACAAAATTAACAGAACTGTATTAAATTATAAGGTTTTCAATGCTTGAAAAAAATGGACCGTTTTGATGTGGAAGGGCCTCTGCTTGCAAGCTGCATGCTCTAAAGGGACCCTTCAGAGAGGTGGAAGAATGGGGGGGAATGGTGGAGCCCACTGACTTTTCAAACCTGTAGGATAATAGGTTAGGTTGAGGAAGTCCTAAACTGGATTCCTGGTGTTAGTGTGACTTTCAGGGTTGGGGGAGATACCGATTGTGATTTGCCATAAAAGCAGAAGCGTGTCTATTTGAAGAGCAGGATGATACTTGTGTATATATGTAACAGACTTGGCATAACAGACTTGTTTACTAGTTATGAACAGTCAGCATTCTGTGCACAAAGAAACTTTTATTTTTAACTCACTTTTCAGTATTAACAGGTAGGGAAGTAAATTATTCAGAGAAATTGCTAAAATCTGTGTGATCCATTCTTAGCAATTCAGTTTCCCGAGACCAAATAATTAGCTCTGTGCTCAGAAATAATCTCAAGAAATATAATGACTGTCAAGCTTGTCTTAAATAGCTTCTGTTTCCTTGGCAAAACATTATTTGGTTAGTCCAAAGATCAAGGAGTGAAATGCTTTGGTCTTGTTATTTCTTTTCAGCAAAAAAATTCTTGTACATAAGGGTCATTTTTTGGTGGTTGTTCTTTGGGAGCTTTGTTTTTTTTTGTTGGTTTTTTTTTTGTTTGGTTTGGTTTGGTTTTGGTTTTTTGGGGGTTTTTTTTTATGTTCTGCTGTTGAGCTTTCTGCTTCTTCTGTGCCACTCTTTGAAAATGGGCAGGCGTGTATCACTCCAGTATGACAGTGCGGCGGCTTTTTGTATTAGTGCTCTAACATGGAATTGCTTTCAAACTACCCTCAGTCCCACTGTTGGTAGAATTGGGCCAGTTCGTATTCACAATGCCAAACTATAGTTGCTGGCAATAATAAATTCTCCTGACTGGTTCAGACTGTTATAGGCAGGATGCCCTCTTGCAGACATCAAATTCAGGTGCAGGCTGAATTTGCCCTCACTTTTGCATGCTGAAAATTTCCAGTTTGGATCTGAGTCTCTGTTTCAGGCCTGTAAATGTTGCACTTTATCAAGGAAGACACTAATCTACAGTTAATGCTTTGATGTGTAATGCTGTAGTGGTGTAAATCTGGAACAATGTAATTGTTTTAACTTTTTATCCCAGCACATAGCCTCTCTGCTTTTCTGAATCTTTTGTTTTAAAGAATCTTCTCTTACTCACTGTACTGTCTTACAGTGCTGCTTCATGAATCCAAAGATGGTTTTAGTAGCTTCATATCCAGCTGGGCTTTATAAGAACAGCCTTTGAGCTGGTGAATCTTCATTTATGTAAAGGACTTGGCCATGAGAAAAATTCCTTCCATAAAAAGTAGTAGCAGCCATCAGTTGCCCTACCTATTGGAGGCAAGTGTGAGGCAAAAATGAGGCTAAGTAAGACCGGAGTAGTAGCAATTAGCTAGGTGCTTGTTTAACCATGCAGCAAGTAATGAAGTCAGGGACTGTAATGTCACATCAACTACATTACCTCATTTTCTTCTCTTGCAGACACAGGGAGGTTAAAAATAATGAGCCTGTCTGCCTCTCCCTGTACCCCTGAGCACATTGAATCACAAGCACCTTCTTTCTAAAACAAATTTATTTCTTGCTGCCTCCTTCCCAACAAAGACTTGCCTGTGATGAATACCAGACTTCACAGCATATTTGTCAAAGCGGTGCACCTGTGAGGGTTCCAGCATAAGATAAATTTTGGCAGGCCGAGGGAGTAGAGGGAGGTACTAGGCGAGGAATAAATCTTTATGTGTTACGCCAGACTGCGAATGAGCGTTCTCCTCCTAAGAATCGTCCCTCTGACAAGTTATGATAAATTACACTCTTTGTTGACACCTTCATCGTGTTATTTATGGCTCATTAATTGAACCAAAAAGGAGACTTGTAGCGCAGCAGGGGTATTGTACAATGCTTTTCCAGTAGTCTGGAACTCAAACCAAAGAACAAAAAAGGGGAAGAAAAAGGTAGAGTAATATATGCATGTGTGTACTTTTCTTCACTGAAAAGAACTAGCTGCTGTGAGATACCAGTCTAGAATTGTAGCAAGTGCTCTCAGTCCCTGCAGAAGCATTCATTTCGGTCCTCCTGGATGTCCCAGCAGGAGTGTATGTTTGTCCTGTGCTTTCATCTTTAATTCTTATCTGTGCTGTTCTGTGCATTGCTGAAGTGTGGGATTATGAATCCCATATGAAGGCAAGCGTCCAGCCTGTCTTTCTGGACTTGACCACCCTTCACTTCCCCACCAGCCGTCTTCCTTGCTCTTTCCTAGTGCCCTGTTGCCCAGGGCGAGATTCTGACATGATAGTGGGCAAAAAGGAAGAATGCTGATGTGACACTGAAGAAGTGTAATGTTTCTTTACCAACACAAAATGCTATTCTTTTTGGGTAATACATGCCTTATTCAGAGGTGCACTCATTTGGGTAACCTTAGTGGATCCTAGCTCTCTGCCACTGCTAAAGGCTAGGTCTTTTGACCAAACATCCTATTGTGGCAGTATGGGCGGGCATTTTCTCTGAGAAGTAGTGTAAACAGGAAAGGGAGAGGTACAATATCTGAGCAGGTGGCTGTCTACCCCTGTTATGCAAGAGGTGTCCGCAGGAAACGTAGCTGAAAGTCATTGTGGGGGATGATAAAGAACAAAATCTTCTTCAGCAGATAAATAGTGAGGCAGATGAGCTTGCTTCTATGAAGAATTGTAGATTTGATGCTGAGCAGTTTAAAATCTGAAATTGTTCTAACAAGCTGTGTCCTAAAAGGAAATTAAGTCAACTGACTTCTGAAAGTATTTATCATGTGTGAGTGTTTCAGGACAGGGGTACTTGCAAAGCCTGGCCAAGAAAGGAGCACATTTTCCTATGAAAGGATTCTGAGATAACCAATTCAGCTCCTTGCTAGAGAATACCATCTGAAATTCTCACGTTTCCATAGCGGTATGAGCAGTATTACTCACGTGCTTGCTGTCTGGGTTCCTTTCTTCTAAAGGACTCAAGTCCTTCTGTAGTGGCAAGCTTGGGAGTTTCTTCAATCAGTCAGTGAGTGACAGGTCCCTGAGAACAGGTCTAGAAGAGGGAGTAGTTGGTCTGGGTGTCAGGAGATCTGAGTTTCACTCTGCCATAGCTGTTTGAGCTTTGTAGGCACAATCAAACTTATTGAACTTTATGGCTTTGGTGTGTCTCTTTTTTTGAGGTGTGAAATAAAGCTTTACTTTTCCCTTAGCTAGAGATTGAGCACGTGGTTTTGCAGGGACAGAATTTAATCAGGTAACACTGACTATGAAAATTAATTCCTCTTCTGACAGCTTTCCAGCCTCCCAAGTGAAATACAGGTGCAGTTCCATTATGTTCCCCTTTAAGGATTTCCTGGGTACAGGGGTGACCTCTCCTGTGTGTCATTCTGTTAGTAGGGAAGACACAGTATTTTGCCAAACTCTTGGTAGGTGATACACAGTTCCTATGTACGCAGCTCCCCACTGCTGCTTGTTGGAAGGCTGGTTATGTCCCTCAGTTGAAAAGTAGCCTTTGTGACTGAAACTATGACAGCAGTCTCCATCATTTCTTTTCTAACTGCTATACTTTGTCATTTAATTTTAAGACCGTGAACTGAATGACATTCAGAAACCTACTTTGAATCCAAACTCTTGTTTAGCTAGGTGTTGATTTGGCCTGGGGCAAAAGAGAAGGGTGCTTGGGGTTGTGTGTAGGCACTGTAAGCAGTACTGTTTACTGAATGGTGACTGTTTTGCAACTGCAGCTGTTGGTTGGAAGGCTTTGCTGTAATATATTGATGCTGTAACCCTGCATGGTAGATAGGTCATGACTCATTGAAGGGTGCTGTAACTTTGGAGCTAGTATGGAAACATGATGGCAGACTATAGAGGTGCAAAGCCCCAAATCCCACTCCCAGCTGGCCCTTCTGTTCCCTGTGGAGCCTGCTCTTCTCTCAAAGGCTGTGCAATTCCCTGTGCTGTTAATGAGAACAGCATCAGCACTGCCCCTGTCGGTTTTGTTTTCCTCACCCCTCTTATATATAGATGTTAATAAAGGAGTTAATGCAGTGTAGTAGCACCGTGAGCATGCGGGCAGTGGGAATACTCTTATATTTATAGCGCTGCTCTCTGTTATCTCCCAGGGAATTCTCGCCTGCATACAGCGGAAAAGGTCTAAAAGTAACAGCCTGGTGCGGCTGGGGGGAGGCCCTGCCCGTCGGCCTCCATCGGGGGCAGGGTCGGGGCCCTCCCTGGGGAAATGACCGTTAGCTGCGGCTGCTGCGGGGAGACCCCCCCGGGCTGCCCGTCGTCCCGCCCCGGGGCTGCCGTGTCCCGTCCCCCCCCCCCGGGCTGCCGGCCCCCCCCGCTAGGGCCGCACTGTCGCGCGGCGCCGCTCGCGCCAGCTGCAAACCAGCGCGGCAGCTGGCCTTCCCGCCACCGAGAGCGGGCAGCCAATCAGCGGCGTCGCCCGCCCGGCGCGGGCGCTGAGGCGAGGCCCTGAGGGGGCAGGCGGTCAGGGCGGGCGCTGCGGGCCGGCGAGCGGGGCGGCCCCGCCCGGCCCTGCTCCGCTCCGCTCCGCTCCGCTCCGCTCCGCCGCGGCGGCCGCTGCCGTGCGTGAGGGACTGGCCTCTTGCCCGCGCCGCGTCGTGCGTTAGAGCCCCTTCAGTTTCCCCCCGCCGGTAGCAGCGTGGCCGGGAAATGGTGGTGCCTGCGGTGCGGCTTCCCTGAGTGGTTAATTCCTATCTACGGGTCTGCCCGGTAACAGATGTTGTTGCTTCATTTCCCTGTAGGTTTTTAATTCCTTTCTATTAAGGTTTATGTAAAAAACCAATATAATTGGGGCTATAATCATAACAAAGATGATCTTCTAGGGTTTTTTGTTGTTGTTTTGATCTAGAGAATAGGGTCATTAAGAGCAAGGGAGAATGGGACCCAAAATACAAGGTCTGTCTTGAATGGCAGCCCAACCCTATAAGTGACAGCAGTCTCTCTTAGTTGCTTTTCTGTGCCTAATTCCTTAGTTAGGAAACTTAGCGCCGCCGCTAACGTGATAGCCAGCATAGCACTGGGTTTCAGTTTCTTAGTTGATGAGTTACTGTGGTCCTTCCCCCACCCCGCTCCACAAACCATTTCACAGCAAGGTAAAACCCTGAGGAAAAACCTGCACACACCAGTTTGCTTGGGTTTGCCACCTTCTAGAGCAGTAGTTCCACACTAGAGAGGTTTAATGTTTAAATATTGAAGAATGTTTTTACATTCTGTTCTCAGTTGAAATGTAATCTGGAGGCCTGGTAAACTGGTTGCTCAAGGATCTGTCCAGTGCTGGAAAGCATGCTGCTACCTTCTTGCTCACCCTTCCTCTTTTCTTCTTCCTTTATGCAGTGACTTAAACGTGAATGTTGCCTGTAGGCCTTTTTCTGTGCTTCCCACCATAGGCTGCATTGCCAAAATATTAGCAGCTCCTTCTGGAGCCAGGAAGTTGGAACCTTGCAGGTCGAGTGTGAGCAAGGAGAAGGAAACCACACAGGCAGGAAAAGTCTGAGAGAAATAAAGCAAGTAGGGAAAAAAGTTAGCTGTGGGCAACTTTCAACTGTCAGTTGTGAAACCAGCTGTAACTAGCATCCAGTTCTGCTGAACTAGGGCAGAACTACCTCCAGCACAGCATCCTGCGCCCCCATCTCCATCCTTTAATTGGGAGCTTGGTGCTTAGCAAGATCTCTTTTGTTTTCTCATTTGGAATTGTGTCCTTCCTGTAGCATTTTCCTCCCAGCCAGCTGGCTTTCTTTTTTGGTTACAAGGGTATGTGATTTTTTTTTTAATAGTACCGAACAAATTGAGTATTACAATATTTTTCAAAGTATTCAGTGACAGAAAATCTTTCCCGCTTCTGAATTTTTGATTAAAAACTACTTGTAATAACATGGGCCACGTTATTAGCACCAGAAACAGATTCATGAATGAGGCGCTTTGACTGAAATATCCTTGAGGAGCTGCTGCTTCCTCATTACTCCTTCAATCTTCCCTGGCTGTTAGTTTTCCAGGATTCTGACAAAGTACACTTAACAAATTTTGGCTTCCTGGCTGCAACCATTGGTATACATTTGCAGTATGTCATGGTGAGTATGGTAGAATATCTGTATGTGATGAGGAGCTGTAGTGAAATAATTCCAGTTTAATGCTGCCTTCAAGTTCATGTATGCTAACTTTTTTCTTCGTTGTTGATGGGACTGAAAGTGCACACGTGGTATCTTGTCTCTGTCCCTAATAGGCATAATCTGAAAATACTTTTTTGTTGTTTGTCATGAATTTTCTTGTTCAGTCTTTCACTGCCTTCAGATAGTTATAAACTTTCCGATATTTAGTTTTTATTTTTATTGATTGTATTATTGGGACACTTTAATTGATACTCTGCATATTTGCATGTGCCCATTGCTTCATTTCCAGATGTTGATACAAAGACTTAACCATCACAGCATGAGAAGACAGCACCATCTCTTGGGCTTCAAATACTGTAACCATGTGAGTAGGCTTCCCTGAACTAATTCTCCCGAATGAGACCATGAACTGTGAACTGAAGATAACTCAGGAAAAACAGTTTACAGAATTGATATAGCCTAACAGGCTTTTCATTCCTGGACCACTTATGAATAAACGAGGCAGATAGAGCTAGCGACATGTTCACAATCTCAAATACCGAAGCTGCTTTTTTCCACAGGCTTACACAGCTACAGCTATGTTCTTGTGTCTGTGACACAAGTAGAAACCAGGTACTGTGTAGTAATGAATATACCAGAAGGAAGGGTAGTAGCACTGGTGTCTGTCTTCAAATGGAACAATTAAGGTTTAAAATAAAAACATTTTTTGATCCACCAAAATTCTTTGGTGGAGGGCTAACATTTGAAAAATTGTGTCATCCTTGATAACAAATAGGAGCGGGCAGAATCGGCAACTGTAATCAGCTCATGGGAGGTAAGTGCCACCCACACCAAAAACTGTTGGCTTCAGTCTCAGGCTTTCTGCACTTTTGTTCTTTGTCAATTACAAAGCTGAAGGAGGAGGGGAAAACAACCTACAAGTCAGTCTTACATAATACTTTGTTTTGCAAGGGTTCTACTAATCACGTCAATACCGAGCCTGTAGTTTTTGGTAATTACATTGGAAATGCCCAGTTTGTACATAGTAATTCCAACTATAATTACCATGAAATTATATAACTACAAATTACCCTGTCATGTGGATGGCCTAAATAAGCATGTACAGTACCTGCTCTGTGATAACAAATTAGAATTACATGGTTGGTTAACTAGCAGTGATAGGAGATTTTTGAAGTGGCCAACCAAGCTGGCTAGTTAAATGGGGAGAAAGCGTGGGGTTTTTCTCCTGATGCTTGGGTCAAATAATAGATTATTTCTTTCCTGATGCTTCCTTATAGGGGAAAAAAAAAAATCTGACTTGGGGTTTGTTTTTAATGGACATTTATATTGTATTGAATTATTTGCTTGGTCACTGCCAGCTGCTGTGTTTGTTCGCCTGGCTGCCTGCTACTGCTTGTGGGACGTCGCCTGTTTGATTTGTTTTTTATTTAGTGATTTTTAACTGAATGTGTTAGAAAAAGATTGCTTTGCTTTTTTTATCAAAGAGCATTTTGCCCATTTGCAGCGAAAAAAGTTGATGGAGAAAAGAGCTGGAGAGATTGTATACAGGTACAACCTTTTCCTTTCATTAGCTTCTATTCAAGGAAGGGAAAAATCATGTCTGAAGGTCATATACATCACAAAACAGGCCGTTCACTGTGTCAGAATCCCCTTTCAAAACATACATACTGTAGTGCTTTCTTACAGACAAAATAGAAATAATATTGATCTTTCCCACTTGCACTTAATCTCTAACATGACACAATGGGAAAGAAAGGCACACCTAAAAAACAGGGTCATTTGAAAGCCTAGCTAGTCTAGAACTGCAGCACCTCAAAAGATAACCGAACTATGAAAGTGGACTGCTGCTTCATGTATGGAGGAAGGCTAGTGTTGCTAATAGTATTCCTTTATCATGAGAGCAAGGGTGCAACCTTGACAAATATGAAACTGGTGATACGTAGTTTTCTACTCCAGGCATGGTGGTGTACTTTTTGTAGTCACGTGGAAACAAACATACTACTGAAAACGGCTTCTGCATCTTAGTAGACATGGTATGGAGGAGGGAAGTGGGAGAACAAAACCTCCAGATGAGTATGGAACTCTCCAGTGGGGGAAATTGAGTGGAAAATCCCGGTCCTCGGTTGTATTTTTGCTACATGTGGATGGTGTTGTCACTAAAGCCCACCAGGTGGCAGCGTGAAGAAGTTGTAGTTATATGCTGGGCCGTTTGTCTTGAAGCTGCCCTTGGGGGGCGATTTGCCATGGAAAAAATTAATTGCTGCGATCAGAACATGTTGAATATGGATTTTATTGTCTGACTGGACCTGTCTTTGAAACCGGTGTGTGAGAAGACTTAATCCGTTTCTCTAATATGATCGTTTTGGCTTTAATTAATTGTTTTTAATCTCAGGGTGTATAGTAATCTGACCACGGAAAAGACTATGTCACTCAGGACCTAAAGTTCTTTTACTGACGCTTAGAACGTTCTTCTCTTCAAGTGGTAATTGAATCTTTGTGCAAGGGTCCTGGCAACTGTTCTTTTCGTCTGCAGGAGTCACCACAGAGAAATGTGTAATTGAGAATAAAATGTTTGTCGCTTTTCACCCTGAGCCGTACTACTTGGAAAAGTTGAGCTTTCTCCAGTTGACTTTAAATTAATTTTCATGCCTTGATTTGTGGTTTCTTTGGTCTACCCCTAAATAAATTAGGTAGCCACCTACATGAGAGGGAAAATTCTCAGCTCTTTGTTGTTATCTAAGTTTTTCTTCTATGTTTCTTGCAGAATCTCTTCCTTATCTAGCATCCTCTCTTCTGAGAGATACATGCTTACAGAAGCAAGTAGTTCCAGCTAAAGTTTGCCTTGTTTATGTGAAATTGCAACTGCAAATGCATGGCTTCAATTCACAATAATTTATTTCTGACAGACTCATTTGTTAGTCAGTAGCAGTGACAGATGAAAACTAGTAGTGACAGGGTTAATCAGTATTCCCACAGATTAATAGAAGGCCCTAGACTGATCTTTGGAAATAGTCGTCTTTGCCATCGAAATCCAGAGTCTGGTAGACATTCCTCTGAGTTGGTGTTTCAATTACCTATGCACTGTTCTTTTTGTTTCAAGCAGATGTGAATTGTGCTATATGCAAATATGTATCTATGTTAAAAAACAAAGTAGAACAGGACTTCTTAGCCTGGAAATGATTCAGTTATTTTTTTTTTTCTTGTTTGTTGTCTACCTTCTGCTTTTCTCATAGCTAGGTCCACCATGTCTTTTTTTGTCTGTCATTTAATTAAATACTGTGCAAACCAATAGGATGTCTTCAGAGATTCATGCTGGGAATGTCTTTTAAACAGTTATCTTTTAAGGTGTGAATAAACATGATGATCGGATATATTCCAAATTGCATAGGGGGTCTGGCTAGCATGCAGTGCTTAGAACATAAATAATTATAATGAAAAGTTTTCCATTCCTAAATTCTCCTTTTTCTCTTCTTTGTGTCATCTCTAAAGAATCCATCTTTCAGAAGGTGCTGCCTGGGAGCTTACTAGCAGAGCAGTTTCTCATGACTGTTGTTTGGTAATTGGAACATCTCAGAAAGCTTCTGTGGAGAGTTTGTGGTAATTTTGGTTGCGGTGAATGAAGATAATTCAATGAGCCAGTTTTTTTAGCTGGCTAGGTGATTGAATTCTTAATAAGGTCAAGGATTGAATTTGGGTAGTTTCAACTTTTAAGAAAAATTGAATAATTATTTAAATTATTTAAGCTGTCAGAAAAATGTTTTCAGACAGTTTTATTGCAGAGAACTTGTTTGATTAACCAAACTATATTCAAAGTTGTTAAGAGATGTGGTAAAAAGGTAATTGATTAATGGGGTTTTAATCTGGAAGAGGGTGGGATTTTTTCCATCGCTTTTTAGTTTATTTTGATTTTTTTGTAAAAAAATAACTTAATTCAGGTATCTGCTGATGTGACGTGTTTATGTAAAAAGCACAAGAACTTTTCTGCTACAAAACCAGTTGCATTCCTCTTACAAGGAGAAGATTTCTGTGCAAACTTATCTTTGTTCATTGGATATGTTTTTGGGATACATGCTCTTAGTCTCATTTGCTCAAACTCACAGGCTTTGCTATTAGTGCTCCTGAAATCAAGAAGAGTCCTTCTGAGAGAACCAAGTTAAAGACTACAAGATTTTGTGTGATTGTCATCTGAAGAGGGTTTTTGAACTCTCTGTTCAGTCTTCATTACTTTTTCAAACTGGTAGCACAGAGTTCCCCTCCACAAAGTTAATATTCTGGTATCTGTGGGTATGTTACATTTACTTGCTATCCCAAAACTTTACCCATACAGATTTAATAGGAAGTTTCTTATGTCATGGGACTGTGTAAATAACTGTACAAAACATTTAATAATTCCAAAGTGAGCCGAGGACACAAAACATGTTTTCCACTGATACAGCACTTTCCTGTTCCAGATGTATTCAGCATGGTCTAGTAGTTCTTTCCATTAGTTCAGTGCATCAGCAATCCCATTAACACAAATAATTTTATTCTTACTTAACTTGGTTTCTTCTTATTTTGAGCCTAAATATCACCAAACCTAGAAAGTTACCTGGTCTGTTTGAAATTTAGTAAACTGAAATAATAAAATTGTAGATTAAATATGAACAGGGAACCTAGTAAATGAGAACAGGAATAGAAACAGTGATGCTTCAGAACACTTCCAGTTGGTGTGCATCAGAGGACTGATTCTGTCCAGCTTCCTGTGGATGGGGTGGTTTGTCTGATAGAAGTATTTATGTTCACTGACAATTTTGCACTGTATGCCGTGCCAAAACCATGAATCACTCACTTATTTTCATGCTGGATGAGATAACTATAAACAGCAAGCAACTGGCATTCTTTATTCACTTTGCAAATTGGTATAGAGTCTGAGTTACTCTCCGACAGAACTCTTGCAAACAACTTAAAAAACAGCAAAATACATTTAACTGTCACAGGACGAGTAAGGAGTATCTGGCAATACTTAGGTTGTTTCTACAGTACTGATACTTTTCATGCTCCTCATTTGTTGCTCTTCTAGACCAACAATGATACTCTGTATTTGTTCTTCTAATAGTTAAATTTCTCTGGTTGTCTCTGTGACTCTATCATTTTGATATTCCACTGTGTTTTCAAAAGCCGGTGAAAGAGTTAAGAATGTCTACAAATACTAGTCATCTGCTATTGCTTTAGCATGGTATATCCATGGTGTGAAGGCTGGCAAGACTAGGTTTATAGCCTTGATAGATAATAAATAATGCTTTTCCCAGCTGAGAAGCTTTATAAATGGACTCAAGAGTTCTTGCTCAGTATATAACCTTTTGTTTCAGAATTCACTAATGATGTGGATGTATTCAGGGATTTTATTGAGATTCTTCTCCATAAAAGATACAAGGATTCATGTAAGACTAATCTGTTGAATTTCTTGCAATTATTTGAAATTCTTAGTTTCTTATGATCTGGCTTCACTTGGAATTTTTCTGCGTTCTTATTTGGGTTCTTTTCTAATCCCCGTTCTTTCCATGCACACAATTCTCTCTGCTGCTCGCAACCAGATCTAACTACAACTACCAGTACCCTGAGCTAGTCTGTTGGTTGAGTTACAGAAGAAATGCCACCTTTATTCCGACAAGTAACTAGGCCACTTTTCAAAGAGCAGTATGCAGCCAACATCATACAAGCACATTGCCTAACCTAGTGAGAAAGAGTCAGAATGGTCTCAGCTTACTGTAACACTGAGATGTACCCATGGAAGTGGGAGCGTCGCAAAAGGCTTGGCAGCTGCTGTAGAAAAAGAGAGACAGGAACCACCTGAGGGAGTTTTCTGAGGTGACTGCTCTACCTAATCCAAGGGAGCTCTGTTCTTAGGGAAAGATACTAATCATCTGAGCTAAGTCTATAATGAAAGTATGCATTAGAGAGGCTGGAAACTGAATAGCTGCCTACTGACGAAAACAGGATTGTACACATTTGAAGCTTGACTGTGCTTCACTAACTCACTGTGTATCACAAGATGTTTCATTTAAAAACTAGGACAGTGGGTTTTTTCTCTTTAAAGTTTGTGTTAGGGAAGACATAATTATTAATGCTTCAGAAAATTATTTATCAAATGTTCTGAGATGTATGTTAACTTAGTGATGAATCAGAAAAATATCTGAAGTTCATGATTTATTCTGCAGACTTAGAATCAGCTTATGGCCTGATATGAAGGAGAATTCTCTGCTGGTTTTATGTTTTTAAGGTAGTTTTAGAATAACCCAGGAATTGTCATTGTTTCAAGGAATGCTAATGAGTCTCTTACAGTTCAGGCAAGTCAACCAACCAGTCACCTTTAGGGCTGTGTGTTGTCTTGGCAAGTGTGCAAGATGAGGTTTTTAAGTATATGGTATTTTGAAGTATCATCTCGAGGAATCACGCACTTCAGAAGAACTCTAACTTCTGAATCTAAAGTTAGGCAACTGTTACGGTTCTTCAGTGAAGTATTTTATTAGCAGAGATTTTAAAGAGAAGATGTCTGAACAGTTAGAACTTGGAACTTCTAACTGGCTAAAATGTATGTTGTCAACATCTTTAACCAGTAATGTAAGCATTTTAAGTTGATTTCCCTTAGGGATGCCTGAAGAAAAACACATCTTACTATGGAGTAGCATACAACACTTCAAATGCACCATATGAATGGAAGTAGCTAGGGAATATGCATTGCTTCTAGTGGGGTCCCTTTGAGGCTTGGCATTCAGCTTCACAGTTAGAACAAAACTATAATGTTGTAGTTGACAGTTTTGCATTCCTGTTGATTACTCTTGAATAGAGAAGGATGATTCTAACTCATCAGCTTAGAATTTACTAGTTCATTTTGTTGCATCTGTTGGAAAATTCTCAGGAATTTTAAGGATTACAGCTGTAGAATTTAGGCTGCAAAAAGAATTAGCCTGTAATAGTATATATTAATTATTTTTTTTTTTCAAAAATTCAGTTGACTTATTAATGAATAATATATTATAAAACATTTTATAAAAGATTATATATAAATGGAACAGCTTATGCAAAATCTTTACAATTTGTATTAGAATAAATGCTTAGGCAGTAGTACAAAGAGTTCTTAAAAATATGCAGATTAAGGCAGTAACTTGTGCATATTCTTCAGACTTCTGATTTTTCTTTTCCGGTAGGTGTTCTAGCGTATGGGTTGGTGGAGCAGCCAAGATCCTAAAGAGATGTCTGTTCCCATTTTAGAGATTCCATAAAAATATTGCAAATGCCAGTGCTTCTGGTAGCTGCATTAGGCTATGTGTAGATTTTTGTATATATAGTCTGTCAGACAGGAGGAATAGGTTTAAGTGGTACAACATGTTTCTGATTCTGTCACACCTATGTAATAGTGACACTGACCGTTGGGAGACTCTTGTTTTGCTGACAGAGTTTCTTGTCCGTCGGTAGCCAGTTGAGCTTCTCTTCCCAGGATCTCGAGAAGCAAGGTTTTTTTCAAGGGAGAGCATGTATGTTTCCTGTTCATATAAGCTGTTAAAAAACAGAAGCCACAATGTCTAAAGTTTTGAATTTGGTTCTTCCTATTAACCAGATATTTGGTATTGTATGCAGAAGTATTTGCATCAGAAGTATTTGCATGTGATTGAAGAATGTCTTTTATATGATTCATCTGTTCCAGAATTGCTAAGCGAGCCAACTAATCACCAGTGCTGAACTTGGCAGCCTGTTCATGATCAACCCATAGTTTTTCTTTTTTTAATAACAGAAAGAAATAACGAGAGGTTACTTTTGTTAAATTGGTTATATTTATAAGTTATTTTTATTTCTATATTGAGCTCTACATTTGAACGGTTCTGCATTGCAGTTTGGACTCTTTTGAACATTCTGAGATGTTAATGATAAAAATAGATTGCATGAGATGTTTAGGGCAAAAAACCAGCATAAACTTAATGTTCAGATCATTAATCCAGTCAGCTAAATCTGTTACTCACGTGTTTGCTTGATTTGCTGAATCAGGGTATGATAGCATCTACAAGTTTATGGTTTTTACAAGTAGCTGAAGATTCGTACAAAAGCAAATGGACAACACAAGTAGTTGTGTAGCTACTTTATCTGGTACGCTGCTTTACAAGTAAGTGATACAGTACAACTCACTGGTAGGCTGGCTGCCTGCAGTGGATGGAGGCTTTCCATGCACAATAGCTAGTCTTACACCATTTCAAGATGAGATTTTCCTTTCTATGTAGGAGATACTGCCAATTCTTTGATAAAGAAAAAGACTCCAGTGAACAGCCACCTCTTTTTTTTTTTTTTTTTCTTTCCTTAACGGCCCTCTTGTGACATAGAAACAAAACCATTGTTTGGTTTTAGGTTACACCAACTATTCATTAATAGTTGTGATGGTACATAATTTGCCAACCTTTTATATATTCAGTTCTGGAAAGGAGTTGCTGTGATGAAAATTGAGTGTTGGAAACTGTTTGGACAGTAGTTGAAAAACATAAACATTGGCAAATAAGGGGCTCCATTCATAAGCTAAACATGTAAGTGATTTGCTGTCTTGCTATTGATTAGTGCTAAGGGCATACAATCCAGAGAAGCTTTGTAAATTCCAATCAGAAAAGTGTTTGGGAAAAGCACGCTTATTGCTCCAGTCTAGGAGGTGAATGTGAATGTGATCACGCTGGCACATACCACTGGTCCATTCTCTGTGTATGGAGAAAATCCTGTATTGTTTCTAATGCTTATCGATTGCAGTTATTTACTTCACAGTAGCTCAGAGTGAGACAGATGCTACATTCTGTTAGTGATGTAAGCTCAAGTGACAAGTCAAAATAAAAGACTTGTCCAAATTACTTTCAGACAATAAACATGATAGCTCCTTATTGACAATGCGTTAAATATTAATTTTTCAAACTGTGAGTTTGAAAGGCTTTGACACATGTCAAGATTCCGACTATTTAAAACCAATCTTCCACAAAAATTTCTTATAGAGTGAAAGAGCAAATGTTGACTTGTATGACAAGCAAATAAGACTCTGTAGTCTGTCCATATTTAAAAATAAAATAAAATTAAAATTGAAATCTAACTCTCAGTGTATTCCCCAGACATAACGTGGGCTATTATTTGAAAAAATGTAGCTAGCTTAAAGCTTGTTAATTGCCCTTCATTCATGCTAGGCAAACGTTCCTAAAGGTGCTGTCCTAGCCAATAATAATACCAGTGGAATGAGAAAGGAATCAATGTTGTTGTTTTAAGAGTTGCTAAACGCTGTATTTGCTGTGAAAAGTAGAGCTTGTATAAAATCAAAAGTGAAGAAATAGAATCTGTGCTTCTGAAGAAAGCAGCGCTATTCAGATAACCCTTCTGAAAGGGAGGAAAGTATATTTTCTAAGATCTTTGGATACTAAAACCCTTTTACTGCTGTTGAGAAAAATCTCTCTGACAGAGGATTTAGCTTCTGCTAATCCTTCAGGGACTTGTTTTGACAGAGCCTTTGTAGAAGATTTTCTCAGTAACTTCTGATTTGTTATAAAAGAGCAATTACCAATTTGTCCTCAAGCACCTTTTTGATGCATGTTTGTTAATGAATTTCATGTATGTACAGGAATGAGGAAAAAAAGCCAGTCAGAATTGTTTACTGTGAAAAAACAGGAAGATTTGGATTTTCCTGGATCTCCAGTTCTTTCTAGCCCACAGGGTACTTAGAGTCTGGATTTCTTTTAGTGTGTCATGTGGCCTGCTCAGCAGTTTGTGGAAACGGATCCTGCTTTCTCTTTACAGTGGACTATGTATTTTTAGTTGCCCTTTCTAAGCATGAAGACATTTCCTTACGTTCAGAGTAACACCCACCATTAAATTTCAATCCATTTTCTAGTAATTTGCACAGGTAACCAGAAAGACCTGGTTTTACAGTGGTTATGCTAGTTTAGGGGAATAAACCACCTTTCTTGAAATGTTTTTGTGTTGCTTGTTCCTTTTTTTATGGAGAACTCAAATATCCAACTGTATGTTCCTTATCAAAATCAAAGATAGTACTGAGAATCCACAGGGAACAGCTTAGCTCTGTCAGTTTTCCCAGTTCTTATCTTGTAGGCTCTGTGGCTGTGCACATGTGCTCGGTTTACAGAGTAATCTAGGAAAAGAAGGCTGCATTACCAATAGTGTCTGGGTCTAATAAAAAGGTGTCGTGCTGTTTAGCTGAAAAGATCTTGGATCACATTCACATGATTTCCCATCGTTCTCCTGCCAAACTGTCTCGTCCCTTGATCTAGAGGAGCTGTCTATGTAGTTGACACTAGTTAATTCATCTGTTGGCTTTGCTTCAGAAAACAAGTATGGCTGTTAACCAGTGTTAATATTAATAGAGTAAATTTTTTTCTTCTAATCTGAACAAAACCAAAAATTATAGAGCATACTGGAGTGATATGAAAACTATGTTTCAAAGGCAAGTTTGGCCTCTAAACCTCTTTAATTTATTCAAACTTTTTGTTATTAAATATTTTCCATAATTCTAATGAATATACTTAGTCTAAATCAACACAGTTTGTGCTTGCTGCGAAGCCTATCCAAATCATTTCAGTGGCAAATCACACTGCCTTCTATCAAACACAATAATGTAATGTTTGTATCCTGGAACATAGGGTAATTTTTGCTGTAAGAGTAGAGACATGCTGAAGAAGTGCATAACTCTCTCTAGCTAAGTTCCTCTGAAATTTAAGAAAAAAATACCCAGTTTGGGGGCAATTCAGAATGACTGCCATTAAATAGCTCACAAGTTGGATTTGTCAGTGACCCAGCAGATGATCACTGTAACAAATACTGTCCTATTTGAATTTCAGGTCTGGAGAGCAAATAGTTCTGTTCCTTTTGGCAAAGACTGTGGATTAAATTTGCAACAAAATATGGTAATTTATTTATAATGAAGGATAATGTCAGTGATAAAGACTTCCTGACATAGTAATCTAAGGCCAAAGAAAGGAATTATTCTGCCCTTCATTACCATTATTTTTATTCTCCCCCGACTTTCTGCTTTTGGAGAAATAGCAGTTTCTGTTACTTAGAGTAACAAACCTTACAAGAAACAGCTTGCAGAGCTCAGTCAGATAAAGTTGTCTAGAAATCTCTTGAGGAAATGAGCTTCTGTTAAAATACCAGGTATTTCTCACTTCTGGCAGTTCTGGAAACGTTCTGAAAAAAGCTGTTCCCAAACTAGGATGGGAAATTACTGTGGTGGATCTGGAACACAGATATGCAAACACCTACTTCTGAGTAAAAAGTGAAAAAGTAACTATGAAGAAAAACTGGCATTTTAGTGTCTTCAGGAAGGATTCTGTAATTCTTATGAGGAAGTTAATAATGTGAAGGGGAGGGGGAGGAGTAGCCTCTGTTTTTCTTTACAGACCTACTTGCTTTTAAAATGAATAAAGCTACACTCACATGAAGGCCTATTAAAGTGCCCATGAATGGATTTAGTGGAAAAGAGCTAGAACATTGTATGTGCATACTGCACACGAACTTCATGCAGAGACAGGTGGTCAGAGCTTGCTCTGTTAGCTGTGCTTTCTATATCTACTATTTTTAAAAAAGCAACTGCTGAATGGAGAAAATGAGAAGAAATTGTAGCCTGTCCCTACTGGATGAAGTCTTATCATTTTACGAATAAAGCAGAGCCCCAGTTCCACAAGGTATGGACTAATATGTCTCTCAGCTCCACTTGACAAGAGTTAGGATGAAATGTAAGAAGAGCTGCAGATGTGTTACTAGCTATTTCTGTACAATAAACTGTGGTGTGAATAATGTAGTGAACTCTAACTTAGTCATGGTAACTTCCAGTGATACTAACTAATCTTGACCCATTTGTTTTAATTTTACCCAAAAGTCTTATATGGTTGCCTAATATCTTAAAGAAGGAAGAGGTGAAGAGAATTAAGCCTATATTTGTCTAGTTATATTGCTAAAATGTGAAATCATGTTTTCAAATAAGGGAAGAATTGCAGAAATTTATGAGGAAAAAATTTCTGTTGTATTATGGCCTCTGCAAACAGAGCTATGTAGAGAATGCCAGTGAGCTAGTTGCAGCATCAGAGCTGGAATATTTCTGTTCCTTGTGTGGTCAAGATGGACTAACAGGGAATACTGTAAATGCATGTAATTGAGAGCTGTAATTGATGATCATGAGCATTGGCTCTGCTACTCACAGAATCCTTGCAAAGAAACAACAGAATATGTTTTTGCTCTGTGTTGCTACAAATTATGTGACTCTCAGTAGTCTTGGAGTCTCACGTGGTCTGACTGCTTGATTCCTGTACTCTTGATTCTACCCCTCAAACTCATTGTGCTACACTTACACAGGACATTGGGATATACAGCAAATCTATACTAGTTTTAGTTTACGGTGGGTGCTTTATTGCTTTTACAATAACCCCAAATACTTCATGTTCAGAGCCCTTGATATGGTGTATAGTTCTCCAGTATAAATTTATAGTACAGTGGTTCTGAAAGGCAGTCTGTCTCATTCCCTCTTCTGTGTATTAATTGCCACCTCTGTGCTATTATTACAAATTTTTTTCAATAATAAAAACCAAATCAGAGCAGGCATTTATTACTGCACTCAAGAGGCATTTCTTGAGTAGTTTAACTATCTTGCTTGATAGTCCAGCCACCCACAATGAACAGCCACAGGTATTTTGCTTTCATACTGGCTTTCATGCTTAGCCAAAGTTTGCAAGAACCTAGCTTTCAGACTTTTCAATTGTACTTTTTAAATTAATTTTTCTTCTGTGTATGAGACAGAAATTCTTTGTACCTATGCCCAATACTTAGTGAGACCATGAGAGTCTAACTGTAAATTATTTTCTTGTATAGTTCTGTACTGAGAATGAAACCTGGCTTCCCAGTTCCACTGGTTGGTCTACATTATGTGTTTGCCTTTCTGAGGGTAAAGGAAGTGATCCTCAGGGATTGAGGGAGATGTGTGTAGCCTTGCCTTAGCTTCTCCTGGCTGTGAGAGTCAGCTCCCATGGGTTTACAGCTGTCTGCTCCCCTCTTCCTCTCCCAGTGCTGGGCTTCTCTAGTGCCTGATTATGGTCAGACATTTGATCCTGAACTGTATAAAGAACTGGATGAGAAAAAGAACTTTTAATCTGTGGGTTTTGGACTTTAACAATGTTAATTTTACTTCAGTGCACAAAGCTTCTTTTCAGCGTCCTTTCCTTTTTCTTAGTGCCTTTGCTTTTGGTGTTTCTGGTGTTCACTAGGCTATTAACAAGTGCATCTGAGGAGGGGCTAGCTCCTTCTTATGCTTGTTATTCATGAAAGTATGTAGCCTGAGAGAGCTGTGATGCGAAGTTAGGTTTCAACTTGCAGGTCTCCCACACTGCAAATGAATGGGTTGTCACCAAGTCACAGGTGCTCACAGCATGATGGTGAAAAACAATGCAAGTCTTGATTCTGATGACATTTCTAGTACTGTAATTGATTCAGAGCAGACTTTTGGTCAGTTACCTTATGAATATTCTTCACTAGTAGATCTGAGTTTAACTGGCTTAATAGCTATCAAAGTACTCCTCCTTATTGTCATTACTACTATATGCTGATTTTATTTACATGTGAAGCCTAAAAATGTACTGATACCTTTTAACACTTCCCACAGCACAATATGTCTATACTTTTCCATGTGCTTCCACAGTATTTTTAGTTAGAAGGAACTTTTTTCTAGGGAAGAAACAAAAACACTGACTCATGTTTGTCACATCAAGAACTCTTGATTAATTGCAAGGAATAAAGAAGTTCTATATCCATTCACAAATTTTAAATGTATCCATTGCCCTGATATTTATACTAAAAACAAGTCTGATGTATTTCATGATGTAAGAAAAAATAATCAGACTCAAAATGTGAAACTAAATAGCAATAAATGAAGGAGTCATAGTTTTTTACCCCCTACCTATGCTATAACTGTATAAAAATGCGAGGAATCAATTTCTCAAAGTTAGAGGGTATAAATATCTGTACAATTTTATAGTATTCTAACCTTAATTAGAGGTTCACTTCATAGAGCCACCTTTAAACACTGTGGAAAAAATGATTTTTTTCTGTTTAAGCCTGCTTTCACTGTTATTTTGTAGAAAAGCAAAGAGCATTGTAGGTGGACTTGAGATTTGGTTGTCTGTCATAGATGTTACAGTTTCAAGTCTATTGGTAGCTAATTGTGTTAGGTTTGGGCACAATAGTGGAATGGTAAAGGTCTCAGATATTTCTCTCCCACCCATGACACAAAATCTGTATTTTTTTTTTCTAAGCAGGACTTGGTACCGAAACTTGAGACGTGTTTGTGAATGTGCAATCTGTGAGTAGCAAATCAAGACAAGATTCTGCACATGTTCTGTTCAATGGGTAAATGCACATTAGAAGACCTGAACGTGAGAGCAAATTTATTCTGGGTTTTCATTTACATATTCCTAAGATCTGCTGAAAGACTGATCTTTCAGTGAGGTCATGCTACGTGCTTTGTGTACGCCCAGATAAAATGACAATATAAAAAGAAATGTCCAAGCTCAAATTCTTTACTCTTATCAGCATATGTGTGGCCACATAGGAAAGCCATCTACATGAGTGGCAGTGAAGAACTGACTGGATGGAGGGTCCACGTATAGTCTTGATTTCGAGTAATTTGCACCTTTTTTACTTTTGATCCCTTTCTGTCTCTTGCTTCAATCAGCTCCCACTGGTCTGCTGTGTTGAGAATGCTTAATGGGACAGTTCAGTCTACAGAGGTCTTCCCTGTCTGTGGCTCATTTCAGATTGCTTGAATTTCTCCCTGTCATGCCATCACCTATTTAATCTACCAATCTACTCTTTATCTTTCATCTTCTCAGTTATAGCTTTTCACTGTATGTTTTAAATCTAAAACCTTTTGATATATTCTCTTAGATGAATAACAGTGTTATAAATTTACTACAGTATAATGGTATTATATACAGGATCTGTATTACATATTATATGCAGGATAACTATTAAAAAGCACATCAAAATGGTTTTGTATATCGGAATTTTAATCTACACCTAAGAGTAGTTTGGGAGATTACCAAAGAAGCAATGGCCTAAGCACAAAGCTTTATGCAGGTGGTTGACACACACTGCAACTTCTGTTACAAGGAGGATGACTTTGTGTTCACCAGGTGTGTACTTGTAAGCAGCAGGAAGCTGTGAGGACTGCTAAAACCAAAGACTTCAAACTGTCAAAGGTTTGATTAGCCTAAGAAGAAAGCTGGAGTTTTGGTACAATAGAATTCTTCAAAATACTGAAATTCTCTGTTGAAGAGAATTCAGTAGGTTCTCTTTGAAGAACTCCTTTGGGAAGTGAAGCTTGGTGTTTCTACAGCTAGTTTTCAATTCCGTCTATTGGCCATGTGAAAATGTTAAGATCCTATTACCAAATATTAATTATTTCTGAGCTGTCTCTTAAAACTGTTTGCAGGGGACATTGTGAGATTTCTTCATTTTTTAACATAATGTGCAGAGAATTGGGCTCATTTACACACATCCTGTTTGGTCTTAGTTTGTACTACGTACAGTTGTCTTGGCGAAGATCACTCCCACTGATGAATGACTGAGAGGAGAGATCCTTGAAGGCAGGTTTTTCCGGTTTGCCCTATGGAGCTTTGGATTAGTCAAACTTCATTAAAGAAGGCACCTTATGTTCCAGGAAATAATTCCCTCTCACCATACAGCCAAGAAGCATAAAGTTTATATCTATAGCTTCTGCTTTAAGAAATTTTTCTTGTCTTTTTAATAGTTGGGCCAATGGCAGGTGATCACGTGTTTTTACTAAAGAGCAAGGGAAAGAACACTATTTAGGGCACAGCAAAAATAATCCACTTCTCTTAATTTCATAGCTCCCCACACCCCTCAGAATGAAAGAAAGGCAATCTATTAATCTAGTGTTGATGATAGTACACTTGAAGGACCATGATATGAAACACAGAAGATAAGCCAGAGAATCAAGAGAGACCAGTTTTGTGGGTTGAAAAGATTAATGTGAGTTGAGATGTTTTTTAAATAGTATACAGAATTCATGTTCAGAGGAAGAATTTAACTCTCCTGATTATAGAAAAGACCCCAAATCTTTTCTTACTAACCGTATAAAAGGCTGTATCTTGGACATTATACTCCCTGAAAGATGACGAGGTGCAAGATGGGTTCTCACTATGCTAGCAGTAGAGCATTGTGGTATCGTTTGTTTTTTCTTTCCTGTGTTGATATAGCTGATAATAGTTAGGGACACCTGTACGCACGGTTGTGTACTTTCCTGAAAAAGTCTTCAAGCAAGGTAGGTTGTATAATGAATTTATGCCTACCTACAGTATTTTTTGTGGGAAAAATTAATTCTTCTTTCCATGCAGTACTTGGTAACATAAATCAGACATCCTAAATGTGACTTGCCTGCAAAATTTGAGGTACATATTTCACACTAACTATGAAGTGAAATGCTGAGAGTGTTCTTAGTTTATGCATTGCTGATGTGGAACAGAGACATTTCTCTGATTAACTTGCTTCAGTACCAAATTATCGTGACCTCGTATTAGGAAATTATTTCTCATACTGGAAAAGATGCCCTTGCCTGGCAATGAGAGCTATCAGAGATCATTAGAGAAAATGCAGATATTTGGGATGACTTAGTTTTAGTCTTAAAACTTGTTTCGATATCCACAGCATTAAACAATTCAGTGTAACGGGGAGAAGACCTGTGTTGTCCTTAGTGCTTGATACAAAAGAAGTTCCCAGTGAGGGATAAATGATGAATAGAAATGTGAAGGTTCCTTTTGAATGGCTATTTTAGTTCACATCACATTATTCGGTATTGAGACTACTGGCTGGATGTTACTTTATGCATCAGTTCATGCATCAAAATATATAAGAATTAGATTTGTGAATAAATCTTTCAAAAGATTCCTTCAAAAAGTCCTCTCTTTTCAAAATTGAGCAGACAAATTTCATTGCTAGTCTTATTGTTCCTTCCTTTGCCCTACTCATTCAGAAGTTCCCTTACCCTGACTAGAGCAAAGCAAGAAAAAAAATTACTTTTGCTGTCTTTACAATGATTGCCTATCAAGTCGTAATGACAAAACTTTTAAAATGCCTGCTTTTGTATAATACACCCTTCTATAAGTATCTGTATGCTTCTGTAAACTCATTGTTAGAGTCTCAAGTGTTTATTCTTTGGACAGAACCACTGTAGGATACCAGTGTCGAGAAAGCATCTTTTTTATTTGTTTAAGAATAAATATTTGATTTTCTTTGTTTTGAGAGGGCTTCAAATACCCAGTCATCAGCCGTAACATGAATAAGTGTTAATGTCTTGTGAATTAAAAGAATAAAAGGAGAAATATGATTTAGCTAATTATTCTATGCCATTCATAGCTTCCATTGGAAACAACAAAATCTATCCTTAATATCTAATGGAACAGGTAATTAGTTCATTTTTTAGATGTAAGGTTACAAGCACTGGATCAAGGCAAAAGCACTGGAGACAAAACTGTAATGTTACATTTGTTTAGAGATCATTTCTCACTTTGCGAGCAATTACTTTCCAGTTCATTGAGTCAGTCCATATACTATTAATTACACAGGACATAGAAAGGCTGATAACATTGGACAGAGGTTGTAAACGGGCCCTACTGGGGAAGTAATAGGAGTTAAGGGGAAAGCCTTCAATGACAGAAAAGACTGTAGGTTTGTATCTCGCACAACATTTTCTTTTTTTTTTATACCTTGTTGTGCCTAAGAATCGTATCTAGGTGAAAAAGAAGTGGAGGACTTGAAAAATGTCTTTGTGAGGCGTAGTTGATAAATGGTATTGTGCATAGTTTGGATGGCTGTGCTCTCTTAAAGAAAGTAGTGCTCATAAAGCATTTAATATATCATGTAGATCCAGCCTTCAAGTACTATGGACTCTGTATTGCGAAGTGAATAATAGCTACAGCTTGCTAGGGCAGCAGTTCAGTGCAGGTCATGTATTTAGAGCACATTGCACTTGAGAGCTGAACTCAAAAGCTTAGCAGCAGACTTCCTGAAATCTGCTTGAGTGGCCTTGAACAATATTGAATCAAAACTCAGAGCTTTTTGTCAAAAAACTTTTTACCCTACAAGAGCTCTGTGCTTCTGAAAATAGAACAGAGCCAAAGTCGTTAAGATATTTATTGAATTGCCAGACATCCCAAATTGTTCCATCCCTACAAGTTACTGCTCCTGGGAGCATCATTAGAAGGATAGGTAGTATTCCAACAGCTAAGGTATTTTATCTGATGTTTTCTGGGAAAGTCATTCAAAACATACAGCTACACAGGAATAGTTACTTACCCATGGAACATTAGAGGTCTGGAACTGCCCTGTAGTTCTTTATCCATTTGTTTTACTTTTGAATTACCAGTTTATGGCAGTGTCCCAGTCATTCTAGCTTTGCTTTGGTTAATATAACTTGAGTTGCAGGAAATGACTGCTTCTACAGAGTTAATTTGAGAGGAAATGTTTAGTCTTGTATTTTTTTTATTATAGTTTCAATACTGAAATGAGTGTCTACATGCTTATCATTTCCCTTGTCTAATCACATAATTACCTTGGTCTAATTTTGAAGGTGGCCAAGTGTAGTGAGAAAAGAAAATTTCAGGGTGCGTATTGCTAGTTCTGAGGACAGTGCTACTATTTTGAGTTGAAAGACTAAAATATGCAGTGATTGCTTATGGATCTGTATGACTGCACTTAGTTTCTATAACGTAAAATTATTTGGCAGCAATAAAGTTTGGTTAGTAAAGTTACTAAATTGAAAGAGAAGATAACAGAAATGTTGTGTTCCCGTTCAATGTCCTGGTCACAGAGCTGTGCCTGCCTTTTTGTGATGGTAGCCCTGAAAATTAGGAACAAAACCCAAGAAACCCCCCCAAAAAACCTAATATATGACAAAGCAAGCTTGAATATTAATTTATGTACTTTAAATAGTAACAACAAATACATTACCTCGATAATTAATTTGGTGTTCCCTGTCTTAGTGTTTTAGTATACTTTATCATTTCTGGCGGCTGAAGGCTGCATCTGAGTAGGTTTTATAAGAAAAGGAAGTTTCATGGTAGCTCAGCATAAAAATATGTGTTTCTCCCTGCACAAATAGTAACCGCTTTTCTAAAGGATGAAAATAATACAGTTTCTTGAAAAAGTTATGAACCAAAACAAGGCATAAGTTGATGTTTGCTGAACATTTGAAATGCACTTCTAAAATTAGTCTGGAAATTGTTCTCAAGTAATTAGCCAAAGTAACAAGTTTGAACAAACAAGTGACAACATATTGGGGTATAATTTTATTATTGTGGCACAAGAATATAATTTACAGCATGGATAAATTCTGATGTCGTTCTTCTGCAAATTGTGTGTTGTAATGTGTGCCACTCTTGACATGGTATAAGTATGCAAATATCTGTTCTTAAAAGGGACGTGTGTGCCATGACTGGGGGAAAGGGTTCATGGTTTGTAGTGAGTATGATGCTATACTATTCCAGGTGGATTGTTTTCTGACTTGTTAAAAAAAGTCTTTGTTTACATATCTGTAGTCCTTTCATCCAAGGAGTACAGTATGACCAAATTTCAGCTGAAGATCTTTAAAAATATATTGATTAGCTATGCCTTACACAATATCCTTTTGACTTTATTTGCGTGCATTAGAGAGATGCTACACAGTGCAGCACTGTGAGGTGGAGCCTGGTAGCTGAAATTTGCCTGCATGCATTTGGACTTTTCAGAAAAAGACTATGCTTGGTTTAATAAATAGTTTTTGTTAAATTAAGCTATGAGCACTGCTGATCTGAACGCATTCTTTCCAAACCTGCATATTTCTAGAGTGAGTCTGCATAACTCATCTTTAAAATGGTTAAATAGCAGCAATGCCATTGGGGATGCTTCGCTTTAATAATCCAGGTAGTAATAAGTGGGTTTAAGAGGAAGAAAGATTATGTATGAGGCTTGCATAGTAGATCATTTCTTCATGTACCTATGGTGCTATAAATTGAACAGCCCAAGAGCAAGGAAATTCTTGGAAACTTGTTCTATTTTTTTGTGGTTTTGCTAATAGTTGATTATAATTACTGTTGTTAGCGAGTTACCTGCTGAGAATCTAACCAAATGAGATTTTGCTGCTGTTGTCATTTGTAGAGCAAAGTTCTGATCCTGCATTTGGTTGTGACTGGACAGACTGCCTCAATCCTTTTGAGCTCCGCAGTCTTCTGCCTGAGATAAACTTGCAGTCTTGGTGCTTTTAAAATGTGCTATTCCAAAAGGCTGAATTTCATTAAACAGTAATAAAACTTGGCCTACTTAAGTTAAAGGCAGATCCCTTTTTTCTTTAAGCAAACACCTGCTTTCAGGGGGATCTATGATGAATATAAAATTGTTAAAAAGCTCAAATACGATTTTAGCCTTTCTTTTACTTTTGTCATCTTACCTGCTCTGGCTGAGGGAATACCAGCTGTTGTACTGGTTGCCCCAATAGTCAGCAGGTTTAATACTGTTACAGAACGCAGGTTTGTTGTATGGATGGTAACAAGTACAGGTGTCTATCTTAAAATTATCTGACTCTTGTTAAAACAGGAGCTTTATAGGCCATTGATGAAAAACATTGAATACTACCCATTAAGTAAAATTTAACTTGGGAGGGTTATTTCATTTGGAAAATTGGTCACAGCAGCACATGCAGCATATTGTTGTACTGTTTGGCTCCTGAGGATGACAATGTAAAGTAGATGCCAAAGGACATCTCATTATTGTGAAGCAGTGGGCTGCTGATTCTGGGCTGGCTGGCTTTTTCACTGCAAGCAGTAAGGAGATGAGCCATCTGAAGTCTTACTCAGTTGTAATGTGAAGTGATTAAATATTCCCTGCTGGTTGTTAGTTTCCTGGCTAAATAAGTATGTGGGGCTCATTTCTTATTTCTTCTCAACTAGCCATACATCCATTTCCACCTTCCTGAAACCTTTTATAGGCCCAGGGACAAATAAATCACTTTTAGTATATTCCCAGGATAGTCTCAACTAAAAAAAGGATATCAACATGAAGGACAATTGCAGTGTTGAGCTGTCATCCAGTCCCCACAGGTACCATGAAAAATTACAGCCAATAAAATAACATTTTTCAAAATGTGACACTACTCTTAAATTTATCTTCTGCAATAAATGGGTTCTAGAGAGAATTTCTGTCCACTTGAGTACAAACTATTCTTCAAGCACTCAATAATAGATTATAGATGAATTGTATTATTAATTTGTAATAGAGTAAATGTTTTGCTTCAGCAGTCGCTTTCAGGGGCTCAGACAGTAATTTTCTCTGCTTTGTTATCATCTTAAAGATATTTCTCATAATAACAAAAAAAAAAGAAAAAATTCAGGATTGAGCTAAAGCTGTCCGAAGCCATGAAATCTGGTGTTAAAACAGAAACAGAAGTCTTAATTCAGCCTGTAATGCTTTTGTGAATGGTCAGTGTATGCAAATCTCCCATTGTCTGAGTGTTCTGTAGAGAGAACCACAGCACTTAAAAACCTTACTGTGACTGAGAGTGCCAGCCCAATGATTAAGAGTAGTTCATCATTATCCCAATATTCTAGATCTTGAGTATGATATTAATATAGATCTAGTATGAGTTTTCTGTGGTGTTGCTTAAACTGGTTCAAAACAAATGCCAGCAAAGTGTACATATGCAATTCCTAATATTTGAACATGACTGTTATTTATGCACTATTTATGCATATGGTTCCCCTGACGATGTGAACCAAGAGCATCATTAAATTGAAGGGATTTGTATTCCCACACAGAGAGGTGAAAAGACTGTTCTGTGAGGATCTACTGTATAAATATGTTGACAGCAACTGGGGAGATTTTTTTTGTCCTACTATATATGTTTTTCTTAATGGAGTCCAATGGACAGACTGTCAATCATTTATATCTTTGTATTTTAGACATAGTTGCAATCTTGTTTGTAAATCAGCTACTAAAGACTTTCTTGAAGAGGTTTTGGGAAAGAAACTGATGACTCCTGTGACACTGGTACAGCCCTTCATGTTGAGGATATTCCACCATTGTTTGCTGTGGGCGTTATTAACAGAGCTGATCACTCTAGCTCTGAATATATTACTTTGGCAGTCTTACTACTGCACAAATGCCTAATTTTTAATACCAGAAATGGACAGAAATCAACACAGAGAAGAAAATTCTGAATTCTTACTGTGCAGCTGAAGGTCTTCCTGTAATGGAGTAACTTGCTCTATATCCAGTGCGATACGTCTGAGTGAAGAGGAAACACATTGGTGCCACTGGCAGTAAGTTCATAAGTAAACTGCTGTACTTTAGGTATGACAATTATAACTACTAAATACATGCTGATGGTAACCCTTTACAGCTAATCTCTCTTTCATTCGTGAGAGGCAATAACAACAAAAACAAAGTGTAGAAGGAGAGCAAAGCCTGAAAGAATGAGATGTGACATTCAGCTGAGCGCTAGAACATACTGCGGTGTTCAGCAAAATGGGAACGTACCTTGGAATGGTTAATGTCTACAAACTAAGCATTTTGAGCTCCTGTACAGAAAAAAGCATTTACAGCGTTTTAGAAGCATACGAGTATTTTCAGTTGTTTTAAGGAATCTGGAGACATTTTCTGTCTCTTCCCTGCTCCCATCTTTCATCTGTAGTTCTTTTTTCTGAATTTTTTCTACTCAGAGCAGAAAGTGTAATGGTTGGGGTTTTTAAAAAATTATTATTTTAGACAATTTTATTATTTTAGCCTTATAAACTAGTTATGCTGCTGTTATTAAGGAAATGTGACATGTCACTAAATGACAGTTTGGGGGTTTTCCTTATGCAAAAGAAAGGAGCAAGTTGTTCACTCATTTGTAAAGGTGAATAATATATGGGAGTCTTAGTATAATAGACTTACATTGTGATTGAAGATAAAAACTGATTTCGTAGGACCCTAACGCAGTGTCTGTGTTTGCTTCAGCTGTCTCTTGTCCCTGACAAGTCGAGCCATTAATCCAAAATTCACTGAGTTTGGAGCTTTGAAATAGGATGCACTTTAAGCCATCAAGGGAGGACTCTTGTGCTGTGTTTCTTGGGAGTTTGGCTCAATGCTGTGAAGAGATAACAACATGCTTGAACATCCAGGAATGTGCCAGAGAGGTCTAGGAAATAGATGTGTTTTGCAACACCTTTGGATTAAGGGCAGTTAAGCTACCAGTGTTGCCAGAGGCAGGTGTTTATTTAGTGGAGGTTTTATTTAGTTCTTTGTAAATGGTTACAAAGCACTGCTGTAGAAGCAAATCGGTGCAAAAGATGATGACATTTTGCAGGACCCTTATGTTGAGGCCCTTTGAATTTCTCACTTACTGGTTTGTGTGGAGCGTCATTTCTTCACACAGCATAATTTACATAGGCAAACATGGGAGTTCACATTTTAACAAATCTCGGACAATTTTGAAGGCAAACTAATAGCACTGAAGCAAGTTGTCACAATGTGGTGAAATATAGAACTGTGAGAAGTGTGGAAAACAAAATAAAGGTTTTGTTTGTTTCTGTTGGTAGAAAGAAGTGAAAAAGATATCCCAATGGTTAGTTATTGCCAGGACCTTGTTGTATGTTACAATATATTGCTTCAAACCTGCCCTTATATGCCCGAGAATGATTCCTTTTGAAATTAGTTTACCATCAACTTATTTCTAAGTGGTATCCATCCTAGTTCTGCTTTTAAGTGCAAGTTAGTTTTACCGTAAATGTCATCACATTTCAACCTATTGTACTGCGCAAAATTGTTAGTTGGACTGGGTCGCTTGTTTTCTGTTTCCCAAGCTGTATTCAGAGGGCAATGTCTGTTTTCTGTTTGGCTGATCTGCTGTATATTTTCATGCTGAAATGGTGCCACTGTTTCTATTAGAAATAAATAGTGATAGTACAAAGCAAATACAATGCTACATGTCAGTACTGAGACCTAGCAAAGTGCTTGTCAGAATTGAAAGTCATGCTTATTTCCTTGTCTTTGAAAATACTGTAGCTGAATACTGACCAACATGTGATACGGATGCAAGCTGACACAGGAACACAATTCTAGTAAAGGTCCAAGATTTTACCCTGGCACCCATTTTGCTGAATAGACATGACTTCACTTCAACATTAAGTTACCACATGTGCAGGATTTAGAAGGAATGCTAGTCTTTTGTTCACACCTGTGGTGGATTAAGGTTGCAGGATTGGTAAAGTATCCTCTCAGCATTTTTAGCGGAGAAACAAGCTACAGACACAAACTGATCAGAAGTTATGTGGCCTTCAGCAAATGTTTTATAGGTGTATACCTCAGTTGGAAGAAAAATCAGATTTGCTTCAGTCTTTTGTATTAAAAATCTTTTAAACACATTTGCAAGAGGTTGTGAGCATGCTCAAAGACACTTACTACAGGTAAGCTGATGTGCAAGGATGCATTTGTGTGCCAGAACTCTCAGTTCCCAGTCAAAGTGCAAACTAATTAAATACCATCAACAAGTTTATTGGTGTAGAGCTCTTCATCCTTTCCCCTTGATGGGTGAAATACAGGACAGAAGTGAAAGCTAGTTGAGGATTCTGCAGTTAAATGCATCTGGATGAAAGCCAAATCATGCTGTGCATTTCTTGTAATGCTGCAAACAATTTGAACATGATGTTATCACCACTTGTTTCAGGCAGTGTTATTTTGTGAGTGGTGAAAATATTCCGGAGGACTCTCATTAAGGAATAAGAGGCATGTTGAGTTTACAAGGCAAGTGTACTAAGTGGATAAACTGTGAGGAAACCCAGGTTATTGTTAAATAGAATAGATTGCTTAGAAGCTTTGGAAATTCTTTCATGAAAATTGTTCCTGTTGAGTGACTGGGTGGAAGTGTGTTGGGATGTGTGGTTGAAAGCTCTTTGAAATGGCTTCAAGTTATGCTGCAGCCAGTCTTCAGAAGAGAATAGCATGCCAACAGAACTGTAATACCTGATTTCAGTTGTAGCACTTCCCCCCCCCCGCAAAAAAAAAAAAAAAGCTAGACACTGTTTTAACAAAGGACCTTCTCAATAATGGGTTTGGTTGTTACTGTATTGGAAACAGTGAGGGAAAGCAAAAGAAATGCCACCAAGGACTAGTGACTGTCCTTGTACCTGTACCCTGAGTACAAATCATTCAACTCTAGTGAGAAGTGCTATCAATTTCTGCTAGCTGGAAAACAAGACAACCTGATTTACAGTATATTAGTTCAATTGGGCTGCTCTGGTGAGCCTAAACATAGTTCAGACACTCTAAGGATGTGAGGAACCACATTGACTGGTGATTCCCCCTCTCCCCCCCCATTGGTTACAAAATTAATCCAAATAGTTAAGTAATTAGGTAGTGAAGACACACACTTGTCCCTTCATTAAATAATAAATATAATAGTAAATTTCTTTATGTAAGTAGATTGATACAGTCACCTTGAGTATGAAAATGCTTTTAGCTTGATAGTTGATGTTTTCCCCAACCATTCTTTCTATCACATAGCAGCTTGGAAAAACAGAAGAGCATACTGCCTGTGCTCATAATGCATTTGGTAACCTGTTACTGTTTCCTGATACAGTAACTTAATGGAAAGTCATGGAAAGACTCATTAAAATAATGCTGAATGACCTTTGAGAATTGACACATTTTACTCTGTATGTTTATCTTGGTAAGATGTTCATACATGACACAGATTTATCTACAGCTATGCATATATTTTAGTGCTCAGATTATTGGAGTTGAATATTTTGAAATAGCTGAAAAGTTTTGTAAAAACTCAGGGTTTTAATTCATATTTTCTTTTGGGGGAAGAAAAGGTGAAAAATTAAAATGAGCCATTTGGTTTTGTTTTCCTATGATGTTGTGAAATTTTCTGGTAATAGTTTGCATGTAAGGTAAATTTTCTGAATTTTCTTTTGCAGCCTTTTTGTGATACTGATATATATGCATGTGTTAAATACAGTTGCTGTGCCTGTGCAATAACCATTGGCTTTGGGGAGCTGCTCTTTATCTCCTCAGACACCAGGAAAGGAGAAAGAGTATTTCATAAAGCATTGTTGTTTTCCTTTGATACAACTTGCTCCAGGGAGCAGAGAGGAATGTGAAACACAGGTGTCTCACAGATTTCACCAGACATTCTCGTTACATTCTTTTGGCTCAACAGATGAGTTCCAGATATCCATAAGGCTTAACTCTGTTCGGCTGTGATCTAGCTCAGAAAGACCACTGCACTGAATAAGACAATATTCTATGCAGAATGAGTCTGAGTGTAATAGTATGAGAAGATGTTTAGAAATATTGGTTTTCTTCTTGCATTGGAGGGGTTAAATATTCCAGTCCTGAGAAGCTTTTTAGTCAATAGTTCTTATATGTGTAACCTACTCTTAATGAGCGAAGAAAAATAGCTGTAATCTATTGAGGAAACTATTGTGATAGTAGTTTGATTTTTAAGCTGCGCTTTGTAGAAGTAGTCTTGTGCAGGTTTTTCATGCGTGACATAAAGGGAAGGGGAGTAGTGGAGGAGAAGATGGGCTCCTTTGAAAAAAATAAAGGGTTTCTCTGAGAATTGCTTTCTAGACCTTAGAGTTCCTTAAATTCTTAAATAGAGTTCCTTCAATCTTTTTATTATACCCCAGAGTAAACTGAATCTATATGAAGCATACAATCCACATATACCATAGGAGAAAGAGGTGACTGGAAATAAATTGGTAGCAGAAATGTCAGTTCATTGCCAGCCCATCAGTAAAATGGGTGTTCGGCATTCTGGTTTGGGTTGAAAAAAAAATCTATTTCATTCCTTGGATATGAGATCAAAATTTGTATCTCCAGTCCTACTGAGTAATATGTAGTACAATTGTTCTTGTGCTTATTGTGTTTCTACTGCAAGTATGGAATGCATAAGGATCTCAAAAGAATGTTGTTTTAGCACAGGTACAATCGCTACCTTGGCCAACCAGTATGTAAAAATGAATCATGTACACAACCCCTGTGGATATCGTAACTCACAAAGCATGGAGCCTACTTCGAGCAGTTGTCTTCCAATAAAATAGTGTGGTCCCTTGAGGGCTGCAGTTTGGAGCACAGTAAACTGCTTATTGTCAGTGTGCTGCTGAGGAGGGATCTGTTTTATACTTCCAGTCAGACCTGATGCAAGAGTTGTTCCCCATTTCCTTACACATGCCCTTTACTGAAGGGAACATAACCACACACTTAAAAGCGGTAAGGAACTGCTGCACTTAGCAAAAATTCTACTGTGTCCAGTTATTATGTAAAACACCAGCATTCAGCAATATGCTATTGAATAACATGCTACCACATGCAATGGAAAAAAGAACAAATCAGTGCTATCAGAATCCTGTATGTCTATCTTCAGTATTCGATTTTGTCCATCTTTGTCAAAATATAATACATGTTTAATTTGGTTATTCAAAAGAGTTTATCGGACTGCACTTCTGGTTGGTCTGATGTTTCACTTCAGAAGTTACTGCTCTCCACAACACTATTTTGGGTTATGCATTTAATGATTAAACATTTATTTAATAGTATTGTTATATGTTCCGTGAATTACTTTTGGGAGAAAGTGTTTGTGGGTGTGAGAAGTATGTGGGTGCTTCCATGTGTGAGGTCAGGATTGCTACTGAGATTACTTACATCTATTGCATATGGATGTTGTGCACGCAAAGCTGAAATGTGGGGGTGTGTGACAGTTAAAAATCTGTCTGCTTTCAGAGGCTGATAGCTGCACTCAGCAAAAACCACTGGTTTCTGGTTCTCTGGACAGTGTGGAAATTGCATCTGAGCTTAGTTTTCCATGGGTTTATTTCTTTCTTTGGGACTTAGATTAACTCCACAATTCTAACGAACCTCAAGACAGCCATAGTTTTGTTCATGCAATACTCAAAGCTTTGCACTATTTCTGTAAATTAGCTCAAAATGAAAAAAAAAAAAAAAAAAAAAGCTCAACTCTGGTTCATTCAGTTTGATGAATATCTGTGACTTCAGCTTTATGATGATGCATACAAGCAAGAAGAGAAGTATAGTTACAGATGCCACAGAGTATCACTAAATTCCAGTTTTGAGTTCATTTAAATTAATTGCCATTCTGTACTTGCAACACAACTTTATCCTGTACATAGTGTGTTTGATTCTCATTAGGGCTTTATAGGAGCTTTGGAGCTTACCATAGATAAAGAAACAGAGTCCGACAGATTGGTTCACATTGAAAACACATATTCATCTCCTGAAAGTGAAATACTGCAGAGGCAACTGCAGATCAGAGCACACTGCCACCAAGACACCAGCTGAACACTACCAGTCAAGGAAATGAATGGTTAGTGGCCTTAAACGTCTTACCAGGTTCCCTTTTCTTCTGCTAGTTACTTCAAACATGATTATAGTTTTATTTTATTCATTATTACTGAGCACCTCGTGTAAAATTTGCAGGGAAATTGTTGTAGCTGGCTGTAACTCATCCAATTAGACTTGTCTTTTGTAGAGTGTGGAAATGTCTTATTTTATATTGTGTGACTCTGCTTTATGGAAACCAAGGAAACCTAAGTGAAAAGGTTGGAGTCATGCCATATGTTAAGGTTATTGATTTTACATTGAATGTGCCTAGACTACTTTAGGTGTCACACCTGCTTTAAGTTCTGAGCTTGGCTGAAAGCACCTGACCTTTAGAGCTGATGCTAATGGCCAAGGTTGTGGTATAGTGACCTTTTGGTCTAAAGTGGGTCGCAGACGTTTGTTCTGGGTGATATGATTTGGGCTTTTTGTTCTTTGGCATGTTTGTTGTTTTGGCTTTGAGGTTTTTTTAAGTGGCAAGAGTATATTTTGGGAATCACTTTCACTCCCAACTTCAGTTACAGTGTTAGTAATGTGAAAATGTCTGAGAGCACTGATGTTATAAATGAGCTTCCTACCAAGACGGTTGCAGACCTTTATATCTGCCCTTGTTGCAGATACAGGGAAATAAATACTTGGCTTAATCATCAGCGGTTATTATAACAAATGAGCCCCAGTTGTTGGGTGACTCTTATACTTTTTCTCAGATGAAAGCTCAAATGAAGGGTGGATTGATTTTATTATCAGATATGTTGTCTATTCAGATTATCATTTGCCTTTGCCTTTTTGAGGTTTTAGTCTTCTCTACTGTTTTCCAGATTTTGCTATACTTTGAATTTTTAAACCCACAGATTATCCAGTACTCATCAACCCTTGTTACTTTGCCACAACTCCCTGCACCATCCTCCCTCCCGCCCCAAGGGAAAAAAAATACTAGACTATTTTTGTTCTGGTGATTAGTTTCAGGTTATAGATAAATATAAGTAGTAAAAAAAATGATGAATAGGAGGTCACTGATTTTTAAAAATGCTTTTTCATGCTTTATGGAATAAATAATGACCAGATCTGTAAGAAAGCCAGAGTTGATATGACATAGAATTGCAAAACTGACTATGTGTAGTATGGCTGGAGGAAGGAAGTTCATTGTCGTCTGAGGCACCTGATGCAAACCTCTGTAAGACATAACACCAGACTTAGGTTACCCTGTCATTTTACAGTAGAATAGATAAGCTAATATTTTCAAATTAAATCTATTTTTTGAGAATTGTTCATAGAAACATAGCTAAACAAACATGTAGTATCTCTGTCTTTCTCCTGAAGGGAAGGTCAAATCCTATCTCATGTGGTAAGAGCCGTGCTTGTGGTACTAGATCATCACATGTTGTCTTGTGTCCCTGTTTCTCTTTTACCTTGCTGACTACTAATTTTCAATGACAGCTTTTTCCTAGATGTTCATACCAGTGTGTTGCGTCAAAAGACAGTCTGAAAACTTTCCTGAAAATGAGAACTTCTGAAATTCTGGCAAACACTGACTTAGCATTTTTTTTCTACAGTTCAGTGTTTCTTCCAGTCTATCAATTTCTTCAGCCAAATGGCAGAATGATCCGAGTAGCTGATTCTGGTGTTCATGTAGCAGACTGTGATTCTGCAACTAGCTTTTTGAAGGCTTGTGGTGTTTGAGGAGGAGTAAGAGAAAGAAATACCTCTTATAATGCATCTATATTGTAACCTGCATATCTCCATCATGACAGAAACAAGGCTGATGTGAGAGCTGTGAAAGTATGGAGCAGGTGGCGGGGGCGGGGGGGGGGGAGGGGGAGGGAATTCATCTCAGGGACCTTTAGATGCCAGCATTGAAAACATTTACATTTGAACTAATTATAGATTTTCTTTGTAGTCAGCAGAAACAAGTAGGCACTTCTAGACCATAATTCATTTCTTCCACTGGTAGACATTTCAAATAGGTCAGTATATCATATTCTAGAAGCCCCCATGTTACTGGAGCTAGATCAGATTAAGCCTTGAAGACTGGTAAATGAAAGCATTGTAAATTTCAAGCCTTATTTTGTTTGCCTCTATTTTGTTCTGCAAAACAGTTTTGCAAAGTGCTAGAACTGCGTTCTGTAGCAAAACGGGAAGCTCCCTTACAGTTTGGTAAAGGCATGCTGTAAATGCCTATGGCAAAGAGAGATTACTGATTTGTGTTACGATTGTTTGTTGGCATAGCTTTGCCACCCAACCCATCTGGGATAAACTCCATTTACACAACAAAAAAGTGCTTTTGATAATGCAGCTTCTGTCAGTTCCCTGAATATAGTAAGCTGCAGAAGTGAAAATACTCACAGTGGTATAACTGCCTCTGTGGTACAGTTTTTGCTGGTACAATACCGTTGCAAAATAAAAAGGAAAAAATCACACCTCTAACCAGCAGTGCTATATGGGCAAAATTTTCTCAAGTAGGCCCGGACTCATTCGGGAATAGGTGTAATAGAATTCTCACAGTATTAGTCATTCTTGAGCTCTTTCAACCTGAATTGAATAACGTGAAAGTAACTAAGTGTATTTCCACTACTCATGGTCTAAATCTAGTTGGAACAGCTTATGATAATTTTACATCATACACACAAGAGAGCTTTGGTCAAATCAAAACATAAATCCTCTTCCTCATTTCCGAACTAATCTACACCACATCTAGCTATGATTTCTTCAGCCCTCTTGCAAGCCTTTTTCAGTTTAAATACGTGTGTCTTTTCCTGCTATCCTTAAAAAGAAATCAGAGGGTTGCACATGAACTATATAACCCCTGAACATTTGCTTGTGCTATCCACAGGGTGCTAATGACCCCTCCAATATTGCTTTGATCCTGCACAGTTCAGGTTAGTTGTGGGTGGCAGTTTTTATGACAGAGCCCTATAACAGTTACATCTAAGGGAGTTTTCTTTTGTGGTTGTGGGAAGAGAACTATTTGAAGGCGTGAATGTTTCAAAACCGTCATAATTGATTAATATATTTTTCTCCCTTTATCTGTTCTGTTATCATTGCAAACTGATTCACAGAAGAGCCCAACTCAGACAGAGATACTGACAAAGAAAAGACCCCATCTAGATTTTCTGAAGTGCTTAGCAGCCAGGAGGTGGCAGAGACACAATCTTGGTTATATTTTCCACAGTACATGAGTAGATCACATTAAAGCACTTGCTTCCAAAAATTTGGCCTTTTACTTGAAGCTGAGAATCATGACATTTAAAGCCATTACAGTCTGAAGGCAAATACTGATCTAAAATGATACTTCTGATGTTAACAAAATGTTACTTAACTAACTAAAAATTTCTACTGGTTTGTTTCAGCGGAGTTCTCACTGCCCATACATGACTATAGTAAAAATGGTGTTCTGCTGTTTTCTGAGCCTGCTTGGTTCCTGCAATTACATTTAAACACTATCTGGTCAGCTTTGCAGCCACAAACAGTTCAATAAAATATTAACTTTATGGTGTGTACAGTATACTAATGGATACTTCATGAGAGAGAATCGTGCTTTCTCTAAAAGCTGTCAATCATAGCTACATGGGAATTTCAACTGCAGCAGAAACAAGATTTAAACAATCTTATTTTAACATGTCAAATGAGTAAAATGTAAGTGGGGCTAAGTTTAAAATGAGTTTTTCAGGGTACTTGCTTTTACCACACTATGACATGATGCAGATGCAGCTCATTGATCTTATCAGTGTGGCAGAGTCCTGCAATCAGTTGTACAGTCCTGCAGAACAGTATTAAACTCTTAGGTGGTGTTTTATTTGTGTTGGAAGACACTCTTGGGGTGCAGGGCAAGGAACCCTTCTTTTTGCCCCGCTACCTGTCAGCTATCTGATGCCACTATCGTTGTGCTGGAAATCTGGTAGAAACAGCTAAGCTTTCACAAAGATGTTTCTCAAAAAATGTTTATCTGACCATATTGTTATCAGTTTCATTATGACATTTGGTTTGTGGTTTTAGGGTCTTACACCAAAAAGCAAGTAAAGGAACTTTGCATTTTTTCCTGTATTCAAATTCAGTAGCTGCAAAGTCTGTTGTCACACTTAGAAATTTCCTCAAAGACCAAAGAAAGAAAAGAAAAAGAAGAAAAAAAAGAAAAACAGCAATAGAGACATTAGAAGTCAACACTACTCGCAATTAACTTACATAATAAACATTTTAAACTCAATTTTAAGTATTCCTTTGGATTTATCAGAGGAATGCCTATCCTTTGGTTTAGTAATCTGACTAGCTAGAGTTGGAAGTACCTTGTGCTTGTGCCTGTTTATGTATATTTTGGCATTTCAGTGGAAGTGTAGAAAAGTGTAAACCTAAACCCCTCACTTCATCTTCAGTGCAGTTTATATACCAGAGATGATGCTGATATTCTAATCACCAGTTGCTTAGGCCATAATGGAGATTAAATGGTGACAACATGCAAAAGTTCAGAAAATTTGGAAGGCTTGTATAGGAATCAGAAATGCTACTGTTTTTTCCTGGATCAGAATAATCCTCCCAGTTATGTGTAATTGTTATGCTAGCAGTTTGAAGAAGCGTTCTGATATTCCCATCAGACTAGCCCTGCCTAAAAGATGTTGAAGCTGCATTACTGAAGGTAAGCGCAAAGTCAGTTCATTCATTTTCAGAATACTCTTAGGCCTCATGTTAATCCTTACAATACCACCAGGAGGTTTTGTGAGGTAATGATTTAACATTTGAAAAAAACAAAACAGTTTCAATTAGCAATTTGCCTCCTCCCACACATGAAGTCAGTAGAAAAGCAAGATCTAAGCCCTCCAGCTTTCCAAACATGCTTCACCTTTGCTTCCCCCCACCCTCCAAACTATTCAGTCTTACAGAAGGAAATTCACCTGCATTCTTCCTCAAGCAGTAAAGAAAGTCATCAGTAGTTGGATTGTTTACTGTGCCTTAAAAATTTCCTCAGAACATACAATGTTTCACAAAAGCTGCTTACTTCCGAGTTGTAATTTTGCTTCCATCTAATGTATTCTGCTTTTATTATTTATATACCAAGAGTAAGCTTGTAGTGTGGTAAGCACTGCAGATGTACAAAAAAGGGAGCTCCTGTTGTATAGAAATCACTATTAAATATGGTAGGTATCTTGGAAAAGACAGTAACTTTGTCCCAACCTGAGGGAAAGGAAGTAGCAGGAAAAAGCCCTTGTGTTCATGTGCTGACTAGTACTTACTGGGTGGTGATACCTCTGGGACAATTGTATTGATGTTCATATATTTTATCCATTGAATCATGTATGAAAAATAACTATCCCATCCATACTCGCTAAATTATAGCCTAATTTAAAGTCGATAAAATGTGTATTGAATGACAGCTGATTTATGCACATGTGGGGAAAACGAATCTTCTGGGTGGTGGGTTTGGTTTTTAGGTTTTGGTTTGGGTTCTGTTTTCGTTTGGTTTTTTGGGGTGTTTTTTTGGTTTGATTTGGTTTTTTGCATTAATATCAGTTGACCCTAAACTTCTTGTGATAATGGTAATTCAAATGTTAGTGAAAGTTTCCCACCCTTTTTTGAGACGTATGTGATACTTGGCTCTTTGGTTTTGTTTATGAAGGTAAAAAAGTTAAAGAAGCTATGACACTTTCCCTGTTTGTTGAACAGATGTGTATCCTAGCAAATCAGGGTAAGCCCACAACACGAGAAAAAATGTTAACAAGCTGAAATTTCAGTTCCATTAGTGTTATTTAATTCCACTTTTAGAGTCAAATTGGGGGTAACAGAATTTTGGCAGCTTGGCAGTAGTTATCTGTTTCTAGTTAAAAACAGTTACAGGGAACTCGGTTGTACGCTTCTGTTCTGTTTTTTTCTCTACTGCTGTGTAAAAACCAAAAGATGTAACAATTCTCAAATGTTCTGATCAGCAAAAAATCACACGATTACACCAGAAATAATTTGTCTTACGATTTTTCCTATATTTCTTGATAGCAGCAAACAAATTGGGAAGCAGGCAGATACCTGAAAATTAGTAAGAGTGGGCCATCCTATTTTAATTTTGAACATCATTATTTGCTTTTTTAAATTTATTTGTAGAGCTGAATGAAATATTTTTGTCAATTCTTATTTTACTGGAACATGTTTTTCACTCTGTTTGTCACTGAAAAATTATAGTTAACATTTCTTTTCAAAGGTGGCAGTATTACAAAGGCTGCGACTGGGATCTGTTGACTAAGGATTAATTAAAGGACCTAGACCATAAATTCAGGGCTTACACCAGTCTGGTGAGAAATATTTTTAATTGTGAGGATGACAAGTAAAGGATCTGACTTAAGGTAGAACTCAAATGCTCAAAGGTCACATTGTATGGAGCGTAATCTCAAGTATCCATTTCTATTAGCCTTTGGTCCCATGGAAAGTTTTTGATGCCTCTCTTGTATAATCTTCGAAAACTTTTTAAGGGCAACAGGAAAGGGTAAAACTTAAACACCCATATGTTTTAAAAAATAGGATTTCTAATGTGTTTGGGGTTTTGAAGCTTTAGATTTACATTTTCAGATATTTTTATGTAATGAGGTAAAAATATAAAACTTACTCAGTGCTAAGATAGCATAAAAATTTCAGTAGCAGTCATAAACCATGTCTGGTTTTCCCAGCTGAAACTAACCATGCCAACCTTCTCCCGCATACCTTGGCAGCAAATATCTAAAGGTAGTATGGGAATTGATGAGTTTTTCCTCTGTGTCTCCCTGCCAGAGAGGAAACATAAATGCTTTTCACCTGTCTCCTGGTGTTCTTTAAACTGCCAGCAGCACTTATAGTCTATTCTGTGTTTAAAGCAGAAGGAAAGCCCTAAAAGCTGCTGGCTATTTTTCATTATGTATATCATATGTATGTGAGTGGATAAGTTTTGTTTCTTTCTTTCTCTCTCTCTTCATAGCTTTGGCTTGTGATCCCAGACTGCTTTTCAAACACAAAAACACCAACAGTAGGTTGTTAGGTTTCTTTTAGTACTATAGTACAGCACTAGGAAGCACACTCAAATACCTGTGTAGGGTGGAGAAATGAGTAAACTCCGTTAAAGCTTGAAATGGGCTTTGCAGTGCCACAGAGACACACAAATTAGCAATTTTTTCCTTCACTATCTGCAAAGACTAAGATCAGTAATGAATCACTTCACATTTGGTAAGCTGCTTTCCTCCCCTATTATTTTTGGGTATTAATCCTTCTTTGGTTTCTTTGAATTTTTGGCGCTGTTGCAAGTTCTGGTTGGGTGGGTTCAGGGTTTTTTGGGAGGGGGGAGTTTGGATTGGATGATACCATAAAGATATTTCTCTTTGGACTTAGAAAATGTAACAAGATAAATGTAAACTTAAAACCAACACCTCTCCCTCCCCCTCTTAAGAATTGTTTTTAATTATACTTACTACACAGATTGGCTAATTTTCTGAAGTAGGCAATCTTGCATTCTACAGTTTCTTCTTAGATGACGGATTGCATGTTTTCTTTTATGTTTCTTCACTGCCTGGCACTATGGATACAAATACTAATCAGTTGAAAACAATTTAAAAATGGAAGTGTCACACATATAAGAAAGTGTCTGAAAGGGAGGAAAGACAACGTGCTTTTAATTCAGTACAGTAAAGTTCCTTCTAAAATGTCTGCCTTGATGCTGTACAGTAGCCCACTCTAAAGAGGGAGTCTGTCATGGTTAACCCTGCCAGAACTGTGGGATGCTGACAAGGAGAACATGTTGCAGTGGCAACTCTGCCATCTAGCAAGAATAAAATATGCTCGCTTTCCGTCCTCAGGGTTGGCTTTATGCCTGTGTCTTGGACAGCTTTTCTAAAGTCTTGTTGGTTACTCGGAATTTCTGATGGAAATTTGTGACTGGTTCCGCTGGGGTAAGTAGATTGTGGAAGTGAACAAAGATTTTTTTTGACCTGTTTGTTCATTAAGCTATTGAGAAGTCCCTAAAATTCTAAAGCAATCCACTGTCATACCGACTATGAGATGCAGCCCTAGGCAATAGGTTTCCAGCCACACTATTTCTGTGTGCTATCCAGCACGTTCTGAGAATGAGGGAAGCTACTTGCACTTTCTTTCCATCCCCCTTGTTCTTAAGTATTTTGGCTCTAAATCTACCTAGTAACTTACTAGTTAAATAGTAACTGCAGGATTCAGCTCTGTGCGTTTGAAAGTTTGGGGTTCATTTTCAGGGTATTAATATAAATTGAAAGCTCTCCCATAAACTCAAAGATATGTTCCAGACTTTTCAGACGATGAAAGATTCCTGAATTTGACCTACATGGGTTTTTTTAGTAACTGTATCTTTACCTAGGCTTCTTAGAAGCATTCTATAATCTTAATGCAGTTTGATACTTAGAAAAGTTATTCTTCTAGTGGGATAATTTATCGAACTTAATTTGTTATCACAATTGAAATTCCTAATTCGATATATTCAGGATCAAATGTGCTTTGATTTTGTGACTATTTACTTTAGCTAGCAGAGATTTATTAGCTGGCATCTGGAGATCCAGAAAGGCCATTGCAGTTGTAGCCTCTGCACAGTTTTGTTGTTGCTTTTTTAGCTCGTTTGTGTTTTTATATTATAAATTGAGGATTGTGAAACAGCTTTTAAGGCCAATTAAGCAGTAAGTGCATTCCATCTTCAGCTCTTAAAACTGAGTGCATGACTAGTTCCTTGAATTCAGTGGGGCTGTTTATAATTGTTTTGCATAAATGCTTTAATGGTTGAGGCCAGGTAGCCCAGATCTTGTCGTAATGACCCCCTAGGCTTTTGGTTTTCTAGCCTGGGCTTGGTTGTGTTTGCATTCACACTGGCGTAACTCCAGTGAAAAAAGCAGAATTGTATAGGAATCAGACAAACCTCTCCCCCCGCCCCAGCTTTCATCTCAACTACCTCTAATCTATACTATTATTAAGAAGTCAGTATTATTCTCCTTATAGTGGATGAGTGACTCAGTTGTACTAAATCACTGTGGGCTGAAAAATCCACATCCAAAATCTAATTACATATAAGTATATTTTGTGTCTGATTTTGGTTGTACTTACATGATGTGAATCTGACTCCATGGAGATGCATTAACTTTTTCTGGTTTTTTTGAGGCCAGAGTCTCTGGCCCATTGTTTGAGAGAGTGGAATGATGGTTAGAGAGAGAGAGCCTGTACTTCCAGGTTTCATGGGTGTTGGTACTTGCTAAGCCACTGGCATGTTGTCTGGTATTGGGGAGACACTTAATTGCTTTTCCATTATAAAGCAAGGATGATGGTATAGTAAAACCTGAGAGAATTGTAGGTTGTAATGAATTAATCTGTAATGAATCCTGTTTGATCTGAGGATCAAAAGCATCGTAAGGGTTAAATGACTTTTACAGTCAAGTGAAGAGTAATGCCTACGCTTGCAGTATAATGTGAAGAAAAGATGATACTGTTTTTTTTTAAAAAGTTTTCGTCTCTTGAGCCAGGAAAGTATCAGCTAGTTTTCAATAAATTACACCCTTCTCAATGCGGGGGGACCAGGAGTAAGGAAAGAGAAAAATCCTACTCAGTGTTAACTCTCCCTTTGGCATTTATGTCAAATGAGGTTTAGTATCAAGAGTTGTTAAAAATAGAAGCCAATTTTTTTCCCTTTCAATATAATGCAACAAAAAACCCTGTTTTGGAACACATAGCTGGTTCAGGGTTTAGAAAACTTGTCTGCCAATCGTGTCCAGGCCAGAATCGTTAGAGTTAATGAACCAGAACCTTCACTGATCTGGGTTGTAATTTGCACCACTATAGCTGGGAGTTTGCACTGCTTAGCCTCCTAATACCAGTGTAGAGAGAATTCCTTTCCTAGTTTTCCTCTTGAGAGCTTGGGGTTGGGGAGGAATTAAACAAATCTCCAGGTCGTCCTGATGTCATGATCAGTATTCTGCTGTTATTTCTACTTGTCAGGCACTATTTGAGTTGCACAATTTGGAATGTTAGGCATGTGCTATGTAAGTGTTTAGGCATCAGGATCATTACAGATTTGTTTATGGAGATAAATTCTGCCTCTTCAGATTTGCATGTGAATTGAGGGGCAGACAGGAGTTTATACTTTGCAAGAATTATAGGAATACCTTTAAGAGTAAGTAAACAATGCAAAGTAATAAGAAAATAAAGGGATAAATATAGTAGTTAGGCAATTCCAGGAAAAAACTACTCATTTGAGAAATTATGTTAGTGAACAGCAGTCTTAAAAGTGCTTCAGAATCACTGTTTGTTATTTTTCTACAAAATAATCAAATAGGATTGGTGCCATTACATTTCTTCACTGTTTATTTGTATTTCAATAATCCAGCTATGATAATATCTGATACAATAATAAAAATCATTCTAACCATTTCTTCATTAGGTCATATTTACTGAGACACATTTTTTACAAGTATGATTTTAAGAGTTTGGGGTTGTTTTTTTTTAATTGTAGTGGTATGTATAAGTTTCAAGTTTAATGTTTTATGCACATTAACATGGGAGTAGAGTAACCAGCAATTTTTTTAGTACGTAGAGTTAGATGAGCTTTGCTTTGATCTTGCTTTGATGTGTGTGTAAGACATAGATTTGGACAGTGTCTTGACATCTGACTGTCACGTCTTTAAATACAGACAAAGAATGGGTTTGTCCCTCTCTGAAGCTCTCCAGCTCTTATAGTGTGAATGGATAGTTCTGACCCTGTTAAGCTGCGAGTAACGCACAGAATTCTGTTTCATCTGGATGCGGAATGGATTTCTTTTTACGAGTTCATTATCTTGTTGCCACAGCCATTCAGGTTCAAGGCCCAGCCCTGCTTCAATGAGATGAGGGATTAGAACTGGGTGTTTTAGTAGTCAAGGGAACCCCGGACCAACAGGCAACTGGCAGAGCCCTCTCAGGCTGCCTCAGTGCAGCTCTTCTACTTTATGTAAATAATTAATCACTGGACTAGGACCTTTTATATGCCAGTCTTGAATCCTGTGCCTTGAGCATTCAGTCTCTTTTCCAAATGGGCATGTTTCAGTTTGTGTGTTTAATCAGTTACCATGTTACAGAAATCGCAGTACTTGTCTTGTATGCCTTTCTGAAAATCTCGTCCCCTGTACATTAGTAGGCTGGGATAGTATTATTGTTCCGCTTATGCTGAAGTCCCTTTAGTGCTTTTTTTTAATCGGAGAGACCAAGCTCTGTGGTACTGTTAAGTGCAAATGGTCTATTTGTAGAGAGATGCTTATGTGTGGTTTTGTACAAATTGCTGGGTGCCAGAGTTCCTCGTTGCAGTTTCAGTAAAGACACGATAAGCAGGAAGCTGTATATAATATGAGAAAATTAGAAGTTCACCAGATAGTTTACCATAAATGCAAGCTGCAGGAAGACTGTAATATGCTAATGCATTTTGTCAAACTGTGGGAAACCAAAATATGGTGATTTGATATTACATGCAAGCTTTTCTGTGTAATCCATGGAAGCGTGTGCTTTTACAGTGCTGAAGAGAACCAGACATATTTTTCTTCTTCCACATTAACATATCACTGTTATAAACTATTGCAAAGGCAGGATGCTGGTGGTGTTTGCTTGTATTAACAGAACCCCCCCCACTTCGGTTGTTAGGTGGGGTTTCCCGAATGTGCATTCTAATTCTCAGCCAAGTTAATCTGGCTTCTATAAAAATGGCCTAACGCTTATTGCACACACTTGGATCTTAACAGCTTCTTCAGCTCATCAGTCTCTCGCCAATTGCCATGGAAAGGGACGGTACAGCTACGAGAAATGATAGAGTCAAGAGAACAGGGAGACTTTATTTTGTTCTTACCTGAGTCTGCATGCAAACTCAGTTTCTATGTGAACTGCAGTGAAGAGTGTCATCAGCAGTGGAAGAAAACAGTTACTTTGACCATAGCTTTAAATTTGATGTTAAATAAAGTCAAGTCACTTATGTTTGAGTGCTGAATAAATTATTATTTATCAGATTATTATTACTTTGGAAGGCTAAATGTAAGATTCTGTAATTCCATTGCTTCCTGAAGCTCACCATCCTTTGAGGTGTTCAGAATTAAATTAAAAATGAAGTGTTTCCCCAGCTGGGGCATCTGTACCCAACAGAGAGTACAAACTGACAAGGAGGCCTTATAGAATGGTATAGAACCACAGAAGACGAAGTCGGTGACTTAAGAAAATACCTCTGTGCCAGGACATTCTGTAAATTTCTCTGGAGAAATCCTACAACCCTTCAACAAAGTTGACCTCATTTGCATGTTTTGATTAGATTGCTGTCAGGCTTCTTCTGCCTTCCTATGAAGAAGAGAAAAGTAGTTTTCCAAACAAGTCTCAGGAACTTCATGTCAGAATACATTCCTTATAAATAACTTTATAACTGAGGAGTAAGATTTTTGTGTAGTGTGTCTAAGTCTGTAGGGGAAACATGTCCAGAATATGTTTTATCAAAAGGAGGAATGCTCTCCATCAATATTCTGTATTCCAGTTTAATGAAAGGATCATCAATATCCAAAGTAAATTCCTGAAGTATGTATTAGTTAACTAAACCTCTGATATTGTCACAGCTGGGAAACTAATTTCTTTAAAGGGCCATAAGTGAAAGCATAACTTAGGGGCATGTTTCAGAGATACAAAACTGTATGACAACTGTGCAACTATACAACATACAACTACATGCTGGAGAATCTTTAAAAAGTGGGGGGAAAGAAAGAAAAAAAATCTTATGCCCCCAAGCGAGGGGAAATTCTAGAGGTAGAAAAATGAAGTGTGAAACCGCTAATATATTTAAGTACAAGATAATGATCTACACAGCAGAATTTAGTCATTACAAAGACTGCAGTGTTCACTGCCCTTTAATAGGTGTCATGAGTGTCTTGAATGAGGCTTAGGAAAGTGTATACATGAAAATATTTAATACATAGACAAGCCCAAAGGAGAAAAGGACAGGCTATACTCAAAACTATACTGTCTCAGCTGCAGCAGCCTTTCTTCTGGATACTTTTATTCATAATGTTAGGGTCTCCATCACAGCAATGACAATAAGTAATGATCTTAAGAGATTTGTGACTGTAGCAATGGAAGTCAGATCAGTGCCCTAACCACAATCTAGCGTCTGGGAGGAAATGGGAAGTTTAACAGCTCTTAGCATGCAGAAGTGCAAGCAGGGTATCTAGAAATACGTAACAGATGACAACTCCTCTCCATATTAAACCATGGAACCATAATTAGAATGCAGGAGGAATGGATGTAAAGAGGGGGAAGACCATATAACTATTATGTAACTCAGATATCTATTTTCTTACTTTCAGAGTGTTTGCATATTGGGTTTAACACAGGCATGCAGCTGGTATTGTAGTTATTACATATTGCCTGAGTAATTTTAGTGAATACTTCATACAGCTATAAAAATGAGCATATTAACAAATAATTTCTCATTTAAATACTCTGTCTGCTTTCAAAAATAATATTGAAGCGTGCCCTTTTTAGTATTAGCAAGGTACGTTTAGTCAGTATTGACTTAGCTGCATTTTTTTCTTTTTCTTGGATTTTATTTCATGCATTTGCATTTTCTAAAATGCAGCATTGAGACACTATGATAAACACAAGACAGCTCTCATAGTGGTAATTAAATGCAATAGCAGGAAAGGGTCTATAAAATATGAGAGGTAAAATTAGCTGAATTCACGCTTCCTGCTTTATATTGAAAGATGACCAAAATTCTTGGCCACTAGGTTTAATATGTTGAGCTTTTTTTTATTTTGGTTAGGGAAGATGAAGTTATCAAAAAACATATAATGAGTTAGGCAGTCTTCTGAAGTTGATGATGGGTGTTTCCTTTTCTTAAGTGCCTTGAAAATAGAGAAAGAAAGAGCAGAAAATTACACTTCTGACAGCTTTGACTTTTCTAAGAAAAAGGGAAGTATTCTAAGCAGTATTTCACCAACCAAAATGCATATTAAAGACACATTGGCTGTACCCCAGGCTCTTTAGAGATGAGCCATAAAGCTCATAGTTGAAATACTTGTGCAAGTGAAGGTAAATGAATTTTGTTGCTTTCCACTCTTAGTATTAGAGGGAGCTATGGTTTATTTTGGTCTTCTAGCATAAAAATCTGGAAATCATATGGAATATAGAATTATTTTGTCTTCTGCTTCCTAAGTCACTCTTCTACTTTAGTATTACACAGTTTTTGGCAGGGGGGGTTGGGTGTTTGTGGGTGTGTTTTTTTTTTTTGTTTGGGTTTTTTTTTGTGTGTGTGTTTTTGTTTTTTTAACAGGGAGGGTCTGCATTTACTTTTACAAGCTGTAATACTGGGTGTGGGTTGGGTTAACAAATAGCTGGTCCTTTAAAATGGGAGATCCTGCTGCTTACTTTGGGAGGAGGTATCTTTGAGTTGTCAACGTAACTCTAAGCAATGACATAATTCATGTGGTGGCGGGTGTTGCCTTGGCTACTGGAGGTAGAGTTTAACTGTATTAGGATAAATCAGTAGGTCTGAGTCTCTGGACAGCCTCACTTGCATGTTAGGCTGTAGATTATGTTGAAGTAACCATAATTTGGATGAAATCACAATTCGAGCCATGTCTTGGTTTTCACAACCCGGCAAAAAGTATTTTCTGCCAAAACCATTTACTTGACTTGCAAGTAGTCTCCTCCTGCTCCCACCTGCCCACAAAATACATACACAGACAAAAACTCACAGAGGAGCTCAAATGGCAGGGGGAGAAGGGGATTGCTGGTCAGTTCTACTGTTTTTTTGTAATTAGAGATTAGCTTAAACCTAACGTTTTCCTAAAGTGTTGGAAGATTTGACTCTTCAGTTTCATCTCAGTTTTACTAGTCCGAAAGCAGCAGTGAGGAAAGTGCAAGGCGTCATGTGGCTAGTCATTACTAAGAACAAATGGTGCCAGGGGTGTTCCAGAGCTGTAGAACACATTCCTAATGACTCAGACCAGCTTTTAAGAGGGTCATATCCTATGTTGTCCTTTTTCAGTTTGAGGTAGAACTGTCTATGCCATGTATTCAGTCATGCGTAATACTGTACATTCAGAGCTGCAGTCTCAGTTCACTGTCAGTTGGAAAGAAGTATCAAATCACAAAAAGAACCTTACCCAAGTGCGTCAGGCTAGAGTGGTATATAGCTTCCTTCCCATTCCCAGAGGTTCAGGGGGCAGAGGTTGAATTTCTGTCCTTGCATAGTTTTGTTGGTATGCAGAAAGGTATTCTGAAGCATTGAGTCAGGGATACCTTTAAAACATCAGGTATCAGTTGAAGCAAAAAAGTGATAAATTTCCAGCAATGCACATCACTGCATTCAGAAGTAAATTGTATTGGTCTTCTCTGGAATGGACAAAGGAAGAGAGAATGATTAAATGATGTAATTGTAAAGATAAATTTTTTTCTTCGCTGCTATTAAAATAATGACAGCCAGTTGCCGTGGTTTTCTGCTAACCTCAGTGATAACCCTTCCATTAAACAAAATAAAACCGACATTGTTCAGGGCAACAGGCAATGGAATACCAGGCATTTTATAAAGGTAGCACACAATAGCTCCAAGAGGTGTGGGCTGTTCTGTTCCTTTGTAACTTTAAAGCTGAATTACACCACTGGAAATCTTTATCTGTCTTCACTCCTTATGCCCTCTCATATGGCAAGCGTCTGCAGTAGTAAACAAGGAAGGACATCCTGAAAGATTTTCTGTCTCTTTCTTTTTTTATCAACAGAAGTGTTTGTTGTAGTAGGGGTTTTTTGGTTTCTTTTTTTATCAGCTGCCAGTGAATGGTTCTTTAAATTTTAATGGCTAGGGGAAGACACTGACATGTTGCAACAAGCTCTTGTATTCCGCTGCGGGTATTGATTTGTATGTGCCTGTTGGGCACCTGTTCCTCTGAAATGCTGTACCTTGTAGAGAAAAGTTGGCAAGGATTTTAGAAATCTTATCAATTTGTAACAGATGCAGTGGGCTCAGTTGCATGAAGAAGCATTTTTAGATTCTTTTTATAAGAGTTCTATGAATGGTTATCATAATTTCCAGTCAGCCCAAATATAACAGGAAACTATAAGAAACAACCACAAGACCTTTAAACAGGTTGAGAATAAGGACATTTAAGGTCAGTCGGTTTCACATCTTTATGCCATTAGTCTTTAGAGACATCTGTAATTCAGACAGTCCTAATATCCTTTGTGTTTTTCAGTTTTACATTTTGGCATCATATTCAGAGCAATTTTCCAGGACGTTTAAAGAGAGGAAAATAAGACATTTGGAAACAGTACTACGGTTTTGTTGAACTCCAGGGTCCCATTTGCTTTGAGAAATATTTAAGCAGCTAAAATTGTTTCCTCTTTTAATGGCCTAATTCAGTTTTAGAACAAGCCAATGAGACTTTTTTCTTCTTGCAATTTGTATAATGTTCAGAACTTCAACACCCATCGGTTAACAGGAAGCCTCTGACTTTTGTTGTTCATTATGTATGTAGCAGAGTATGTCAACAGAATATTGTTAGAAATTAAAAAGCAAATCTTCTGGTTTTCTTTCATTAACTTCACATGGCTTTAAATGAGACCATTTGTATCCGCAGAACTTCTGAAATTTCTTAAGTTGAGATCTATGTAACACGTGAGAGGTTTTTTTTTCAAAAGCGGTGGTCACCTGCTATATAAAGAAAATTTATTCCTTCTATTTATCTAAGCTGTTGAATCTAGCTAATATATACCTTCTGTTCTGGGGGGGTGGGGGGGGGGGTGGAGGCGGGAGTGAGGCAGTATCATTTATTCCGCTATGTTTTTGTCAAAGAATTTGAATTTCTTGTTAAAAAGCAAAAAGTAAAAGGAGCTGCATTTCTAAAGAACTAGCCTGTTTTCCAGCAACTTTGTGCAGGCAGTTCATTCATTAGATTGCCCTCCTAAAGGTCTAGCAAGCAGTGAGGTTTTCACACAAAATCTTTTCAACATTAATTTAGCAAATCAAATCTTTCACTGAAAGTTTCATGTGATGATTTTTTTTCATACCCTGAGCAATTAGGAGTGTACCTGCAAATCAAGAAGGTTGAGTTTGCAATATGTGCTTTTATACAGAGACCCTACTGTGTCCTGACAATTCAGTCGCATGAATTCTTCCCTCTGTCTCTTTGAACACTGTGTATGACGGGCAGGCTTGTTGGTTTAGTCAGCAATGGGCTGGAGCCTCACTGTAAGAGGAAAATGACAAAAGATCCTGTCTTAAATGTACCTTGAGCTGCAGCTCCATCCTGACCCCATTATAGCTCTCAAAGCTTGAATAAAAGTTGTAGCTTAGTTTCCTGACCCTCTATCCTGTTTGCAGGAGAGCACAAGGAATTCCTTCCCAGCTCCAAATGTGCATTTGTTGAACTATACCATTAACCTGACCCCAGTTGTTATCATACCTCTCTAGGCTGAGCAGGACAGCAGAAGAATTCCAGCTTTAAAGGCCTTCAATTTACTAACTCTAGCATCTACGAAGTTGTGTGTGCTAATGTTCAAAGGCTAATATTCTTCCTAGAGAGGCTAAAAGCTTGCTGATGGTTACAATGGCTACAGTCTTTGGAAGGACGTGTGATCCCTGCTGGAAAGTCCAAGGTATCCAGGCTAGAGAGTCCAACCCATCAGGCAGATCACCTTATTGCTCTTATTTTCTGGCAGTTGTGTTCTGATATGACATTACATATATTAATGAATCTGATACATTTTGAAAAGTTTTCAGTATACCACACAGAAGGGTCAATTTACTTGTCAGCATAGGCAGCTCCAGCTCAAGTAATTTATAGATACTGTAAATGTCTTTAATTGATAATGGTCATATTTCATGATAACTAAGCATCAAGAGAAACGATGGAGAAAGGGGGTTTATTTGCCAAACATAAATACGGAGATGTTGTATACACAGAATGTCAGAGAGAGAAGAAAAAAAGCCATGTTTCCTTTAAATACTACATGAATATTTCTTCATCTAAAAAGGCTGACTTCTAGCCATGAAGAGTTAACATTCATGAGGAATGTGTGGAAACCTTACATAACTCGTTCAGTCTCATCTCATGGGTGTTTCTCTGTACACTCTGCCAGAACTAATTTCACGGTTTTAAAACAATTCATGGTACAAAAAGAATACGTAATGAGTTGCCGTGAGATATGATTGTTTCCCATTTGAGAGATAGAGACCTGTAGCTCTCCAGGACTTATTAAGAATCATTTCTCAATTAAGCATGGGATGTATTGCTTAACAAAGGCTATGTGGTTCCTCTTGAATACATCAGGGTTTGGCTGTGGAAAGCATACCTATTGCAAGAATTTGAGATACTCTTTGACCTCCTTTTCCCCAGCATCTTTTCCTCTGCTAGTTTATAAATTCAAAGAGACCATAAGCTTGTATAGACAAAACCACTGACCTGGCATGGTCTGTCTTATCCTGCGTTCTGAGTCCCTGTCATATCTTAGAGTTTGAAAACAGACAAAGCTTTCTGGTGCTGTCAAAAAAGTCATCTTTGAGAAAGGAAGCAGCATCCAAACTGTCAAGACCAATACTTGCTCCCTCTCAGCCGGTGATGCTTCACTCCTGAAGCCTGCATAGCAATAAACTACTTATTTGAGTTATCAAAAGACATAGTCTACACAAAACACTGGCAAAAGCAGAGTCCAGGGAAAGAATGTTGGATGGAATGGGGTGGAGAAAAGGAATCTGTTCGTTTTAAGATGCAATATTTATGGCTAGATAAGTTAGGTTCCCCCATTCTGGGAAAGGCAGAAAATAATGTTACACAAAAATAATGTTATTCAAAGTGGGAGAATGCTTTAGAAAATGTGCCGAGGGTGCAAGCCAACAGTTCATGGCACATCTAGGCTTAATTTGAAAAACAGTTTTTTGGCTAGTGAAACCGAAAAAAGGTATGAAAAGAGGTTTGATTAGTTTGCTGTTGCAGACACAGTGCAATGTGGACCATAACACAACTCTTCCTATCTTTGCATTTCACGCTGATTTGAAGCAGAGTTAAAGTTCAGTCTCATAGCCCTGGCAAGGCCTCATATTGCTTTTTGAGGCCGGAAGTCAAAGGGGAATTAACTGGCTAATATTTGCCCAGATCTTTCCAAGCCGTAAAGCGAGATTTATTTCGAAGTGTCAGAGCCACTTCAGTTCAAATGAGTTAGTGCAGCCTTAGACGCTAAGAGAAATTTATGAGGATCTTTGGACCTCCAAAATACTTCAGTAAAGCAGCTGGGATTACTAGTAAAATTTCACTGCCGTAAAAACGTGATTTAAAACAGAAACGTGAATGGATTGAGAGGGATCTCCTCCAACATAGTACATGATGTTACTGTGCAGTTGTGAGACCTATTGTTTCAGTCAGCAGTCTTGAATGGAAAATTCAGTGTGATGACTCACTGTTTTCTGCATCTCGTGTGCTGGAAAGATGGAAACAAGGCACAGATTCCTTGCTCTAACCCCTTACTTGCCCCGCTGCTCTCTAGGGAGAGTTGTCATGGATATCCCCTTTGCAGCTTGAAAAGAGAGGAGGGGTTGGTAGGATGGTGCAGAAATGCATCATTTCTGTACCACCAGGTACCCATCTTAGGCACAAGGTGAGGCTTAAGTTGCAAGGAAGGGTTATACTGTTCTGTCTGCTGGGCAGAAGTGGTGATATGACAGATGATGTGGTGGCAGAATGCATGAAATAATTTAGATTAACCTTTCAAATTTTCTATAATGGCAGTGCTGGAAGTCTTGCAAGTTCTTGGAAGAACTCCAAGAAAAAATTTCCATGCTTCTTATCCCAAATGCACTAGTGATGAAGGAAATTTTACTTTAGTAAAAATCATTTGTGTCCCAATAGGACATAGTACCCTTTTATAGGAAAATTGTTTTTTTCACCTGCAAAACCTGTCGTTTTTAATGCGGGGAGGAATCAGAAGATGTGAGGCACAAACACACGTTGATTCTCTTTTTAGAAAACCAGTGAGAATAGGGATGCAAATTAGTTCACTGTACAGATCTAATTAATCAGCTTCTCTTCTCTTTTCTTTATTCCAGTTACCTTGAATTAGAAGTCATGTTATCCTTTGGGCTCCGACTGACTTAATGTTTTAGAAAACTGCTTGCTACTAATCTGACAAAGAAGTCAGAAAGGGTCAATACTCTCTATGTTGTAGTTACTCCGAAACAATGACTGATTTTAGTTAGAATGGTATTCTGGGGCTATTTTGCTTCTCATATTTCAAAGCACAGCTGAAAATAAAGTGAGTGTGCTCTGAGACACTAACTGTAACATATGTTGCAGGAATGTTCTATAAAGATAAACCAAACAGTTCCCCAGCATTATCTGAAGATAGAATCTAGATTTTATTATGATTTTTGACCCATCCAAGATTCAGAGGTGTCTGAGCCTGAAGTTTTTTTGATGGTCTGTTTTGCAGGGAAAGGAAGAGAAGGAAGGATTGTGGTTGAGTAAGCAGAAAATTATTCAGCAGTTCCCTGTTATGTTCATTAAGAAGGCAGTTAGGCACTGAACCTGTTATTTCAGTCAAATCTTAATTTCATTTATGTCAGTATTTTGTAAATAATTAATATGGCATTTTAAGTTGACTTGTTTCCCAGAATAGCTGGAATACAATAATAAACTGCACTGCAGTCAAGAGAAATAGCTATAATACCATGTCCTGTTTTGAAATTATTTTTCACTTACCAGTCAAGCTGAATATTAGTGCTTCTAGGTAGGAGGTTATTAACTATATTTGCTTTTTGAAGAGAAAAGAGCTCCTTGTAAAGATGACTTCGACAGCAAAGAAAGATTTCACAGCAGTAGCCAATTTCCTCAGGGAACAATTCCATGATTGCCCAGTCGGGTGTAGGTTTACTCTTCTACCCACTTGGTGGTAGGGGCAGGGAAGCGCAGGAGGGTGTTGAGATGGGAACAGAGAAAATTTCAAATGTTGTGGAGACTTTTAACTGTATCAATGCCAATAGCAGTTTTTCAGGACAGAGCAGCCAGAAAACCACACAGCTGAACAGAACCTAAATCATGGCTCTTCAGCAAATCACTCAGGAAAGCTCTTGAAGTTTTACAAAACCCTTTTCAGGATTTTTTTCTTCAGGAAAGGAACACTGAATATCAGCTATTCAGTCCTCCTCCAGGACCTATGAGTTTTCTTCCCTGCCTGCTTACATGGGAGCTGCTTGTGCTCATGACCTCATGCACTTTTGTGAGCGAAAACCTTCTTAGTACAGTAGAGTCATTGCTTAATGTTTAGAAAGGCTGAGGAACTGGGGAAAAAAAAAAGCCTCACAGGATTGCTCGTACGCTCCATAGCACTAGCTCCAAGATTTAAAAGATTACATTAACCTACAGGCAGAAGTGGAAAAGCACTAGTTTATTAATTTTGCTCGTTTGTTAAGCCTCTGTGAGATTTTTGCAATGCAGTCCAGCTGGACTTGCCTAATTTTTTGCTTTAACTTCAAACCAAGGACTAGATAAAGCCCAGAGGATGTATACTGTAGCACTTAAATGGCATGCAATTCATAATTAGCTTTAGTGAAGATTTGACTTTGGCCAGTTGAGTGGGAGGCAGGATATTTTTATTTTTGGAGCTAAGGTCTTCACCTGACTACTGTGGTGCAACATTCTGGAAAAGCTGGGAATGATTGATCTACATGGCCAGCTTTTATGTGTTCAGATGAACTCAGATGAACACTTATTATTCTGGGTGCTGTGGGTACACTGAAGGGTCACTGCTAGACTCTGAATAAACTCCCAGGCTCCCAGAATTTTTCTTCTGTGTTTTTATTCATATACTGGAATTCCAGGGTCTTTCATACATCCTACCTTCGAATTTGACTTACAGCCATAGTCCATAAAAAGAGGACTGCTCAGCTAAATTTAGCCCAGTGAAGAGAGCAGGAAAATCCTTTAAGATGTCTTCTCTAACACAGTCGTTGTGTCCCTCCTCCCCCGCCTCCTTTTTCCTTTTCTAAGTCATGAGAAATGTTACCATCACCTCTAACTTTTTGTAGCCAATCAAAGAATAAGTTTTAATATTAATACCCCTCTCAAGCTATAACATTTAAGGAAATACTGGTTACAAAATGCATATTTTCTTCTAGTGCTGACAGGGGAAAGTAATTTCTCATTCTCTTTTTCTTTTCCTCATTTTCACTTTGGGATGCCAGTCTTGCAAATCAATATTTCATTTTGAAGAAGCCATGTTTGATGCCAGTTCTACTTATTTGCTTTGCAGTCACTGCAGTAATGCTTTGTAGCTCTGTCAGTATGTAAATTAAACCAAGCATAGATAGCTTTGTGTTGCTTAATGTTCAGCTGATAAAAATTAATGTGGTGTGAAATGAGCATTTTATCTGACTGCAGATACAGTGCCGGAGTTAATTAGACTGGCAGAGCAAAATGTTATTAAACATACAGGCCCCTGATCATCAAGAGCTGGGTGAACCTCAAAAATGTGGGTTTGGGTGGGCAGTGTAATGTAAATTGACTGAGGCAGGCTCAAAGCAAACATACTGAGAATGGTGCGCTACTTCAGCAATAAGACATGACAGACTGAGCAGTAGTGCTGATGAATGCATGCCTTGGGTGCACAGTGTAAGGTACAAGGCAAGCCAAATGCTTCCAGCACGCTTGGGAAGTGCATTAATCAGCATTAACACATGATCTACAGTGTCTTATTGTCATTAAACATTGCCACTTCTTAAGTTCAGAATTTGGTGACAGTTAAATGATCAGTAAGCCAAATCAAATAAAGCAGCAAAACATTTAATTCAGCATAAGTTATTTCAGTAGAAGTATTTTCATACATTTAGTTAGTTCTCTTGGCAGATTGCCTTGCAGCACTCGTGTAATACATTGCTGTTTTCTGTAATTAAAACAAAAAAGCACTAACAATGATATCTATTATTCTAGAAACTAAATATACTCCATAAATGTTGGCTCACTTCTGTTGTCTGAATGTGAACCCTCTTTTCATATTCCCTATTCTCTCTTTATGCAGCTGGATAAATTTGTGAAGATAATCAGATACATTAGAATATTGACATGAAAAGCTATGTTGGATACAACCAAACATGCCTCTCTACTTTTGATGCTGTGTATAGGTGAGTTTGAGAGACTAGTATCCAGCTTCCCCAGTATTCCTGCCTAGACAAGATGCAGTGAGACTAATGTTTTTTAGCCAGTGAAACCCACAACAGTTTAAGTTTTTTGGAGCACAACATTTGTTAACATATAATTGAAGACTTCAGGCTGTTGTGTTTATATTCAGAGATGGGAAGCTGTAAGACATGTTTAAACATACAAGTCAACACCCAGAATTTCAGGTGTCTCTGTGGATGCTTAGGCAATCAAGCTTAAAGGACTCTGTAGAAGCAGAACAGAAGATCACCCGAGAGAAGCATATGTTGAAAATTTTTCCAAAAGGGCTAGCTGGCATTGGGGGCTGAGATATGCAGAGGGTGCTGCTGAGCAGTGAGAGCTCAGAGCATGCTTTTCTGCCTCCTTGTATCCTGTCAGCCCTAGAATACTGCTGAACAACCTCAGTTTTATTTCCTAGCAAACTTCCTCTTAAATAACCTCTCTTGGTAAGCCTGGGACTCTAACATATTTTTGCCTAGGACTTTGTCCTTGCAGTTCTCTGATAAACAGTATTTCCATTAATCTGATGTTTGTCTGTAATCCAGGTGATCCATTTTGTGCACTTTATCTGTTTATCTTTTACTGCCTTTTACTTTGTTTTTGATGGTACAGGATAGGTTTATGCTCTAGTATAAGAGCATCTTCAGCTTTAAAAGAACAGGCCTTTTGTTTTCCAGTTATTACTATGTTTGTCTTATGCTGCTCTGATGTCCCAGTATTCCTCTAAGTTAGTGGTACTGTTTACCTCTCAGCCCTGTCATATTGCAAATCGCTTTCCTGGGGTTTGCAGACTCTTTACAGTATAGTGTAGTGCCACGTTATCGTTGTGGTTGTCTGCAGCAGGTAAGATGGGTGAACTCTACTTGTGAATGTTTTTAGGAAGAGCCCCTCATGCTTTTGCATTACGTCATACTAGTCATTGAGAGTCCTACTATACTGCTTCTGAGGATTTCTGAACAGCACAGGCAGGAGAGACAAAATATTAGGAGCAGACAGCAGGACCTCAGTGGCTGTTCATGAACCTATTAAAAAGGAGCGGAGGGTGGTCAGTACTTACATGGATGCACGAATTCATATCCCCTATTAACTGCATAATTTGCTTGACACTTAACTGGAACTTCCAGGCAGAATTGAAGAATTTAAGCTTTGTGGCTCAGTCTCAAAGGATTTGTGAAGGTGACCAAGGAATCCTCTGAATGTTTCTACAGAAACCTCCCAATAGAAGGGCTCAGGTTGCTGTGTCTACTATACACACTTGTTACATCTAGGTGTGTTTGTGAGAAAGACAGAGAGAGAGGATGATATAAGGCTGTCTCAGTATTAGCATGCACTGCTTTGGCTTCTTTATGCCTTAGTGATTTTCAGATAAAATCCAAATCTCTATTCCATTTACTTATTCATTTATTTAAAGTATCTACCACTTGAAAGAAACACTGTAAATTCCCTTCCTATTTTCAACAGAGTTGAAATACTCAGGAAGCTGAAAGATTGTATTGGTTTCAAAACCCACACTGTTGTCCTTTCCCCTTCAAATGTCACAATTTAGTGTTGCACATCTATTAGATCTTCTAGAGAGATGCACATTGCTGTGACCTTCTTGCATGCATGCAGCTGAAGACAAAGAGTTTGCTGGTTCAGAATTTCAGGTACGCTCTCTAAAATTCCCCTGTGCTCTCAGATATACAGACATATAACAAGAACAGTGTTAACTACTGTCCTAGCCATGAATTAAGTAATTTGCAGAATTAGCAACATCTGCATGCTAATCTGGAGTGATTTATATGCCAGATCCTATCAAGTTGTTCCATTCCATTTTTCACCATACTGAGAGGTACTCAGTTCTTTGTGGAGTTGCATTTTACTTAGTACTGTTTTCTCTATGATTCATTCTGTCCTGTACAGGGTCTTCACTGCATCTAGGAAGACATCCAGTTGTTCAGAACTGTTTTTGTCATCTAACCAAAGAGATCAAACCTATATCCTTAAAGCTACTGTGTGACTACTTTTGTTTTCAATGCTTCCTTACCGGGAGATAAAAATTAGCCCCCTTCCTCTATAGTAATCTGTATTTGCTGCCTTTTACTGCTATAATGTCCCAGGCCCAATTTTCAGGTATACTGGTTTTTGCATATTTATTTCTTTTCATTCAGCTGCCCAGACTTTTAACTGGCACAAGTTATGAGTTATTGGGGCCTCAGTTAGTTTGGAATTTTGAAAAGATATCCAAAAATACAGAAGCTCATCTTTTCTGAACTGGAATTCTCTATTGAGAACAGTCTCTTACAGATTTTCCAAGGTTCTCTTTATCTAGAATTAAACAAAACAAAAAAACAAAACAAACAAAAGCCAAAAAAATAACCAACCAATACCACCACCCACCACCCCCCAAAAAGGGGGTAACTTCCCATGGTTTTCACAGTACCTGTTGCTGGTTTTGGTCAAAAGAGGTGTGAAGTAAAATAAGTTATCTCTTCTACTTCAGCTTTAAAGGTCAGATTTAATGATGGGCTGAGGTTAAAATTTGAGGGGTTTTTACTTAAAATTATTAAGATAGCTCCTACAGTGATTTGTGGGATTTGCAGCTAAGATCATTGTTAAAGAAAATCATTATATCGAAGGTTTTGACCACCACCTAATTGGCAGGAAAAAAAATATCTCTCCTCTAATTAAATTACATGGTATATTTTTTTCATTTAGTCACCTTATAGTATCTATACCTTTGCTGAATTAAAAAGATGAAATATTTTGCCCTGATATGAAATTGTATTTTATTTTTGTAGCTTCCAAAACAGTAGAAATGAGTATAGTGGACCAAGCTACCGTCAGTGTTTTGTAAAGCTATTTATAAAGCTCCTATTTCCAGAAAAATATTTTAATTTTTAGACTTTTTCATCCTTTTGATTCAACAGAAGAATCTCAAATCTTGCCCTTACTTTGTGAAATCTGAATAAGGCCCAACATAAGTAATTTGGGGACAAGAAACAGACTGCAGGATGCCGGATTTTTGAGGTACTGATTTTCCTTCCCCTTGCCCACCTCTTCTTACAGTTACTTAATAGCAACCTAGATTAGTAGTGACAGCATTTTGTTACACTACAAGCTATCTGTGGTATGAAATAAATTACTTATCTTAAATATAGCATTTAGGCAGCACTGCCAAAATCCCTACCACCTGATCCAGTTTTTGGAGGAAAAGAGTGAGGATTAATTTAATTCTAATTTCTGTTATTTTTGAACTGTTTTGATGTCAACGATTCATAGGGCTAGATCTCAAACTGGAATACATTAATAGGATTCTGCTTGCAGCAGTTCACTTGTACTGACTTTGTCCCATAACAGAATTTGAGGCTGTGTCTGGACAAAATAGTGCTTGTTGGGGTCATCTGAAATATGTTTGGTCATCTGTTATGTGTTGCTATCCTTCTTGAAGTGATTGGTGCACTGTAGCAAAAAACTACCATCATGACAGAAATAAAGCTATCCTTTAATTTCATGTATTCAGAGACTCTAGGTGAAAGACTTTTTACCACTCAAGGCTTCCATCACTGATATAAATGTCAGTGACTTGGTCTTGCAGCAATCCTTTAATTCATACATGCCTGCTCATTAAGTTCAGTTGAGGAATGTAGATAATAGTCCTCAGTATCATTTGTCTTTAGACTGCAGCCTAAGGTGTATGTACAAGTGGCTGAGATTAATTCCCTTCACTGCTTTCTTTAATTGTGTAGATTCAAACTATGCAATGTTCTACCGTGGGGGGAAAAAAAAAAGAAGAAATAAACTTCTACGAGATCTACAGTCCATTAGAAGATTAGAAAGCCTGTTTTTGTAATATTTGGAACCATAATGCCTTTGAAATCTGGGTTCCTGCTTCTTTTTGCCTTTGTGCACTCGCCTCCCAGCTCTGGGGAGGCGTTTAGCTCAGCGGGTTATGTAACTGTGACTTGACACTGCAGCCAAGTTACCAGTAGCTCTGGAGTTCAGCTTGCTGAACTGTAGCAAAGTGTGAATTCTCCTTAGTACACTTGGCAGTGGTGCTAACTGCACGAAGAAGTACACTTAGAGGATAAATGGATGACTTAGTGTTACAGAGCAGCTGTATTTAATGCACTAAGCTGTCGGTTACTGACTTCATGCCGTTCGAGTATTGGTAAACGTGCTGAGCAGAGTACAGAACCTGATCAGTAAAATTAATAGCTGTTTTGCCAAACTGCATTTAGGCCTTGCCACGTTAACTTGGAATTATTGTACTCAGTATTCACCTCATGGACACAGCAGTCTCTTCCAATAATGAAATAGTAAACAGTATGTGGCCACACAGTGATTGGATTGCAGACTGAGTTTTTGTTTTGTTTTACTTCTTCTTCCAAAGCCTTAAACCTTAAACTCTAAAGTTGTTTAGTGCAACCTCATTCAACTGAATTGCTCTAAATGGAAGTGATTTGTACAGGCAGGATTGTGGCACACGTGTATGTGCATGGATAGATCTGAAGTAAATGTCAGTAATGGTATATTTTTATATATATTTGGTGAGTAGTTAGTATTTGCTAATATTCAAAAAGTTTATTTTGAAAATAAAGGCTGTGACTGGTATAAGAAAGGACTATGCCACTTTTCATAGGTATGCCTAGAAAAGACCCTTAAATTCACTGTACCTTGCTTTGCCTATCTGGCATTATGACTTATTTTTCTGTACAATATTTGTAATAAAATACATAGGTGAAAACTGCCTTTTTAGACATACAGTTAACCTAAATATTAGGCCTCATCAACTTTATCAAGCCAGTCTAAATAGAAAACACTTCAGTTTACAGGAAAAACTGCTTAAAGGAAAAAAATCAGCAAATATGGGAAAGGTAAGTAGGTCTGTGTTTCAATAGCTCAGTGTTCCTTTAACATCAGCCATAACCCAGAGGGTCACGGGAAGTTCAGAAGAGACCGTGAAGTTTGTGACTAGCCGGGGTTCAGCTAACTGCATTTCATTTCCAGCAGTGGCTCCGCTTCTCTCCTGTTCACACAGGCACCTGATAAACATAGCCTGCATAGCTTGCTCTTGCTCCTTGCTCGTGCAGAAAGTGTCAGCTCCCCTGAGCAGCCAGAAGTAGCCCTGTGGTCCGCATGAAATGCTCACAGCAAGTCATTTCCTGTGGGCACAGACCAATGGGCCCAAAAAGAGCCACGATTACAAAAAACTCAAAAGTACCACGTAAGTCTGTGTCTGAAAGTTCCCCAACCTATTGCCATGGAGAGGGCACTTCCTGCATTTTGTATGGATTTAAATATCTCCAGAAGTCATACAGTACTAAATACAGCAAGTGGGGAGAGCAGAACTAAAGGCTTTGGCTCATTGTAATGCAGCTCCCCTCCTCCGCTGTCATATATTCATTGAAATTAGAGATGGGGTAAGTGACAGCACTTGACAGCAGTGCAAAATCAAATACGTATGTGAGTTTACATCTCAGTATTGGCTTGAGCCATCATTTATGTATCTAACAATTGCATGTGAAAATTTTGGTACTAGATTAGCATTCTTTTTGTATAGTTTTCTTTACCATTTTCTGTAAAAATACACTAAATGAAATCCAGAAAAATTGTTGCTGATATCTGTCCATCACAAATATTCCTTACACATTCATTACTTCACACTTTTTAGTAGTTTAGTTCACATGCATGGAATTATTGTGCTAGATAGAGAACAGTGCGAAATCAGATCAGATTTGTAGTGAAAGATGGCTTAGGGAATTTGTGGGAGAGCTCTAACTTGAGCCACTTACGAAGTCTTCCCGCAAAATTATTTCCTATCAGGAAATCTCGGTTTGCTAAAGCCAAAGCTTTTTGTGTAATCAGATGTACCACTTCGAGCAGAAAGGCAATTTCCAGTCAAGGCTTTAGAGCCGGACCCCTAACTCGCTAGCTACTGCTACTAAGCAATATTCAGAACAGAACTGGAACTTCAGTCTTTCATATCCCTGATGAGTAGATACGGGCTAGGTATGTTCTAGCGTCTCTTTAGTTGGAGCCGGTTTACTTAGCAGAAATAATTAATGATTCAAAACACTGGGAAACATATGCTCTAATTCTGCCTTTACAAGCAGGGAGTGATCTGATGGGGCCCTAATGTTGCAGGCTGCAAAGTATCCTTTTGTCCTTTTAATTTCACCTGGGGAAAAGGCTTCTTAGAACACTGAGGAGGCACCAGAAGTGGTAAGATAAGGCACCTCAGGATAAGATACAGATTCTGAAAATATGGGTTCAGTTAGGATAAGCCCCCAAGTATTTTGATGCTGATCAGATATTTGATCTGCAAGCCGAGACTATAAAACTTAAAAGGATGAGCTTTTTCATCAGATTTCCAGTACCATCTTTGATTCACACTAAGATGTTGTAAACAAGCTTCAGTATGGCCTTCTTTTGTTCTCTGCTTTGAAGCCTAGTCAAATTCCAGAAATGCAAAGACAGGCAGCGTGAGGGGTCCAGTTTCAAAAATATGGCTGTGGCTTTTTTTTTATTAGTTGTCACCCTCAGCTGAAGATGCAGCTTAGAGTTTATGCGAAAAGAATCCAACCTCTTTTTCATTAATGCAAACTTCTAGTCATTTCTGTATTTTTCAGAGGATTGCCAGCTGTGAGAACACATCACTTTTAGCAGTCCCAAAACAATGATGTATATGTCTGTAACTGTATTGGGTCTGTACATATCTCAAAACCATGGTATTCTGCAATGCTAACTTAGGACTGAGTAGCTTTCTTTAAAGTTGGCAACAAACAGGAAAAACACTCCTTGCTTGGTTTGCTCAAGTGAAATAAAGGATTTACCTGAGGCTTGGCATGTTCAAACTGTGCAGCAGACTTTGGCACAGAGATCCATCAACTAGCCCTGGCTGATCTAACTCTAGAACCAGAAGCTATGTATTTTCATCAGCATGACCCTACAAACCAGCTAACTGGATGACCTCAGAAACAGATGATCAGGCTGGCTGCAACTATTTCTTTTGTGACTGAGCTAGTATTTCTGCAGGCTTCTGTGTTATTGAAAATATTAGGCAAGAAGATGCTGAAAGGTTTTTCTGCACCGTGCTCCAATTGAGTCCATTCTTAAATCTCTTACCAAAGCAATAGATAGGCTAATCTCAGATGGTATTGAGGATTTAATGAGTTTAATAGGTAGAATAAGCTTGTTGATAAGTTGATGATGTACTTGGAGTGGCTCCACCTTTAGGAAATGTGTGCCGTCATTTCAAGGGTAGCTGATGTTCTGTTTTGTTCATTTTGGAATAAATTTTTTATCACTTCCCCCCACATGAATTGCCTGCTTCAGTCTTCTGGACAGCTTGTGGATTAGCTGTATCAACCAATAAGTTTCATAGCTTGCCAGCCTGGGGTTTTTTGTTTGTTGTGTGGGTTTTTTCAGTTTTTTGCTTTTTTTAAAAAAAAAAATTTTTTAATGTCCATTCTTTGGTCCTTTTTATTGCCACCATTTGTGGTAAACAGCAAAATTAACTATTTGTTTCTTGCAAGGGCTAAAGAGAAGCATGAAGCTGTGGCTTATGGGCTGTTTTCTAGACAAGAAATGGGTCTTGACATTTTTGAAGTTTATATACCCCATAAGTTGAGTTTTTGATCCCCTTTTCTCACTTTGAAGCAAGACATTTATAATGAATTAAGCTAAAATATACTATGCTACTGGATGACATGGCTGATGTGGTTGGTGTGACAGGTAATCACTCCATTGAAATGTTGAAGATGGCTTTTTAAATAAATGAAACTGACATGGTATGAAGATTGTAGCCTGCATATTCTGTGGAACTGTCTGGTATCCTACATTCTTCCAGCTTCTTTCACCTCTCTGTTAGTGGTAGCAAAATTTGGAAATTATGTACATTGTACATTTCTTATGAATTCTGTACAGCAGAGTTCCATGTCAGAAGCATTAGAGTATACTTTTAGTCTTTTTTTTTTTTTTTTTAGTTTCCAGCTCTGCTGGCTAATTCTGATATCAGTTCTATAAAACAGTAAGATACAAAACACATCTGCAGCTAGAAGACTGTGTGCTACCAGCTTTGCTAAGTTAGATCCAATTTTGCAAAGTCACAGATCTGTTTTTGAATTAGTACTTGGACAAATTTGTCAATGCAGATTAAAAGAAGCATTGTTTCAATGAGGTATGTTATATCCAGTTATATCCTTTGCAACTAATAAAGGACAAAGATGTGGAGCGACTTTTGTGTTTGGGAAAGTGTAGCTTTTCTGGTTGCATTTTGAAAAAACTTTCCCAGAAAAGAAAAAAACAAATGACCAAAGGAACCTTCCCCAAAACAAAACCAACAAGAGAGGAACTTTGAGACATTCCAAAATTAACAAACTGATATTGGTCAAGCCGTAAAATAGATTACAAAAAGATCCTTGAGAAATGTGAATTGATCTCTGGATTACATTTGTTCCCACAAAATGCACTCCTTGATAATTGTTTCGTACTGAAGGAACGAAGTCCTGTGATATCCATCAATATAGCTTTGCATGGAGCATGCATGTTTGTGTTAGGCACCCCTTGCTGGAGGCTATACTTGAGCTCTGTGTCAATAGTCTCCACAACAGAAGCTTGTATTGACTCTTGGATTAAATTTAAGTCACTTTCTGAGCTCAAATTCAAGAATGTGTAAGAGTGACGTGATACTCCAGGTGTGCTTTTGTTAGATTGTGTTAAACTGTTCCTGTTTTGGTACCTTTAAAGCCTTTTTAATAGAATGTAAGCATTGCCAGACAGAGATTTGTGGTATATTTGTGTATTTCGTGCACCTGAGATTGCAGTTTGAGTTCTGCTTCTCCAAACTATTTTAAAACAATACAGGGAGAGATGATCTGCTGGAATTTGCACCCTGCTTGTTTTCCCTTTATTTCTGGGGAAGTGTCTGTCTGCTCCCAATGGAAAGCAGTGTTTACAAAGGGATCGTTAACCCTTGCCAGCTTGAGTAGCAATGGACAAACAGTTGTTGAGGTTCTGTTTTATACAGATTTTATTGCATGGGGGTTTTGGATTTTGGTGATCACTGCTTGTTTTCTAGAGTGGATTATAAACACTGCTCTATATAATGCTCATTTTCTATTGCAAGTTTTAGTCTCTAGCTGTGAAGCTAAGAGCATTTCTTAAATATGTCTGAACTTGCAAAACACTTTATGTGGGGGCTGAAGCTTATTGACATTAGTAGACTCAGAAAATAAGTCCACCTGCATGAGGTCAAATGAGCTCCAAATGTAATTTATTGGGGGTTTTTTTAGTTCATTAAAACTGCGTTCAAGCTAAGCTTTTTTTTTTTTTTGGTCAAGCTGAGCCAATTTGTCTTTAATTCAGGTAAAATAGGACATAACTTTTAAAATCCACATTCCAATGCAAAAGAATTGAACTCAGCAAAGGCACAGTTATAAAATTACTTATAAAATTAAATTTCATTTTTCATGTCTGTGTTGCCACAGTGAATAAGGTTTGAAAGGGTAGAGAGTAGCGCTCAGTTCACTGAAGTGTGACAATTCTTCCATATCACTGATTTCAAGCCTAAAGGGGTTGACATCCCATAAGCACATTCATCCATTTGTGTTTATTAAATTAAAGCCTACGTGAATTTGCAACAACAGACTGTTCATTAACAGGAAGAGAGACTATTGCTTTACTCTTGGGACTGTTTTGGCTTTGATCCATTGATCCATTATTGCATTGACATAAATATTAGGGTTTTGTTTGTATTTGTTTTCTTCCTGTGAAAGATGAGACGATAAACAGCAGAAAATTATTTTGTGCTGGTCACATTCATATCTACCATATACCGTAACTAGCAAAATTAGTTATAAAGTATAATAAAATAAATAGCACACAATGCACTACCCTGAGGGAACAAAGAATCCTGATTTTTTTCTGATATCTCTGCTAGAATTGTGCAATAGTTTGCTTGATATACAGGTGTTGGGGGGAAGGGAAAAAGTAGTAAACACTAAGAAGACAATCTTATATGATGTATTGTTTTAGTGGATATGTTTCAATAGCACCCAAAGATTCCCAAGCAAAAGCAGTATCTTTATGGTGCAGCACCCTGAACAGAGACGTGAAAATAACAGCTGTACCTCAAAGGGTGTATCATGAAGCTAAATGTCAGACAAAGGGAGAGAGTAAATCTAAGCTGCAGTTTTTCAAAAGCTCCCAAGTTCCCTTCTTCCTCTTTGAACAGTAATGCATATTTCAAATAATTGGGAAATATCTGTGTTACCAAGTTGTCATCTGTCTCTGTACAAGAGGGCAGAGGATTACAGGGAGAGGGTTACAGTCTTTCTGACCAGTTGATGAAGTTCCTGAGAAAGGGTAGAAAGGAGAAAGCATTCAGATGTTTTTGCAAGAAGCTACAAACACTTATGCAGAAGGATAATAGGTATAGGGGTCCCAAAGGCTGGATACTTTAGTTCAGTAGAGACTACAATATAGATGAAAGATGAGGGCATAATTTGAGGCATACAGGAATGATTGCTCTAGTTCTTCAGGGTGAAAAAATTGTCTGAGCATAGCAGAAGTAGGAGAGAGAGTCAAAGATTAGTGAGATTAAAACAATCTAAAGAAGAGAGAGGAATGAAGTGACGGAGCAATCATGAACAAGGGGCTTTTTTTAGGGCGTTGGAAGTATCACCTGGAACTGGCTGATGCTGAAAAGCAGGTGTGGTATTCTGCATGGGAGGGTCAGATAGAAATCAGTATTTTGCTAAGGTAAAAAATGGATACAACATGGATACACCGTAGTAATGGGTTGATTATTGAAGTTGAAGCTGCAGAGAATGAATGTGTGGGATTACATGTCAGTATAGCCAGCAATGAGTCAGAGGAGAAGGCAGAGCCAACAGAAAACAAAAGCCACATGAAAAGGAAGGTGTGTCAAGCTATAGAAAGCATAGTTTGGTGAAGTTAATGGGGCTTCCTGGCTGTGGTTAGTATTAGAGGACCTCCTGGGTAGTTTAATGTAAATTGAAAGAAACACCAGCAGCCTGTCAACATCAGTAAACATTTCTGTGAGCACTGAAACTAGCATATCTAAAATGGGTCATAAAAATTTTTTTGAAGACTGAGATAATTAGGCCTAACATTGAGAATTCAGTCTGGGTGAACTGAACTGAGTACTCCCAAACTGAGTATTTAACCTGTCTTTTTCTAACTCCTCTTTTCATAAGTACAGGTAAGAGTATGTTTCAATTTTAAATCTAAATTTTTGTACCTTCTAGTTAAAACGCAAATTGAACTAAGATATGTACTGGAGAAGAAGGTTTTGAACTACAGTCAGGTTTGTCAGATTATGCCTACCCATCCTTTCTTGGTTTTGGCATTAAATAGAAGTTGAAGTATTGAAGCAGCTTGAAAAACATTACTCTGCTACAAAAAAAAAAAAAGGAGAAGAAACACAGAAAATCGTATTGATCTGAGATGCCTCTTAATTATAACTGTTATTTATGCTGCTCAAATATAGCCGTTCCCAAATGTGAAGTTGGGAGCCTGAAATCTGTAACAGCTGTAGTTCTGTAAGACTGTCTTTCATACTATTTTTCTCAAGTTTTCTGGATATTTTTTCCCCCCTGTTATGTAAGGAGGAGTCACAAACAGTGCTCACTATGTGCCAGGATTCAACCTCAGATGTACATAAGGTCTGAATTGCTCTCTGGAGGTCCCTGTGTCTCTTCGTGGTTGTAGACGCAGCTAACGTTGACTGATGCAGGTTTGAAATAGCCAACACCGTGTAGGGGTGGGGGTGCCTGTGTCTCTCCTGTGAGCTATGCAGGGAGCTAAGGAAATGTTTTGATGTGAGTGCCTTGGTTTGGTGTCTGGTGTTTGGGGGAGACTGCATATATAAATCTGGGCCATGTCTCTTCTATGATATGAGTGAAAACCAATGTATTCTGGCAGTATTGTGTTTGTGCAGGCTTTTTTGCTATTGACTATGAAGCTAAAGCCCAGTTAGGTCAGCAGGCTCTGCAGTGAGCAAGAGGACAGCACAGAGTCCATCCAGAGATCTGCAGGCTGTTAACTGAGATGGAAGTTCATATGCTGAGACCTGGGAATTTCCAGGTGAGGAAATGATTTGTAGCAGGTTCTTCAGCCTAAATAAAAAAGGTAGCAAAAGTCTTACACATGGCTCTTGATGATAAGCTGATAGTGAAGCTTGCCTTTTTGCTTCTTAAGAAAATTATAGAACTTAACCTATTACAGTGAAATTCTGGGAGGTAAGAAAAGGGAGCATCTTCAATATACAAAGGCTGTGCCCAAAACAGGAAGCTAATGGCAATCACAAGTGTCTGGTCTCAGATTTGAAATTCTATGCCCTTGAACTTCACCTGTCAGCTATCAGCCTTTTTACCAACCAGCCTTGCTGAATTACTTTTCTTGACTTTTATAACACATTTGCACAAGACATAGAACAGCTGAATCGCTCTAAGGAGACCAGTAGCACTTCTTGGTCATTTAGTGCCCTCTCTTTCTGAATGCTAGGCTGAAAAGTCAGCTAGAAATCCTAACTTTATTCTTCCTTAGCATTCATGTAACCTCCTCTCTGGTTTAAAAAGCGGGGCGGGGGCGAAGAGAGAGAAAAAGACTTTTCCTTTGAGGTGGTGATGATGTGCATCCCACGGTTATCTCATTCTTCTGAGGTAAGCTTGGCTTTCCAGTACCATTATTCAGTAATTGTTTTGAAAGTGATACATCCTTGGAAATGGGCTATATTGCTGTGTGTTAAACCCTTTAGTTATTCAGGTTTTTTGCTCCTCTGTAATTGCACTTCTTTTTTCTTAATTATAAATGTTAATGCCAGTTTGCATGATGCTTATTTACAAGCTATAGTAAGAATACCTTTCTTCATGGCTGTTTTTCTAACGCATTGAATTTGCATGATTGGCAACGACTTTATTTTTGCAATCTATACATCAAATAAAATAAGCGTGATGATTTTGCAATCATTTTTATTACTAACTCACAAAGCAGTGTCAAAAGTAAAGTATAAAAATGAGGCTTTCTTAATAACTTCCTTAGACTTTCATAATAGAGAGTTTAGGTTATCAGAGCTAAGGAAGTTAATATTTCACTGTCCTTACTGGCTTTCTTCAAAGTGTTAAAGAGGTTGGTTTGGCTTTTAAAGGGCCTTTTTAGAAAATTGGATTGTGGTTCACGTTCCAGATCTCCCCTAAAGCTTCAGAAGGGCTTGGATATGGGATTTTAGATGTAAGTGTATTCATAAAGCATAGTTTCACATGAAAAGAGGAAAACTATGTGGGTTAAAGACAGAAGCGTGGATACCTCGGGTATTTAAGGACACACAACAAGGAACTCTAGCGTAAATGAGTCAGTTTAGGTATTAGTGATCTCTGAGAAAAGGGAAGCAGAATTTTTTTTTTTTTTACAGGTCAGAAAAGCTTTTGGGGACCCTACCAACCTGGTGCCCTACAGTAGCTTTTGATGTGGGTCAGATATGAATGTTTATTCTCTGGGAAAGAACTGACATACTAAAATGGGGAAAGGAGGAAAGAGGATATGCAACAAAAATAGCATTTCAATTTATCATTTGATTTTCCCTTTCTTTCCAAGACAGGCTGAGGCTTTGCAGTTGCCACTTAGAAACAATAACATGCAACCTGGGAAAAAGAAGGTTCATTCTAAATGTGTTTGTGTTGGTGTTAGATAGCTGACTGTTTTTATCCCAGTGCCTGTAGTAAGGCGTACTTCTACCCAGTCAAACCATGAAAACAAAATTGATGCTGTGTCAGCATCTTGGCTGCAAATAACACTCAAAACAGATTACAGGACATGCTAGGAATACAAAATAAGGTTAGAAATAATGCTTCAGCTGTGAGTTCTTCAGGCTGTGGAAATAATAGAGCATAATTTAGTAGAAGAGGAACTAGGGAGTCAGCATACATAGGAAAAAAATGAAAGGAGCAAGAAAAATGAAGGGAAATGGAAATAGATGTAGGGGAAGTTGGCAAGTCCTGTCAGTGGTAAATTATTACGCTGACTGTATGGAAGGACCAGGAGGGATTTAAAGAAGAGCTAGAAGTTGTTCTCAAATGAAGAGGGCAGTGACTGATCTTTGTGAAAGCTGCACTGGAAGTCCTGAAGAAGATATGAAAATATACATAGAATCTGAGTATATTTGTTAGGAACTTACAAACGAGCCCAGAACAGTGCAGGCAAGTGCTACAAACTATTTACAAACTGTCCCTCCCTTTTGTGCATGCTTTGAGAGAAGACGGGCCTGCAGTCCCCCATGAAATCACATATTCTTTTTCAGCCAAGGTCTGTTATCAGTCTTGAGTTATCATTACACATAAAAACACTTAGTAATCGTAAAAAATTAACTTCAAACACTTATTTAATTAAATTGTGCTTGGTGCTTTAGTTTATATGATATATTAAAGATACTTTCTTGAATGTGACCCTCCTCAGTACTGTGGGAGGCTATATGGTGAACTAGCACAGCACTGTATATACTGTAGAAGTGCTGGCTTCCCAGCTGTCACTGGACCTCATTTCTACATATTAGGTGAGATTTGAACCCATTGTTTCAGACAATCTTTTGTTTTCAGAAAGATGCTGTAAAAGTATGCAGCACAGCATAGGAACTGGGAACTACTCATCATTCACAATGAAGCACAGTTTAGGGTTTTTTGTGAGTATTCTCTCTACACACCTCTGCTCGGTATACGAATGTCTTCTCTTGTGAACCGAAAGCAGCAAGCTCAGTGAGGTGGATAAGCACATGTTTGACTTTATACCACTTGTTGAAATGCTATAATGAAGAATGAAGCTGAAAACCTGAAGTGAAACAGAATAATGACAACTCTAACTACTGCTTTGAAAAACTATGTCTGTGCGCTTAGTGTCTTCCTTCACCATCATATCTGAGCTTTTCTACTAATATTTCACCACAACCAAAACAACTGTCCCAGTATCTTTCCTCTGATTAGAGCAGTGTGGGGATGTGAATGTTTAAATGATTATCACTTCTTATTAAAGCAAATGTAAGTTGAACTATATTTTCAAGAAGCTTTTAAAGATGAGGCACTGTATCCAAAGTCCTACCATTTCTTCATTACAGGTTTCCTACCTGAGGAGCATTTAGCACTTCAGTCCTAGTCCTGTCAATAGCGAAACAGAAGAGACAACAAATTGAAAGAGAGATGTAAACTCAGCCTTCAAACAATGCAGTCTCTCAGCAACCATCATGTTAAGTTTAGAATACCTAAAAGCAGTAAGAAACCTGGTAGGAGCACTGACATTTCTGAATAGGATTCAGTCTGTGAGGAGCAGAGTCTTGCAATCTATTAAACAATGTGTTACAATAGTCAAGTGTAGGTATCACGAAGGGAGGCATTAATGTACACACATCCACACAGGAATCTTTGATGCTTTCAAATGCTCCTCATCATCTGAAAACCAGTCAGCAGGCATTGCCTACATATTTCACAGCAGTCTACCTATCTGGGCATTTCAGTATGACAGTAGGAAGCCTTTTGAAATGATAGTAAGACATCTCAGTGTAGCTTGCATGCAAAGTTCTAATATCTATGGTTTGGTGTTTGTTTATGTGGGCATATATATATATGTACGTACATCTGCAGGCACTGTGCTGACCAAGCCAAATCTAGCTAATTTAGGATCATATTCTGAACTTCAATGTCACAAGTAAATAATGTGGCCAAAATCTCTGTAGTAGTTTGTATAATAATAATAATAATAATACTCTTTAGCAGTAACTGCATAATAGAAAGAGGAATTGATACATTCATAGGTAGTAACAACAAAACGACAACAATGTTTTTAAAATGAAAAAAAATTCTGATCGTGTAACTGCTGTCCAGCTTTTTTATTTTTCTTTCAAAGGAAGTTTGATTTAATTTTCTGGATGCAGATAATTTTGGGGTAGAAGAGTACCCCAGTGCCCAGCATCTACCACTAGCATGAGGAATAGTGATCTAATTCTGTTTGTTTTTTATTTTTAAGAGAAATCTTTCTTGATCTCCTTTCTTGATGGCTTTGATCCTATGGTAGGGGAGACCCTGTCAGTATCTTTGCATGTAACCTACTGATATCATGAGTACAATACAAGCTGTCATCTTGTGGTTCTGGTAGTTCACTGTATTACCGCTACTCCATTAGCAAAATACAAAGTTGTAAGCATAAAGAGTTATAATAGGAAAAGGAGAAGGTGTAACAAACAGTGATGCTGGCAAATACAGTGGGATTGGAAGTCAAGAGGTGGTTCATTTCAGAGAATGAGCGACTGCAGGGCTGTGTTGAGTGAATGACTCTGCCTATATGCAATATAAGTAAATGAATTAATAATCAAGGGAAAGTCTTTTAAAAATATGTTTCAGATGATAGCTTTAAGTGAGTTTGATCTCTTTTAGCCAGTGAAGTCTGATCTCTAATTAGGTTTCTATTCTTACAGTGATGGATATGAAGTACTTTCTGAATCTATTTGACCTTCTCAGGCTGGGGAGCAAAATTATTTCCATACTCCTTAATTTCACAGGCGTTTTGCATTTGTTGCCACTGAGAACTCTCACAAACAGGGAAGAAATTTTAAATGGTTAGGAGGCCTGCTCAACTCTGTGCACTGAGCACAGGCTTTATTACTGCTTGTTTGCCTGTGGAGTTCTTCTCCACCCTGTACATCTCTTTCAGTATGCATGTTATCGCTCTGAATTGGGCTTGGTGGTTACTCACAGGGAGCCTCTGCACTTGCATCTATCTTCTGCGTTTCTTAATTTCTTTTGGAAATACTCTATTCTCTCACGTTATTAATGTTAAAACAAAAAAAGAAGGGAATTTTATTGCTAAAGGCAGCAGAATAGTGAACTTCTTGGTGGAGTACTGTATCTTCCCCTGCGAGTGAAAGCTAAATTAGTTCTGAGGTGCTTTCACTCAGTGGAAGCGTAATGAGAGACACCAGTCACCTCTTCATTAATAACATGCCAGTCACATTGGGAGCGGCGTACAAAGCCTGCTGGGAGAGCAGTACTACCATCAGAAGCAGGTAGGAAGTGAAAAATAGGGTTAAGAGAAAGGAAACACAGGTGGAGATCAGAGCTCTAATGTTACAGGGTGTAAAGTCATTTCTGTCTGATGAGCAAGAGTGACTCAGCCTGGCTGGAAGGGCGAAGTCAGTGCTAACTTGCAAATTACCACTGCTGTAACATTACAACAGGACTGCTACTGTTCAAGAATTGGCAACAGGTTAGGACACAGAATAATTTTTCTAAATGCCTGTTTATTACCTGTTCACAGTTTATTAAGTGTTTTATTTCCTTAACAAAACTGGGATGGCTCTGAGTTCTGCAGCCCACTTCCAGAGGTTTATGTGTGATACTGCTGTATTTGTCAAACATGAGGTGCTGGAAGAGCCTGAGCATGATCTCTGTTTTTATGAGAATTCCCACAGTATTTCTGCTTCCTTACTATCCTGAATTCATTCTTAGGTTGAATGGTTAAGTTCTACATAACAGCCAGGTAAGAGCACAGGTGGTTGGTTCCCGCACTTTCTTCTTTCCACCTCTCCAAACCAGACACGCAGCAGAGTGAAAAATCTCATAGCCACAACTGTAATATTAATATTTAGGCTTGTATGTTAAACTCCAAGGAGCTGTGGACACGGCTAAGGTAACCCTGACGTTCTGCGGAGCTACAGTGAAAAAACGGAGGAGGAGAAAGTGCTCTTGCTGGTACAGGAGCAGGAATAGACTTCATATTCTGTTGGTCCTCCTGAAACATCTGCTGGCATCAGCTGGCAGGAAGCCTCCTGGCTACTTCACCAAAGGTCTCACTCCTTGGTATGGGAAGCTAGCTCTAGTTTTCTATCTGATTTTTCTAGTTTTCTAGTTTCTGGGTTTATCTGTTTCCATAGAAAAATGTCTGCATTAGATCTTTGAAGGAAAGAGTAAGCTGGATCAGTTTACAGATGCAGACTGTGCTATAGAAGATTACCTTTCACTTTTGTTTCCCCATGCCTCCACAGATATTTCTGAATCTGTGTCATCAGTCTTCAAACTCTGTGGTTGGTCCTAAAATTTTTGGATTTCTAGGTTAGTTGTCCAGTGTTACATACATAGGTTGAAAAAAATTGGGTAAATTCAGGAGAGAACTGTTGTTCAGATTCTGTGGTCCAGAAACTCAGATAAAACTCTGGTTTTGCTCAAAATCAGATGCATCAAAATGGCTGCTATTGCCTCTGTGGATGTGGAATATTTGTTACAGGGTGTATTTTTCTAAATGATTCTTTGACTCTCTGAAGGTTTAAATACTTAAAACACTAGAAGCAGGAGACCACAACTTAATAAAATGTCTGCACATACAGTTAGGTATGGCTATGTCCTTCAAGAATCAGGTAGTGACAATTCTAATTACACACACACAGATACACAGAATCGTATAGGTTGGAAAAGACCTTTAAGATCATCGAGTCCAACTGGCAAAACAGTATCTTGAATGTAATTTGCTGAACTCATTAGACCATGTCTAGCAGAGAGAGAAGAAATAGACATGTTTTATAACACTTTAATATTTTCATTTTGGAGACATAATCTTGGGTCAGCTCCTACAGAAATTGCAGACACTAAGGAATGAAGTAGGTTTATTATTTTAAACAGCAGAAGCATCAGATAAAATGACATTCATTAGATTCATTTGGCTCCTGCTGTCTGAGGAAATAAATACATGGTTCCTTGCACTGGCAAGTACATGTACACATTCAAGGATCCGTGTTGCCTGTCTGCTCAGGCAAACACCGATGTAAGTCAATAGGGATTTGTCTTGGGTGTCTTCAGCGTATGGGAGCAAATCCTATGAATGGGCAAGTTGCTGAGCAGCTAGTTTGTAACATAATTCTTCTTTATTTCTATTAAAAATATTCCTAAAATCACAAGTCTAATAAAATAATACCCTCTTTTTGGATGTTTTTTATTGTGCGCAATCCTTAGCCCTGCTGTAGTCAAAAGAAGTTTGAGTAGTATGAGGATTCAGTCATGTAAATAGTCGGTTTGTTGTAAAAGCTCTGCCTCTTTCAGTCAGGTGTCCAAATTATGCCAATCTCGTTACTTTTGGTGCTGTCAAATGGTGGAAATACTGGTGTATATTTCATGATTTCTGTATTAGCTTCTAATGACTTAAGAACACATTAGAGACATAAACTGTGTATTACGGCACAGTGCCCTCAGCTGTCACCTTAAAGTACTATCATCCATCTTAAATACGTCAGAGTCTGAGGCTGGAGTTTCTCCTATGCAGAAATTCAAAACGAGTAAAGCTAGAACTCAGCATTGTCTTCTGCTTATAAATCAGAAAGAGTGAATATACAATGTTGTAGTGGTTAGTACTAAGGAGCTGATCACTAAATGCAGGCTGGATGTCTGTAAAGAGTTAAAGTCTTGAATGCAAGCTTAATGAAAATATTGCTCGAAGTACCTTGCTGAAATCTCTGGCATTTTAGTTAAGCTCAACCATCCATATGACCCTACAGACTTTTCTGCATCAGAATGTATTCTTCCTCCCTTCCTCCACTCCCCACCCCTCTTTGTTTCATACCACAAATGGAAGCATAATAGGAAGGTTTGAAGTTTGTGACAGAAGTGGTAGTGCTCTGGATTGGTAGATTTTTGTCTATTTTAAAAATTGTCTTCACAGTTGTTAGAATTAACTCTTCAGTCCATGATAAAGCAATATAGATAACCATTCAAAAATGGCCTCTCTGCCTGGTTTCTTGCTTTTTATCTTCAGCAGCTGTTTGTCGTAGATTTCATGGCTATTGTCATAGATTAGAGTGTATGTTCTGGCTTTACATAGAAAAAAATGAGTTAAGAAAGCTTCTTATGACTTGGTTGCATCAGTATCAGCCAGCTGTAGCCAATACCATGAACCCCAAGTTTTAAAAATCATGAATTTTTGGCCCAGGCAAGTTTTTGGATTGAGAGCTCTGGCAGATTAACTGCAGCAGTTTAACCAGAATCATTCAATATACTACCACTTCCTGCTGTCCACTGTCCAGACAAAAGTCACAGACCAGAATTGGTGTTGTCTGATCCACTGATCTGCTCTTTTCAGCTCAGCCAACCAAAGAAGATAGAGTCTAGTTTTCAGTTTATAGTACTGTACTAAGCTGAGAAGTATGGTAGTTTGGGAGCTGGTTTATGAGTAGATTAGGTATCCCTGCCTAAATTTCCCTGATCTTCACAGGAAGAATGGTACGGTAACATGCAGATACAGATGTCCTGTTTGAAGACACCCCCAAGTCTGTCAGAGTCCTGAAAAAAACAGGGTTTTGATAGGATTTCAAGCCAATTGTTAAGTTTAGTCTGTGAACTTAAATGATATTTAATGCTGCCGAGAGTGTTCATGACCCATCAATGGGAGTAGCAACTGCTACAGATTTGTGGGGGAAGGTGCGCTCCTTTTTGTAGTATTGTGTTAATTGCTAGAGGTAGCATCAGGCCTGATATTAGAGTAGACTTGGGGCAAGGGCTTTTGCTAGTAGCATTGATAGTGGTAGTGTGTGAAGATCAAAAGACTGCAGTGTAATGTCTTACTGATATTGAAAAAGTAAATGTGTTTCATCAGCATATGGGAGGAATCTGGTGCACTGTTGAAGGTGAGGTTGGAGGAACTCATAAGTTCTGCAGACGAAATTGTTCTGTATCAAGAAACTTAATAATTTTGTAGAGGATTCTTCAGCCTGACTAGTAGTTTTTGGTACTTTGATTATAGGGTGCCCAAGCAGGGGCAGAGAGTAAATTTATAGAATTTTAAGTGTCTGTCTTTTTGAATTATTAATCATTTGGTGCTGGTTAGATATCCAACTGTACAGGCATGAAAATAACATGTTCTGTTAAAACATTGGGGACAGATCAGTCTAGGTAGCATCTCGGCTGTGTTTGAGATGTGAATACTTCATTGACAACATTAAAGACTTCGTTGACTTAGACAATTTATGAATACTACAATCATTCCTCCACTCTCCCCCCGATAAAAGTTCAATTCACTTTATATGGAGAAATTATTTAAAAGGATTGTCTTTAGGGAAGTGTTAAAGATAGAAGAATACCAAGCAGTCAGAATGGAGGTAACCTGAAGTATGTCTCATCTTTTTTTTTTTTTCTTTTCCAGATTATGCTTTGTGCTGTTGTCAGTTTTTTCATCTATCTTGCATACAGAGAGCAGAGTAGGACGGTATGTGTGGTGTTGAGGGAGTCAACATTAGGATATCCCAAGTTTCTAATGTTTAATGTTTTTTCCTGAACATATGCAATATAAATATCAGTGAGCAGACTGAACATCTAATAAAGGTGACCACAGGTTAGACTTCTGTAATCCAGTAACATGATGGACAAGTTTCATGATTATATGGTTAAAGGAACAAAGTAATGTGTTTCTTATTATGTGGAAATCAGATTAATACTAACGAGTTGTCTTAGTTATGTAGAAATTACAGACACGGGGAAAGGAAAAGCACAACAAATTACAGTATGTCTGTGCATTCATACTTGCATTTCATCAAAGCATTATAATGTTGATAGAGAATTCAAACAAACAGGAAGGAGCAGGAAAAGTAGGTTTAGATCATACTTCCAGCACAACTACTTTATGTTGTGTTTACGACGCTTCAGAAAAGAACTGCGCAGTACTTGCCTTTGTGTGATCTTCATCATTTTTCACCATGATCACTGGTAAAATTTTTATACAAATAGTTTCTGTCATTCCGTATGCTCTAGAAACAAAAAAAAAAAGGCCTGTCTTTTTACCTTGGTGAAGAAAGAAACTAAACGCATCAGCATATTGTGACACTGCGCACTTGATCAAATATAGTAAGTAGGTGCCATAGGAGACAACTTCCAGCCATGCAGAATATTTTGAGAGCTGAATGTATGTATGACCGTACCCATATTGGAGAAGGCTGAATTTAGTGACACTGGAAATCTACATGTTTAACATTGTAAGTCTAATATAAAGCATAAATATACAGTGCGGTTGTTAATAGAGCACATTAAATAACTAATGGTGTTAGGCGTAGATTTACTTATGATAAAATTTGAATGTTTAAGAGTTAGATACCTTTTTAAAATACTGCTTTTTTCAAAGTGCAGAAAGTGTCATTGTCTCGGTACCGCCTGCAACAGTGGCATGCAAATGCACACCACTCCTACTTATTGTGCTTACCTCAGCTTGTGAAGCTGGCAAAGCACAAAGGATGCTGCCATGGCATGTCAAGGTGTAAAACTGAAGCTGTTGTTAAACCAGAAGAAGTTACATTAATGTATCTCTATTAAAATATTTGGGATGGAAAGTAAGTGTCTGCACTGGAAGGATGAAAAGATAGATAGCAAAAGGAGTCATTTGGATATTTCTGAGAAATTGGACCCAGATCCAAATTTTATGTATCCAGCCAGCTTTAAGGAGCATCTGTTGAAGAAGCATCTGTTTTTCCAAAGGAAAGGCAAATATTTTGTGGGTGCCTTGTACGTAAACTGTTAGCAGCCATCGCAAACCAGCTGTGCCAGCTGCATAGTGTGGTAAACCTGGTTAATGGTTGCTTTCCTGCACCAAGCCAGCTATCAACAATCAATACAAATCTGCTAGTTACAGACAAGGTCTTCGTACACCTATCAGAAGACTGTCTGTCTGGAGTGCTAAAAAATTATGTGGATATAACCCTATAACATGATCCCCATCTCAGCAACCCAGCAGTAGGAAATTGTGCAGGAAGCGAGAGAGGAACCATCCAGAGTTACTGAATGCCAGAGAACTGAAATGTATAATGTCAGGCCTCTTGGACCATACCTAGGTGGGTTTATTCAATGCCCCCACCTTGGTTTAAAGTAGCAGGAACTTACTACTTCTATCACTGTTGGCATTAAGGCATCCTCTAACAGAAAGTAAAACTCCAAATAAGTCTGTACTCCACGTTTTTGGAAAAGTATTCCCAAAATGCCTATTCCTACTGAAAGACTGTGTGCAATTCGGTTTTACCTGCTGTCCTCTGTCAGCTTTCAGAGCTGGCAATAGGTGTTTAGGAAGCTGATTCACCTTGATGGCTCTTTTTACAGAACATGCTATAAATGTGCTTGCTTTGTTTGCAATCTCTCTCACTCTCGTTTACAAGGTCAGGACTGATGTTTTGGTTGTTTTCCCAGCAGTGTTCTACTGACCCATTTTGCCTTAATCCCCTGATGTCACTGAAATAAACTGGGGAGGGGGAGATTTCAGAACTCGAAACAATTTCCTCTGCTGTTGTGCTCTGCTGCAAATTAATTTGATACTATTATGTAAGCGTAATCATCTACTCTAATCACATCACAAGATTGGGAACAGACAGAAATAACAAGAAGGGAACATTCTGGATAGCAAAAGAGAGTCAGTGGAATAGGCTGTTGGTCAGGACCTGAGCTGGAACAATTCTGAGATTCAGTGTTACCAATACTCGCTTGAGCCAGTTGTATCTTCTCACGCTGTTGAAGACATTTTATCTAAGAGCTGGAGCCTTTTGCTCACTACAGTTTACTAATACTATTCATGAGTTTTAAGTTTCTGTTTTGGGCGGAAGGCTGCAAAGTGCTGGATTTTCTAGTGGAAGTTGGTAGAAAAAAACCCAGCGTTGTTTGATCTTGTTCTTTGTATATTTATCTGCATTTGTACAAATTGAATATGAGACGTCATGCTGATGCTCTGTATCCCAGTGGTCATCCTTCTCAGAGAGTAAACGAATTCATAAATGTGAGTAAATAGGCATATAGGCCTATACTCTTCTCTCTAAAATGTCTCTTTGATTAGTGTCACTATCAGGAGCTTACTGGCAGATGTTTCATTAAATCTTTTCTGAGTGCAGTTAGCTCCTTCATCTGAAATGGAACTTCCACATCTTTCGTTCAAGCAGAGATCAGAGAAGAGATAGCATTTTTCCTTGTGGTTGAGTTTGACATCTGTAGGTTTTGCTTCTGCCGGTGATACTCAGCTGTGTGTAATGTTTCCCTTTTGCAGCCTATAGCAGAACCATCCAGTGTGAATTGCTCAGGCAGCACTGCGGGAACTTTTACAGGGAGCTTTGTGTGTACAAAGCGCACAGACTTGGAACCCCACTTTGGTTGTTGTCTCTTTTTGGTTTAGATGTAACAAAAGTTCATGTTGTGTAAATCTGCATTCCAGCTTGGCCTCAAAATGAGTGAATGCAGATGTGCTCTGCAGCGTACTTTGACCTCCTTAGCATAATTTCCTCTGGAGGAGTAAATGGAAGGGGGGGTTTACAAAACGCAACAACATGTTTGAAGGCCTGATGGAACCTAGTCTGAGCTGTGAGGCATTTGCTTTTATTCCTGATATTGATTAGTACTGTAGCATCACATAAACTACCCCACTAACTTATTTGGTGTTTTGATTCTCATATGCAATCATCCCAATCACCCCCAGCCTGTTGAAAATGAAGCCCCTGAAAACCCATAGAGTTTCTCAGATGTTTAAGAGCAGAATCTGGCTCTGGGACTGGATTCCAGACCTTTCTACTGCTGACCTCTTGGTTAGAGCTGACTGAACACCATTTACCTTGCCAAGTCACCGTGGCAGAGCCTAAGCAATATTTTGGAGTCCCTTGACCTTATATTCCACTTTTTGCTTCATGTGATTTTTTTTTTTTCTATTAGGATTGGGAGTATGGCAGATAGTGCACAGAAAAAAGAAAGCACAGGTGCTTAGAGTTACATGAGATTTTATTGGTATTTTTAAGAGCCAAGCCGTGTATTAGAGTAGAAAGATTGTGGCATTAAGCAGCATAATGTGTTATGGGGTGCATAGGTAAAGAGTTATAAATATAACTAACTGTCTAGGATGCTGCCCAATTTAATGCCCAAAAAATTGTTACTGCCTAATGGTGGCCTAGTTTCTTTCAGAAATGAATTGGTGATGGAAAACCAAGATCTTTTAGAATATTTAACCATGAACTGACCTTGCAAACACCTGCTATTAAATATGAAAGAAAAGAGCTTTCTGGAAGAGGCAGAGCATGGCAAGGTAAAGACGACAGATGACCTTATTACCATAGGTACACAAATGATGCAGACTTTCTTTGCATGTGCAAGAATGTGACATTTGAGTGAGATGTTGAAAACATGTGCTCGATGGACAGAGAAAAGCTTCCTTGTGAATCAGTACCTTGTCAAGTTCAAATAGGATTAGCAAACATTTGGCTACCTTGTGTGTAGCCTTCAAAATAGGAGCAGCGGAGGCTGAAGGGATGTAGTAGAGCTAACCTGAAAGTAGAGCCGTTAGGGAAAATAGATGTATCTGTTCAAAGAATATCAATTTCTGTGCAACAAGATTCTTCGTTTACTAGGTTTCCGCTATACAGTGGAGGACATTACCATTTCAAAGGCCCAAGTAAGCTTCTGGCTAGCAGAATCACCAGCGTTATTTCATTACAGTCTGTTTGCTGAAATTGAGTCTTCCTGCCGTGGTTTTGACTTTTACTCTGCATAAGTATAAAAGGCTTTATTTCTGTCATGCAGTCTAACAAAGCAATTACTGTTATTTACCTCTGTTCGCTCAAAGAGAACCATTTCACAGAGGCTGTGCTGCATTTAACAAAGCCTAGCAGTATTGTTATTGCTGCCTTTAATGATTTCTCAGGCTCCGGTTCACATCAAGGAATATGAATGGCTTTCCCAGACAAAACTGTAAGCCTTGACAGAGTGAGAGTTTTGCATTTTAAATGGATGGTCAAACTTCTTGCACAAGATCAGTTTTCATTTTACATGCCCCTGAAGCTATTTTATTTTATTTGTCTACTTTTTATATAAGATTATTTCGCTTTTGAATTGGTAGTTTATGTGTTGTGGTTTCCACTTCCACTGGGAAGTTAAGCGTTTGGCACTATTGGGAATGTTTAGTGACCCTTGTTTGAAAGCCTGATGGTAATTTATAAAATAGACCCTACAGAGTGGAGTACTCAAATGTTCCCCTACACAAAAAAGCCTGAGGGGACAATAACTGATTTTCTCTTTTTCTTTTTCCATCTTAACCTTTCTTTTCAGACAGAGTTTCACTTTCAGATCTATGTTTTGACTGGATGATCAGCAAATACTCAGGAATAAATTACACCTACCTGTGGAAAACATACCTAATGTCAGTGTACTGCAACTGAAGGCAAAAACACTCAAAGACAGTCATGTGGGGATCATGGGCTTGAAAATATGACAACTGGTTTCTCTTTACCCAAATATGTGGAAATCTCATAAACTGATCAACAGAACACGCCGTAAAGCTTATACGTATACCCATTTGTGGAAATTATTTTGAAATGAGTGCTGTAAAGTAGTAAAGGGCATGGAGAAATACTCTTGCAGGTTATAGTCAATGCAGATACAGTCTCGTGGCTAACTTTTAACGAAACAGATGATGAGCAGAGGATGACTTGAGATTAGGCAACCAAAGAGACAACACAGACTATGCAAGTGAAGAGTTACATCACAGTGGGATTTCTCTTGAATATCTAAGCATGTACAATGCCAAGCAGATGAGTACAAGTCCCACAGGATGATTTGGTATGCCGTCTATCTGTCAAATGAAGCCTGTGTGGGAGAAATGGGCCAAACCCTGACTTCCTGTGTTTATGTTGAAGCTCAAAGGGGCAGAGGCGTTTAACTTCTCTCATTCTGCCTCTTGGGGGGGCTGTGTTCCTGGTAGCTTGTGTTAATTGTTCATTGTAGAAGCTCTGAGAAACGGGGAACAACTGGGCTTGTCTTGGAACCATTCGGTAGTGCAAGAGAGGAACAGTGAAATAGATTATTCAAATGAAATGACTTCTTGTATTATTTTGAAAAGCACGGGGCTTTTAAAATTATTTTGGCCAGAAAGTTTAATTTTTTTGTCAATTCTTTTTCCAACAAATCCCTGAAACGCTTTTGCTTTTTTATATTCTCATCCATATTAGATAAGTGATTGAGTAGTTGGTGAAGAGGAAGTTACAAGACACAATTAACAAGCCTTGGTCCCAGACTTAGCTCTAGTGGGTTTCCTGTTTGCTGTGAACATTAAGGGTAAGAGGATATGCAGTGTGTTTTATAAGCAGCCTAAGCAAGTTTGAGCCTCACTCCTAAATTGTTAAATAATCTCCAGGTGAGACAAGTAGCAGACCACCCAAAGCCAGAATTTGGCTAGGTAAATGGTTACACTTGAGGAGGCTGGCTGTCCCCTGAATATAGGAGATCGTGCACCCACTACGTTCACTTTAAAAGTGGCTCTGGTATGTATTAAAATGGACTCAGTCTTTTCCAGTGGTTAAATTTCAGTTGTTTTGTGAAAGCATCTAATCCAGCCGATGAATATCATTGTTAACTCAGTACTATATTTATCCCTGAAAGAACCAAGGATGCTCAACCATCAACTCTATCCTTCAGTGTTCCTTTTAAATTACAAACGTACGTGTAACCAATGATGATTAAATAAGCAAGTTCATGGCTGTGATCTGTGAGACTGGATCCTGACTGTGTAACGGCAGTGGTTTGCTAATTTACTTTTTCTTCTGAAAAGGTCAAATTCTTTTAAATCCCAAGTGAATTCACGAAAGTCAAAGCCTATTTGTAACTAAGAAAAATGGAGAATTTGCCACAAAGATTATTCTCTATGAATAGTTCACACAGGTCTCCTTTGCATGTTACAGAGTCTGTGGCTAAAATTCTTTTCCTCCTGTCCAGAGATTTTGATGCGTCTCAGTTGTTTATAGCTCACACTGATTTGCTTCTGTAAACAGGGTGGCTGAAGAGCACACCTGATGACATTAAGTAGCTCTCTTCTCCAAACCTAGCAATGCTACTTAGAAGTCACTGAAGCTGAGTAGGTCAGCTCTGAAAGCACATCCAAAAGCAAATGAGCCAATTACAGCAGGATCAGAAGAAAATGAGCTGAGATCGGAAATGCATGAAAACAGTTTATTCATCTGCAGGTAGCATGCTGGGAAAAAAATGTGTTTATGAGTGGTCATTTGCTCTCAAGGCCACTGCATCACAGGCTTAGGCTGCCTGTAGCTTGCCTGTTTATGGCCCGTGGAGATACAGCATGTGTGAGCATTTTTGTTAGTTATCCAACTGCCCTTACCTGCCCTGAGAATCTTTTAGACAGAGAAACCTAGTTAGAAAGTGCAGTGTCAATTATTTTTTGCCAATCTCATTTAACTTTCTTTGGAATATTCGCCAATTCATATCTTTCTGTCTTTCTCCCTTGCCAGTTTTTGAGTAGTCATGTCACAGGATTGCCAATGAAATGTAAGTCTGCATAGCCCACTCTGTCTTGCTGTGTCATTTGTATGAGTTCAGGACTTGTTCTAAACAGGAAAAAATGTTTCAGCTCTAGTAACAAATCCTCCATTTTCACAGGCCCACATTTTGAGTGTGCACTACCCAAGACAGTATTTACGAGTTTGTGCATAGGGGTGGGGGTCTTCAGAGGAAAGAAGAGAGTCTTCTGTACGGACTCCTGTCTGTCTTGGTGTGAGCATAGCCGTATGCTTGGAGAAGAGAGAAGCAGAATGGTCTCAAAGAAATGTATGAATCCTCTGACCTTTGATAGTCTTGCACTGAGCTGGAAAGTGTACCTTATGTGGTTTCTTTGGGTTTTTTTGTCCCTTGAACAACTTCAGGACAACTTTAGTAAACTGAAATACTGAGAAAAGTAAGTTGTGTTCGCTGGGCAAAAAGTAGGTGAACTGTAGTTCAGTGGTTAAAAAAAATCCTGCAAACCTTAGAAGTGAAATTTGATTGCAAAGCAGGTTTATACCAGGGGTAATTCCATTATCAACCTATCGGTAATCCAGGTAACAGGCTTGCTTAGCTTGAGATAGTCAATAACAAAGCAAAGGGAGCTGCAATGGGCCGATGCTTAGGTTGCCTAACATTTTAAATTAGATTTTTGCAGGCTTCTTTTTTTTTTTCCTTGGAATAACACTTCCATTGTTTGCAGAATGCCTTTGGAATTCAGCAGGGAGAAAACTCTTGTAAAGAACTGTTTCGTCTGTATTCTGTTCAGTTTTATTTGAGTTAAAGTGTTAAAATCATTGCCTCCCTTTTTTATTTTGTACTGTGCAGGAAGGAGTTGGGAGCCTGTTTATTTAACAAATGGGTGAAAGAAGACTTGGGTTCTAACCTAAGCATGTACTGGTATCTAGTACATGCTGAAGGCTGCAGAAGAACCACCACGGAGCTGCCGTAGTATCTGGAAAGATCAGTATACCATCTCAATAGTGCCTGAAGATGTGACTCCCACCACGCGTGGCTCTTGGGGAAGAAACAGAAAAGGTGTTCCATATGTTCCCTGAGAAAGGAAGAGAAAAACAATAAGTTAACATACCTACAAATCTCCCACCTGTGATTTCTAGGCTAACATTTTTTATTTTTTATGAGGTTCCTTCATAGCATTAGCATAAATTTAGCCTATATTTAGCAGACTAGTACTTTAGGCTTATTTCTCAGACAATTCCTGACTCCCTGAGCCATATCGTAAAAATTTCTTTTGCCTTGAACCAGAAGATGTATGTTGCGCACCTTTGGGAGCTGAGGAAGGACAAGATTTGGAAATGAATGGTCCCTGGGCAGGAGGTAACATCATCCTACAAGAACCCTGTTACTGGGCTCTTGTAGCATTGCAGGGCAGACCAGCAGCAGTAGCTTCGAGAAGCATGAGCTGGTCGGGGTGCATGTGGCAGGGCACCCCACATGCATCCTGAAATGTTCTTAAATGTTTAAGAATATTTCCCACAAATACTTATTTCCACATCGGCCGGCCCATCTCTGTATGGTGGAACTTACTTATACAGTGGAGTCAGCATAACTCTTTTCTTAAAGGGTAGCCATTTAATTGAGCAAGCAAATATGTATACATATACAGAAAAAATTATTTGAACTCCTTTCATTTTTGTTTCTTATGCAAATTGGTGTTCTGACATTGTTATTTTCTAGTTATTACCAAATGTATTTATATTTTTCGAAGTCTCTAACTGGAATTGATACCTGTTCATTATGATAGAGGTACTTTTTTTGTAGCTGTGATTAAAAAAATAAATACAAACAATCCGTAGCAGGTAGTCTCTGTGGGTGACTATTGCCCTTTCTTGGTATTCTTGTTACATTCATAAAAGCGATAGCTGAAAGGAGGTGAAATAATCTTTACTTGGTTCTGTCAGTCACAGCAAAATATTTCAATGTCAGGCTTCTGGCAAAATAAAAGGTCTCTATTTAGCCATAGAGGCAGAAAATTCCTTGATACTTAGTCTGATGGCAGAGTATGCCGCTGTGTAAGCAGGCACCACCTTGAGTTATCCAGGGCAAAAGTGTGCTGCAAAGTGGTAATGTAACTGCTCAACTTTTAATAAGGAAAACTTCCAACATCATTAGTTGCATGCTGTGAGTGCACAGCTTGGGTGGACATAACAGGGCATGCTTGCTTAACATTCAAAGCTGACCTAAAGTTCATTTACAAGATGGCAATTCTTGCCATTTTCTGATGTTTCCAAGTGTTAGGTGTTTACTATGTTTGCTCTTAATTATTTGTGCAATTATGAAAAAAGGAGGCATTAGGAATGACAGGTCATTAATGAGATGATTCTGTGCTTCATTTCACTGCTGTCCGTGTTACTACCGTGTAAGATAAACCAGCAAAAAGAAAAAACACTGACAAGTGTGGCAATTTTCTATGACAAAATCACTACAGCTGCTGTCAGTATTTCTGAATAAGATAGAGGAGGTGATACTTTAAATAAAAATTACTCTCTAATTTCATACCTCTGGTTTTAGCTGCCTGATGGTGCAGGCTGCAATAGAAGCTTAAACTGGCTTCAAGTTTAGTTTTTAGTATTATCTGAGGAGTGCAACCGTCAATTCAAATGATACAGTGGCTGTATTAAATATTATCACATCGAAAATAATAGGAATAGAAGAATATTGAATGCCTCAGGGTGATGTGGCTTTTGTATTATTAAATATTGATTGAGAATGTGCATTTAGGTTAAGATAGGGTTTCAAAGGAACAAAAAAGGATTGAGATTTTCAGACAAGCGTACTCAAATTTTAGGATGTTCTATTCTCACTCATTTTCCAGGGAGGTAGTGTTTCTCTTTCCCAAATTCTTATGCAGATGTCTTAACTGATACGGAAAGAAATCCTGACATTATTTGCTCTCTGCACACTGTTACCATGCCTAGACAAAACTTCTTGATGCAGGACTAAAGTCTGTTATCTAAGTAGTACAGTTCAGGGTTTGCCTTTTAATCAGGGTTAAATTCTTGCTTTGGAATTAGTACTTTCTTTGGTTAATCAGAAGGAAATTAGTGTTAATCACATAGATTGCCTTTTGGTTTTTTTCTGTTCTTCTGTTTTTTACAGAGGAGTTATGTGTTTGTCTAGAGAGTACATGCCACTGACCACACAGTATAATCTCCAGATTTCTGTGAAGCTGTTGTTTCCCCATCTTTCTGAAGTGAAGTGATTGTTAAAATATTAAAAAAACGTGCTTCCTCCCACAACACATGCTATGGAGGAAGCCTTAGCAACTACTGTCCTTAGATTGGCCCTGGCTTGGGAATAATGCCCTCCAAACATTAATTATCTGAGAATCTAGTGACCATTAAGAACTAATTAGCAAGGTACCTTACAGATACATGCAGGAAGTGTAGAAAATAAGAGGATAACTTCACATCACACTACAAAAATTCAGTTAGAAGCAATTTCTGTTGTTATGTATGCTTATTCATACATCTGAATCTAAGCAGGGAGCATGCTTGCTTTTAGATTGAGGAAAAAAATAAGTGATGTCTGTAGATGCCTTCCTTTGAGGGCAGACTTCAGACAGGCTTATTTCTGGATCTTTTTATTCCTCCAGGTTGGTTGTAGAGTCCACTTTTTACACATTCTCACTGCCATATTTTCTTGTGAAATGATTGCATTTGTCAACATCTCAGGTTAGTTTGGGAATGAATTTTGGCTTCGTATGGAAATGACTAGCCTTCATCCAAAGGAAAGCACCTTCTTTTGGGGCTTGCTTATTTTCTGCAGCTTGGTAAAAACTCAGACTTGTTTGTAAGTCATTAGAAATGTCATAGCAATGTGTGTCCAGTTGCCCAAGAATGTAGGTGAGTCCAAGCAGGGGTCTGCTGTGGAATGAAGGTATGTTGAGAATTTAGTTTGCTGGCCACAATAATATCCCACATTTATTAAATGAAATATGAAATACAGATGGAAGGCATCACAAAGACATATGGCCAAGTTTGACTGCTGAAGTGAGTGTAACACACTGATTTATATCAGAGATTAATTTCACTCCTAAATAGAAGAGATTTGGAGGGCAAGAAAAAGAGTGTACCACCCAGCAAACCAATATGCTAATTGGAGTGACTGGTGACAAAATAATTCAAATATCTAAGTATTTTGTCTTATTTCTTTGTAAATGAGGGTTAAATTGCTATGTAAAAAGTAGCTACCAAAACTAAAATAGCTGTTCAAGACAGACTGGCAAGAATTAGCAATCAAATCATTGTACATGTGAAAGTTATTACAGCTAAAATAAAAAAAAAATTTAGATCAGGGTTAATTATAAGATGATGCAGTAGTATAATTAGTATTCTTCCTATGGAGGATTATGGGTCCTTCTAAATGCCCTTTTTGATTGCCTTCTTCCCTTTTTTAATTTCCTCCTTGTCCTTTTTGATTATCTACCCCATGACCCTCAGGGCTCCTAAATGTAATACAATTGAAATAACATTTTTGTTAGAGGTGTTTTTTTATATAGGCTATTAACCTCTTGCTTACCAAGCGCTAAGAAATTCTTTTCTGTGAGAGCTCCGCTAACCGCAGAGGGACTCTCTAGGATCCCTGGAGTTTTTATGTAGTGCAACTTTTTGCCTGTCCTGAAGCAGTCTCTAAGGATCTGTCAGGAACCAATCTGCATGAGAATGAGCAGAGAGAGAAAAGAGAACTTCCTTGGAGTGTATTTTACTGCTTGGCAAGATAAGATCTAGTGGATCTTTGATATTTCCAAGGCTGCTTCAGTTGTCTGACTTTGAGCATTAGGGTTTAATGTAAAAGACTATTGTCAAGTATCCTTTAATATGATTTTCAGAATATTGGGGGAGTATTATTATGTTTAAGAGCAATAAGCTGAGATTTTTTCTGGGTGAGTACATGGGATTCAGTTACTTCTTTGGAATCCTTAAGAGGACAGCAGGACCTAACCTAACCTAAGTCCATTTTGGATCCTATGAGAAACAAGGATTATTTCCTTTTTACTTTTCCTCCAAATGCACTAATAAATTGTATTTTGCTGCTCAACAAACATACCTATTTTGTATGTTTTTCTTAGGGCTAAAATTTTTTATACGATCACTCTGTTGGGAAGGAACATTGTTCACACCTGGGCAATCAGATATTGTTAACTTCCTGAGAGGCCTTTCAGTTAATATTCTTCAGTATATAGTATAAAACCAATGTGTGAGGGCATCTCAAAATATGGAGTGCCAGCTGTTAATTAAACTAAGTACATCTTCTTGCTCGTTGTCCTTTACTAAAGTCTAGCCAAGAGACATCCATCTCTGTTTATAAATTCATGTCCATTTCAGGCATGAGTTTTAGGCTAGCGCTGTGGTAGTTAGAGGTATTGTTTAAGATACTACCCATTGTCTGTTTTTCCAAGCTTGAATAAACTCACATTACATTTTAGGCATGCAAGAAGAGTGAGGTCTTGTTTTTACCTTTCTGTGCAAACCTGAATGCATAAACAAGGAAAGCACAATGTGCTCTCTTTAAAATTACGCTGTTTGTAACTAATAGACTCCAATATTGGTAAGTCCTTGTCTGCACTTGGGTTTGCATGAGACTCGTTGAATTGGGCAAGTCAAGGTTCCTATCATCTCAGAATATATCCCTTCCTCTGTCTAGTCTTGTTGAACAAAAGCATCATGTGTGTATCTTTCCCTTCAGTCTCTTTGTCTCTTTGCACGGCTAAAAAGATAACACTTAATGATATTAAGTTTTCTCTTTAGGATGATTAGCATTTTAATGCTTAATGGAAAGGTTGGTTTTTTGCTCTGTTGGTAATGCAAGTGAATGAATTACACTAGTTCTCAATGCATCTCAAATAGGGTATTACAGCTGATGGGAGATTTGTAAACAGATGAAATATTTAGACTCTCTTTATAACAAAGACTGTACTAAGACTTTCACTGAAACATTTTGATGCAGTCTTTGTATAAAGGCAGTTTTTGTTGGGTTTCTTTGCAGGTGTTTTGCCAAACGGATTTTTTTAATCTGTTTGGCACAGGTGGCGTTTTAGCGCTGTGGTGCTAATATGGTGGCATTAAAACAGATACTTTAGCATTGGTAGAGAATATAGTGAATCAGAGGGAACTTTTAAGAAGAGAGAGTTTTCTACTCTGTGTTAGCTTGTGTCAAATATTGGTAAAAAATTTCCTTACCCATTGTCATTTTTAAAAGTGAGACTCAAAAGGAATTAGATGTGGAAACACAGTTAAGTAACAGTAAATAAACTCTGATCGCTTTTTTGTCTTCTGCAGTGCTTGCTTAACTAAACAAGTATGACTGTTAGCATGGAATTGAGTGTGCAGTACATCATGGATACCTGGAGCTGAGCTATATGATGAAAGTGGGAAGTGGTTCTTTGTTTTCTGAAGGAGGCCTACTGTTATGTTCCAGGTTTTTCAGTGATGCTGAGGTCTGTATGTTTTTCATTGTTGGTAGAGAAAAATATTGAGCAGATACTAGGAAAGCCATATGTTATTACACGTAAGGGTGGGGCCAGGAGAGGAGAAATTAAAATCCAGTTAAAAAGCACCAATTGTTTTATGTGTTCAGAGAGCTGGATGCAAGAATACATCATCACTCCCTATTTTATCCCAATGTGAAGGAGTTCATAAAAGCTCATCTGAAGGAGAAAAACCAGCAACAAAGAGCTCTTAAAAGTGTTTGTACAAAAGTAGGTGAGGTGTTGGTGTTGAATGGTTCTGAAGAAAGCAATCCTAGCCAAAGATAGAAGAAGCAGTACAGAGTTAGTTTTCTGTGTGGAAGAAGGTACTGATGATATTTTAGAAGAAGTGTCAGAAGTTAAAATTAATACTTTTTGGAATGGGATGAGGTGCACGTTACTGTGTTGTTTGACATTTGGTACATTTTTTGGAGAAAGAAATTGCTTCCTTTTTTTTTTTTTTTTTTGTAGCCTAGAACTTTCATGCCAACAGAATATTTGTATCTCATTGCTCTGAGAATGACAACATACATTTGGCATAAGTCATTGGATGCCACGCTTAAAATATTCTTCAATGTCTGTACTCATTTTGAAGTGTTCTAGAATGAAAAGACCTGTTTTTCAGGCTATCAAACCTGGAAGTCTAGGTAGGAAGACTGCTGGGAAGTTTTCCAGTGCTGCATCTCAGCAGAGAACTGGGGAGTGCTGAAAATTAGTAGCTTGGTAATGGCACTGGGAGACTATAAAACCTCTCTATTGGCACTTCACAGTTAGAGGTAGTTGAACTATGAAGTTCTGGATCACTATTTACCTACAGTCCAAGTTTTGTTCCATCACTCATCCTATCCTCTCCCTTGTTCTGTCTCAGAATGTTGTAGTACGTTTGCTCAGTTTGCATTATGTTTTTGAAACTGAAAGGAAAATGAACAAACTGCATGTTGTTCCTGGAATATACTGGCAACTTGCTTTCGAGATGAAACAGCTGTGTGTGCAGAGCTCTCAGCCTGTGTTTCTTGGGACTAGGACACCCTTGCCTTGCTTTACTGGATTCTCTCCTTGATTCCAAAATAAGTGATTGCCATTTCCATTTTTCCTACTTACAAAAAAAACCTACAGCAAAAGAGCAAGAAAAAGGAAATATGGAAACAAAAGCACTACTTAAATTCTACATTTTTATTAGCACAAATGGGGAAACAGTGGATATTCCCATCATTTTATGACTTTCTTCTTTTTGTTCTCTCTTAACCAGAACGCTGGGTTTAATTTTCTCACAAGACTGAGAATAGATAGAGGCTCTCTTGGTCTCAAATGCAGCCACAGCTTATAATGCAAATCTGACAGAATTAAAGGTTAGGTCTAGACTGTGCGTACACTGTCTTTGTTAGCCAAGGCTGACCGTGGGTTTAAGTTTGCTACATGGATTACATCCATGATGCCTAGAAAAGGGGTGAGGGTGGGAAGCTACGTTCCAGCCAGTCATCTTCTACGCCTGAATTTTTGGGTTTGGCAAGTGAGATAACTGAATCAAGACTTGAACAAGAGTGTTTGGTTGTTCAGGTGATTGAGGAGCTAACTTGAAAATGTAAGAGACCCAGCTGAACTGTCTGCTGAGGTAGTTCTGCAAGCTCATTCTGCCTTTCAGTACTGTGTTCTAAGGCCTGATATCCTGTGCATCAGCTGATGTCTTGCCAGCCTCCAATTCAGTAAGAAATTGACTTTTTGCTGTTCTTTGAGAAGATGCTCAGTAAGAAAATTAATTCAATTAATTAAACCATTTTTTAAAGTTTGGTGGTTTGGTTTAGTTTTCTGTTTCTGGGTGTGGTTTGGTTTGTGGAGTTTTCTGTGTTCATTTGTGGGGTCTTTTTTCAACTGAAACTTTTAAACCCCCATGTTCTGGACTTGAAAGAGTTGTGAAAATGCGATGATGATTGGCCTATATTCCTTAAAATCTGTACTTTTAATTTCTTTCCTTATATGCTGGTATAACTGAAATGTTTTTCATGCTTTCTAGTTTGTTAAATAAACGACATGTAGTGGAGCTTTATGAGGCTTGAGTAGTATTGGGAGGGAACGCTTATGTAGTCATTCATCTTCTAAGACGTAGTTCAAAAGAAAGGTCAGCATTTCACAGGAAAACATGTCCTTTCCTGTGTCTTATCTTCAGTAATCTCTGCAGAGGGCATGAAGTTAGGGCAGGCTAGGCCCAGTTTCCTTGTAACCTGTACTGTCACTGCCTGTTTCCAGGGGTTACGCAGCAGAGGAGCTAAGTTACAGCTTGGAAGGGAGATGAGGATCAAGATCTTCAAAGACCTAAGTCAGCTGCTTGTTGTGCATCAAAAAGGAAGGGTTTAATGTATGCCAGGACTGAAAATGAATACCAAGTGTTCCTTTTGGCAGGGGCACTGCAGTGTGTGCTTTTGAAAAGAAAAGCCTTTCTTGGGGGGGAAGTGGTGTTTCCTGTTGTTGGTACCTGTCATCATGGTTCAGTCTCAGAATCTGAAAGGTAGTTTGATTCCAGCATGCTTTGCTTGACCAACACAGGCAGATAACGTTTCTGATACCTGGGCTGTTCGCAGCCTTATAGAAACAAAAAAAGTCTCGATCACTGTGTTTGTTGGTGTGCTTGTCACCTACACTGTAGTTAGGACCCAGAAGGTGTCAACTTGACACGAAGTGGGAAAAAAATATTGTATAAAAGACAGTTTTCCCCAAATTGAAACTCACAAAAGATAAGGAACGCTGCTTAAAACAGAAACCACGAAAGCTGGGAAATTACAAATTACAGTTATTAGTCATTCTTTACTGGCAAGAGGAGGCAATAAAAAACCCCACATGTTCAAATATGGTGTGGCAAATAAAGTGACTTTTCTTACTAGAGGAAGCAGTAGTGCTAGGATCTGTTCATCTTGAAAATGTTGTATACAATGAGCAGACGGCAGTGGACTGCCATTTTGAGAAGGTTTTGCCATGCACAAGATTCTTTTATTCCATTGATAATAACTTTCATTATAACTGTAGAGTTGCTCTTCCTCTCTAAATTTGCTCTGGCTATACCCTGGGTATAAGAAGTGGTCTGTTTTTGTGGCTTTCAAGTATTCCAGACCTTAATAAGAGTAATGCTGTTACACATAAGAAAAAGTTGGGCAAACTTAACAGAAGATGTGACATTTTAGCAAGAAGCAGCTTATACTCTGGATATAATGACGAAGAGTATCCACCTGAATGAGGTTAAGTTACTGTACTGTTTAAACAATTTAAAAAAAATATTAAAAGCCTTGATAAGCAGAATGATCTCTGTTCAGTGTACGGAAGCATTCCAGACAGAAAGAAAGGTAGGAGGCTGCTAGATGAGTCTCTTAACAAGCTGATTTTTCAGAGATTTTTTTTGCAAACCAAAGAACATGAAAGCCATGTTTAAAAATTTAAAGCCTTGATATGTTCCAGTTCTGTGGAGCAGCAGAAGGAGGAAGCTTTTTGCAGTGCTATAATTCCCTAACCAGCAGCTCTTTAAATTAAGATGTTTATGGCAGCTGCTTGTACTTAATGGAATGCACATAGACTTGGTCATTAATTATTGCTTTTTTTTCCTCTAGTTATTTTTTGTGTTCAGTGGGTCAGGTGGTTATGATCCTGCTGTTGTCAGTGCAGTAAATGCACTTTAACTTCAAAAAAAAAAAAAAAAAAAAGTAACCTTTCTCTCTCCCTATTTATCTTTCCAATAGGTGAGAATTTTGTAGGAAAAATATTCAACAACAGTGACTTATGGAGCTTTTTTTGTAATGCAGTCATTTAACAGCTTCAAGTTGGCAGTGATCCCATCCACCTTAATCCTCTTCACAGTTTGCAAGCAGTCAGCCGAGAGCAAGAGTGCACTAGGACTTAATAGACTCTAGTGTTTGAACTCTGGCATTCACGTTTAGCTTCCAGAACTGGTCTTAAGTGCCTAGTAAAACCCTACAGCTTTGGTTTCATTAATTAGAGACTCCCTTCCACTGATTTGTGGAAAACATTGGCCAACATGTTCTTTCAGCTCAGTAAATATTTATACAACTCGTGTATGATTTTTAGTAATGAATACTGCTCATTTTCAGTGCGTCCAAAAGAGGCTCTTTCCACATATTAAAAAATTTCTTGTCTGACCCCTGCTGAGCATGGCAATTCAGGTTAGGAAAAGGTAAATTTAAATCTTGACGTTTTTTGAGGGTTTTTTTCTGAACTCCTCTTTGCCATATCATCATTTTTCATCATATTTGCCAGGAGTTTGAGTGGAAAATAAAATGAAGGGAAAAAAAAAACCCAAACAAACAGTGGATAGCAATTACTAATTTAAACTAACTGGCCAATACTGTCATTGAGTATCTGTCAGAAACTGAATGTTGTGCTGTGATGATATTAGTTAGGCACCTATCAAGATATATTTATATGAGCTTTCTGGGTCATATTAGCACCTTTCAAACTTAATCCTATTTATCTTCACCCATAGAATCCATGTGAGGCAATATTATCCCTGTAACGCAGATGGGGAACAGAGATTGAGTGCCTGGCTCAAGGACAGTTTCAAAATCCTTGCCTTCGATGTATTGACAAAATTGCCCATCTGTATGGGAAAACACATATACAGCTATTCACATGTACACGTTTAGCTGCATATGCAAATATCTATTTTCTGCGCGCACAAATGAAAGTAGGCACTGAAGTATTGAACTCCTTTATGGAAACATCACAGGAGCTGCTTGGAGAATGTCTCCAGTGTTTTTAATTAGTTGTTAGTGGATTCTTACTTTCAAAATTCCCCCAAATTACTTTTTTTCTTCCTTCAGTTGTCTCTGCTCAGTCCTTTTCTTATCTTTTGATTCAAGTACTACTCTTGGTTGCATTTATGCAGTGCTACTGATGTTACAAAGTAGTGTGTTATTTTTATGTGAAGTGTCAGGCTGTAGGTTTCCTAGTTTTCTCATTCTTTAACATACGCGGTTCGAAGAAATAAGAAAAATATGTTAGCTCTTTAAGGATTGATGGAACCCTGGGTGCACATCTTCCTGTGAATACTTGGGTTAGCATAAATATTTCGATCACAAGAGGATGCTAAACTGTGTCCAGTCTTCTGCATTGCGGTGAGATAGAGCGGTAGTAATATCTCTTAAAAAGTCATTTCTAAGGTAACAAACTCCCATGTTTAGACTGTAGAACACAACAGCTGCTTGGAGACATCCCATTACTTTTTAATGCATACAATAACCTTGATTTAACTCCAATGAGCATGAGTAACTAATTTCTTTTTAGTGGAGCTCATCCTATGTTTTTTTGTTCAGTTTATTACATGTACTAACTAGTAGAGACATCTACCCAGAAGTGTTTGTTACAGGCAGGCTGTATTATCTCAAAAGTGAGCATGATAAACCATGCTGTCTGGTTTAAGGCACATGCCAAATTACATAGTTCTTGCCCAGCAGGTCAAGGTAGGGTATTCCATCCCATACTGGTCATATGGAAGTTTATGGGAGTTTTGTTTGCATGTGGAGTGTGTGGTGGCCCCACAGGACCTTGGAATGCCTCAACTGTTCAGTCCTCTTTGAAAGCAGTTAAAAAAAAAAACAACCCACATATTTCATTAGTTGGTGCCAAATCTGATAGTAGGCAAGTTTAAAAATGGGAAGATTGCTAGATTGGTTGTAGTAAGTATGCACAGTAGTGGCAACTTAAATTTTCTCAGAAACAAATATGGAAAGTGAATCTTCAACTATTGTCAATTAGTTGATGTACAGAGGGAGCAGTCACACTTTATCTGCATGGAACTGTATTCCCTAAATGCAAGGTTATAGGAACTCTAGGCACCTTGATTAGATGCCTAAAGTTACTGTAAGTTGCAATTCGTTTCTTTATGTGCCAAGACAGTGCTGTAGCGGCTCTGGGTTGGTTGATGCAGATGAGCATGACTGATTTCCATGCTGTGGACATCAGATTCGGTCTGGGAATTGGCAGCGCTCAGCTACCCCAGCTGATGACCCCAGCAAGAGCTGCTAGGGGATCCCCCTGCTGTGAGGATCTGGCTGTGATTTGGCAATCTTTCTCTTGATCTCCAGCAAAGGATCACATTTCAGCCAGTCTGATTTTTGTGGTTTAGTTGCTAAAATTTTCTGTGTTCTGCAAAGGTTCATAAGTCCACCTGTAAGGATGATCATCTGTAATTTCAGATTTTTAAAACTGAAAGCTTTTTTTCTTAAATGACATTCTTTCTATATTTTGTCTTTTTGGGAATAATTCAGTGGGTATCACTGCTGTCTAGGGATAATTATATAGATGTGTGGTGTTCAAACACAGTAATCAATTCAATGCAAAAAGTATAATCTTATACAAAAAGTTTACAAATATTATTCTGTATAATTTTCAAGAGGACCAGCTTTAGCTGAAATGGACTACTGTTAGGCAATATCTTGGATAAAGTGTGTGTTTTAGCACAGGGAACCTGACAAATCTTCTGAAGCAGATGTCATTTTCTTACCGGCTTTTCACCTGTGTACCAAATAGCTCCATTCAGAGCTTTTGTCGACTATAGTTGGCAGCCCTCTTGGCCCTTTCAGCAGAGACCAACACTTCACTGCTTAAAATGCAGGAAGTCATTTAAGCACTTCAAATATTTGGATGAGAGTTCTCTTTAAATCAGTGAGACAGCTTGTGAGTTAAAAGTAAGTTTTCTTGATGAATGAGTCTGAAGAGCTAAGCTCCCTCTCACCCCCCCTTTAGATCTAGTTCATCCTACTGTGAGATAAAGAGCAGTGGCAGAAGAGACATTTCCCCTGCTGCAGCTTGTTGGATTAAAGAGAACCCTTTGGTATTGAGTGTTGTCAATGCAGCAACTTTTGCGAGTACTAAATTTACTTATAAAAAGTTCTTTTTTTAATTGCCCCAGGACAAACCCTTGCATGTCATGCTTTTGCCTGAAGAAAGTTTTTATATGGAAATATTTTTTTACTTTTTTTTTTTTTAATTTTTTTTAAAGATGGTGTAGAGGATGTCTACAGTTTGTCAAGCCAATTGATCCTCCAGGGAATGTGCTGACTTTCAGTATGTATGGAGGATTTTTAAAGCAGCTGAGCAAAATCCCTTCTCAGATAAGATGCTTTCCATTTTGTCAGTTAAGAGCATCCTCAAATCGAAATAGCTCAAACATAATCAAATCTCCCTTCCTCAGTCCATTGCCTTCTACTCTCAAACCCCTACACAAGCCATCCCCAAAAGGATAATCCTGGCAGTGATGTCATTAGAATGAATTTACAGACCAGTGCTCAATTTTCTTGTCTTGAGCTTCAGTTGCTAATGCTGTAAATTTGAGCTGTATATGTAAAGGAGTCAGGTTATGCCTTTTTCCCACCCTTGCTTAATTTCCCTGGAGCCCTGAGAATATCTAATGTGGGATTATTTGGATATTTTCATGCTTTTTTTTTTTTTTTTACTGCTGCACAGCTTCATATTGCTTCCAAGCATTTGTAAAAGCTCTTGCTGTATTCCTGAGGGAACCATTGTCTTCAGGGAGCAGAGAGCTAAGGAAAGAATTTTGCTGGCTAAATGTGGTTAGAGATAGTTACAGTTTCTGGCAGGTGTTGTGGATGGTGATATAAAGTATAGAATAGACTGAAAAATCATTTGTTTTCTCTGTTTTCCAAAAATAAAATCTTTTCATTGTGGTGATACTCAGTGATTTTGACTTCTAGAGAACTTTTTTAATAGTTAACATCTAAAAAAGTTAATCCAAACTTGTATCAGGAATTAGGACCTGTCTTAAAAAGATTATCATATGAACTGACTAGGCAAAGAGAGGAAGAAACAGGCTGAATTCACCTGTTCTGTTGATAGGAGATTCTAATACATAGAAATTACATGAATTTTGCAGTCTTTGGAGGAATTGATGGCAAAACCAAAATGTGACTACAGGTCCCTCAAGTCTTAGGGCATACTGTTGAATCTTAACCACATAACTTCAGCCTGGCAGGTTCAACCATGCTGTGTCAATCTTATCAGCTCACTGAAATCATAGAAATGGGCCTCTTGCCACAGGCTTATGTATAAGAAGAGGGATACATGACACTGATAGCTTCCATGAGTTCAGTACACAGAGGGGGAAAAAAAGGCTAAAGTCAGTCTGAAACGTGTGTCGGAAGCCAGATTTTTGCTTGGGGCTTGTATCTAAAATTAACTTTCTTTTTTCTGTGCCAAGTTGATGTACATATTGAAAGTGGTAAATAGTTGTTTGAAGTACTCTGCTGCATTTCAAATTTAATGTAAAATAAACAAGAAACCTTTCAGATCTGAAAGAACGAATGGACAAGACTAACCCAGCCAGGATCATTTGAGAGTTGGTAGGCAGTAGGCTGCTTTGCAAGTCACAGTCCACAAATCTATGGGTGAAGCCCGTGTGCATTGCAGTAGGACATTTTGGAATGGTGGGTGCAACACACTAATTTACTGTCATATGCTGTAAACAGAAACACACATTTTCCTATTAACAGAGCTGCCAGAAGACTGGAGTAACAAGTGCAGAGTCCTAACTGTACTTTTCAGGTGATGATAGCTGTGGTGTGATCATTGTTTTTGTGTACAGTACACATATTTATGCAGTACTTTAGGGTACTTCTTAACATGACATGATCTTTCTTCCTCTTCTTTATCCACAGCAGGTATTTTCCTACTTTTGAGTAGAGCTTTTAAGGGAAGCTCTTATGATCTCCTAATGGAAGATCTTTCCTCTTAATGGAAAGGTGCTCCTAGGTCCAAGATCATGGGAAATGTATTAACCTTGCCATACAACTACAGGCATGCCAGAGCCCTAATGTAAGTGAAAAATACATCGGGGTGGTATCTGTGCTCTATGATTGAATAGTTAAAGCAAACAGAACCCTATCTTACAATAATGAAAAGGGCCTTTGTGCTGCAAAGTAACTATGTCACTTTCGGGGCATTGATTCAGCATGTCATTTTTGTCTTACCTTCCTGAGATGGTAAATACCACCTTTTAGTATATGTTATAAAAAGCAAATGGACTCCATTCTAATTTGGTTTATAGCTTTATTTAGTGTAATTCAGATATCTCATAAGCATTTTTATTATAGAAATCCTAAAATATACTTTAGGTCAAGGGGATATTAAAACCTTATTCTGTTTCTTAAAACATATAAATTTATTATGAACTGCATTTGAATTCTGGAACATAATCATCTCTGTAAAGAAATTAAGCTTTTCCACTAGTCCCTGAGTACAGGGAGCTGCTGAGATTTTGACTGCACTGTCCATCAGCAACCATCCCAGCAGTGCAGTGAGCACTGCAAAACAGCTGGCATTCTAAACACATGGAAATGAAAACAGCAGTGGTCTTTAATAAGAAGGAGAAAGGAAAACTCTGAAAAGTGGGTGTCCAACCAAATTCAGGGTGTAATTATGCTAGACGAATGCAGTTAGATGAAACAGAAAAGTCACTAATTCTGTTTATATTTGTACCATATATGAGAGAAGACAACTGGCCCCTGTCTTTAGTAAAAAATGCATAATGTTACAGACTTTTAATTTGAGATCTGTTTCAATTTATTAATTCTGATTTCTTTAAACAAAAATTATCTAATGGTGATTAAACTTATTTTCCTGTACGTGAACATTTTAAATGAGGAGACAGTAGGCTGCCCTTTTTGACAGATATTGAGGAGGGTCATAGTTTTCCTTTATCATTTATAACTGGCACTGAAAGTGCAAGGTGAGTGGAACTTAGCAATTTTTTTCCCTTCTATTGTGCTGTAGCATTAAATAACTGTTAAAAAGAGCAACAAGTGCAGTATTCACAAGCTAGCTAAGAGGGAATTAGAAATTTGTCAAACTCCTGTCAAGAAATGTAGTTCACCTCAGGAGCAACCAGTTTATTAATTTTGCTGGAGTCGACAGACTTTTCTCTAGAGTGTTCTCCCCTTTCCTGAAATAAGTTTAGTGATTTAAACTCAACTCTCCAGGGGTCTGGGCACTGAAGGAGTCTGAAGTGTTGAAGTGCTACTTGTGCTATATTCAAGTCTCAAATTTTGCATTAAATTCTAGCACAAATCCTTCCCTCTCCCTATTTTCCCCTCATTCATCGAAGCTGATGAAGACGACATAATAGAATCTTATTTCTTTTCCTCAGGAGAGCATAGCAATGAAAAGTTGAGTTTCAACCTCAGTATATTTTGAAATGAAAAAAGAAAAAGTTACCATGATAGGAGACTGCTTGGAAAATGTGTAATTTTTGCAACAATCAGTCTCAGAAGAATACTTAAAGGCAAATGTACAAGCACATTGCAGCTAAAGTATTCAGTTGGGATAGATGAAGTAATGTGTAAGAAATCAGTTTTTCTGGATCAAAAATATTAGCTTATAAATACCTCATGGAACAACTGAGCAAAGATAATATGGTCCCTATTAAAAATATTGATGACCTTTCAATTAAACTTAAAATCATCCTCCAGTTATAGTAAGAACCTGATATCCAAAGCTGGCTTCATTTGATGCACAATGGGCCAAACTCATCCAGGGTGTCAAGTAGATGGAAGTCATTGGGATGAACCAAAGTGTTCAGGCAGCCTGATAAACTTCCTTCATGATTTTGAAAAGGGTTGCATGGCAGAGGAATAACCACCTTATGAGACAGCTGTCATTTTAAATCCTGTAGAAATCTACAAACCAACACTGAGTTCTCTGTAGTCAGTGTGGAATTATCTATTCAATACTATAGGATGATTTGAAAAACCTTTAGGAAACATTTATTTTCTGTGTATTCATGATGAGATCTTAGCACATACAATAATGTGACGGTAGCACATTATTACATGAACTACTTTTAGAAATTTTATTTCTAAAATATATGTGGGTTACAGTATGAGACGCAGCATTACAATTCTGGTCCTCAGACATGTCATCTCGGTCATCCTGATGAAGTCATGAACTGGTTATGAAAGATGCAGCAAGAAAATTCTTACTTGGAGAGTTCTTGAATTAAGATTGCTGCTATGAGCCAGGCAACCCAGTTTATAAATACATGACTTGCAGTTATGTAACTATTTAGTTTCTGTTTCTTTGTCTGTAAACTGCAGATAATGTTTGGTTTTTGAGGACATATAAGCACTAACTGGATGATGTGAAGTATTGCAAAAAAGCCAACCCAGTAACACCAAGGAAAACACAAAAAGTACACATTGTGGCGTTGCCTGCTTTTTGCTGTGGGATAAATCTTAGCATTTTGGGGTTTGCCTGAATGTGATTGTCGTATTTTTTTGACTAAATTCCTCACATCTTTGCAAACATTACAATTCCACCTATAGTCAGTCACGGAAGTGACTCGGTAAAGTGCAATCGCACAGGTTGATTGTAAGTGAGAGCAGGAATTGACCAAAAAAAAAAAAAGTGCTTGCAGCTTGCAAGCATATCACCTTGTATGATGTTCCTGCTCATTCTCAAAAGTTAACCTGGACTTTATTGTGGCTATATTTGGATCAGAGATCTCCCAGAGCAACTTGTATGTCAGAGCAAATGGGGTTGATAAATCACTTGATAGTGTCCTTCCCCCACCACCATTTCTTCCAGCTCAGCAGACAAGCCATATCTGTGTTATATCAGGGGGGATTGGGCTAGTCAAAATGCCATCTTTCAGATAAAATATATAGCAAGTTCCAACTACATTGTCACTTTCCTATATCCTTATTCATCCCCATTTTACAACCTGACCAGGTCCTTTCCACTGCCATCAGAGTTGTACATTTGAATAGTCCGTGGGTGCATCTGTTACTAGAAGTGACAGAGTTGACCAAGCAGTATTTCTTAGTAGGACAGTAGGAACTGCTTAAAGGCATTGGAATGTGGTACAGGCAAAACTTAGTAGCAAGGTGTTCTTCTCATTGGCGTCGTTACGATACTAATAATAGTCTTTGTCCATTGTCCTCACTTTATCCAGCAGCTAAAACTCTGTGAAGCTGAAATTTTGTTTTGACATGGATTAAGAGCATACTTGATGCCCTAATATCGGGTTTCCTTGAGGACTTCCATTTGCCAGAAATTGCCTGCCGTATACAATTGCCACTGGCTTCACACGTAGCATTTCTATTTGACCATGCAAAAGAATTGCTCTGCTTTGAATACATGAATAAATTGTAGGTGGTTATCTCTTTTACTGATGAATGTACAAATTTAACTTCTCATAGGAAGGTTTTAGAAGAATTGTTATATATACTCTTTAATTGGGTAAATTTTCCTTATTTGAAAGAACTTATCTGTGAACACTCTCTCTTTTCATGGTTATTCTTGAGAACCAGGCAGTTAAGACTGACAGTTGAACTGGTAATGAGTTTTTGAATTTTTGTAATGACGGCAGTTTTGATGATGTCTTTATTTAAAGACAAGTGAACATATTTGACTAAGACCAAAAAGAGGGAGAATACTTGGATGTAACTAACCAGCAGGGCATGTTGCAGCATACCTACTAACCAAGTATTTTGGATGCCAGCTTTGATTTAAGCTCTTGTAAAAAAAGAGGATAGATGCACAGATGTAGATTTGAAGTTCCTGAAGTCCAAAACAGTTCTTTCCTTTTCATGTATTTTTAGATTTTAATTTTTAAAAGAAAGAGGTATATACATGCAATCATTTAAAACCATGTCTTCCTGTGAAAGTATACTTCAGAACATGACGCTATAACATTTGTTTCTTTTCAGCTGAAGAATCCTTGGGGTTTGGTGTCAGATTGACACACAGAGCCTGCCTAATGCTGACAACTCACTCCCATCTCGAGTGATGTAATATTAAATGAGTTTTAATGCAAATAGTTATACTAAGTGGAAGTCTGGGTAATGGAAAGAATTGACATTGCAACTGCTGATACTTCTCCAAAAGAAATACAAATAAATGCTACATAATTGTATGAGACAAAACGGGACAAAGATACTTCCAGGGTGTGTATAGACATCTGTGAGTGATGACTTTTAAGTTTTAATTAGACTAGAACTTAAGCTACAGAAAGGACAGCTGGGTGAGAAGTGTGTAGCTAGTGCACGAGACTGTTTTCCAGAATGTACTTGCATTTTGTAAAATTTAGAGTATCTTATGTGGCATATTAATGCTATTTCAAATAATTTCTGCCATATCAGTGTATGGTACAATATGCTATGAACGGCTTAATGCTCAACAAAACTGGATTCTGTGATTGGTAAATATTTGTCACTTGTATTGCTGAATGCTGGAGGCCTACATCTTAAATGATTAATTTTGTAGTTGCAAACACTATATGTAAAAGCAGGTAGCCCACTGCAGCACCAACATTCACTGGACGTGACTTCAGAAAACTGAGAGGATCAGTAACTCATGAATTAAGGAAATGTATTTCTTTTGGGGGGTTTGTTTTGTTTTATTTTAGGAATGTGTACAGCTTTCAGAGTTTTATGATCATATTCTACTTATGGAGAACTCGTGAACAGGTTTTTTTTTTCTGGTCATAGAAATACCGAGAGGATTTTGTTGGTTATCTCCTTTAGTGTCAGTGAGAGCATAGAAGATAAATGGATATATTCTTAAATACAACAGATTTTATTGAAAGATATTATAGGACAGAATAAGAAGAAAAATAATCTACAATTATATCTTAAAATGTGTTCTAAATACAAACCCATTATTTTCCCTTCCCTGACACAAGAATATCCATCAGATCATTTTAAATCATAATCCAATATATTTAACTTTGCAATATTCTTAAATAATGAATTACTGTTGCGCAAAATGTAAACAACAAGGACTGCAGCTACACATTTGATAGTTGTTTAGTTTTGTTTCACTTTGGTTTGGTTTACATATGTGAAAGAGCTTTGGCAGCCTGTGTGAAAATGTTCACATCATAGCCCTAGCTACCTGAAGGCACAGAATTGGGGCATGGAGGCTTCTTTTATCTCCCATCTTAAGGACTGCCTCTAGGTGAGAACTGGTGTAATCAGGACGGCTGCACCCTTGTGGTTGCTATCTCAGCCAATATCTCAGCTCCTGGACGCCTCTGTGAGAATTTCAGTTTTGCTTTAAGGACAGTTAGATTTCCATGTACCTGGAGAAATGACTGAAAACGGTTGGCCTGAGTTAACGTACAGGAAGATAGCTCCCACCCTCAATTTTTATTTGTAGTTTGATAATTTTCTGGATTTTATGAAAATACTGTGAACTCTTTGAGGCCTGGCTCGTGCTTTTAAATGTTGTTGTCAGTAGTCTTGAACGAGGCAGTCTGAAAGGCTTGTATAAGAATGGAGAGTGCAATGTTTAAGTGAAATGTTGTTTTGAAATTATTTCAGAAGTATTCTTGCAATGAGGTGTCTGATATGGTATGTCTGGGAGAGCAGCCAAGTGAAATGTAGTTTTATGCTTCAAAATGGAGGACACAAGCCATACTACTACCTGTAGGATGGTATGGACTATGGGGTGTCCAGCACACATATATGTGCATGCATGCACATGCCAAACTTGCTGCTTTACAAATAGTGCTGTTCGACTCTTCCTAATGTCAACCAGCAAGGATTTTGCAAAAATGGTGCTACTCGTTCAGTGGTTCACAACTGCTGGGACGTTTTCTTTGTCCAAGATCACACTCAGTAGAAAGAAAGTGGAACTGTAGTCAATGAATCAAATAGTAGGGAGGGCCAGCTGTGAGGATTGATTCCCCTCAGGAAACTGCACACATTACAGAGCTTCTTGCCTGTATATCTAGTGCAAGTTGAACGAATTGTTCCCATTAGTGTGCTGGTAGGACAGAGCTGTTAGCTGAAGGAGACTCTGTTCTTTGAATGTCACGGGGAAGAAAAAGTATAGTGCTTACAGTGGTGGTGCTATACTCGTGGCAATGTTCTCCTGTCACTGTTAAAGCTATGTAAAGCGGTGACTTGCAGTAAGGCACACACTTTAAGTAAATGTACAATACTAAGAAAGTCTGTGACAGTTTTTAAGAAATGCTGGTTTTCCTTACGCTTCGTAGTCTGTTTCAAGAACTGTAGGGGCTTGCTTGGATTTATGCATCTATGTATGTTCGGCTGGATTCTGTGAATGTCACTGTGGTGCTCTGCAAGGCTGTTTTGAAATCCTTACTTTGTGATTTGCTAAGTCAATTGTGTAACTAATAGTCATTAAAACAAAGCTGGTTCATGGTTTTCCTATAAAGACTCCTGCTGGAAATACACTCTTACATATAGTTCTGAACTATCTTTGACTTCTAGTGTGAGAAACACAGTACAGAAGTGGGACGGATATTTAGCCTGCTCTCTGGCTGTATGTTCTGTGGTGACATTTGTCATGTAAGAACACAGTGGCTATTTAATGAAGATTCTTCATTTCATTTCTCGTAATACATGACAGTGTTTATTTGTGAGGGCAAAAGAAACATTAAAGCTCAGAGGGACCTTCAGTGAGGTTGTACAAGAATGAAGAAGTGGTTAAAGACCATTAACATTGATCAAAAACATTAAGAGTTTTGTTTGTAATTTTCCCAGATTTGTTCAGTATTTAATCTCGCATGAGAGAAAAAAAAGTCAGCACTCTGTGCCAGCAGTCACATATGGTGCCAGCACCTAGTAACTATTTCTGTGTAAAGGATCCATACATAAAAAGACAACTCTTAAGTATCAAATGAGTATTAATCTAAGGTTTCTGCACAGCTAGGAACAGATTGTTTACAGAAAGATTTGAAACAAGGAGTTGCATGTGGTCAGTTGTCCAGAATGAGATTAGGAAGAAATGGTTTCTTCAATATTAATCACAAATGAGAAGTTAGTATTTTAATTTAGGGCTAACACCAAGTGCATCTATAATAACAACAGTAGTGTTATCTCAGCCTTAAATACAGACACTTGGATCTTGAATTTGTTTCTTAAATTCTTGTTTATTTTGGAGCAGTTTTGGCATCAGAGGTTTGAAATCAGTTTGGGGTCTGTTAAGAATTTTTGATTTGGGAAAAATCTAGAAAGAACAGGGAATTCTTTTAACTGAGAATTGTATAGAAGACAAATAACTCATAATAGTGGTGTCTTCTCTCTTATGAATACTCTGTAACTTCGAAAGAATTACAGTCACTTGTATTCACGTTTTCACTGGTGCTACTATCATTTTAAGGGGTATTGGGCAGGGGAGGCTGTCAGCTACTGAAAAATGAAGTCATAAAATGCCTAGATGATGCAGCAAGTCACTCATAGAATCAGGAAGCCAGTGTGAGTCGCAAGGGCTAAAAAGGTCATCTATCTCAGTAAAACAGAGTCAAAACATTTTTTTAAAAATCCTTGGGTTTTTAATCTATTTGTCTCAAATATTCTGCATCCATATTTGAGTAGAAAGTAAAACAATTGTGTTGTGGACATTTTTCTGTAGCTGATTCTGATATAACCTTGTGATTCTAGGAATAAGACTAAAGCAACAACTCAAAAATAAAACCCTGAATAATGCTCTGATGGAATTTAGGTATAAGAAACAGCTGTGAATCTTAGGAGAGCAAGGCTGGAGTTTTTCAGTACTGAAGCATTTAGGTCAATCTTGATTCCTGGGACTTTGGTCTTGAGAACAAAAGAATGATCTAGACCTGCTGAAAAACCCTTGTTTCGCATGGTGAGCTCTTTCTGTTTCAGTAAAAGCTGTGAACAAGTCTGGGAAAAACTGAAATATTATATTTAAAAATTATGGTCATCATATTTGAAGTTTTTTTTAAAACAAAGGGAAAAAACCTTTTTTTTCCTTTTTTTTTTTTTCCACAACTATGGAAAGTTTTCTTTTTCTTACATGCCTAGTGGATGTTGTCCTTGATCCTTCCTACCCTAGCACATAATTTATTTCTCTTTTGAGTGAGCTATAAGCATTAGTGTCCATTAATAATTTTTAAAACAAAATACTACAGTTACTTGGAGCACTTTCAGTAGTGTGTGCTGATCATCATTGGCAGCTCTTCTGTCCTAGACAAGGACACCGTTTTGCAACATTTTGTTTGGTTACATTCAGTTAAGTTGTATTTACAGTACTTGTATGTATGTTATTTTTACCTTGGTCACCGTAAACAATGGCCTACAAAGATCACAAAATTCCGTCAAGACAGAGATCCTTATAGACTTTAATATAAATCATTATTAAAGTTTCTAAAAGAATGAACTTTTTTTGAATACACTCAAAACTATTCTGCTTTGGTAGGTTTTCTGCAAGTGCCCGAGTGTTACATATAATCTTCCAACTTAATTGCTAGCTTTGTGTAGTGACAGAGTGAAAAAGAAGTGCAGTGACAGGATGAAACACAGTGGGATCCAAGCTTGTAATACATTTTCTTTCTGATTTTACACAATATGTCAGGCAGGAAACTTAGAGTTTAAAATTTTAACTTTTTTATCCCCAAGATTTCCAGTCCATCATAAAATTACTAAGTTCCAAAACATAATTCTGGTTATGATAATAACCAGAGCCATAATTCTGGCTTGAGGGGAGGGTAGAAGAAAGTTAAAAAAAAAAAAGATACACACACCCACGTGAGCAAAGCATCATATATGTATACCATCTACATAGATATACTGCTATCAGACCAATGTTAATCACCTGATTTTGTCACAAAAAGCAAAGCAAAGGAAACGCAATGGTGCTTAACAGAAGTCCTGGAGATTAGTTATGGGCTTTGCCAGTGAGGCATGTGTTTATCCATACAAACTTCTGAGGAAGAGTTTCCTTGGAGGTTTAAGAAAATTGCACTCAAGAATATCCTTCTTTGATATTTTGCAGAGTAATGTATTCTGCCAGACAAAGGACTTTTAACTTATCTTTCTGTACATCAAAGTATGTTTTCCCCTTGAAATGTGGGAAGTTGACAACTGTACAACAGCAGCAGGGATCTGGGTTCACAGAGTAAGCAGTGTTTCATTATGCTTCTTTATTTGGATGGGCAACTGTGCGAAATAGCTTATGATGTATAAAATATCCAAGTGTCTTTTTGTACTTGAAGGCATTGTTATCTCTATTTGAAGTTGGCTAGTGAAGGTCAGTCAGGCTAACTGCTTGCAAAAGAATATCCTGTCTCTGTTGGTAGATACTCTTTTCAAAGTTCATTGCAACCAGAAAGCTATTTTTGTAAATACCACCCATCATGGCAAATTACATATTGCTAGTGGGAGGGGGAAAGGGAATGGTGTATGAATTATTTTCATTTTAAAAAATTGATTGTTGTTGCAAAAAGCATTGCATAGCAACAATGAAAAGTCTAAGAAGTTAATTTGTTTAAGATCTGCTGTTGATCAGGAATGTCAAATTGCACTGCTGAAGTGATAAATTCTGTGATAACTGTAATACTGAAACTTTCACTCACTGATAACCATGGCAGTGATATATTGTGGTATTTTCATGACATTTCCTTTGCTTTACTTTGAAGTCTAGTTGGTTAAGTCAGGAAGTCTTTCTGTATTAGCAACACTGAAGTTAGGGTTGTTTCTTCCTCTATTTTTTTTTTTTTATTTGTTAAATAAGAATGGAAAGCTGGCTATTTAGGATAGTGCTAATAGTGGCAAGTGGTCACACATTACTCCAGTCTATCACATTTTGAAATGAAGCCCATTAAAAAATGGTTGTTTACATTAAGTAACACTTCGTAAGGAATCAGTAGGTTCTTTGTGCTCCACTTATTAAAAATAAATAAATCTTTGTCTTTCCAGTGTTCTGTTAGGTTTAGGTTTTATTATATAGTGTCTACTCAAATCTACATAAACTGATGGTCCAGTCCCAGAAATAATTACTAACGACAGCAATCCCAGTTAATCATGCCTAATCTTATGAAGAAAATTACTGATGTATGTTGGACTTGCAGAATTAGTTTCTCACAAGATCCTGTTGATTTCAAAAGAACTGATGAGTTGTCTGCATAAGACTTCTAGGATACAGCTAATAGGAAAGGCATTCAAACCTATACGCAAGTGGGAGTTTGCACTGTCCCAAAGAAAGCCAAAGATCGTATAACTCCCCTTTTTTTCATTATGTAGTTTTCAGACTGATTTATTTTTTCATATTACACTCATTTCTAGGAGATTATTATATTTCTAGAATGTTTTGAATAGCAGTCATTGGCTTCCGGCATTAAAACTAAAACTGATCACAATGATGTAGGAATGTGTTGCGTACTTAATATTTATATTTAAAGCGCTAGTTATAATGTATCTAACCTAAGTAACTGTTTGGATATACTGGTACATTTTTTGCTTAGTTTTTCTAGTCACTTATGGGTGTGAAAGGGAAGGCTTCTTAAAAATTCACAACTCATTTGAATGTAAGTAAAGATTCCTGATTAATTTAAAACTAATCCTGTTGAACTCAGTGGCAACATTTATCCTTGTTCCACCAGATTGCAGTTAGTCACTGTAAAACCACAGTTCAAAGCTAAGTGCTTTGGTTTCACTGCAACTACCAGTGTAATTATGAAGAAGATGCAGAAAAGCCTACCTCTAAGCTGTTGCTTTAAAAGTTTATCTAAAAATATCTGCCTAAAACAGCTAAAAGGCCTTACCAGATGGTAATCGGTAATTATTATGGAAACAACTGATTGGAAAAACCCATCACTCATATAAAAAAAAATAGGTAGAAAAAAAATATAAGCACTAATATTTCCATCACTGTTCCATGTACCAGGGGAAAGTAGGCCCTCAGTCAGCGAAGTCTGTTTTGTGCTGTGGCAAATCCCATTGTGAAGAGGCTGTGAGTAATCAGAAGTGACAGCATAAGCACTTTCTGTTCAAAGTGATTTTACAGAAAGCATTATTTTCTGAGAGGAGTACACATATGGCTCCCATAATGCTGAAAGAGCACTGATGTATCCATTTATTAGCACTAGTGTTGAGAGAGGAAGTTTTGCAAATGGTGTTCAGATTTAAGACCTTTTTCTCTGCATTTCCCATTCTGTAAAACATCCTTAAAATTGTAGGAGCTGGCCAGATAGGCAAGGGTGGGGCAAATGCTTCTGCCAAGGGAACGTTAAGACAGTTCGTGATGATGAAGACTGTCAGGAGCTATACGTGCTGTTCAGTGGTCACTCAAGAAGTCAAACAGCAGCAAAAATGCTCTTCCTTGGCGGAAGAACAAACGTTCTAACAACAACTGTAATTTCAAATACAAAGGGTAAGGCAGACCTTTAGAAAAACCTAGAGAGAGGCGTTTTTGCACTCATGCCAAAGAGTGCACAAGATATTGTTCGTGCATTTTGACGTAGATACTTCAGATCTCTCTGCTTCTTCTCACTCTGCCCCTCTTCTTGCCTTACGCTATCATTCCTATAATAATGCTCACCTTCTTGACACACGCAGCTGTCCTGTCCAGTCCACCTACTCTGAGCCAGCCAGTGATGATTGGACTGGAAGGAAAATCCAAGAAAGCTGACTCTTACAAAATACGAATTTAAAGGATGAATTTGCCCCCTGTATTAGCTACTTAGGTAACTAAAAGGTTTTATTTCTGTTATTCTTGTTTTCCTTTTGCTCTTATTCCTTACCCTGGCTCTACAGTTTGAGGCTACAACCCTAATTTCTAGCATGAGGAATGTCCAGGTTTGGCCAGGACCAGTAAGTACACATAGATAATCAAGTTCTAGTATTCTGATTTTTGTAAATTGCTTACCAGTGTCTCACATTTACAAAATTACTCAAATTAACTGCACAGAACTTCTCTTCCCAAAGCTTTTCTTTTCACAGAAAAGAAAGGTTACAGTGCTCACACTTGTAGAACTCAATGGTTCAGAACTAAAAGGCCAATAGCAACACAAGCGCAATTAAAAAAAAATCCTCATGACATTTATGCCAAACTTGATAGCTACATATTTGGGGTTGGCATTGTGGATTTATGTATCTACAAAAACATGAAGAGTTTGAAAACTGTCAGCTTTGGAAGTTGGCTCTAAATTTGCGAATAAGGTATCTATATTTTTCTGAATTATTATAACCTACTGCCTCCCTGAGATGTTCCACAACAAAGAAGCCTGAAATAAAAGCCTATTTTTTCCACAGTAATTTGTTTTTGGAAGAGGTGGTTAAAGGAATAGGAGGGTAGCTAAGGAGATTCAGGTCTCTGTCTTTCATGAATAGTAAGCCAAACAATTCCAATTCCAAAATTTCATTACAAGCCTTAATCACAAATGAAATGTTTCAAATACTTGTACTTCTTCCAGTAACCTCTTTCTCTTCTCATAAAATTCCCCCCAAGGGGAGTGGAGCTTAAATACTGAGGGGTCCAAGTACAGCACTAGTTATCTACTAAAGTGGAGACAATATTGTTTGTATTCAAGCATGAATTCCGATGACATTTAACAGAGTTAATTTTATCTTTATTTGGTATTACGAATTTTGCCTCGTTCTGTTCACTCTGTTACTTCCTTTAAAATGCCTCTCAAATTTCACTGGCACTGGACCATTGTTGGTGATTGCAGCCACATGCCTGTCTAGCATAAAAACATCTTTATTACTTCAGAAAGTATATATTTAACAGCTTGGAGATATTTCCGTCTGGCTTGGAATTATGGCAAGTAATACTCATTGAGAGAGCTGTTCATTTGGTTTTAATGAGCATAAGCTACAGCTTGCAGTCAAGGAACTACTTGAACTTCATAACATAGCAAATGAATTGTTGTACTGCTCAAATCTGTTCTGTCTGGGTGGCTTGATGTGCGCTCGTTAATATGAGTGTCGGAAGATTTTTAACCATGGAAAGTAAAAGGGGGCTTCTATAGTGTTGTTGGTATCTTCTGTTTGCATCAGCTTCAGTTTTAAAACAGCAGCGTGTAGTTACACATCCAACAACAAAATTTAAGCAATGCATGTTGAAACATTAATTGATCAGGTGTAAGGAGAGAATATACCATTAAAGTCTGTATGCAAAGAAGGTAGATCCTTCGAGCTGTAATGTACAACTCATTGCAATTTTCATTTCTCATTTATAGTGGCTGCTTTGTGCCTACATTAAAATAGTTTAATGATGAAATGCATGTCAAAAGAATTTACTCAGTGGTCGTTTTGCTAACATTGGTATCATTTCTTCCCTACAGGTATTTCTGTAACAAAGAAGACTCATACATGTAAGTAATATCTTTTGATTTAGCCTTCTCTTACAAATGGAATTCATGTTAGGCTGTGCTGTGGCACTCAGACTATTAGGTGTTGGTCTGGTCTGAGAAGGCTCTGTTTTAAAAATTCTGGTGGGTTTTCTGCTTTAGGGCGGTTCCAGTCCTTGCCTGAAATGTCATCTAAATGAATACACAATGCATGTGGGTGTGCATTCGCATATGTGTTAAGTCAGAGGGCAGAAAAAAGAAAGTTGTGAAGAAAGGCAGAATTCCTTAATCTAGTATGTATACCTTACAGCTAGCTGATAATTAATGTATCCAGAAAATACAGGTGAGGAGGATGGTTATATTTTTATGTCTGTCATATATGCAGTATGATTCAAATAAAAATAAATTATTTAATTGAAAGTCTTCTGTCCCTTTCTATGCATTAATCTGTAAGGTAAATCATTCTGTGCTTGTGCTTAAGGAGCTCTTGATGAAAATGAGGAGGTTATTGTTTTGCTCTCAACCGTATAAGCAAACAGTCCTCATAAATGGCAACCTTGGAAATGGATGTGGATGCGTGCATTTACTTATGTATACGCTTATTCCGAATCTTCTTCAAAGACATCATTATTGGGGATCAACCTACATCTACTCTGCAGTGAGTTAAAAGCACGATTCCAAGAAAATGTTATGATTTGTAGCTGAGGAAGATACGTTGAGATTCTTTGGATACTGTAGAGATCTGGTAGTGCAGGAATTGTATTTGCCCAGGACCTGAAATGGGAGTAGGCTAAAGCTGAGGCTATTAGTCTCACGAAAGCCTTCTAACAAAACAGGTGGTAGGCTCCACAAAATTTACAGAGATATATGCATTTTAACAGTGTTATGCATTTGAACTATGTTCACCACAGCTTCTAGGGTTAAGGTGGTGTCATAAAGTGTCTTATATTAATTTCATACTTATTTCATAATTGGTTTTAAAATGTTCATGTAATGAAAAATCTGACTTGAGATTATGAATTCTCACCATATACAGTTACAAAATACAGTTGCTTGATTTAAGAATTTCAAATGAGAAGCTGATTTGTATGAGTTTTGAAGCAAATGGTAAATGTCGCAAACTTGTAGAGTATGATGGTCCTCCTCTGCTTAGGTGGGCTTGCTGCTTAATGCATTCTTAGGGTCAGATCCTCTTTGGCTGAATGCATACCTGGTTTCCATTGAACTTAATGGGAACCACAGATAGGCATCTGAGGGCAGAATTTGACCCTTACATTTTCGGTGAATATTTGAGCTCATGCTGACTGAGATTGACAGTACAGGAGACTGAAGTCCTCTGTATATCCGCAGGCCAGGCATTGTACAGACAGCTTCCTTGCACAGCCTTGTCCATGAGCTCAACCCTGGCCTGGAGCGACCACCCTCTCTAGAGGTGGTAAGTAATTTGGTATTTATGCTAGCTCAGTCTTGGGCCTCTCTTGTATAGAGGCTAATGACTGTACATGGTGGTTTGTAATGCTCCGCCTGGAAGTCAGCTGAAATCACCCGATATATTTTGTATACAGCAGTGCCATGTGCTGACCTGCTAGAAGAGTCACATCTCCAGTTCTGGTATTTGATACTTTTTGTAGGGAAGATTAAATAGTAACCACAGACCTAGAGACCGTAGCAAATATGCTCTTAAGCTATCCCAGACTGATAAAGTGTTGTCATCATGTATATCTCAGTGGATGCTATGTTTGAGGCCTGTTGAAAAAAAGATGTATTCATCAACTGCGTTAGATGATTAGCTACTGTTCACCATATCTGGCCTTTAATCTAGTTAAGACAGAAATTAGTCTTTATGTTGAGAACTCTGTCTATGCTATTCGAAGAGAACTGTCAAAGAGTAGTTCCCCGATTTGTTAATCAGTTGTCATGCAATTACTGAAGCATGAACAAAAAAGTTCCCTGAATAATGGGAAGATAAGCTTGCCCATTAAGAAAGGATTAAAGTAGAAGGAGCAATATGCTATAATTGGCATGATGAAAATGCAGGCTGCGTTTGCTAGCAAATATGTATGAGGTTTCAATCAGTTTTGGCTGAAGTTCTTTTAGAATTCATTCCTGTTATGACAAATTCTCATAGAGCAGGAATTAATGTAAATTGTGCATCTTTGGTATTTTGGCATCACACATAATAAACATTTTTTTTCCTTATTGCCTAGAATTTTTTTTATTATTGAATAGAAGTAGACACCAAAATCCACAGTTTTAGAATGAATTGGAAAATAAGTAATTTTTTATAAACACCTAAATGCAAAAATTACAACTCAAAGCTGAGTTGTTAACAACTACAAATGAGGAGGAGAGAGTTTTTGTGTATCAAGTCAGTCTAGAGTTTGCCTATCACTCTGCATCAGTATATATAACATAACCAAATTAAGTTATGTAGAGTAGGATTTCTGCAAAGGCATTTCAAAAAACATTCTCACAAACACTTTGTGAAGTATATATACATTATCTGCAATACCGTTTAGAAATATGATGAAGTCGTCTTATTCCAAGTTTACAATGTATGGCATACGAGGGTGTTGACTGACTGTAAACTAGCACTTGTTTCTGATGACCTTTTGACTTAATTAGTGGAGTATAATACCAGAAAGTTTGATACATTACACATTTGAAACATCAGATTAATCCTTTTCAGACTTCATTGTAATAGCCATTTTAATTGTGCAGATTTTTAAATCAGTAGTGTTCTGTCTCCACTAGTTAGTCCTTCCTAGTTTTATTCTTTGAGATTTTGGGTATATTTTACCCCCTTCTTGGTATTAGTCTGTGACAAAAGCGTTCCATCAGCTTAAATTGAACTATTGTGCTGATAAGAGGTGCTCAGGTCATTTCTGAATCAAACGGTAGTTCAGTATTCATACACCTGCAATATAGTACTGAAGAAATACAGTGCTTTCATAATTTAACTAGCTAAATAAAACCTGCGAGATTTTCACTGTTCTTGATATAACCGATTTTATCCAAGTACTCTGTTTCGTTAGCTGCTTCTCCACATCTCTTTATCAGAGTTTGAACGTTATAAAACCTGCCCTTTTTAAACAAGGAATGTAACACTCTTCCTAGCAGCACTAAGGGAACAAATTTTGTCCACCCCAAAATGCAGTTTTTCCATCAGTAGATGAATAGGCTTTTGACGTAAAATTCATGCCTTCTGTTTATCTGTAGAAGTATTCTCTCTTGGGCTCACATGGTGTTTTGTTAGGTTAACCATCACCTTATATAACCTTTAGTCTAGCTAAGTCAGATAGTAGAGGCCAAGTCCTACCTCATCTTCCATACAAAGTGGGACTTTTGGTGTTTCAGGAGTTTTTTGACTTGAGAGAGATATGACTGACTCAGATTCTTTTCTGATCATTTAATTTGCGCTAATATTTATACTACAACCCTCTTCCTCTCGTGTTTCATGCTCTGAATAGAAAAGTACTCTCAATGAATGGTAACTTTGATGCACATCTTTAGCCTTTTTGCAAATTCAGACAGGTGTCATTGTATCAATGACAATAAAGATCTGAAATTCTGGGGAATGGAAAGCGGCAAAGGACCTGGCATTTAGTACCTGCTCACTTGGGTTTATGCTCAGTCCTGGAGTATGTAGTATTTCATTTCTGGCATCTAAAATCTAAATTTTGCCATACTTCATGCAATGAATTTGATGGCCTCTACCAGACCACTTGTGACTCGGAACTATCACACCAATAATTCGCCTTATTTTTCTCCAGATCATTTTTATATCCTGGGCACTGACTTTCTTAAATGAATTTGACTTGACTGCCTCTCAAAGTAAGGGGTGGTTTCCTGCAGATGCATCCAGAAGGCTAATATTGTAATGAATCTGCGACATAATGGAATGTTCTTTCTCTTGCTCTTTGAATTGCAATGAACCACAGTCAGAAGCTTCAAAGCAGTTTGATTATGTAGCTGGAGTTCACATCTGCTTAGAGGCCCAGGTACATTGTTATTTGCTTACCTGACGTTCTTAAGATAGAAAAAACCACATAGATTTTGCAAGCCTTCCTTTCCACAATTTTCTGTCCATGTCTCCAGAAAGCCGTGCAAGAGCTCCTACCATCCATTGGTACATTGTTCTGCAGCAGAAAAGAATCAGGAGCCCTAGCTCCTAGTGACACATACCTGTCAGTGCAGAGGCAGCGACCTGTGGGGGTGCTCTTACCTGGATTAGATTAACCCAGGTGCTAGTTTGAACTAGGGGCTGCTCATTGGGTTTAACTTTCCGGTGACAGTGCACCTACAGATCCCTGTCAGCACATTGTGGATGACAGCCCTTTGTGACCTGAGTCCAAAACTGACAACTGCCTACGTCATGCACTTAAACTAAATTATCACCATTTGGAGGGAAAGAACCTGTTTCTTTGGGCAGTCCCAGTGATGGATAGATAGCCAAGTGCCTCAGTTCCTATACCTGGACCAGCTCACTTTTCAGGGAGGTTTAAGATTAAGACCTACCAGCCCAGTCTGTTCCCTCATGCCTTAATGATAAGGATTTCCCTTATTGGTAATAGAACTTCTTCGTTGTGCTACTTTGCCACTATTCTTTCCTAAATCTCTGACTCTCGAGAGTCAGACATTAAAGGCTGCTGCAAAATGGTGTTCAAAATGTGCACCTCATTCTTCATTCACAGCAATCTGATCAGTTAAGCTGTTCAGAAGTTCAGCTTCATCTCAAACATATACATATAGAATACTTTGCTTTGGTTCCGGAGGTATAATTAGGCCAGGGCAGCTAGTTATACCTTCTTGGTACCTGGACAGGTTTGGTGTGGCCTGTCACATTTCAGCATGTTACCACTCGTTACCTGCTTCCTGAATTTTGACACTTGCTTCTTTATTCTGTGTCGCTGCCTGGTAACATGTGATACTGGCAGAAACGGTGTCTGGTGATTGTGCTTTGTGGATTGTATTGTGGTAGGTGCAACAGTGAGAAAGCCACTATTAGTGATCTGTGAACTAATTTTGTTCATCCTTTCTTATCTGTGTTTGCTTGTAATGCAAATAAATATACTTGGGTATCACATTCAGCACTGTATATTTTATATTTTCATAACCCAAGATATATCCAGATTTAACAGAAAATACTTATACCAAAACCCTCTATAGATTAAGACTCCTTTGTAACTCTAAGATATTTGCCCTTTATTTCAGACTTGGGACTTCTCTGCTTTTTGTGATTTACTGAAATAGTTATTCTAGAGTAATTTTTCTTAGACAGTTTTGTCAGTAGGCACCTCTGTATGAATTCCTTAATTTTGGATGAAATACTTCTTACTTACACCGAAATTATCCTTTCAGTTGACTTCTGGCAGATAAGAAATGTTTCCAAAGCTAGCCACTGATTTTAATGACATGAGCTCCTGCTGGAAAATTAAGTGTGGACTGCATGCTTTTAATTTTTGTCATTAAATACAAGCATTTGCATGCAGAGCTTGCAGCTTTGTTGGCAAAAAGCAGAAGTAAACCCCTCCCTTCTGCTATCTGAGATCCCACACCAAGCATCTATCCCAACCCCTTCCCTCTCTCTCATATCAAGCTCTGGGACTATTCCTACCCTCATCTTGTAGTAGTTGTTGGCCTAGAGAAGTATCTTGACTCTGTGTACTTCAGTGAGACTTACCTTCAAGCTAAGTGGTCAATTCATATTTCCAGTTTATACTGCAGTTGGAAGGTTTGATGATACCATCAGGAGATCAACTTGACTGTATACTGCCTACTATATGTACCAAGAACTCAGAATTTTGAGGTCGCAAAGTTCAGGTGTTTCAGTAGATACCCATTATCCTGACAAGCCCCTAAGCATTTGACTGGAGCTTGGAGTGCTGTATCTTCATTGCTGCTGCAGGACGCTAGCCAAAAAGGGGAGTGTCTTGTTCTTTAGGCATAGGCACATTCTTAATACTGTCCTGAGCAGAGATCCATTCCTAAATCATGTCCTTCCTATCTTTGGCTCTAAGCAGTTGCTGAGAAAAGGACATCGCTTGTTAGAAATGAAGAGGCTGATTTGGGGCAGGAGAGAGCTCTTCAGCTTCTCAGATGTCCAAATATCCTAGTACTGTTGTTCACCAGAGTTCTACAAGCATATTAAGGTTTGCAACTTAATTGAACCCAAGACCTGCATTTCTCTTTTTCTCTGATTTTACTTTCTGCATTATATTTATAGACACTGCTAAAGATCTCTTGAAGTTTGTTAGTTATTTTGTTTAATTGCATTAGAGGGAAAATAACTGTGATTTTTTTTCTGATCTGATTTATAATTACTTAGCATGTCTACTGTGCATTGTACTGTCTACTTCACCTTGTGTTTTGTGTGCCAGCTAAAGTAAGCAAATGATACTTTTCCCTCACAAAATAGGAGCCTGCAGAAAACTGATGGTTAACAGGATGTGCTGTTAGCACCAGGGCCTAAAGAGAGCAGGTGAAAACTAAACCCTGTCCCCTGAGGCCAATAAAATAGCTGTTTGGTCCCCTGTGTGTAACCTCCTAATAACTTTACTGGGCAGCCTTAAGATCCCTTGGGGGCTTCTCTGCAAGAGCACTCCCTCTCTTTGTTCAGATTGCTTATTAAAAATGATTTTATAATGAAGTTGCCTCAAATAGCAGCTACTTTCCTACTTGTCCTTGAAGCACTGTTTGCCCTGGTGAAGAATCCGAAGACAACTATCTAGGGCTTTTCTCTTGTTCAAAACTTTTACTGAACTACTGCTATACTTGATTTTTTTTTTTCTTTTTTCCTGTAAGCCAAAGAAAACCTCTTCATCAGCAGCTAGATATTGTCCCTTTAATTCCACTTTGAAGCCACCCCTGTAAAAAGCTTGTTTTGGGTACCAGCATCATCAGTCCATCAGTTTTATTCCCTGCCACACAAAACGCTGTGTCAGTGACTTGTTTGTTGCCTGAGACAGAATGAATGTTGCCTTCTTGTTGTGGTGGACAAGTTATTGCACACAGGGGTAAAGATGAAGGCATTGTCAAATAATGAGGCGAGGAGGGAATATTTTTAAAATCAGAAAATGTTTTTGGCTGGCCTGGGAGGAGGAGTACGCAGAGTGACAATGCTGTGTGTGAATGTGTGACTTTCATGACCTGGATATAAGTGGAAATCTGTGGACGCTCTGGTTCTTCATGGTAGGTCTACAGCAGTGAAACGTTTTCTCTGTGAAAGTTCTGATATTTGTGGGAGAGACTGGCCCTTTGCCCATGTGGAAGCAGCTATGGGTAAAGTGTCAGGAGAACGTTTTATTAATGAATGTTTTATGCCCTCACAGAATAACTGGTCAGAGGTGAGACAAATCTGGTGCCTCTAATCTTCTACTAGCTACCCAAAAGCTTGGCTTCTGCCTGGGCCCCAACCCTTTGGCACAGTTGGAAGGAACATTTCATTTTCTCTAAGGCTGATAGAACAGGCAATTAAATGCAGTGCCCTGGAAGTCCCATGGGGAACTCTGTCTATTAGCTGCACTTGAAGGTAATGTCAGGTCTCTTCTGTGGCTCTGTTCTGAGTATATGGAGCAGCTTCTATCTACATGGGATTTTTGGCGGCAACCATTAATTACGGACTTATTTTACTGTGAGTTTTCTGGTAAATACCTTAAGATAGGTTTTTCTGTGCCTTTGTAGCAAAGTAGTGTGCAAACTACAGCAAGGGTAAAAACCTCTTAAACAGAAGAAAATTAATTTTGGCAAATGAAGACTGATAAGTATTTGGAAAATGTTAATCATCCAGTATTAAAATGTATGTGTGTGTGTGTATGTTGGATTATAGTTCAGATACTTCTAAATTATGGGTACCTAGCAAACTCAATTAGACAAGGCAGAAGAAAGGAAGCTGTCTTAAATTTTGCAGGTCTTTATCTGGGGGTAAGTCCTGACCCTTTCCATGTCTCTAATACATATTAATAGAGGTTACAAATCAATAAATTTCAGTTCGGCTCACACATCATTTCTTTTTCTGGTCTGTCCTGTGGAAGCGTACAAGATGGGCATAGACATTTTCTTTCATGTTTAAAAAATTATTTGGAGGCCCATATTTTAAGGAATGATGAAGTGTTGGGAGAGCATTAAGAGGTTTCTGATGTTAGACACCTAAATTCTGTCAGTGTGGTTGATCGATATTAAGAGATTGTGGATGTGACTCAAAAATAAATTTAAACTGTTTGTGGACATAGGCAGTAAATACATTGGGAATGTCTGCGGTGTTCTCTTATACCCAAGTCTTGCCTTATGATTCCCTAGAAATTTGGTCTTACACCTTTTGTACCCCTCTCTTTTCTATAAATTCCTAAAGACATTTGTCTGATATTAGAAATACTGAATTAAGTCATGAACACCCCTTGTGCAAAGCACTCTAACAGAGAAAGTGTAGGGCTGGTCTGAATCCTATTGCAGCTGCTTTAAGGATTCCTATTGGCTGGAACATGCTTTGATCAGCCCTTAAAATATATTCTCTTTTTTTGTTGTTGTTTTTAAAGTCTCCTGTTTTTAGAACTCTCACAGCTGTTATGTAAAGTTAATATTGCCAGTTTGAAAAGCATAGCCATCCACAATTTTGGTATGGTCATTGGTTACAGAAGAGAACTGTGTTATGGGCTGAATGTAAGCTTGAAAGTATGTGATACTCTCTATGCTCTAAAACTTTAATCCAACTCTGAGAGCAGCAGAAGTTACTTTTGGCAAAGTCATGAAGTTAATTTTTTTTGTTTGTTTGTTTTTTGGTTTTTTGTTTTGTTTTTCAATTTTTGAGTGGCATGGGCACCAGGAAACTGACAAATGAGACTTCTCCAAATCTGCTTTTGCATCCTGGATAATTATCAATGCAAACAATATGAAAACAAACAGGAAGTGTTACTGCTCATGACTTTCTTCTTTAATATGTGGGTTGCGTATTTTGGCTCTGAATAGTCTGAGTCTAGGCAGCTGTAACTATACATACAGAGAAATACCAATACACTGGAAGCCTTTTGACTGTATCCTTTGTGATAGTTTCCTAAGAGGTAATTGTACTTGCTAAGCAGGACTTTTGCAAGACTATGTCAATTTGATTTGAACAGTTCCTTAAAGTCACCTCAGTCTTTGTAGAAAGGTAATTCTTTTGTCTCTGTGAATGGATTGCTACCAAATACAGCAAAGTGTTGGGATTAAATTTGAATTAAAACATGATCTTTAGGCCTCATTGCCCATTTGTTCAAAGATCAAAAGTCAAGGTGTTTTCCCAAAGTAGATGGTTTATTCCCATGAATGTATCACTGCTACCTTTTTTCACACATTGAGAAGAATCTGTCCTTAGAGCTTTCTGCTCACATTCATTTCACTTCATGACATTGTTTCTTATAACACAATACTGTATTTTTGTTGTAGTAAGGCTGAATTCTAATGATTCTAAAGCAAGCTCAGTCATATGGACTTCTCCAAGGTTGGTACCTGAAACAAAAAAAGCACATTTTATTATCTGAATTTTGAAACTAGGGACTGATTCCATCATTCCTAACAGACTCATTTATTTGACAGTGCATTGCTAGGCTTGTGCAGTCACCATTCTGAAACAGCTATTGAACCTGAAAAGGGCCTTTTAATGTATGTTGATGGCTAACCTTATTTGGACAGTAAAAATATTGGAAGTTTTTGCAGCCTTTCTCTGAGAACATAAACCTGGAATTATTTAAATGTTGACCTCAGCTGGGAACAGAGTTTCATGCAGACAACATACAAGGCAGCTCCTTATGGTGGATGAGGTAGTCACTCTAACTCATACTGAATAGCTTGTTCTTAACCTTATGACCAAATGATGATGATATTAGTAAAGCTCTTATTTTAAAAACAGTTTTGCTGGTCAGAGTTTTTCTCCTCCTAAGTCACCTAACATGATGAAGTATAGTAATCAATGCTCACCTAAAAAGGACAAAAAGCCTCAAAGGGCAGTGTGGGTCAGTCTGAAGAACTAAAATTTGCAGTTGAAAAGTAGGAACAGAAACAGATTAGCCCAAAATTAAATAGAATCCCAATGGAATTCGGTATACGGACTTTTTAAAATGCAGCTTTCTTTTTCTTTCTTCATAACAGTTGAATAGTTTTGAGGTATATTGACAAAATGCTACGTCTTTGTGTATATTGGTTAATGGGGGAGGGGGGCAGGGAGAGGGGAGCAGGCAGGCAGAAAAGTGCAGGCAGCTTTTCAGAAATCTTGCCAGAGATGAGTTATAGTTAAGTCAGAGTACAGGTGGTTCTTGGGATTTTTATGGATCAAAAGGTAGTGACAGATACTTCAGTTTGAGTTTCTGAGTACATAAATGCCATCTGCATTTGCGTTCGTAATTTGCACGAGGGATGGGAAGATGGTCATCTGCTTACCTGACCTGTGCTCACATACAAATTGCTTATGCAAAATTCTTCATTAAACTGAAAGACTCAGAAAACATGGTGCCTGGTGTTATTTTAGTATAGGGGAATAGTTGAATTTCCTGTTGTATTTTAATAGTTGTGCTTCAGTTTAAAACAGGAGAATAAATATAGCACTTTCATTATATGACAAAACACCACAATTGTTCTGTAATGCCATAATGATTTCCTTTCAGTCAACTGTATGTGCACTATAAAAGCATAGTTAAAATATGCATGATTTGGCATATACAGATGTGCTTATTAGCACACATTGAAATAAGCATCACAATATTGAAATAACTTTTTTCTATATATGTTCTATACACAGAGATGGAGAGAGACAGAGAGGGAAAGAGTCAGTATTAGTAAGTACCAGAATTACATTCTCCAGTCTGAATACCTTTGAATTCCAGTGTGAATATCCTTTGCTACTTTATCTCTTGCTATTATAAGACACTATAGTGGTAGAACCTAGATTTGGTCTTTAACCCCAATGCAGTCACCTCGCCTTAAATTACTGTATTGTTTGGTTTTGGATTCACTGTTCATTTTATCAAAGGACTAGACCTCACCTAAACAGAAGTTAGAGTTTTAAGGGATTGCAACAGGGACTTCAGGAAGCTTCCTGTCTTAACCTTACTGCCATTAATGGTAAAATCCTTGACTTGAATGGAAATAGAATTGAACCTTCAATGAGTTATTGTAAAAAATATAAGCATCAAATTAAACAGGAAGCCTTGACAAAGAGGATGATGACTTTGCTGCAGAAACTAAGGCTGTGTGAGACCTTTTTGCTATTTGGCTTAGATTCCCCTGTGTGTATGATAGGTTCTTGTTTAAGGTTAATATGAACTATCAGTTCCGAGTTGTAGCAGTGTGACTTGCTGAACAACAGACTAGGCACACCCTCAAAGCAATTTCCTCTTTTTTTTTTTCTTGAGGTGTTTACCACCAACTTCAAAAGCCAGTTCACAACAGTAGTGGTGTTCTTGCAGTTTTCTGGAAATTCAAATTAGGCTTTATTTAATCTCTATGCAACGGGGTAGGGAAACCTCTGGTTTCAGAAAGCCAGTATATGACCAAAGCCATTTAGTGATTTCCTTTTAGATATAGTCATCAGTTGATAACCATCCTTCCCACCAATGTTTGTCTAAAGCACTGTTTCCTTATCTTTGTTACTGTTACCTAACTGATATGTAGGTGTGATACTCGCTGGCTGCAAAGACTTCTACAGATAAGGCAAGTTCCTGTTTAAACTCTTAACATTTCTTTCACTCTGACACGTTTTTCCTTTTCCGTGCCTATATTGCCTGCTTACTCCAGAGTGTTATAGTCCTTGAAGTAAAAGTGGAAGTAAAGGGGTCATCCAAAAAGATGATTTTACATGCTGTGTGAGGATGTAATGGTACTAAAGGCTGGCTGAAAATAATTTTCCTGTTAATAAGAGCTTTTGATATTTAAAAAAAAGTTTCAGTTTTTTTCTGCAGTTTTCAGGAGAAAGGTAAGAAAACCCCTTGTTAACTCAGAACAGGGTGAGTAGTCCTTCACGTGGGATGGTGGTGATGTGACTTTAAGAGCTGGCCTAGAAACAAGGTAGTGCAGGTACTTCAACCTTAAATTCCCGTGTCCTGTTAACATGACTTCACCACCTAACTGTCGGCTGGTTTAGATTTTAGTATGAAATCCTGTCCTTGATGAAGCGTAATTTATATTCCTCTGGGATATTCATCTTTGACAAGCAAGCAATGTTGTCACCAGAAAATCCCCAACCATTTCGAACAGGGAGCCTTAGAAAAAGACACAGAGAACCTTGACTTGGAAACAAATAGTTCGTGAACTTATTAATATTCTTTGTGAAACTAATACCTGGCAATCCCAGTTTGCCAAGAAAATTCCCCTTACTGCATGTTAATTTGCTGCTTTTCACTGACATTGGATGAGAGGTGGTATGATGGTCACTCCAGGTAGGAAGCTATCACTTGTTTTGCAAATAGACTGCTTTCCTCACTCCGGGGATAAATCTGCAGTCAGATTACGGGTCCAGCCTAGTAAGTGGTATTGTATTCTGGTAAGTGCAAAACTGAAAAGGCTTACGTGTAGCTACTTACTTTCTTGACTCAAAGTATTGAGTTCCTGGTCTTGAAATCACAAAGCTGAGCATATGAATGTGGTTGACATTTTACTATATGTTCTGGATAAGCAACAAAAGACTATCTACATATCTATTTCTAATGCATTGTGGGTGGGTATAGGTTGTCCAGTAAATCTTATATCTTCTGTTGTGTCAGATTTGGCTTGCATATACAAAATGACTTAATGGCACTGGCATAATAAGCTCCATGATGCTTCTCTCCAAATCAAACTTTTGGTAGTGCTCTTTTTGACAACCACAAGGTCTATTCAGCAGTTATAAATTGAATGAGTAAGTGCTAGTTTGACATGGACCCCTCCCGCAGGTGGGATTTGGGCAATTGTTGAGAGACTTTAATATCCACTACAAAAGTTTGTAGTACCTGTATCATTCCATTCTCCACTCTTCCCTTTCCTGTCCCTTTGCTAATCCCCACACAAAATCTTACTCCTAGGCACTTGTCATTAAAAAATGGCTCTATTTCTAAATAGATAAATTACCAAAGTGCAAATATAATTTGCCCAAAGCCAAAAAAAAAAAAAAATTTAATTCAGTAAGCTAGTTCCAAGTGTCATACCCAAAAATAACCATTCCCTTTATTAGGTTAGTTCATTGCTGGATAATATATCCAGAAAAAGTTTTTAATTGACTATTTAAGTAGTTTTAGCTCAAGTTAGTCTTTTCTGCTTTTAGCTTCTATTGTTTTCCAGTTTGCGATCACTGAACACAGTTAAATGGACCGCCACTTTGATGGGGTTTATGTGCTTGCTACGCATTTGCTTCCAAATAGTTTTGAAGTTGTATTTCTGTTATGATTGTTGTTATTCTTAGAGCTTTAGAGAGACAGAAGGAAAAGGAAAGGAGATGCAAAAAGAAAGAGGAAAGGCTGTAGTTACTATGTACCTCAAAGTTGTGTGCCAATTCAGTATATTTGCACCTATTAGGTAAGAAGAGAAACAGAAGCTTCGGCGAAGTAGGCGGTCAAATTGTGTAAAAAGGAATAGCAACAGGAACTAAGTGATGGCAACTTTTGTATTTGATCCATTAAAGCTCTTAAATGCCTCTTTCCTTCCAGTGAGATCCTAACTCATCACACTACTACCTGCATGCATCAAGCTAAGCATGCCCAGATTACAAGATTAGAGCAAAAGTGCTTAGCCTTTTTCAAAAAGCACTTCTAGGATACTTCCTGTAGGAATCTGCATGTAACAGCAACTACTAATTTAAAGTGGATGCTGTCCATACTCCAAACATATCGTATTCATAAAAACATCCTTTTTCTTTAAAGGCTTCACTTTCTACATGAAGCCTTCACTTTAATTGTTGCATTCTTGATTTTCCTCATGAGACTTTTCCCGTCAGAGAAAAGAGATGATCAAAGACAGGTGCAGTGACATAAAGAAAAGGGGAAACTTGTGTACCTTTTGGAATCAGTAGAAAAACTCCCTTGGTTTTAGAGCCAGAAGATCCTGTTTGTTGCAAAGTGGTGTAGCTTCTCCTTTATGCCCGCAGTGGTACAGCATACTGTATTTAGTTGTTTTTCACTCTGTTATACAGGTATTAACTTCAGTAAGGAAAGAAACTAGGATCTTATTGGACTATTTGCTAATAGGGTAATACAGTTCTCCCAAACCACCCCATCCATGTGTGTTAGCTCTCTCTACTTTGTGTTACCAAATGCAGCACTCGTGTGCTTTGGTGCTTTTAAATGAATTTCCTAAAACATCTTTATTGCAAATTTTAAAAGAGATAAAAATAATTCTGTTAGCTGTTGTATTTGACCCTGCATTGGTTATTTGATATAAATGTGAATCCTAAACTTTTTGATTTTCAGTTTATGTTTCACAGATATTTTTTTTTGTGTGTGCTTAGTGTTGAGAAAAGTATTTCCATTTCATTTCTAACCATGTGTTTTCATGGAAACGAACCATCTATAACACATTGTATTTCCATGAAAACACAAGCTTATTAAATGTCAAACAGTTTATGTTTTCATGGCAGTCATCTTGAAATTGGCACGCTCACTGTGTCAGTGTTTTATGATGTAAGCTTAAAACTGTCAGATTGTCAATGTTCAGACGTGAAAAGGTCTGAAGTCTCACACACAGAGGAGGAGAAATTAGGCTCTTGTCAATTAGCAAGTGGTGGTGATTTAGGCCTGTTTGTTTCAGGCTTGTATTAAGGTAATAGAAACTTCTTAGTCTGAGTATCCTCAAATATTTAAGCTGATAAAGAGGTGGCGTCAGTCTCGAAGTTGGAGTCATTTGTGTTTACTAAGGGCTGACTATAAATATAATGGTTGCTGGTGGAGCTTGAAGTGTCTTTGCACATTTAACTTTATCACTCAGCTCAGGCATTGCAGAAATTGCTTTTAAAAGCAAAGAAGCTGGAAGAAATGGCTCCACATGACTACATACCCTATGCTACTGGAGCTGACGAATCTTAGGGACTATAGCAAGGGTTTTGGCATTGCCTAACCATTTGGGAATTGTAACTGCAGGTTCATGGGTCACATTGTAACAGGCTGAAAAATTACTTTCAAAGCAGACTGGCTTCTGGAAGAGAGAGCAGAGCCTAATGGGTAAGCTCATAGCGAAGAAGTCCTGTGTCAGTAAGGTAGGGCATGTTGAATAAGCTGTAGTTGATCAGTAAGTGATCTTTGTTGTATGGGACCTGCACTCACATCAAAGTCTGTCATTGCTCTACTGACAGGTGTGGTGGGCATCAGGCTGTTAAAAAAAAAGATTAAGAAAGTATGTGATACATATGGAACAAAGACAATGCAAAGGTCATAGTAAAGAGAATTTCATCTTCACTGACTAAGGCAGGAAGTACTTGTACAAGAAAAGCCATTTTAGCCCTCCTGCCCCATCATTCTTTAAAAAAAACCACAACACTGTCACCCTACTGATCTTGACACTTCCAGTGTATATGAGTTAAAAGGCAGTAAAATCAATTTTGCTTCTATCATGCTGTGCTATATTTTATAGTATAAACTGATGTTGATCATATGGTTTAATTGAATATGACTCTACTTAGAAATGGCTCATTCTTCACATGCAGAAGTTTTCAGGAGCAATTTGCAGGTATGAGCTCAGTTACATATATTACCCTATCATATTAATTTTACGTGCACATTTCAACTATATTTCCTCTTGTTGTGATTGTAGAAAAGCCTTTAATACATTTCTGTAGAATGAATTTTAAGTTTCACAGTGGAATTAAGTAAATGGTTTGGTTTGGTTTGAACCCTAATGGATGGGATTTAAATCCAGTTTTCACATCACACAGGAACTGTCTTTCAATATCTTTTTGACATCATGACTCTATTCTGTGGTTGTCTATTCTGTGCAGCAAAACCAAAGACAATTTCTCACTGGAAAAAGTCATAGCACTTGACTCAAAGTAGTATGGATGCTCTAAGTTCTTACACAGAGTTTAAGGATGAGCACCTGCTCATCTTTCAAACTCTCTCTGAGGCTTTTTTGTCCACACTTGTGCCTGTTTGGAGTTTCATGGGGAGCTGTGAGAAAACCCAGTTTTCTAGTGTTGTGGTTTAGCCCCCGTCAGCAACCAAGCACCAGGCAGCCGCTCGCTCCCCCCACCCCAGTGGGATGGGGGAGAGAATCGGAAGAGCCAAAGTAAGAAAACTCATGGGTTGAGATAAGAACAGTTTAATAATTAAAACAAAACAGTAATAGTAATAATAATATAATGAAAATGGAAGTAACAAGAGAACGAGGCGGGGGGGAACCACCACCCACCGACCGATGCCTCTAGTCCCCAAGCCACAATCGCTGCTTCCCCCAGCCAACTCCCCCCACTGAATATACTGGGCATGATGTCATATGAAATGGACTATCCCTGTGGCCAGTTTGGATCAGCTGTCCTGGCTGTGCCCCCTCCCCTCCTGGCTTCTTGTGCACCCAGCAGAGCATGGGAAGCTGGAAAAGTCCTTGATTAGCATAAGCACTACTTAGCAACAACTAAAACATCAGTGTGTTATCAGCATTATTCTCACACTAATCCAAAACACAGCACTGTACCAGCTACTGGGAAGAAAATTAACTCTATCCCAGCCAAAACCATGACACCTAGTCAGTAGCTGTTGGGATATCTGTGCAAGACCATGGTTCTTCCCTTCACAAATCAAATTACAGAATTTGATTCTTTCATGAGCATCACTTACACGTAACTTTTTCAATTCTGTCCTTAACACGTATCTCCTAGCAGCTCAATCCACAGTTAATGACAGACATCCACCTGGTGACAAGTTTAATGATTCATGAAATCCTAGCCCTCGAGGCACATGCTGGCTATTTATCGTTACACACAAACACAAAGCAGGTAGTAAATTTATGACTTTCAGATTTAGGTGAATGAAATAGGTGTTTGATTATCTGAAAGAGGTAGTGAATGTTTATAGACATTTGCATAACAGCCATTTTTCATTTCATCTTACTGCTAGACACAGTGGATACGCGAGACTGGCTATAATTACGCTGTAATTGGCAGTATTTTTTTTGCCTGTTGACCTATGTGTGTAATTGTCATGGATATAGTACCACATATCAGAATACAAGTGTGTTGGTGTGAAGCTGTCATTTAATTTTAAAGGAAGGATGAAAACTGTGTAAGTGGTGCTGAGCCATGATGTCATGAACTTTGTACTGCTTATACTCTGTACTTGTACTGTGATTTTTTGCCACATAGTAGCACAATAATTTTCCAATTTTTCCCCAGAACAGCTTTTCTCTCTGTGTTATCTCTTACATTAACTGTGTAACAGAAGGAAATTATAAATTCTTAGCCTTTACCCACAAGCCAGAGGAAGATTTATTGGAGATGTATCAAATCTGTTTTTATTGACTTGATACACTCTGTGCAAAATTCTCAGTATGTGTTTATAACTTATTCATAGCTGAACTTGGGATAGACCGAGCGTAAAGACTCCAGTCTGGAACACTAAAGGCGTGTCTCCTTTACCAAGTTGTGCAGACAAAATGGAGCAGATCTATAATGGCAGAGCACTTGACACAGAGGATCTGCCATCCACACTATACCTGTTTCAGGAGAGGACTGTTTGTTGACTTTAGAGTAGATCTAGGCTGGTCTCATGAAGCCTATTGCAGCTGGAGTGAATTACGTATTGTCTGGGAGTGCATCTTTCAGTTTAGTTTCATCAGAAAGGAATCCTGTTCATGTGCTCTGAGGCCACTCTCTATGATGCAAACCAAAACATAGTGAAGCGATGGGGAGAGCTGCTTCAAAAACATGCTCCTCGTCTGAACTGAAATGCTGTTGGAAACACACACTAAAAAGCTGCACGTGCAATTTCTGAATGGGACTAGAAATTTCCTAGCAAAGTCGTGATTGCAGTGCCAGCTCTGCTAAACTGCCTGTGGCAAGTCTCCTTGCTTTATTTTAGCCTTTATGTTCTCTCTGAAGTGGTCCCCATGACTGCTGGCCATTTCAGTCACATCATGGGGACAGCTGACTACTCTGCCTCTCCAGAAGCCACCTATACATACAGATGCATTGTAAAGTGAATAGGTTTGTGAAAGGACATGGTTTTCTATAAAGATGAAATGTTCCTTCATTACACTGTATAATAACCACTAAAAGTTAATCATATTAATCTTTTAGCATTGCCCCTTCTCAGAATTAACTGATGGTTGGAGAATGCTCTTTGTATTGTTCTTCAGTTTGTAAAGGAAAGTCAGACTGATCTTCCATTTTTTTCTTTCTATTTCTGTGTATAGCATATCCAGTATAAGAACCTGGAGTTTACTCCAGTATGTAGGGAAGTGCTGGAATTCGGTGTTGGTAATATTACCATATACGGAGAAAACATTTATTGGGGTAGAGGGGAGAAAGGTTGTTGTGTCCCCTGCACATCATGAAAATGATCACTGAAATGCACCTTTTAACGCTCTTCTGTATTATTTTTCCATGGATTACAGGCCCGAAAGCTACATTGCTCATTATGGCCTATGTTGCTTCCATTGCTCATAGCAATGGAGATCCTGGAAGAAAAGAGGAAAACAAGGAGGTGTTCTGTGAAGAAAAGTTTTCCACACAGAACCCAATTTTTTTCCGGGTGTACAGGTGCAACCTTTTTCTTGTCGTTATCTATGGGCATATAGTCTCTGATTCAGAAGTTTTTTTGGCAGTTTAATGTACTGCAGTAAAGCTTTCACTGCCTTTGCTTACTCACTCAAAATTAGTCCTAGTAAATACTAACTTGGTGTGATTTGTTACAGTGCTGACAACGTGTTGCATGGCTGAGTAACTTGTAGAAAAACTGTGATAATTAGCTCCACGAGCTAGCATTTTCTTTAATATTTGAATATATGGATTTTCGTTTGCTCTCAGGCTCTGCATAAGTGTATCAGTAGTTCCTCACAGTTGTCTCTTTGGTACTTTGAACAGCTCAGCAATCACTAGTGCCTTGTGCCTTCATCCATTTGCATGTTCATGGTGAGCTAAAAAAGCATGTTCCTCCCCTTCTCTTTTTATAGTGTTACATAGAAATGGGGCTCCAGAATCTTCTCAGATTCTAGGAGGACATGTTTTCCTCTGAGTCACTGTTTTTGTTCTGCGTCAGTGCCAGTTCATTCTCTACAGTCAGTCAATTTTGTTTCTTCACCCCAAAAGTATCTAATAGTATTAGGCATTGGTTATTTATGTTTAGGTCATCATAACTTTGGCGTTTCTTTTGAAGATTTAATCTAAACATTGCTGTCCTTTTCTGTCATTACTTTAATAGTTTTCTTTGTTGGCACTGCTAAGTGTTTCCTTTTCCTCCAAGTCTTCATTCTCAATGGAAAGGGGAAGCCCAAGCTGAGAATGCATGATTTTTTTACTCAGAATTTCAATATATTTAATTTATCTAGCTTTCATCTTGTTTTTCCATGCTCTTTTGCAGACATGTTGTTATTAATGTGAATGAGAGGGAGTCATGGACAATGACCCTATTGTGGCTCATGTGTAAATGTGGTAGTCTGTGTTTTTGTTTCTTTACATTTGCATTTTTGATGTTATATTTCTTTTTTGTTTAAAAATATATTTTAAAGAATTAAAAAAACCATTCACACTGGAAATGTGATGATTTGGCTGGGAAGGCACTCACAATGATGGTGGGTACAACCAATAATTTCGTTTTTCAGTCCCTCACTTACACAAGCCAGTACTGACAGACCTTTAATTTACATTGCTAGCATAGAGATATAGCCACAAGGACTGCTCTGTAATATCCTTTTAAACAGTATTTTTCATCCACCTGTAATGAAAGGTGTCTGTTTTATATTGCTGCCCATTCATCATTCCTTGGACACTTGCTGCCTCAGTCAGTTACTTCTTAAATGTGAGTTAACCTTCTAATGTGATCCTGCTCTCCTTTCTTCCTTGCTCAAACCTATTATTCCATATACCAAGCTGTCCAACATGAGTCCAGTCACCTGTGAGCACACAGTGTAGGATTTTTAACATCTATCGCTTATGCTTGCTGTTCCTTGGAGCAGTGGATTTTCACCACATCTTTATGAACAGAAGAGCAGAGTCCCTAACTAACCTGAACTATTCATTATGTGCTCATGGGTTTGCTTTATGTTTTCCCTCCCTGGCTTAGGACTGCACATTGTTCTCTAATTCATTCTGCAGTCAAGAATGGAACAATTAGCCACAAACTCTCAAGCTCTGGCAGATGATTAATCAAAAAAAAAAATTAACTTTGGCTGATAATGCTACTCTATGAATTATGAGCTGGCTGTAAGCCAGGGAATACTCCTATTGTCCCCTGTACAGACAGCCCATCCTTTCTTGACTCAAGTGCACCAAAAATAGTAAGATTTTTCATCTAATAGAATTTTAACCATTATGTTGTTAAGGTTTTTAACTCCTTAGTGCAGTGTTTCTGAATCTCTTTTAGCCAGCTACCATGTAATCCTCAGGGAAAGAAAAAAAAAATCCAGAATTCCGTTGTATTTCAGTATAATTTGGCAGTTGAAGGGGGAGGCAGCAAATAAAGTTTAAAGCATTTAGGTAAACAGCTGCATTGCAAAATCTTATTGTTATAATTACGAAGAGTTTAATTAAAAATGCCAGCCACAAAAAATTCCTTTGTAGGCCACTGCCAGTGACTGCAAATCAGTTCCCAACTGTGCTTTGGTATTGACACATACCTAAGTTTCTGTGAAGTGTATATTTATGTTACTTTTAGTGCTCTTTTTTGTAACGTTTTCATAGGCCACCGTCCTATGTCTTACCATGGACCCTAGCCAGCAGGCTGAGTACCACTTGGGCAATGGGGTGTTCTTTGGTTGTAGAGCATTAGTGATTCCAAAAGAACTTGAATGACATTAACAATTTCTGCTGCAAATGTATTTATTTCTGGGAGAAGGAATCATGACTTTGCTTACTAAACACAGTCTGGTTTGCTTACTAAGAAGTATTATAAACCACTACTCTGAACTTGGATCTGTCAGCTCAGGTCTCTAAAAGTCTTTCTGAATGACAATGCAAATCTGTAGTTCTGCTAGCTGGAAATAAGTATGATGTCTATAAGCCTAGACAGATTTTTTTTTTTTTCCCCCTGAAAAACACTGTAATGAAACCCATGCTACATAAAACCTGTTTTCGCTCTGAGGAGAAACATTACCATGCCTGTTTCTAATAATTACTTAACTGTACTGGCACACATATGCAATTGTTTTTCATCCATCAGCGAAAGGATTGCTAGAAAAGTGCTCTACCCCCAGTAGAGGGGTGAAAAAGCAGAGGCATTGCACAGAGGCAAGAGCCTGGGTCTGACTTGTGTGTTTTTCAACTCTTTACTGGGTGGTTGCTGATTCCAGGATTGTAAATTTCAAATTAAATCTTTAAAAAATAAAAATTGCCATTACAGGCAAATGGAAAAATAATCAAGACATACAGCGAATCTCTGGGGCACTAATAATTAAAGTTGTTGCCAAGACTTTTGACAGTGTTCTGAAATTTTCATTAACATTTTATTTCATTCCTGTTCAGCACATGGTGTTTAGCCCATTTCATGCCTGATTTGGTGGGCTTCCAATACAGGAGCCATAGCTTAGATGAGCACTCATTGTGAAGAGGTTCATGTAGGTCCCACTTAGTGTTCAAATTGATTTTCCAACTCATACTTCACACTAACAATTGGAAAGATTAATTTAAAGGACTCAATCTTGATTATGGGGGGGGGGGGGGGGGAAGTAGTCAAATTAAGTATAAGTGAAAAGATATTTTGTAGTAACTTGATCGTTCTTGGCATCAGCTTAGCTCTTGTTACCTGTAGCTGAGCTAGGGTAACTGATGATGGGGTTTTCCAAACATGACCTTTCATGCACATTTCTCAGCACACAGAAACAAATCCCATTAAAAAAAACCCCAAAAAACAACAAAACAAAACAAAACCCAACCAAAACAACTAGTCCGTAAACCACAGCATCTGAAAGCGGATGTACCTGCAGCAAGGATAAATTTGTCTTTTGGGGGCCTATTGGTGGCACAAGTTTGTCTGAAAAATGACAAATGCCAAATTTTGAGCAGAATCTGTCCATCTGTATAATCATATCTAGGGTTGCCCTCATTACCATCATAGCCAAGTACTTCACAGTTCTTAATATCTCAAAATCTGAACAAGGCAGAGAAGCACTCTCATCTATAGAAGGAGAACCAAGACATACAGAAACTAAAGCGATACAAATCCTTTTCCAGCTCCCAGCTGTGGTATTGTGTGAATGTGCCCTACCCTCCTTCCAGCAAAATCAGCCCAATTAGCCCTGGTCAGCATTTCTGACTGCTTAATTTTTTTTCCATTGTAGATTAGGGAGTGGTTACTTAAAATGCCTCAGAAAAGCTGTCCTACAAACAGAAATTGAGGGTTGCGTCACTGCTGTGTGCTGCTGATCTCAGGGTAAACATCGATCCATGGCTGCAGAGCTAATCTGCATCTACTGCTCTAGCACTTGCTGTCCCACAGTCCACGTGGCATGTGGGCTTTTCCTCCTACATGGTTAAACTGACAAGGCCAAGTGAACTCTGTCAACGGCTGTTGGAAGCAACCTCTTTCTTGAAACTGCTGGTCTAGTGCTGTTTAGTGGTCCAACTAATACCCCAGTTTCAGCCAGCACCATGTGTTCAGAACAGAACTTCGCCTATCTCCTGGTTATGTGATAGTCCTCTATGCTGTGTATCTGTCTTCTGAGAGATGACTTTCCAATTGTTATGTAGACCAACTGGGTACCATTTGTTTCCAGAGGATGCTCCTTATTTTTTAATGTTTGCTGCTGGCAACAGCTGTAAATACGGAAACTTTTGGCACTGGCAGCTAATTGAAATTTCTGTGGGATGAAGTAGCCCCTGCTGACACTTCAGTGTTACTGCTTTAGTTTCTATTAGCAAGTTCTTGTTGTGTAGATATCCAGGCTCTAACAAATGTACTTCAGATATGCTTTCAGATATAGCTTTAATTCAGATTGTTTTAAGTGGGAATGAGTAATGTTGATTGATGATGACGCTTAACATTTTTTTTGTGTTAATGCTAATAATTTCCTATCGGAAAATGGTTTTCTACTACATGGCTCACCCTCTGCAAGTTCATTTCTCTCTCCCTTGCTATAGAACTTAATCAGACACTTACTAAATATGATCCCTTCTCCTCTGTCTGTCCTCCTCTCATGAAATCCAGGCTTGTCCTTAGTAATTGCTGCTTCATGAGACATAAAAATTAGTTTGGAAAGCCTCTCTTCCCTTTCTTTTTCATTTGAAAGCCTTTTACATTATTCTTTATATAGAAGAACACAGTAGTATTTATAATTATTATGAAGAAAAATATTTTCCACGCAGAAGGCCAGGCCCTGCCAGTGTTAGAAGAAGCATACTCTGGGATTTAGGAAGGAGTCTTGGGGGAGGTAAGACCATGCTTTGTAACGAAGAAAAAAAATCAAGTATCTGAAACATGCACTGCTGCAAAGGAGACCTTTGTCAAGTTCTTGAAGACTTTCTGAATTGGGATTGCTTATCACTTCATGAAAGTTGCCCCCTGAACTTTTATATACTAGCGATATGAGTCCTTTTTCTTAGTCTGCTCCATCTTTGCTTATCCTTGTTGCACCACTTTCCTCAGCAGTAGGCTACAGTGGGCCATTATGATTCACCACTGCAACTAGTGGCATTCTGTAGTTAGTAACAAGGAGGAATAAAATATAACAATTGCAGTATTCTCGGCCAAGACTGTATCACAGACTTAGAAAGTTTGTATTATAAAAAAAAAAAACAACTAGCATAGGTAACAATAGCAGGAACCCCCACAACAGCAAAAGCTTAGTACGTTCCAGCAACCAGACTAATAACCCTCCAATGGCCTTACCTCTGCACTTTGATCACTGGTAAATACTGTGCTGCCATATCTTTACTGCTATTTTAAATCATCTAACCTGGATGCGTGATAACATGTGCTAAAGTTTTAGTGAAACAGATTTGAAGACTGTGATTTACCATTGATAACTGAATTGACCTTCTCAATAAAGAACACATAGAGTGGCCACACTATATTTATCCATCTGGAAGGGAGAATTGACACTAGAGAGCCTCTGAAATCTGTGAGTGTCCCATCAAAATCTGCTTTGGCAATGCAAAATTTTTAGAGTATAAATAAACTATATCTCTTTCTTTAAATCCAGGCTTTCTTTATGCAGCACCAAGTAGCAAAATAGGCCTCATTGTTTGCTCATTTTTATGTTTTTTAAACCTTCAGCAGTCACCTTTAAGAATCTGACCCTTATTCTTTCTGCTAGGGAGATAATTATTCACTCTCAATTGCTATCCCTAGAACCAGTTAATGAATGCTACATAATAAACAGAAGTAGGGCAGCTGGATGAGAACAATGCACAGGTGGATAAGAAGACTTCATTTGGTGAGGAGATAATGAGCATGAGAACTTGTGGGTTTGTCTAAATACCACCCTCACCTCCTCTTCAGATAGTTCACGCATTGTTACTGTTCTTCCTCAATCAGTTTTTCTACTTGTTAAGTGGCGAGAGGAAGATGGTTACAAAGGGGAGAGAGGTTTCCTCAGTGGAAAAAGATTCAAGCAGAAGAGGATCCTCCCTCTCTCCCAGACCCATCCTAAACATATTTACTTTCTTATGTGCTATTGTGCACCTTCCCAGAGGAGGCTGATTCTGCAGGCAGAATAATCACTGCTTTCCTATGCTGTTTTATCCTCTCTCTGCAAGACTTATCCCTTCCTTCCTTAACAAAACTGTACCAAATCTAACCTTTGGAGGTGAAGACAGGATTGATTCTTAATATATCATTTTATATGATGTTAGTGCTGAAATAGAAAGCAACTGTCGTAGCCCTACCACTGCTGCTCTTGCCATCTGTATTGAACAGCTGCATTTTCTGGCCAAGTGTTACTGTGTACCTCAGTAATATGAATCTGTCACAATGAAGTTTAATGGCCAGTACACACACACACAAAGGTAAGTAACACTGCTATCCAACTGAAGAATATCAATGTATAACACAAATGAGTATTTCCTTTGCCTGACAGCCTCTCCATAACTGCAGTTTCAGAGACGTAGTGCATCTGTATTTTATAAGCCAGCACTAGGTCATTATGAGATTGGTGTTGTGTAAAGTCGTTGCAGTAGAGGCAAATGACTCAGTGACAGGAACTACTGAAGATGAACAGAGAGCCAGGCAATACATTCTTTCTATTCCGTGTTTTGTTAACCTGGCTGACACACAGAAAGGAAATGGGGTCTGAAATTTCTCCCTTGTTAATCAAAGTATTAATCACTTAGAAATTGCAAAATTTAAGTTAGTAATATGGTTTCTCATATTCCGAACATGACTTTTTATAATGTCATGTTTGACCTGGAACCAAAATTAATTAAGGTAGAATTTCAGAAGCTAAACTCCGGTGACTTCCATTATGATCTGAGCACCTGTCTTCCTCAGACTCTTTTGAAAATTTCCACCTTAATCTTTCAAAGGCATGTTTAATACTCAAAATGGCAGAAGTCATAGCCAGAACAGCTTCCAGCCAGAGATGTGGTAGGAACATTATGCACACCGTTTGCTAATACAGGCACGTACAGGCCAGCAGTAGTTCCAGTATCTGTGCCAGAAAGCTAATGAGAAGATATTTGGCCATAAACTTTCCTCTGACTTGGGCAAGGGCATATCTAAATTCCAGTTGTCTCATGTCCACTAGCTGTAAAATGGAGCTATCAAAGCAACACTGTGAGAATAAAGTGTGTTTTCTTAAGGGTTTGCAGTGAGAGACTGAGATGTGATAATTGAAGAAACCTGCCATGGGCTGTATTTGCATAGGCGGGTGTATATTTTTCTTGAGTAAATGGGCTGGTTGTGTGTGCCAAGAGCTCGCCACGTGTGTGATAAGCCAATGAGGAAACGCAGCTCTGCACGTTCCATTCGGAGCATGTTTGGAGGGGAAAAACCTAATGCAAAGTGCTCTCTTTTCTATAATAGTCCAGGGAAACATGGAGAAATACTGTCATACCCAAACCCTTGAAACAGTGAACCTGTCAAAGGGTACACCTCCACCATGCTTGAGGCCCATGTTCATCCAAACCTAGAAGTCTCTTTTCTTGCATATTAGAACAGGAGTTAATTTTATCTCACTAAGGATCTTGGAAAACCACGCCTCTTTCCTGATGCTCTCCTGACTTGTGATCTATCGGACCTTGACCCATGAAGATAGGGAGCCAAAATGAGAGGTATTGTTCAAGAACTCCCTGAATAGGGAAAACTTCGTCTCCTACTTTTGAGCTCTAACCCCCCTCCTTCCCAGGCCCTCTGCTGATATATTTTAAGATGACCTTTAGAACCCATGCTTCAACTCTGGCAAATCTCCACCAGGAGTCAACATTGCTAGATTAACTGTTGCAGGACATGTAACTACTCTGTAAAAACCAAAATGCAGTATGCCAGGATGATCAGCTATTAAAGGCCTCCGAACAGTATGCCTGGTCTCCTGTGGAGCCTGTGGAGTATATTAGCCAGGTCCATGCTACCTGGGAGACAAGAGTCACTTGGAAATTAATGGGTGCCTGGAGTTCTTTTGCAGCTGAAATGTAGGTCTGTTAAATTGCCAGAGCTTCTCCACGTTGCCTGGGTGCACTCCCAAGGCTGCTGCTAGACCGAAGAGGAGGAAAGGGCTATTGCCCTTCTGCTGTGAAGAAACCATTATCTCCTGCAGTTTATTGGTGATGCACCCTTACAAAGCCAATGTTTCCAGAAAGCTGACAGGCAGCCTAAAATAATATTGTCTGTCAAACTGATTACAACAATACTGTAGAAGCTGGAAGGGCTTGCTTTCATTCTTGATACAGTATGTCCAAAAGATGCTTTCTGCTAGCTTTACTGCTCTATGTCCTATGGCTGACAGGAGAGATAAGAAAGAAGACTTTTTCATAAAACCTTCAGATCATAATGACCGGTTCTTTAGAAAAATTACATTTAGAAAGATGTAAATGTAAAGATTGGAAAGATTAAAATGTAGAACTACCCAACTTCATGTAGAAGCAATCTTGTCATCCTCTTATTCTCCCTACAATATTGCTTGTTAGTTTTCTTGGTGAATGACTAAGCCATTAACAGCTTAAAGGGGAAACTCTTCAGGTCAGGGGTATTTTTTCACTTGCAGCATACTTAAAATCTCTGGAAAGACTTCCATCACCTGCCATAAGACTACAGTTTTGATGAGCGGAATGTGGACCTGTAGATGTACCAGAGCAAAATGCTCTCTTCTGATGTGCCAGTCTCCCAGTCAGCTGAAACTACTCAGAAGGTTTCCATTACCTGCTTGTTGAATTAAAACTACAGGTATATCTAAAGGCACCATTCAGTGCTGTGTGAAAATAGCTGTACGGATAGTTTTGGGTAGCAGAACTAGTATAATTATATTCACTGGTAATCACACATGCTTTGGGGCAGTCAAAGGGTTTGAAAAGTTATCATTTTCACCTATCATTTGCTGACCCTTAGCTGGACATGGTTACTGGCATGCACGTGCGCCTGTATGTACCTGACCTGTTTTGTCTGTCATTGGAATGGACAAATCACCTTCCTAGTGTGACAGTCGTAGGCTTCTCAAACTTGGTGTGTCACAGCATCTTTGACTGATTTCTTGGTGTTCCAGCTGAAACCTTTTTGATAGCAAGGCTAGAGGTGTTATTTGTATTGTAGGTATAAGTATGTTTAGAGCTTGCCTGAATATTCATACATGATACTGGCTTTTAAGGTCTGCATGGACATAATTGGTTGGAGGTGTTTGAAGAATTATAAACCTTGGATTTATAGGAATTGTTATTCTGTTCTTCCCCTCCATTGGTGTTTGATTTATATCTGCAAGAGTCATCCTAGAAGGAATTCAACTAGATTTCTCTCCCAGATTTTTAATTTAATTGATGATTGTTTACATGAGTGTCCTTGCCAAAGTGAGGTGATTTGGCAGTCCTCTGGAATGTAAAGGTTAAGTATATTGATTTAATCTTTTCCGAAAGGAGCTGTTCTTTCTGTGGCAAAGCATCATCGTTTTTGTTCTTGTGTCTGCAACTTTGTTTACGTGGGTTTAATGGAATTTTGTCTGTACTGTACTGTAAATGGCAGATGGCAATTTCATATAGTTCTTTCTTCCTGGAGTACAGATTTTTGGACTCTCAGTTTTTTTAATGAATCCTGAATTTCCCTGAGCCGTAATTCTTCAAAGCTTTCAATGTGGTAAGTACTGAAAATAAGGAGAATCTGTTCCGCCATTACGTGCGCAGTTAATAGGAGCTATTCGTAGTGATGGTAGGATCTTACACCCTTGTCTTCATGTGATTAGTACTACACTTAGCTTACGAATAAGCATATCTGAATTGTTAGGTTACAAACAACATATATAAACCATATTTCTTTTAGCATAAGGCACAAGCTTGTAACAGTCTCAGCTTTAAAATTATACATTCCTGGAGCAATGTGAATATAAAACCAGAATTGGTAACTTTGTTTTTGGAAATCATATATGTAATTTTTTTTTCTACTTATGCAGTAAGTTTATTGGGTTTTGGACCTGTAATTTTTTAATAAGCTGTTTGTTGCCACTTGGGAATTGAACAGGAACTGGAACACCATGGCTGAAGTGTTCTTTCATCTGTTTTAGCATGGATGGGCCTTGGTCAGAACAGCAGGTCTGGATGGATCACTGAGCTGCTGAATAGCTTGCTTGAGGATCTAAACTTTACAGCTCCTTCTGAGCTGTACACTGGGCCTGCGAATAGGCTGGAGCCAAGTACACCTCAAAGAGATGATTTTGTAATTGCAAATGAAACTGGTGATATGAATCTGTCCATTGCTTTTTCTGGTCACATCTTTTATTGGTTGTTGATTTTCCACTTTCTTTAAATTCATCAACAGTTTTTCTCAGTGATCCTTTTTGTGATCTAGATCCAAAGTGATCCATTTTGTAGAGCAATGACAGCTGTATTCTAGTTCTGCCTAGTAATTTGTCTCCCTTGTGTCCATTCTGCTGGTCTTAGTTGGAAAGAAGGTGATAACAAAGCAGGTGCCCATCCCTGGGCTTCTAATCATACGCCTGCAAAATCAGATTCAGATCTGATGGTTCAGAGGCAAAGTAACTCCTACTGTAAAGTGCAATTATAATGGAGATAAACTGGGAGTGATTGTGATCCTCATAAACTTAAATTAAAAATACCTTCTGCCATTTGTTCTCCTAGCAAAATGCTTCTTCCTGATATACCTACCCAACACATGGACTCAGTGTTAACAAATGAGGCTTCTTTTTAGATATTTTTCATTCCTTCTTATCATGTCAAAGTTAGCAATAGATTTCCTGTTACTTTGTTTTTCTTTTCCTTCATTCCTGCAGGACTCAGTCTTAACTCAAGGATTTCTTTTGATCCATATAGACCTTTAGGAAATTAATTTCAAATATTTGATGTTTCAAGTATTTTGTGACTCCTAAGAGTATATTGTTGGACATATCATTGATAGTTAAAAAAGCCGAGACCCAGCAGCCACAGGAATTTATGCCCGTTATGGAAAATCTAGAATGAATTCTTTGGTATGGCAATACCAAAAAGTCTGCTGGCATACCCAACTGAAGTACTTATAACCATATAAAGGGAATGCCTTTTAGGAATTGGATTAAAACACAGACATAATATTTTCCATCAAATAGACGTTGAGAAATCCCAGACATACAGCGCTGCAAGTGAAATTAGATACCTTGGGAAACCTTTTCCAAATGGAAATCTAATATGTGGGATCCTGACTCAGTCACCACTCCCTCAGTTTTTTACCGTCCCAAAAATATATTTGGATACACTGGTAATGTAAATATAGTAACATTATGCCCAGTAAATATGCACAGATTGGATCATGCCAGCTGCACTAAATGTAGCCATAGACAAACTACAAATTTGCCTATAGGTATTTTAAAAACCTGCCAATAATGCAGATTTACCTATTTTCCTATGTTACTGCAGATGTGCAGTACTGCTATTTAGGGAATCATTTCAGCAAACTGTGTATTATTTAAAAATGGAAAATGACAGAGTTTATGGTGACCCTTCTGTCACAGTTGTTTGGCATATGGGAATTATAAATAGGACTGGGTAATCATTGATGCACTATGCTTTTGGCACTGTGGTCATTTCTGACCCAAAGAGAAGCCACAAGAGATAAATATATGAAGGTCCCTACTAGGTTTTTTGTGTGTAGAAATATTTTGTATTTTGGTTTACTCCCTGCTTAAACTGCATGCTAAATGGAGTATTTTTAACATAATCCTTTACGTGCTCCCACAGCATGGCTCTATTCAGAACAGTTTGCCCTGAAGTGTTTTGGGCAGTTCTTCATTAGGGTAGTAAAACTAGCACGTAATTATCAGTACTGCTTGCCAAATGCATTTGAGAGCCCTCCTCCAGAATATCCAGGTAAAGAACTGAACCAAAGTTTTAGGCCTGTGGTGTAGCTTGTTTTAGATGTAATCTGAAATAACTGCTTCTGAGTGCACGGTGAAGTCTTCTGCAAATCATATGCAAGAGGAAGTGGTTTCTGAACTACATGGACAGCTTGCAGGCTTGGTTTGCAGTAGTACCAGGTACAAAACGGCCATCCAAAAGGTACCATTTACTTTCTCCTGGCCTAGTGAAGGTGGGAAAGAATTACTAACATTACTGAAGGAGCTATTATTCTCTTTGACAGCTCAAAATGCAACATTTTTGTTTTCCGAATTTCCACATTTAATTGATTCAATTTGAAAGTCATTCTAATTCTTTTTTTTTTAACTTTTTAAACATGGTCTGTGATCTAGTTACATCCAGTTCTGCCTTTCCTTTGACTTTTGCTGTTTTCAACGGTAACTGGTTTCTTCATTTGAATTTAGTTGGCAGCTCTGTTGATTGATGTTCTTGGTAGAATAGAATCCAGCTGTCTTCACTTAACAGTGTTATAATGCAGGACAAACACTTTAGTCTGTGTCATCCATGTAAACAGTCTGTGGTTCTAAAGCTGCGTAAATTCATCAAAAAAATGCCAGTCTGTGCTGCTTTTTTGCTATGCTTCCAATGTGGACAAAAGATGGCTCTGGGTTTTTTTTCCCTAAATCATTGCAATAAGCCGGTAGGGTGATATGCCAGTTAATACTTTAATGAAGTATACACCAAGGTTGCCAAATAAACAGCTTTTGAGGTGTATGCATATTATTATTGTGGGAAATGTTTCTACTGGTATATTAGATAATAGGTGCAATTTGAAGAAGGAACATGTAGTTCTGTTCATCTCCACTCCCTGTGCATCCTTTGGGTGTGGCATAGAATATTGAAATGTGTAGCTCAGCACATTTTCAATTCACCTGGCTGACAAGAAGTTGCAAAGCAACACAGATTTTCTTTTGCTTTCTGTCTAGTTCTGGTGAACAAACCCAATAGACTGTTTTTCTTAAGTGGTCATTTTTTTTTTTTTCCCCTCCTCCTTCTTCATAAAAGGATTATTTTAACACTGTACTTCTGGGTAGTGCACCTTTGTAACCTTGGAACTACTGAACCTTTTGCACGAATCTGTTTTTACAGATACAGAGAATAAAGGAAATTAACACCTTCCAGGTATGCACATGGAAACACATTTCATATAGATAAACAGTGTTGTTAGCTGAGTGGAGTGCTTAGTTAGTGGGAGCCCATGTATCCATATTCTGATGCACCAGGATTTGAAAGATTGGATAGAACATGGGAGTTTAATCTGTAAGTTTTGGTTTCTCAGACATGAAAGGCTTCTTGCTTTGTGATCACTTCCTGAGCTTGCACCAGGTCTGTACCACTTCACAGCAGAGTTTCTACTTTCTATGTCCAATGGCTGATCCAGACATTCCTAGGTGGACCTGATTTTTTTTAGTCTCTGTAATGTTGTTTCCAGCATTTCTCTATAGGGAGGTCAGCTAGGCAAATGATCACTAGAGCTTACAATTGCCTATGATGAGTGAAAAACCACTCTAAATGGCTGTCTTTTTGAAAATCTGCTTTAATGAAATATTCTCAAGCCAGGGAAATGCATATAGAGGAGGAGTGTAACAGCTTGCTCTTTATCACTGAAAACTGCAGTCTTCCAAGATAGGATACCAGACATTGCTTTTGTTGAACAGGGATTTTTATCTTCCTATCCAATCACCCCCTGCCACCAGGCTTTAAAATTCTTGTTTCCCTGGTCAGAAAGCTGGTTCAGATGCCATACCTGTGGTTTCCCTTGTATTCTGGATCTTTTCACAGAACTTGGTTTCCATAGTAAATGCTTTTCAAAAAGGCTATGGTTCAATAAAAGCACTCTGTAGTCCTTCGTTTTATAAAGGAGAGCTCTCATTAACTCACTGTTGAATAACTCTTACAACCTTGGGTCTATTTGAAATCTACTCCAAATGTTCCATTACAGGCCATCTGACACCTCATGAAACACATTATAAGCTCCATTGCTAAGTTTCTGATCTCAAGTCTTAGTCCTCAAACTATTTTATCATACTTATATTTCAACAAAATATGCTAACTGAGATAGCAAATGAGGGTCCATGTTTAGCCACACAGTCTAGAAACCAGGAGAAAGAATCAGGAAATATTTACTGTTCAAAAAACTAGTGTTTTCCAAACTTTCTGGAATAATGTGAAGTGAAGCTTTTTTCTCTGCGTTGCCCCTTTTAATTTTTAAAAGCTTCCTGTTTTGTTGAGACACCCCCACATTTGTTATCAGAATTAGAGAGGGGAAGATGTGTGCGCCACACTGATTTAGGGAGACCTTCAGTCCTGTCTATCTAACCCAATCATAAACGTTAGACAGACAGCATGGGATTGCTTTCACAGATATGGAGGAAAACTCCCTTAACCCAGTACTCCCAGTTTAGAAACGGTAACTCAGTTAGTGGCAGACCTGAAGAAATAAGGCATTGTCAGTGACAATCCTGTCCCTCATTTGCGCGTGTGTCTTTTGAGTTGTGATCTTGAACATTGCTTTCCTGCAAACCCCACGGCTACAAATACAGCTCTCAGAGGAATGTAGCTGACACGCACGAGTAGGAGTGCTGTGCAGACAGTACAGTATCACATCCTGCAGCACGTATGCGCAACATTGCCTAATACTAATGGGAGGAACTACAACACACCACTCCCACTAGTCCTCTTTAGCAAAAGTCAGAATTGCCATAAAGGAATAACAGTATCCATAGTAATTGATAGGTGATTGGTCTTAGTGATAAGGGAAAAAATAATAACATGGAAGTAAACTAATAATATCCTTTAAAGAGGCAAGATAATACTTTCAAATGTGACCTAGTTGTGTTTGGCTTGATTTTTTTATAATAGTGGTGTGAACACCAAGACACTGCAGTATTGCTGTATCCCTAATCCCAATTCTTGTAAACCCTCTGTACACCATCAGTAGTATTGTGTTGCCTTTGCCAGTCCTTTCCTATTTATTTATCTTCATCAGTTTGGAAAACAATTAGGCCTATCTCTAATGAGATTTTTTACCTTACTTAGCAGAGTGAGAAGCGTACAGGCATTCAGCTGCTTGTGCTACCAGTGTCTTTTAAGTTTGTTTTTATGTCTGCTGGATTTTGGATCACATCAGTAATCTGTCACATCTCCAGCAACAAGCACACGAAATGTAGCAGAACATTATTTCACAGTTTTGGATGACGATATCCTACTCAGTATCATGAAATAATTACAAACTGAGACATGACCGTGGTATTGGTAGGACCAACTAATGCCAAGCTGGTGCTTCCTTAGGTTGCCCTTCTATTTTCATGAGAAAATGAAAGCGAAAAGGAGCTAGATGGCTGGGTGTGAAATAACTTGAGTCAGCACTGCAAGTAGTGAAAACAAGTATTTGAACCTTTAAAGGAGAAATATCTTTAATGAACCGCCCAAAAGTTTTCACCTGACTTAAGACCTCTACAAACATAGTGATTTTTGCCATTGCTGTATGGTTATCTAACTAAAGTTATGTTAGACCTGATGATTTGGTATAGGAGTACAAAACATGTTCCGATTTTCTCCTGACAAAGATAGCATCTTTTTCACTTACGAAAATAACAGATCTGCCTACTGTTACTGTGCCGGCTGAAACCGTAGTGTGAACCCTACCTGCTGCGCTTTTCATGCCGGTAGATCACTGATCCTGCATGGATTTTTGGGGCCAGATTTGAGATTTAGTTCTTGTGTCAGAGAATCTGGGTCTTTGTTTATGGGCTTTATAGTTTTTTTCTGTCAATTTCATCATACAAAAATTCAGTGTATTTCTTCCTTCTTAATACTGTTAAATGTTTTGCAGGGTTAATTTAAACAAAATGATTGCTTGAAAACATTTGTTTTCTTATTTGGTTGACAGAACCAATGAAGCATTTATGTTGCTATGTCTTGGCACGTTTTCAGTTCGGGATCGCTGGACAACTAAAGAGGAAGGGCTAGAGTCTGTGAAGGCAAAAATAATGCACTCATTTCCCCTTGTGAAACTATGCATATTGCTCTTTGCAGAGTACCCGCCTTAAATTGAAAAGAAGTCTAACATAAAATAAATGCTTTTGTGTAACTTTGAATGCTGTATGGCAAGGCTAACATCTATATAGATGAAAAAAAGGAGAAGGCAAGATTACGTAGAAAGTAGTAAAACCTTTAGGGCTTTGGAATGGTGTCTCTTTCCTGTGACAGGTCAGTGCACATCTGAAAGCTTGCTGAGGGTTGGGAGCATCCATGGGGCTCCCCTTGGAGGCTGTTTCAAGGAGATCATGTCTTCCAAACAAAGTGGCTTGCAGCCCTAAGGAACACAAGGCACTCCATTTCCATGAGTGGGTACTCATCCCTTCTCTTAACCATTCTCCTCTGAGATCTTTATGTGTTTCTAGAGGCTAGTTCATACATGTAATTTCTCTCCGTTTCCCACGGGACTTCAAGACCCTGACTGTGTAAGCATGCAAAGATACTGAGGACCCAGAATTACCTCAGTTTTTCCCTCCTTGTATTGTGGAAAAATGCCCAGTTCCAAAATCAAATACAGTTATCGTCACTTAATAGGCTGGCCCTAGCAGCAAGATTTGGGGACCCTTGCTATTGGATCTACAGCGTACTGCAGCATGTTAGCAGACACTCTTTACCACAGGCACTGATACATTCCTAACTTTGAGGGCAGCTGCATATCCTTGCTAGTTTTTGGAAATGTCTCTTCTGTCCTGTGCATTGGTGAGCGTTCCTGTAGTATGCTTGATTTTGAGTATAAAGCTTTAAAGATTCTGTTAGCGCCAGCTCCCATTTGCTACTTGTCTCCTTTTCACTTCAGTACTGGATGGAAATACAGCAGATGTATCATAGATACTGAGGAGAGTCAAGAAGCTGTCACAGAGAATGCTGTATTTTCTCATTCTGTCAAAACTGAGGCTCAGAAAGAGTTGTCTAGTGTTTTATATTGTTCGGAAACATGCTACAGGAAACTGTAATCTTTAAGTAATTGCTTCTATCAGAGTACCCTTTGATTTTTACCATACATCTCTTCTGTATGATTTTTCAAAATTATTAAGCAGGAGGTTGTGAAGAAAAAATGATGATGATTTTCTGGGTAAAAATAGCGTGAGTCCTCTCCATTTTTCACACTGAGGTAGGTTGCCCTACCTTAGCAATTTCACATTGGTAGCTCTCCTCCTATTTGATAGCAATTTCTGTTCATTTTGTGTTGTATTAACTATCTTTAGCAGTGCTTCAGAAGCTTCCTCCCCCAGCATTTTGGTGCAGATCTCATCAATATCTCTGAACTTCAGTTCTTCTTTACCTCCTTTTGAAGTTTTCTTCAGTTCTTCTGTTAGAAATGATCCAGCTTCTATTCATCTCAGATTTGTTAAAAAATGGTGTCATCTGCTCATTCAGCATGTTGCAGCCATTTAGTCATCTGCCAAGAGCTCGTTTCCATCCCTCATCTGGCTTTACCTCAGCAGTGGGCAGTCTGTCACTTTGTCTTTGATCAGCGAATTGTAGAGGTTCTTCTCGCTGCTATAATTCTGGTGATGAGATAGAGAAACTTAACATACCTTGATCTTGTACAGCCTTTTTCGTCTTTCACTTTTTATTGATATATCCCCTATTTCTTTAGTAATTATTTTTTGAGTATTTCATTCTTTGGCACGTAGCTCATTTTTCATTGTTCATACCCCATCTCATGTGCCTCTCAGTTTCACTTGACAATTACTCATCTGTCCCAAGTATTGCAGAACACCTGGTTCTTTTATAAGCAGTCCACAGAAGAGCTGTGCTCCAGCACACTGGATCAGTGCTGTTTGCCCCAAAAGCGTGAGTAACTCCATTGGTTTCAGCAGGACTGCTCAGATGTGTACAGGAGGCAAGGTTCGGCCTGCTATATGCGGCGTATCTTACCTGTGGCTATCATGCAGCTTTCTGTGGATCATGTAATTGTAATAGGCTTGTTGAGGAGTTGTAAGGTATAACAGCTCTGATGATGCACTTTAACTGAAAATATGAATCCATTTCAGTTGTTCATGCTAGAGATCAGATAAATTACTCTCTTAAAATAGCAAAAATACCATTTTGGGGAAGCAGTTTCCAGTCAGTAAAAAAAAATACTCTTTGTCCTTCAGCTAAAAATTAATAGAATGATTCAAAGCACCAGATGATACCTTTTTAAATACTGGACACTTAAAAAATCCCAACAACCTGTATTGAAATTCAGGTGTTTCTGCTCACTGTAGCTTGTAAAGTACATGTTTGCAATACATTTGCTTTGGTGTCGAGAAGTTTGTGTTTTAATAACGGGGGTATGTGTTAGAACCTCACTACAGATGTGTGCTGAGGAACAGCTGCTGTGTGCTAGAGGTAACCTCCCCAGCTATAGCAGCCTTAAAGCAAAGATTAACTGTGTCTTAAATTAGCCTTGATTCTATTAGAAATGTCCCTCATATTTCATGCTCTGGAAAGGGATATGGGGAAAGAATGTCATAATGTTTCCCTGTTCTTTGACAAGCCTTTCAGTAGCCCTGTCAAAGATCCTTTAAAATTGAATTGAAATAATCAGAAATGATGTGCCTATGTGAAAAATGCTTGGCAGATTCTTTTCTGTAAGATGGGTGTATGCTAATGAGTTTTAAATTATGAGTTTAAAATGATTCTTATCAAGCAAGTGGTAGTAGTTCAGATTAAATTACTAAAATAGAAAATGAGAAGGTTTCTAAATCCTTTACCTGTTTTGCTTTCTAAATAGGATAAAAAAAGTGCTGTCTCAAGCCAAATTAATACAAATGCAGGTTGTAAAACCAGGTTTTATATGAAGCAATAGCTCATTCCCTATAGGTGGTCTGCCCTATATGCTCTGCTTCGTAATCAAATTCATCAGCTTTAGAATACTGCTCTCCTCCCTTTTAAAGTAAAAGCTGGTACTGTGCAGGTGTTCTCCTCTGAACTTGGCAATTATTTGAAAAACAATGCTCTCAAATAATTATCTTCCCTTGTGTGTGAATCACCTTCTTATTTTACTTCTACTAAAATCTAATATCCGTCAACAGTGTCACTTTATCACGTCTGATAATCAGAATTATGCAAAAGAATTATCTGTATAGATTTCATGCCCAGGAACTGTATCATCGTTTATTTATCACTTTAAGTAGGTATGCAATGTTTTGTTTGTTTGAAGTACAATAGTTGAGGCTGTATTGACTTTTGAAAATAGATCATTAAAGTTTGTTATCCTTAAAGTTGAAGCCTTAAAAGCCATAATCAGCTGCCATTTATTTTTCCCTAACAGCATCAGAAGTAATGAATTTTCTTTGATAATTTTAAGAATGTAATAGTGCCGTGGGGGAGGACATCTGGAGTGAAGGCTGCTGGAGTGGGTCCTAACTTTCATTATAACAATAGCACTTGATCTGTAAAAAACAGCTTGTCAGCTACCGTCAGAATACCAAGAAGTGAGAAATGGGAGAAATGAACAGTGATCTACTAGTACGTGATCAGAGGGTATGCTAGACTTGCCAGTATTTCTCTTCTGCAGCTCAGTATTAATCTGAGGAGGAACTGGAGAAAATGGGATATACACAGTATTTAAGACCTGTCTGTTAAGTACTGTGCTGGAAAAGGAGGAGTCAGACAGGCTTAGAAGCCCACGTAAGCTGTGGCTTGAAGACTAATTCTGGAGAGAGGCCTAACATGGAACTTTAATTGTCTTAGAAAGCATGTGTGGTTCTAAGCTTGTATTTTGCATTGAGATAGAGAAAATGTGCCAGATCTTAAACTTTTTCTCATAATAGCACAAATACTCTCCCGTGCAAAGCTGTATAAGTAATGTATATGCTCACAGGAGCAGGAAATATGCTGCTGATCGGACAATGTCAACTTAGATGAATCCTGTCCTGAAAACTGTACTTTAAATGTGAGCAATAAAACCACTATTGACATGTGGCACTACTGACTGAAATGTCAATAGTTATAAAAAGAGTATTTCATAACGCAGAATCATTGCTTGGTTTGCTTGACTGGACAGATGCTTCTATTTTCCGTGAAAGAAAAATAATTTCCATATTAGTTCTTTAAATGCCCAGCACAGTTTATTTGTCCCACTAAAGCTCACATTCTTAATCTTAATCGTATTCTTGAAAATAAGGAAAATTTGCTTGCTGGTCTTGTATAGCGTAAGAGGGAGTTCTGACACTGGGCCTGACCTGGAACAATTTAAATGTTGGCATACGGTTTCACTCGGGTTAATTTTGCTCAATCTGGCAGTGGGTGCAGGGCAAATTCAAAACACGAAACGTCCTCATCCTTAGCTCCATGTGCGAGACTGCTTCAATTGTTCTTTGGCAACTGTGACTTAGACATAGTTTCCAGAGTTTATAGGCAGAAGGGACAATTTTGTTTGGCTGTCTGTAGACTGCAGACACTTAGAGTTCTCTGGTTATTCTTAAGCATAGTTGAAGCATTCTCTTTGTCAACAGATTAGGGCATGTGCCATAAGCAGAGAGGTTAAAGTGCTATTAACGCCCTCAGCATTTGGAGTGGCAGAGGTTCCACTGGGGTATGCCCATATCATCTTGACAGTTGAACCATTCCTCAGGAGAAGGCCAGAAAGCCACTAGGTTCCTTCCTGATGCTGCATCTGGCCGGACACATTTGTGAGAAAGATTTTGAGAAAGAAATCTGTCTCACTTCATCTCACACACTGCTCACTACTACCCTGTTTCCCGCATTGGCCATCTGTGACGATTCAAAAGAGGGCAGAAAGAGAAACCCAAGGATTAAAGAAACTGAACACCACCATTCGATCAATGTGCCTCAGGCAAAAAACTGTTAGTCATCCCTGGTACATAACTGGCTAAAGACCTGAAGCCAGCGGTCAGGTCAGTCATGCATTTGCTGGGGGAAGCAAGGAGGCTTGGAGCATTCTTACTAGTTCTCATTTTCCCTTCCTGTGGGAATGCATGAAAACAGGGCATACCTGTGAGCATTGCAATTCTTCAGCAAATGACTGTATGCACTAAAATTTGGGAACTGGACCTAATACTTTGTGAAACTCAGTTGTTGCCCATAAAACTGACTAAAAAGGGTACAGGCCAAAGGCTTTTTAGACAAGTAAGAACTTTTCCAACACTGCTAAGGTATTTTTCAGAAAGGGACCCAAACACTTGCACAGTTCTGCCTACTCTGAGCAGGCCTCCAAAAGGCACCAGCCCCTGTACAGTTGACAGCCAGTATCTCTGCGTCCAGGCAATTGTTTTCATTTGTCACCAGCAGGATGTGCAGTTGTTAACAGAGCAACTTTGCAAGGGCTGTTTCGGTGCTACTGAAGCCCGAACATCAAGCTGATAAAAAGCCAAAGGACTTCTGAAGATTCCAAAATACGTTGAAGATGTTTCGCTACAACCAACACGATTCTCTTTGAGTAGGTTTACAGGGAAGAGCGGTTCTTTATGCCAAAAAATGATTATATGATGATGATCCTTAAAGAGGGGTCTAACAGGTGCTTCTTTGAGGATAACCAGTATCTTGCTGTTCTTTGTGCTACTGACAGTGATCTCAGCAGCAGGTTTTATACCATACATTGACTTTTTCCTACCAAAAGGGATATACTGAACAATACACAGCTATAGTTTTTGGCAAGCAACACTGGCCAAAAATAGCCATGTAAGATTACGCATGAAAAAGCTCTAACAGCTTTCAGACAATTCCTGCTTTCTGGCAGCATTAATGTTAGAACAGTGCAGAAAGATTTGATCACGTGATCTAAGACAACTTCAGAATTGTAGAGACAAGAATCTCCCTGAGATCAAACAGGGACTCAGCAGTGGCAGTGTGATCAGTAATCCAATACCAGTCACTTCATCACCCCATTTTAGGTGTAGAGAAAAAAGAGATGCTCCTAAGTCCAGTTTGATCTATTTCTTGATAACCTTGTAATCTTTTCATGGACCCGCTTGCAGTTGGTGGCAGATGATTAATTGGCCATAATCTCACCTTTCTAATCACTTTAATTCTGAAGTGTGCTGCTGTTACCTTCCATTTTGAAAAGCAGCAAATGTGAGATCCTTTCAAGGGATTTCAAGGTGAGAGGAAACTGGGTGACAATCCAGTTGACTAGATCTTTAAAATCTTCTACTGCCAACAGCGTACCTAGCTGATGATAATGACTTTGGACTTACCTTTCATCCAGATGAACCCCAAAACATTTTGTCAACTCGTACTTCATTTCACCAGGTGCAGAGCTGTAGCAGCTGTTTGGCAAAGCACAGCAAACAGTTCAACAGTTGTGGATAGCAACGTACTTAATTGGAAGTTGTGGGGTAGTTTATAAAATGGCTTGATTAAGACGTATAGCTGCAGGCCCACACTGCACAAAAGGACGCCGCCTCAGCAAGAATTTAGGAAGGTATTTTGTCTGAAGCAAAATGGTATGGTTGCAGGGTCAGCATAGTAGCAGTTTTAAATAGATGAAAAAGAGGCAGCTTAATGAGGACAACCTCAGTTAGATTCATCTTCAACAGTGTGCTACTTGGAGGGCTAGAAATAAATGAAGATTAAAATACCACTAAATCTAGAGGGGGAAATGTGTTAAGGAACAATCATTTTCTCTTTGTGGGTGTTGCATATACCAATTGGAAAGCCCTTAAACAGTGATTGTCAATAAGGTGGACAGAATTGTGATTTGTATTTTAAAGATTATTTAGAGCTGAAGATTTCCTACACTTTGTTTTGGATATATTTGGTAAACAAGGCTGTTGTGAGTGCTGCACCTGCTTAGTTTCAGGTATGATTATTGTTGTTGTGTAAGAAGCCAAAAAGGCAACAGCGCAGCTTTCTGATGCTTGGAACTTGTGTGTTTTAAACTCTTGTTGCATCTAGAGCTGCATCCCTAATATGAGCTGGGAGCTGAACACTTCACCTGACGTTAGGACATGTGATTGAGTTGCAGTTGGAATTGGGTTGCTTCACTTTCAGTATCACCTGCTTTTTCCCATTTACCAAGTAGCTGCTCTTACCTTCTCTGGGCAGGGTTTAACTCCTCAGAGGAGCTATTTAAATGTTGATAAGAAAAGAGTTTTCTATAGGTGTTTGAAGTACTGAAAAATACTTGAACCTTTCTAAATGTTACTGCTCTCTGTTTGAATCAATACAAGATTTCCTAAACATTTTAAAGAACTGTTTTCATTAAAAGCATATGAAAACTTCAGAAAAAGAATTAAAAATATGCATGATTATGTAAATTTATACTGGCACTCTGAGCCCCCCCTTTTTTTTTTTTTTGAAGCAAAAACATATGTGGAAAACTTAGCTCTAGGTTGTCTTAACAAAGTGAAGAAGCTTCTCTGCTAAAACTCGAAATATGGAGGCCCTGGACGATTTATTGAAATGTTTTTCTATCACGTTTCTTTTCCAGTAAGTAAAGTTTTCATCTCTATGGGAGAACGCAGCATGCAGTCATTTCCTTGCAAGAGGATTTGCATGCAGTTGTGTATGTGACAGTGATGCAGCAGTGGGTAGATGCTGTACCTTGTAGTGGTTTGACGACTTCAGCTTCATAACAACCCCGTGTGGTTATACCTCCTTCAGTCAGGGAGTTATTACATAACCCATGTTCTTCTTTTAAGAGCATTTTTTCCTCCCTGCTATATAGGGAAGGAAGGTGGTGGTTACATCCTATATTTGTTATTCAAATCTTAAATTTTAGTGATAAGGAGGTCTCAAAATTCTTGCTGAATTAAGCCTAACCGCGCAGCTTCACTTAGGCAAGAATGCAAAACATGACCCCCCAGTCTGCGAAATGCTCTCCACTCATGTTCCACGTTAGGACAACATAAACATCCTTCTTCAGTTAGTTGCATTTGAACTACTTCTGTTTGGGGATGCCTTTGAACAAGTAGTTAGGAGTAGTTACTGGTTCATCTTGGAAGCTGATTTTGTTACTTTGCTCAGTAGGTTTAAGACAAGGTGGAGGAGGAGAGCTTTTCAGTATTTTCTGTCCTGTGCTTAGAATACCCAATTAAATACTGGTTCGCCGATTACTAGTGCTAATAGCCATCAGAGGTGTTTTCCCTTTCTCTGTTAGCAATTTAACACTTTTTTTTTTTCCTAGCAGAGGTCGGAAAGGTTGCTAGAAACAGTTGTTTCCCTCTGATTGTTGCCGAGGCTTGTGGTTAGGCTAACAAGTTGAACACCTTTTACATCGATACAACACAGAACAATACCTGATAAGGTTACACAGTATGTTAACATCTTTAAACTAGCAGTCTAGCCTTTATAGTTCCTGGATGTTCGAGTGTGGTTAGAACTCAAGTTTACACCGTAGCAGACCCTTAGTGCTCACGGCTTCCCTCAGTTGTGGCAGGCCTCGGGACTGGCGCATCAAAAGAAGGCGAGCGCGCAACTGCCTTGACTTGGTTTTATCTGGTGTGAGAGGGCAGGAGCGCATCTCGCATCCTCCGGGCCCCCCTCGCAGTGCTCGCTGTTTCACGAGTGGTCTACCACAAGGAGGAGCGCACCGCGCCTCCCGCGGAGCGGCGCGGAGGAGCGGCCGCTGCTCCCCTGCCCCGGGAGCGGCTCCTCGGCCCCGGGAGCGGCTCCTCGGCCCCGGGAGCGGCTCCCCTGCCCCGGGAGCGGCTCCTCAGCACCGGCAGTGGCTCCTCAGCACCGGGAGCGGCTCCTCAGCACCGGGAGCGGCTCCTCAGCACCGGGAGCTGCTCCCCTGCCCCGGCAGCGGCTCCCCTGCCCCGGCAGCGGCTCCCCTGCCCCGGGAGCGGCTCCCCTGCCCCGGGAGCGGCTCCTCAGCCCCGGCAGCGGCTCCTCAGCCCCGGCAGCGGCTCCCCTGCCCCGGGAGCGGCTCCTCAGCCCCGGGAGCGGCTCCTCAGCCCCGGGAGCGGCTCCTCAGCCCCGGCAGCGGCTCCCCTGCCCCGGCAGCGGCTCCTCAGCCCCGGCAGCGGCTCCTCAGCCCCGGGAGCGGCTCCCCTGCCCCGGGAGCGGCTCCCCTGCCCCGGGAGCGGCTCCTCAGCCCCGGCAGCGGCTCCCCTGCCCCGGGAGCGGCTCCCCTGCCCCGTGCCACGGCCGCGCAGGAGAGGGGCGCCGCGCCCGGAGGGCGGCAGGCCCCAGCCCCGTGCGGGGGCCGGGCAGCCTGCTCCCCGCCAGCGCCGGCCCTGAAATGCAAATTTCCATGCGGCCAAAATGGCCACGTTCTGGAGCCTCAGGCAGGCTGCAGTGCGGTTTTGGAACCACCCACGTCTGGGGGCACGTACGTGAGTGGGAGACGTGCGTGTGCACCCTGCAAAGGGAGCGGGGGTGAGCAGCAGGCCCAGCCGTCCCTCTGGGACCGGCTGCTGTCTTTTCTGGAGAAAAGGTGGCACGAAGGAGGAACCCAGCTATGGTCAGGGTCTACTTTGCAGGGTGCTCATTAGTCTGAACCATTAATACATAGATTCGACACCTTCAGGAGGTCTTCGGATGCAGAAATGGAGGAAAGAATTGTGTGTAACCTGAGGTGTAGTTTCTCGTTCCGATGAAGAGTATGCAGTCTTGCGGTGTTTTGCAGGTATTCATCGAGTGCTTAAGTAACAAGCACAATGGAGTACAAGCTTCCAGAAAATAGGAAACATTCATACAAGTCAAATAAAACCCTGCTGTACAAACCAGTGAGAGCAATTGCAAGTCAAGTAAACTTGTAATACAGGGCTAAGATTATTTGACTGGCGCGTTTTCTTTGTGTTTTAATTGATACAGCGTCTCAACTCGGGTAAGACTTTTAGTACTGTGATAGTTTGGTAAATTGGGAGGAAGTGGATATGAACTGAATTTTCATAAAGAGGTCAAACTAAGACAAAACTGAAATGCGAACTGATGCATTTATACATCCAAAAGTCAGTTAGCAGATGGCTTTAGATGGGATATTGATAACAAATTATAGGCTATTGTAAGTATGCTCTTCTCACTTAAAATGTCTGATGACCAATCTTCCATAATTTTACAAAGCAACCAGTGTAAGGCATTTGTAAGAATGCAAAATCTGTGACACCTGCTTATTATTGAAGCCATTTGGCACATCAGATGTCATTACAGATTACCAGTTGCATTTCAGTTGGACTGGATACAATACAGATCAGTAATAATGTAATGCTGTGTACCTTAAGGTTAAATGTCTGACAAGACAACTAGCGCTAATGGACTGTGACATTTTTCAAGCCATAGGTCTGACATTACTTGCTGTGTCAGAGTGAAATGTTTACAACGATCTAACGCCACATTACAATATATTAAGACATCGTTCTTTTCTCTTGTGTGTGCTGCAAGTTTTTTGACTGCATCTAAATTCCACAGCAGCAGCAGCAGCAGCTGGCCCACGTGTAAAAGCAGCATTTTCCAGGCTCTGAATAGCTCTGAACAGCAGTGTTAGTGGTATTTGATTCAGTCCAGGATGTCCGGTAAGGTTTCTGTTCAGTACATCGCAAATTTAAAACATGTGCTGTGGATAAAACTCCATGAACACAAACCCAACTGGGACCAGATCTGCCACTAACTTCTGTGAGTCTAACTTCTATGTCTCACTATACATGCAGTGCTATTGGTAGGAATGGCTTAATGTAAGTAAGGGCAACAAACCCAGATCAAAAACTTTATGCCAAAGATTCCTGCTAAATTTACACTACCGCACCAGATTAGCTCTTGGAATTTTTTTAAATAAGGAAGATTTAAAACAATATTTTGTGTTAACAGGACTTGAATGACTAGACTGATAAATGGTAAGTGCACCTGGATAGCTTCTAATCATGTTTAAATAATATCATACTGTATTAAGAACTCATTAAAGAAATAGGTGAGAATTAGCCATTAGGGGCCATTTAATAACAGATTGTTTCAGTGTCCTCATCTCATAAAGGCTCTTTCTAAATATAGGGCTTCATTTCAAATATTAAGATGTTTGCTCTGGCTTCTGTTTATTTATTTTCCCTGGTCTTATTTTCAGTAAATGCTTATACTTCTGATTATTATGAAACATTATATTCTGTCCTTTATTAAATAGCTTGTAATGCATCAGTGCTTTTCTGCAGTTTTATATTTTGTGACACTCTCTTCTAGTGGCTAAGACAGGAATTGGAAAAAATATTGGTTTTGTTAACGCAATTTTCACCAGAGTCGTTTGTTTGGGTTTTTTTTTTTCCATAGGTTGTTTTTTTTTTTTTCTGTGTTCAGTCTTGCGCCGTCCCTCTTGTAGCATGCGTGTGTGCCTATCAATGATGCAAAACTTCCACCTCGCAAACTGACAGCACGGTGACAGCTCATGCTATGGAGTATGTGACAGTAACTCAAGCAGTGGTATAACGCTTCGTACGTTCCAAGTAAATCCGAAGAGAGTATGAACCCATCACCAGCCAGATTTACAATGTAAACAGTCGTTGATTTGATCAAGCAGAACAGCATTAAGTGTTATGCCAAGATGTAGCTTCAGTACGGTTATCTTTTTTACTTAAAAAAAACACTTACAGATCTTTCAGGGAGTAAAAAAAACCACAAAGGTGAACTCCAGCAGGGGACCGGGGGACGAAAAGGGAAGCGCGCTGATGGCGGCTCGGCTGTTTCAGAAGCGGCGATCATTATCGCCCGCTCCGCTCCGCTGCGGCTGCCGGGGCTGACACCACCGCCCAGCCCCTCGCTTCGTTCCCCGCTCCCGCAGCCCGGCCCCGGTACCTGCGCGCTCCGGTTCCCCAGCGGCCAGCAGCGGCCGCCCGCGCCGCACCTGCCGCCTCCCCGCGCCGGCGGCGGAGCGCCCGGGGCGGGCCGAGGGCCCCGGGGCGGGCGAAGGGCCCCGGGGCGGGCCGGCGGCGGAGCGCCCGGCGGGGGCGGCGCTGCCGGGCCGGGCCGGGCCGGGCCGGGCTGGGCTGGGCCGGGCTCGCCCCGTGACCGGCCGCCCGCGCCGCCCCTCGGCGCCGGTAGGGGAGGGAGGGAGGGAGGGAGGGAGGGAAGGAGCGGTGTAAACAAGGCGGGGGGCTGGGGCTGGCTTGATGTCAGCGGGTCACATGGAGCCTCATATGGGCCGGGGGATGGCGGCGCGGCGCGGCTCTCCGCTGGCAGGCCGCGGCGGCTGCTGCTGAGCCGGCGGCGGCGGCGGTTCACGCCAAGGGCCCGGCCCGGCCCGCCTCCCCTCCCCGCCTCCCCGCCCGCCGCGCTCCGCTCCCCGCCGCTTCGCCCCTGACAAATGATGTGTTTTGTGCTCGCCGCGATGAAAGGTAGGCGCAGCCCGCGGGACCCGCCGCGTCGTGCCGCGGAGAACGCGGGGAGCCCGGCCCGGGAGCGGCCGCCGCTCGGCGTCCCGGCGGTGCGGGGCGGCCCCGCTCCCCCCCCGGGCGGCCTGCGGGAGCCCCGGGCCGGGGGCGGGGGGGGCGGCGCCGGCCGTGCCTGCCCCGACCCGGCCGGGCGGCCCCCGAAGCAGGGGGAGGTTTTGGGGAGCTCTCGGGGAGCTCCAGGAGGGATGGGGCGGCTCAGTCCTTCCCCTGGGCGCCGCGCAGCGTTCGGGCGCCGGCGGCCGCGGGGAGCGGAGCGGGAACCCCGCCGAGCCGCTGCACTTTACACTGTGGCGTGCGAGTTAGAGGGTACGAGATCGCTTATCCGCCAGCACGGCTTTTCGGAGGGAGAGGTTATGGTTAGCGGGGTCGGAGTCGCATACAGCGGAGACGAGCTGTCTGATCTTCGCCCAAAGCCTTGTAGAAAATACGTACTGCAAAATCTGTCTCTAGCAAAGGGGAAGAGAACGTGCAGCATCTTGTAGGGAGCTGGTGGGGCTAAAATGACATCTTAAGAGATAGCTGCTCGTTTTCAAAAGGCTTTGGGATAAAAGAGAAAATCAGAGCTACTTAGTGATGTTGTTTTTTTTTTTAAACGTGCATTTTTCCCTGCTTGCCGACCCGAGTCCTTAATGAGGGGCAGTGTCAGGCTGAGGAGAGTTAAACGAAGTTTTTGATGAGAAATCAAAAGTTCAGAGCTATGCTTTCAGTCTGCCCTGCTTCCTAACAAAATGAGGTCCACAGTAGAACTGCATCGCGGGAGTTTTAAAGTCATAGTTGTTTAAAAAAATAAATAAATCCAAAACCAATCGCTTATTTAAATATGATATTCTTTCATAGTAATCTAAAGGGTATCACTGTTGACTTTTGAATTTAACGCCCCCACCAAAATTCTAAATCTGTACCCTTTAAAATATTTTCCTGGATTTTGTAGGTAAAGTTTTTCTTTTTTTAAAAAGTAATTACTTGGAGAAAGAAGATAGAATCCTGCTTCAGCTAGAGCCTGTTCCCTTTTTCTTTCTGTTTTGCAAGAGCGGTAGGTAATGCGCACCAATAGCAGCATAGTGTTTGAGGCACGGTAATTTTCAATTACTAGGCTTCCTTTTCTTCTTGGAGAGAAGCCTATGTGAATAAAAAGAAAAGGACTATATTCATTAATCATTAGCCATGCTGAAGGTATTTGGCAAGAAAATGTAATTGGGTTGATTCAAATACTTGAATCTGCAACAGAAGGAATGCATTTTTTTAAAGTGCGATCTACAAGGATATTTTAGCAGCCCCTTAGAATTCTGCGTATTCTGGTAAGAGTTTTTCAGCATATCCCTCACAAGCCTGTTAGAACCCTGAAATCAAATAAACTAATTTAAAAAAAAAGAAAAAAAAAGGGAAGTACACAAATTAAAAATAATTCAGGGGGTGTAATTGTCTTGTATGCTTCTGGACAGAGACTTTAGGTGTGTTGTAAAAGAGCAGGCAGATGATTTTCAGCAACTCAACTTTGAAATTTTTTTTTTGCTGTCTTGGGAGTTTCATTTAAACCAATTTCCCCACTGATGCAAAATCTTGGCGGAGCCCAGCTTTTGGCTTTTAAAGTGTAATTCCTAGTGGCTTTATTATGAAAGTACTCAGGTCTTTGTACTTTTGACAGAATACTTCTATGGCACATTTCATTCACGTGTCATACTATGTAGTTTTGTAGTGCATTGAAAAACTTTCTTGGTTTCTTATCCTTTCTCTAATTTGCTGGATAGGGTTCAGCTGAAGGGAATGTGTTGTCATTTGTCTTAAAGTGATCTCTGTGCCATGAAATAATAGATCTGCAATCCAGTATTGTGATTTGAGAGAAGTATACCAGTAGCATGGGGAATGCAGTTTTATATAAGCTCAGAGGTACAAGGGAAAAATGTAAAATGTGTAGGTGAATTGAATACTGTATTTATTCTCAGTGCTGTTAATGGCATCTTTCGGTACTTTAGATCTTCTACAGTTCTGAAGTTAAAGTGCAGAAAATCATGGTCTGCAGGAGAATATGGGATATTACAGATTTCCAGATTGGCCTTTTTTTTTAAGTAAAAAAAAAAAAGAGTATTAATTCCTTTCCTATTTCTGTTCAGGTGGCCCAAATTGATACCAATTTGTATATGTATATATACATGCTATGTATAGGTTTGAATGATAAAAGATTTTGGCCAGCTGTCAGCACATTGATAGCTACGCTAGTATGCTTAAAGAGCTGGAAAACATACTAGTCCAATGAAGAGGCTGGACGTGTCCTTAAGACAGGCTGCATGATAAGAAATGTAACTTTCTGATTTCAAGCAGAGAGGAAAGAGGGCTTTTTCTATCTGTTTCTAAGAAAATAGGCAGTGGTGAAGCATTAGAGTTCATAATGACTCAGTGTTTTGTAGACTGATGGGCTTTTAAAAATTATTTATCAACTGTTGCGAGTCTGCGTAAAGGATTCAGGAAGCCTCGCGTTCTTAGTTTATAATATATGCAGGCAAGGTAACCAGCTGATAGCTTTAAGGGAGAGTGCTACTTCATGTGCTTACCAGTAAAAGCTTGCAGAGGAATCGGATAATTTCACCAGCATATTCGTTGGTACCGTCCTTATTCCTGTGAGAGTCTTCACTGGCAGAAGCTTCAAGGTTGACTTCAAGGAGAATCGCACTAAGTGCTGTGAATTGGTGAGCAAATACTTCGCGCTGGAGTAGAACCACGGATTCAGTTGTCATGCCAGTACGTAACTGGAGGTGAGGCCAAGACAGAGGGAGCTAGATTCTGAAGTGTGGTGTTTTACCTTTTTTTTGGTACCTACTTTGTAGAGAGGCAGGGGTGAATCAGGCCCGGTGTTGGCGAGAGCTGACATATCATCAGGCCCAGACAGAAGGGTTTGGTCTACTGATGAGTTTATAAAGTATGAAAATGAACCTAGCAATACTTTTACTATCCTTCATGTAGACATTTCTAAATAGAGATTGGCGGGAAAGTAGATGTAAGTTTTCTAAGCTTTTTCTACGCAGGTGTATTTACTGTTACGGTAGAATTTGAGCTACTAATCCTGACTGTTGCTGTGTGGGCATCAACAAAGTTGAATATGTTGCTCTTTTGTGGAGGATAGACCAGATGAGTACCATCAGTTGTTACTGGGTTGTAAGGAAAATTGTTTCTCTTTGGGGGTCTGTGCTTGAATTGTTGGAAATATAACTAGTTTTGCGACTGACACTGTCTCTGAATGAAAATAAAATCATTTAAAAATACCTATTTAAGGAAATAGACTCTATTGGTTTCCTTATTAGTACACATGATTTTTGGATCTTACTGTATTTTTTCTGATTACCCAAACTGTGGTTAGGCTGATAAGCAGGATTTCCCTTGCTGCATGGCTGTAGCGCTGAATGGAGCGTGCTTTACTTGCTACGACCTCCACGCTCCGGGCTTGGCAGAGCTAGGTTGCTCGGAGGCTGTCCGTCCGGGGATTTATGCAGTACTGCTTACTGCGGGTGAGCTTTTCTGATCCTGTCAAGCCTGACCTTTTGATGTGTTTTTTGTCATGTATCTTGGCACCAACCTGCCAACACATTGGTAATTACTGTGTTTTTCACCAGTAAACAACTGCCTATGGAAAAATATCTTGCCATAGGTTTAAAAAAAATTGCTTTACAAATTGAAGTGTGTTCAAATTTGCCTTCACTGTGGCACTACTGAAAGTTAAGTCCAATTTAGCAAATACCCTGGTACAGAACTTCTGTTGACTAAATATTAACAGAATCTGGCCTTTGGAATTACTAGCTGAGAGGCTGTTTTCTTGCTGCTTTAATTTCCTATGACTGATCTGAATGACTTGCTTGTACCTAAGACATTTGTTGCATCACATTCACAGGATAAGATTGGTTTGAGGTTTATTGCTGAAATGTACTTTTCAGGCCCTTTGAAAGACTCTTAAGATCTGCAAGTAAAAGAGGAGGAAACCTGTCTTTATGTCTCACTCTGTGATAATCAAAGGCAGTCGCATGCTCTGTACAAGTCTCAGTTGGGGACACTCCTTTCAAGTATGGAGAATCTGTACGTCCTGTTTAAGTCAGCGAAAACTGTGGGTGATGAACATCTCACTAGATCAAACTCTTTAAACCTATGTACAGCTCTTGCCTAGCTAAAATGGTGAGCCTGTTCCAACTGGCTGGCAATACAATCTTAAAAATAATTCTTCTAGGATAATTTTGAATAATTGGGGCAAAACTGCAGTGGTCTATGGACACCACACAAGGACTTTGGTACCCTTTTTTTTTTTTTTTTTTTAAAAAAAACAAACCTGAAGGGATGGGGCTGTAGAGGTGGGTAGTTAAGCATCACTGGTGTTTGGGGTGTGGGCTCTGCACAAATGTGAACTGTCATCACGTTTTATCCGGCGAGCTGATGGGGGGGGTTGGGGGGACATGGCAGCTGGTTCAGCATGTGATGGAGGGTAATGGCCTGCAGCTTTTTAGCTTGACTCTGCAGCAGGGAGGTGAATGTTTGTACTGGCATTTATTAGTTTGGGGAGTAGTGTCTAGAGACCTCAGTCAAGAACTGAGTCCTCTTTATATTGAGTACTTCCCCCATGTGTATGAAAAAGACTGATTTCTTTACTGTTTCCCCATTATAGAAAGCCTTGCACGTTTGGGGTTTTTTCTAGGATGATGCAGCACTCAATTTTAACCTTAAGGGGTTTTAAATCTTCTTTCTTGCTTCTCTTGCCTACAGTACAGTATAGAAATGATTGCTATTGTATACTAATTACTGGCCGGGTTGTTAGTATTTCATCTTCACTACACAACAGAATCCTAAACTGGTACATTTGTTTCTAAACTATACGTACTAAATCAAAACTGTCAAGTCTTTGTGTCTCTCCTGAGTAGATATATGCAACTAACTTTGCAATTCTCTATCTGGTGTTAAAGGAAGTTGAGATGCAGCATGTTCTTTTTTTTTTTTTTTCTTTTCATTCCCATGAGATAAGTTTTTGTGCAAAATAACTGCGTATGACAAGAATTAGTTATTACGGTCAGTTGATACATTTTAGAATGTTATTCTGTGTTTTTATTTGCAATGAGAAAAAAAAATTACCTTTGTATTTATCTGTGAGCTGTAATTTGCAATTACAGCTAATAACTCCTGAGATCAAGCAGGCAGTAGTTCTCTTCAGTTGTGATTTGTCTTTTCCTTGAGGACTGATATCTAAGGGATATGCACATAACTGATGGTGCAGAAACTGTCTTCTGAACCTCTCGTTCCTTTTTGAAGATCAGTTTTTTTCTGTTCTTTGCAGTAAGCATTAACAGGGGAAGGGAGGATTCTGTCCTCCAAGAATAGCTATGTTGTGAGGAAAAGGTGAGTCTAGATAGTGCAGACCTCTCTGCTTGTTGGATGAAAAAGGTAAAAACACAGACTGAAAAGTTGAAGCAGAAAGCCTTGTTAGGGGATCTGGCAGATGGACTTTCGTGTTATGCTTCATACTGTTTTAAAGGGAGTGTTGCCTGTGGTTAACAAAGTCTTTATTTTGCCCAGGTTGTTTTTTTGGGTGGTTTTTTTTTTTCACTTGCTAGAGGCATTTAGGCTGAGAAGTTCTGCAAAATATAGGTTGGAAAGCTCAGTGCAGTTTCAGGCTGCTTCCAAGTTGCCTGCACATTATGTTGAGAACACCAGGGAGTGACTCAGGGCGGCAGTGACTCACGGGGTGTCGTGCTGCTCCCCTCTTCAGAATGGGGGATAGCTGCAGTAGGGAGCTTGCTGATGGGCTTGGAAAAGTCAGTGCGCTGGAGAGAGCCCCTTGTGGTACCAGCACTCTGCACAGAGGTTGTCTGCCTGCACAGGTTCCCACACAGATCCCCCGTTTTTGTGGAAAATTGTAATTAGATTGGTGTTCGCTTCGCTTTTCCTTTTTGGTGTCAGGGGAACGTGAAGCCTTCATGCTGACAGGAGCAAATGGATATCCAGGAAAATCTGAGTCCAGTGTTGAGAATGTTAGGGCATCTCTCTTACATCTTACCGCCACTTGCTTTGTGGGTGTGTACTGTCCACGCGGAAGCACAAAGCTGAAGCTGTGACTAGCCATGGAATTGCAGTCTCTGAGATGGCTAATGTTCCTTGCAGTCTTTGGATGCAGCCTAATGTCAATCTCTGACATCTAAAGCTCTCACAAGTGCCAGAGTAGTCCCACCCCAAAGAAGTCTGGGGGTTCAACAGCACTGTTGGGGGGGGGGGGGTAGCCTGCTGCCCTCACCACCAAACACAGCCTGTTTATTCACTGCTGTTAGTGAGTGCAGCTGGGTGCAGTTCATCTTAGTGTGAACTTGTGGTGGTTAGCAGCACCCGCTGCTGCCGCCCTTTAACGTACAGCTTGGCTCCACTACACTTCAGCAGTCGACTTCAGTGAGGTCATGATTTCACTGCATTTTTTGTTTTCTTTCCTATGTGGTGGAGAATGATGCAGGACCCACTGCTTGTGGCTCTTCTCTTTGTGCGATTCCAGCCTTTGGGCCCTTTGTCATGCTACGTACAGAGCCATCTAGGCTAAAAATCAATGTCGAGAGAGGTATAATCATCCCAGCTTTCATTTTAAGAGCATTTATCTCAAAGCTTAATTAAAGCTACTTGGATGTAAATAAGTCTAACCTCTTCACTTCTGAACAATGCAAATAGAATAGTCAGCATACTTATAGGGTATCAGCCATGTAATTATTGTGTAATGTTTGTGTTCTTTGAAATACTGTGCTATTTATTGCCATTGAATCCTGGGACAAGGTGCTTCATAAAACCAACTGCATGACTCTTTATTTATGCACTTTAGAAGTTGTTGATCATTCTCAAACAAGGGGGTGGAAAAGCGACATTAAATCTTTACAGAGACAGATGCACTGTGACAAAGGGTTTGTCAGAGTGTTCTTTCAAACTGAAGTGACCACAAACTGGAGTTTTGTTTGGCTGACAGAGTACCATGGGCCATGTTCCTGCGTGCCAGGATTGCTTTGCACTGGCTCTAGGTGGTGCTCGTCAGAGGCGCTGCGGGCACCTGGCCCAGCGGGGTGCGCTTGGGCCACCTGCCACCTCTGCTCACACTTGGTACATTGAGAATACTTTCTGCACTGTCGACTAAAAATAAGGAAAAGGTGCTGTCACCTTTTGCCCAGGCTGTCTTCTGCAATGTGCTGTTTAGTATTCTTGAAGTCCTGAAGACTTTGTTACTCGTGCTGTTATTTTGTTAACTGCACGAAACGGAAACCTGGGGAAGGATGCCGTATGGCCGCGGCTTCTGCTTCCAGCTCTTGCAGATGCCAAGAGCTGAAGGGTTTGGTTCTGCTGGCGCATCGACCTCTCTGCCCCAGAGGCAAAGAGGGAGGCATCTGGGGCACTGAGGTTTTCCATATATCAAGTTATACAAGTGAGGTAGGGTGGTATTTTGAATGGCTTTACGTTAAATAATCTTAAAAGGCTGGGTGGCGTGCATGTGAAATGCAGTTGAAAGCTGTGTTTGTTTCAGCTGACCTTTATTTTGGACAGAATTGTCTTAGTTTTAAATTGTAATTTTAGAATAGATTAATCAGGACAGTGGGAATAGGATAGTGTGCAGGGTCTCAGGTTTTCAGTCTCCACCGCAGTTTGAAAGGGGACAAGACTGTGCTCGGGCATGTGTTTGGGGTACTGCATTTCTACCTCCTCCACCAAAGCACCAGGAAAGTCGGGATTGGTTCAACAATTTTCTCCCTTCATCCAAGTATCATTTGCTATTTAAGACCTAGTACAATTTACAAGATCCAGTTAGAAATCAAGTTCTCATTGCGTGTAGCACTTAAGACCCCTGGCAGTCTCATGAGAGGTGCGAATTAGGGGTTGCTTCTTGCCATCGGTTAAGGGTGCCTAAAACTTACATGAGCTGATGTTTACCTGACTCAATTCTGAGGAGAGCCTCCTCAGCTTGGCCCTGTGCCTAATGGGACATGATTGGAAGTGTCATTTATCTTCTCACCCCAAAAGAAGGTTAAATTCTCTCTAAGCCCCAGGTGCTCTTTGCCTGAAGCCGTTAGTCTAGGTAGAGTGTAGAAAAGCCAGTAAAAAGTGATCCCTGGTCATCAGAACATTTGGAGCTTCCTTTCTCTACATAGGCATTTGCCTGCCTTAATTCTGACTTACATTTGAATGGTGTAAATTGCTCTACTACTTGACAGGAGCAGCAGTAGCTGCTCTCTTCCTGTATCAACTGCAATGTTACTCATAATGGGTGCATTTTTCCATTCACCTAAATTAATTAGCTCATCTTTGTCTGTGTTTGATTTGGCAAAGTAGTTATTGTGGGAAAACACACATTTTTCTAGTAAGTTTATAGTGACTGCTTGAAGCTCAATTTGGGAATTAGTAAACCTGTCTTCTGCACTGCAGAAAACTGCTTCTTGTAAATGCCACTGGTTTTTTCCCCTCCTCGGACTAGCTCGTTGTAGTTTACTGTAGAAATGTTTATGTGCTGGGTGTTATGTTACTAACCAGTTTTGGAGAATGTAAATGTAAGTGAAACTACCATTTGGTACTAGGCCTCCTACATCAGACTGGAGCACTCCAGGGTTTTGGAGGTGTGTTTGCAACTATTGCTGCAGGGTCGTGCTCTGCCACGCAGAGAGGGGCAGGTTGTTAGTGATCGTCTGGAGTACCCGAGCTTACGCTCAGTGTTGTTTTCCTTCAAAGGGACACTCCCTGCAATTGTTAGATTGACAGAAATGTATTGTGTTAAGCTTTGGGTAGAGTTTTTCTTGTACCGTGGGTGCGTTATTGAATTAAAAGAAGTATTTGCTTAAAATATGAGCACATAAAGATGTTTATAACTGCTGGATAGATTCTTGTATCAACAGATAATAAAAAAACCAGACAGGTTAATTAAAGAGCCAGAGATGTTTCATTTGAGAAACCTCATATACATAGGCGCCTTCTAAATGGCTGAGGAAAACAGGCCCAGAGAATTCTTCCCTCCCCAGATGCTCCCCAGTGATAGCAGGAAGAGCAGCAGTGGTTGGCAGCACCTGTGGCAGCCAGAAGTGTGGAAAGGCACTGGGCTGGTGCTAAGGCGTAGGGGCTGGAGTGGGGCCAGCGGAGGGAGCTAAATAAAGGAATTGATTTTCCCATTGTTCTCTTCAAGGAGGATCAAAATTCTCTCTCCTGCCTCCTGCATGGGATGCTTCAATGGAAACCCTATGTGAAACCTCTCAGAAGCACAAACAATATTTCACCCTTGCTTTCTTCTTGGTGGGTTATTTTACTGCACCTGATAGTTCTCAGCGCTTACCCTGATTCTAACTTTTGCATGGACCTGAAAAGGCCCTGAAAATATAATATTTCCAGTATTGCTACGGCTGGTTCTATTTAACCAGATTTCTTAAAAATCTGCTGGTATCTCTGGGAGTAACTTAGCAGTTCTCAGCCAGAAAGGTGGAGTGCAGCACCTGCCTGCCTGGCCTGGCTAGCGCTAGAGTGCTTCCTCCTTTGAATACATCTAGCTCTGAACACGCGCTTTTCGTTACTGAGCTGCTAGATATTTTTGAAAAAGAGGAATCAGTATCTGTAACAAACTTGCTTCATTTTAAATTCTTTCTTCTTTCTTGCTAAAAATGACTAATCTATAACATGGTTTCCTCACTTTAAATTTTTAACTTGAAATCAAATTGTTCAAAGTAGTGCATTTCTCTGGCCAGTGCACTGACGATGTATCTTTAAACTAGCTGGCTTGGAGAGGGGCATCAGTAGCAGTACTGATTTTGTTGTGGAAACCTAGAGCTCAGTGTGGGGAAACGTTCCCTCCTTGCTGTCGCTGTTCCAAAATATTCTAATTTTCTTCTGATGTTTTCCCTCTCAACCACAGTGTTTATACTTACAGAAGGGAAATATAGCCAAACATAAAGGTCACTCTAAAGCAGAGACTTTTTGAATAGCAAAATCTCACTCCAAAGAATTTCTGCTCTGAAGGTTGATCTAAAAGCCGTCGCAGAAGTGCTTCAGAATGGAAACTCTTCTGTATGTCTCACACTGGCAACTCTAGCATGTACTGGTGGGAAATTTGCACTTTATAAGATGTTACTCCTGCCAACATTGATTAGTGTTTTGTCACAGAAGTAACTAACTTTGTAATTTAATCTGCCTTGGTATTGTCAGTCTAAAATTTTATGTATATAATCTGCATTATGAAAAATTGTACTGCAGAGGCTACCTCTGGCTCTGGAAGTCTCTGAACTGTAAACTGCTGGAGGGTGGCAGAGGAGCCGGAGGGGTACCACTGCATGCTTTCCTTGGCTTTACACTATTCTCAATGCAGCTGCTCCTGGTCACTGCTAGAGCCCAGGCACCAGCCCAGAGTATCTAAAAGAAACTGAGGAAATGCATACTTGACTAGGTAATTATGCTTCATGTTAAATATATTCAGATATATTAGCTAATGCTTGTATTAATTTGTAATACTTGAAAAACCTGATTGGATCTTGGTTTTTTAATCAAGTTATCATTCCAGAATAGTAGCACAGTTCTTGTGGAAATTCTGAAAACAAGTTACTAAGAAATCTGACTCATAAAGCAAGTGCCTCATGAAATTTGAATGTTTAGAAGGGAAAATGACTGGCAGCTGCTCTTGTAAGCACGCTAGTTGCAATAAAGTATAAAAGTTCAACATCAAAGAGATCACCGCTTAGTGTGTGGCATATTTGTACATCAAAGAAAAAATACAGGACAAAAGGAACTGAGTAGAGATACAGTTCAGCCTTGCAGACAGGTCCCCGCGGAATGCTAGAGAGAGCTGCTTTCATAGTGTGGAAATTATCTCTGGCACATCTTCCTTTCTGATTTGGGGAATAGGTAAGATTAAGAATTAAAAGCAGTGTCTCAGAATCCAGTCTTGCCAATATACTAGGTAAGAGCGTCTGAGCTTATGTGGTGTCAGCGGTGCTGTTTCTGTGTGTGATGTGACTCAAGTGTATAAACATGGGTGACAGATGGGAAGTACGTATGCAACACTGCCGTTTCATGGGGCGGGGCCAGGTAGGTTGGGCAAAAGGTAGGTACATAAAATGCATAAATGAGAGCTAAATGTCTACTTCTGGATTCATTTTTTTAATATATTATGATGCCTGTGGTCAAATACTATATCATGTTGCCCAAAGAGGCTGTGGAGTCTCCATTCTTGGAGATATTCAAACCTCAACTGGATGCAAGCCTGAGCTGTAGCTGACGCTGCTTTGAGCAGGGACTGCACCAAGCAATCTCCAGAGCTGCCTTCCAACATCAACTCTTCTATGATTCTATGAGAATAATGCTTTTTATAGTAAGGCAGCTGTCTACTTATAGTTTTAGTTATGACCCCTCCTAATACAAGACACAATTTGGCCAAAAATGTGACCAGCTCTAGCACAGTGAAAGTCCACCAAACTGATTTTTTTTTTTTTTTACTGCTTTTTCTGAGCTTTTGTAGTGTGGAAGCTGGATGTGTTTTTGCTGATTTGGGCTTTTAGTAGTTTGTTGTGGGTTGTTTGGGGGTTTTTTGTTTTTTGTTTTTTGTTTTTTTTGTTGTTTTTTGTTTTTGTTTTGTTTTGGTTTTAATCCTGAATTCTCCCTTAAATTAATGAGAAGGTTTGTGGATGTCTGCCTTAGAACTAAAGAAAAGTAATCCTGGGTATCTAGAGCACACATCCTCTTTCAGAACAAGGCAGACCATGAGAAATTCATCACAGACTGCTGTTGACCAATTGGTGGTAGCATTGTGTTGAAGGCAATGGAGACTCTGCTATTAATTTGAATGTATCTGTTTTCACAATAAAATGTAAAGTAGGTCACATCAGTTCTTCAGTTCCAGTCTTTCTTCTTCATTTGTATTTCTTGTCTATAAGTGCTGACCGCCTATGTGGTGTAAAAAACGTTAATCATAAAATCCAGACTAAATCTGAATTCTCCAAGTGTGCTTCGATCAATGGTTTTAATACCAGTTTCACCTTTTATGGAGATAGTATTGTTAGCAGACTCTTATTTCTTTTATTGCAGAACTAAAAATAGTTGCAATCTCATGGAATCATTAAGAAATACAAAGGGTTTCTGTTTAAAAACCCTAGGGAAACCTGATTAGGCATACTACTGTATAATTCATTGATGTGCTACTACGCTTAGAGAAGTAGTGCATCAGTAAACAGAAGTCAGAATGTAAGAGGCTAAGAACAACTGCTGGGAATTGTGTAAAGACATCAAGGCTTGAAAATAACAATTTGGGCACCTCAGGAGGGACCAGCATTTGCATTTGGTGGAAGGACAGAAAGCTCTCCAGAAGGCCAGGACAGGGGGAACTGTGAAGGCTTGTGTTTAGCACTTTCTTTTGCCAGTGAAACAGCTGTGAACACCTATGATGGTGTTTCACTGGTCGCAATATTTCATACTACCCTAAACTATATTCTTATGTGTCAGGTTAAGTGTTGTTAAAATGTTCTTTTGTTAATATTGTGCTTTAAATGCATTCATTCTAGTAATTAAGTACTTGCTTGTGATATGAAATAGATCACTGATTTGTGCCATTGTTTCTCTTGTTTACTTTGAGACCTAGAACTAATTGTCAGCAAGTTGTCTGTAATTATCTCTTTGGAAAAGTCAGGGTCTTCTATAACGTTACTGTGAAGAGATGCAGTAGTTATGTATGTAGGGATCAGGGTGGATGTGATGATACATGAATGAATTATTCTTCTGGAAATATATTTAGAACTTGTATCAAATCCTTTACCGCTACCCTATCGCAATAGCGTTACCTGGAGAAAGAATTCCATCCTGGGACAGTACATGTACTGTGATGAGTCCCTGTGGCCAAGGAGGAAGAAGAAGGTATTACCATGAGCTTCCGGCATTTCAGAAAAATTAATTCTTGGCGATTTGAGGAAGATGTTACAGGGAAAATAGGTTCATATTTTTCTGTTTAGAGAAAAATATAACATAGCTATTTTTAAGGAGGCCTATTTCAATATCTGTTGCCTCGCCCTGTTGATGGGGAGAAATGAGCTGTGCTTGAAGAGCTTTACCGACTAAGTCGCTTTACCTGGATCTTGGAACGTGCCTCTAATAGCACTGCTCACTTCTGCACACAAGGGCATTGGGGAGAGTTGAGGATGCTCAACACGCTGAAATCAAGCCTTTTCTCAGGAAATTATAATAATTGGTTGTAAATAGTGACCATTGCTCTTAAGTAAATGTAATGGCTGTGTGCGTACCTCGCTATGAAGAATTAACAGCAGACGTGTTTGTACTGAGCTGTTAAAAGAAGGTGGAGGTTTCCTCACTCAAGTGTGTCAAGTCCTGGCCTGCTAGCTGGCACAGAGGTTGTTTGGAAGAGACAAAAGCTCTACATTTTGGAAAGGCTAATCAAATTAATTCAATTTATATGCTAAATTGAAGGAACTTTTGAAAGGATTTACTTTTGAATTAAAAAAAACAACTAACTCTTTAGAGACTGTTTTTCCCACCTTTAAAATACTTGAACTGTCAAGTTAATAGCTTGTTATTTCAGAGAGTGTGTGTACGCGTGTGCACAGGAAGAGTTGCCAGCAACTTGTAAAATCAAAATCCCAAAATGAAATCCTTCAATACTTGCCCCCTCTCCTCTTCCCCCCCCACCCCCCATCGAATTGAATTGAAAAATTTTTTAGGGAGGTGCCAACAAAAAATAATGTGGGGTTGTGTAGCTTAACTACTTTTCTTGGATTGTTGCCGCATTATTAGCGATTTGGTAACTGTGCTAAGTTCAAATTTTGTATTAGCAGTGGGTGGGATCTTTTTACATGTGAATGAATATTCTGAATGGTCAACATACACAGATGTCCAACTTGTCTCCTTGGAGACTAAAGTTAAAGTTCTAGGAGCATGTCCAAAGCTGGCATAAAGCTATGTATCTCACATGAGAAGCACTGCTGTGCGCTGGCTAAAGCGTTATTTCTAAATCTGAGTAAGCTTTTGTTAGCGAAGCGTATTTTCATTGGTAGAAGTTTTACAGTTTTTGAGGACTCTTATCTACTTCTAGTGTAAAAGCACCTTAATAATTGAAATTACATAGCATGACTTCAAATGTAATCGCCAAATACAATGTGGGAGAAGAATTAAATGTAATTATAATTAATTCCAGTTTTCAGAAAATGCTTTCAAAGTTGTATTAAGCTGGATACCAAAATTGTTATCACTTTGGAAAATGTTCCAAGTCTCCAAACATCTCGGTAAAGTGTCTGTTTCACAAAGGACTACTTTGATCCAGCTATCTAAGAGATTTATCCAAGGAGACAAAACCCAGATTGCTTGCTGCTAATCCGGTGCTTTACAAACAAGATTTTAATTTTTATTCCCTTTACTTGTTTTTCAAAAATTCAGGCAGATATACAATGGGATGGTTTTTTCCCCGTAAATAATTAAGCCCATTGTAAACAATGTCAGTAGAAAGTAGTCTTGAGATTCATTTAGTTTTAAGTACCTACTCATTTTTTCCTTTTGCAAACAATATCATGTCCCGAGCAGCTTGAATGCTCATAAATCATGTTAGTAGAATGGGAGAAATTATTCCAAACCTACTCTCTGTTAGGCTGTTACATTTCTTCTCAAAACTTGTTTGTTGTCCCAAAGACTATCTAAAAGAAGTAGTTTTCCTTTAGCTTGATCATAGCAAGCAGCTGTAAAGCTGGTGTAGCAGATCCTGTCGGTATTTCTCTTCACACTGGTGGAGTTGCTTGTGTGCATCAAACGTGCAAGTGGTTCCTGTCACTGAATGCAGGCAGGCTGAGAGCTGCTTCTGTGCAATACCTTTCTGATAACGTTGCAGAAGAACTCTTCCCTCCTTTAATATGTACCAGTAAGGAAATGAGGCCTCTTAGTGAAGCTGTGCTTATTACTGCTACTCAAAATGATACTCTCTTCATGATGAGATCAGGTATTTGAACAACCTAATCGAAGAGGATTTAGCATGGCCTGGAAGAGTAAAAAGCATTCCCATCCCAAAAAAAAGCTGAGTGTAAATACTATGGTGTATTTCAGGGGAAATAGTGTATAGTAGTAGAACACAAGGAGAAACCAAAGGACTGCATTCTTAAAGAGAAAAAACCTGTAGCACTGAAGGAATGATAATAAGCATGTATTTGTTTACCTATCTGCTAATGCCATCACAGTCGTTCCAAGTACGTTGTTCAGTTGAATTAAAGAACTCACCTAAATATTTTAAGGCATTGTTTATTAACAATAACTGGTTTTAATGTCAGAGACAGTAAATTAATTTGGTTACACAATTTATCAGATGCTGCTAAATGTTGTGGATGTTATTAGTTATTAAGTAACAAACAGTTAGCCTGGCAATTTATTAAATCTCAGGACATTGCATAAATAGTCCTAGATGAGAAAAATAATCTCCAGTTTATTTATTATTTATTTTTTTATTATTATTATTATTATTTATTTATTACTCCAGCTGAGTATCCAGTCTGATGCTCTGGGCAGATGTCCTGCCACCATCTGAAAGGGGCTGTGCCAGGCAGCTACATGTTATGAATGTATTGGTGAAACTTTACCCTGCCCTCTACAAAAGCCGGCAGAAATGGGCTTTGTGGCAGGAGTTAAAAGGAGCAAAGCAGGCTGGAATCCACCCCAAAGCAGTGGGCACAGGACGTATCACTGAGTGCTCTTCAGAGTCCTGAACAGCCTATAACAGTCACAGTTATGTCTTTCATGCCCTTTCCAAGTGACCTGATATTAAGCTGGTAAAGGGCTTAAATCTATCAAAAGTTAGACCTGTAATAACTCTCTGCTTGCAGCTGGCTGCCTGAGCTGGGGCTTTCTTGACCTGCCTGTTCTCCATGTAAGGGCCAGCTAATGCACCTTCTTCCCATAGACACTGCTGGAGAACAGCAGCTCCTGACCATAACACTGATTGCAGAGCTCTTCTTTTCTTTGCCAGGGAAAGGGGGCTTTGCACTTTGGTGTTTAGATGAAGGTAATGTTTCACTTACTGGATTCAGAAAGCTGTCCATGTTTTCTTTATGAAGCTGAAGAGCACCTCAGAATAACATTAGCAATAGGTAAATCTATACAAATTCTTGCTTCTCTTTTTCCTCATTGCTTTCTTACTGGCGGCTTTAAGGAAATCTTCATTTAGGTTTTCTTAATGAAAACATTTTTTTTTTTCTGCAGTGAATCTTTCAGACAAAGTAAATTGACATGTCATGTAATGGCTTTGTGGTTTGCAGGTTTCTTCCTTGTTTTAAGTTGATGCAGAAGGTGTATTTTGATGCTGTTACACTGTGATGGATGAAAAAACTGCACTGACTTTTATCCAGGAGAGGGAAGTGAGTTGTTTTCTTTCAAGGGCTGTAGATCAATTGGTGTCTTACAGAAGTAATACCATGAAAGTGGGGAAGAACTCTTCTTTGATACTTGACTCTTTCTATTTCAGTGGGTACAATAATGGGCTTTTGAATTAAAGGTTTGTTAAAGCTTGTATCTATTTCAGAGTATTGACAGCCGAAACAGACTTGCTGAGCCAAAATTTATGTTTATCCAAGCCTGTTAAAATCAGAATTTATGTTGACTGTACTAATGTTTAAGCTTTAATACCACTTTTATATAGAAGGTTGCTATTTGAATTTTCAGTGAAGTAAATTTCTTTACAGTATGCCTTTGAGTTATGATTTATAACTGGATTCATATAAATAGATGCTTTCAGCCAAATGCTGTTGAACTAATTCCATTTTGAAGTCATTAATTATAGTTAGCTCATTGAAAAAAGGAGGGGGAAAGGCATCAACTAACCCTATATGAAAATGACAACAGAATTGTTTTGTGAAAAGGCTTTTGGGCCTCTTAAGCTGTGAAGAGTGAGTGGTTTGTTGGGTTGGTGGTTGTTTTTTTTTTTTTTAATCAAAGCAGTGTGAACAGAAGCTAGATAATGCATTGCTGTACCACAAAGACAATTCATTTTGAACAGGCATTAATACACTTAATGCTTTTTGCTTTTTATCATGTTAAGGTCTTTGGCTTTGCAATAAGATCTGGCTATGCAGTTGGTGCAGGAAAAGAAAACCTTGGGTTTTGATAGTAAATCCATTAACTGTTGTCAGATTGGTAAATTTTCAAGGTAAATTTCTTCTGATGTATGTTCAATTGCGTAATTGCTTTGCTATATTCAAACAAGTTATTGTAAGAAAGAAATGTTACAGCTTTGACTTATATATTGTGTGAAGCTTACGATAAAGTGTTAACGAATCATCAAAACTAAAATCTAGATGCAACCAAAACGCAGTGGATTTTAATGCAATTTTTGAGAGCCTGCTCATTACACTTTATTAATAGGATTCATTTTTGTCTTTTCAGGAGTTTGAGAGAGAAAATAATAAACCTAAGCATTCCTTTTGTAGTTTCCCAAAGACAGGTTGGGAAATAAGCAGCGTATATATTTTTAGAGTGGAGCGTGGTACTTCTGCCATTTCCATCTTTATCCTTCCCTTTTGGCTATTCCATTTAGGTGGATGTAAGAATTTTCCTGCTTGGAATTCACATCGCCCTGGGATCGCATAGGCTGCACGCAGAACTGTCATCTCGCTGAACTGCTGTGTAATTGCCTGATCCTCTGTCCCTTGCTGTCTAGTTTCTCTTTTCTTTCATTTCATTACTTTCATTTCTTCTCCTTCATGTTAACGTTCTTCATCTCCAATTCACTTTCTTGTGTTTTTCTTTCACCCTCTTTTGAAAGCAAACTGCCAGTGCCTTATTTAATCTCTTTATCAGTGTAGTGAGGTGTAACAACAGAACTATACGTTTTAGGCCCTTTATAGCCAGCTGTTTCAGGTAATCGTGAAAGAATGAAAGACAGAGCCCTCTAGGACACCTCTGTGCTTTACCTTTCTATCACTGCATGCTCAGTTCTTCAAGAGATCTTTGTTCCTTTAGTAGCCTTCTGGAATAGTTCCAAGCACACTAGAGGGTTGTGACAACTGGAAGAAACCATCTCTCCAGATGGGCTTTAATTGTCTTTCCATCTACCAAAATTCGCGTCTGGTCTTTAAAGCCATGCTCCCTGCCCCCCACCTGCAAAACATTTCTGGCTTTATTACCACCTTTTGGCAGTCTGTGCCAGGAACACCAGCAGACACTCATTGGCACGCTCGGGAAACTTAATTTGTCCTTGCTTCTTGTTTTACTTGGAGAGAAACTGTGCTGCTCTCAGATTCGCGATGTTGGAGGAAGGAGATATGGAATTACCATGCCAATCTGCTGCAGAATCTAAAACGTTTAATTTTGTACCGTGAGTTCCCTAAACATATACAAACTGTTCTGTTTGTCGGCATGATTAATAATAAATAAACCACAGGCTAGATTTTAGGAAGGTGTCAATGAAACCTCTGCCTTGCTCGTAGATTGCCTAGTAAATTTGAGTTTATTAAAATGAACTAGCATGAAGCAAGAAAGCTGTATGGAATTACTCTTAACCAAGTTGTTTTAGAAAACAGTAGTTGTCATCTAAATGACATATGAGGTATACAAAACCAGAACTACAGTGAAGTGAGCTGGTCAACAAGTTTTGAAACTAAATAGAAGGGAGAAAGGAAAATGCAAAAGAACATACAATTTTGTATTTCCATTAAAGATCCTTTGAACAGGGACCATCTTTTTATCTGCATTTATATGTATTACTTTTTCTGTGTATGAGGTCCTCATCCAAACCTTTGGTTCCTCAGCTGTACTGTAGCGACAGTGGTGAACAAGCTATCTATCTGGCCTTCTCTTTTATTTAAGTGGTTTTTAAAACTGCTGACTTTATCTTCAAGAGGAGAACCTAATGCTGGTAAGTTTCTTAACACAGGTAGCCAGGACACATTATTTCCTGCATATCATGTTGCTTAGAACAGTCATCTCCAAACTTTTTTGATCACGCACCCCCAAGGGTTGGCAATTCATCATTAAAAAATAGATGAATAAATCTGAGCATGCACCCCCAACATCTGCATATTTATTTATAAATTATATACATGTAGTACTGTAGTAACATTATGTACATTATAAAACATGCACAAAAACAGAAGTTAAAAAAGAATGAGATTATGATTTTTGAGGTCCATGTGCTAGAAGAATGGATGAACTGGACTATGTGTATATTAAGGTGTACCTTTATATTCCCTACCTAACTCTTGTAAAAGTGAATGGAAGTTGAGGTGGGGGAGTTCACATGCGTGGCTAGTGGGCTATAAAATCACTACATCTAATAAAATCTACTGGATAAATCTATCGATTGTGAATGTCTTGAGCAGTTTTGGAATACATTCTTTCCAGTTTTCATTAATTCATTGCAGTTTCTTGACAAACTACTGACTCATGGTAACATGTATTTTCCACTTGTCCATGAAAAGCATAATTCATATTGGAAAATGCTTTCTTTTTTAAATTCTGCACTTTATAGTGTGTTTCCATCTTCTGCCCTCCCCTCTCCCTTTGCCTAGCTCTGGCTTTTGGAAACAGATGGATATAGCTGATCCTCAGCTATAATTTAAAAATATTCCTTGTGGGTTTATGCCTGGATATAGCTTGGAAATATATTGTGATTCTGTGCATCTAACCCATGGCTTACCTAGTTTCTGAAACAAAGGAATCTCCAAACTCGATTCAGAAACTACCTGTGGGTAACAGCAGGGAAAGTGTATCCTGCAAACTGCATCATTCCTTTGTATCTCCTTGCCCTTCTAATGGCTTCATCATTTCTCTCCCTGACAGAACTGCCCAGTGAAATGCATATGCCGCCAATGAGTTCATAATTAGCTATCATGTGTCTCATGATTCAAAGCTATATCGGAAGTCAAAGCATGAATATAGCTTTTCTTTCAATGCTAATTAAAGCTAAAAGGAGCATCTGCTTGCACAGTGATCACACTATATAGAAGTACGTTTCTTTGTCACTAGCTGGTATGTGAAACCTGAGCGAGCTGCTTACAAAAACCTGTCACGGTTGTTTATGCTTGATCACTACTTCCCCAGAGCTTCACTGCTAATCAAGTAAATGTTTCAATTCAAACAATTGTTTGGCCTCTCTCCCCTTCCCTCCCTTTCTCAGTTTCCAAAAGACCTCCAGGAAGAGCTTTGCCATGAACTATTGAAGCCATTTGCTATCTGACACAGAGTTAACTGGTTTTGTATTGGCATCTTGCTTCAGTTGAATGTGGTGATTATGGAGTGCTTCTGTCTGTTGTCTTTTACACCTGAAATTACCGACGATAAACTAAAAACCAAATAGAACAGCTCAAACTTACTTGTTAAAAATCTTACAACTTTCTGTGTCTGTCTGTATGCTTGCTTCTTTCTTGTTTCGTACTTTTTTTTGTATTAAATACTCAAGGGTTGGCAACGCTGTGAAGTAGAACGGTGAAACATAAATATTAATTGTGGTAAGAATATTGTCTAGAATCTCATCCTTGTTTTACTTGAAAATAATACTCAATTGTCTTGGCCATGCTGGAACAAAGACAAGACCTAAGGGATGTGCATTTGTTTGGCTGCAACTTTATTAACACATTTGGGAACAGTGCCCAGTAATAAATCATATAGTGTGAGTCATTGCTTATTCCTTGATTGTTCCTACCTCTTTGGGAGAGCTGCTGTCAGCCTTCCCCCTCCCAGCCTGGCACCCTCCTGTTGCAGGGCCACCACAGCTTTCTTGTGTATTAGGGCTAGGTGGAGGTTGGTGAAAGGGGAGGGTCGTTTCCCCACTGCACCAGACGGTAGGAGCCACAACTGCTTTTTCACGGCTTTCTCAGAGAACCACTGCTGGCCTTGCTTGGTTTATTTTTCCTCTCTGGCAATGTGAAAAACCGTGGGAATGTATTTAAGACGGGTACCACCTAGGAGTGGCAAGCCCTGTACCTTCCCACTGCTCTTCCTGGGTAACACCTAATTTCAGAGGATCACTGACATCAGATAAGGGGCTAGAAGTCCTTTGTTTGCATAGGCTCCATTAAACTGCTCTCTTCAGTTTTGGGAAGACTTTAAATTTTAAAGGCAAAGATGAAAATTACAGCCCAGTTTGGTAATGCTTGTTTTCCAACTCCTCTCGCTTGGGCAGTTACGCACATAAGAGATCTGTCTGCCCTGTTATTCTGGATTATGACTGTAGTTTCTGCCTGGAGTAGGTATTTGCCTCTTTTCTGCTGCCTCTACTTGCAATGTAAAAGTACATTGGTCAAAAAAATTCCCCATTGTTAAACTCACTGAGACAAGTGCAGAGTAGCTGAATGGTTTGAAAGGTTAGTGTTGTTGCCTTACTGGGAGGATTCAGAGCTGTACCGTCACTAGCAAAATACTACTTTAGTGAACTGATAGTGTATATTCCAAAAATGGATAGTCTAATTTAGCAGTGGCTTGTCTAGTTTATTATGGCAAGGAGAATTTCTCCCCACCCTGACATAAAAAAGTGATTCCAAAATACTTAAAAGTTGCAGTATTGTAATGGTTGTATTTTGTCTGGAATAACTTAGGTTCTTTTCTGTGTAAAGATGATAAACTACGCTCGATGGGACTAAGATGTAAGCAGGGTGGAACTCCACTCAAGTGTAGTGATGGCAAAGTCCCAGCCCTGCTCATATTTTGGCTCCGTATTGTCTCTTCTGGGGCGGAAGTGCAAAGGATCAGACAGGCGCTTCTCCCTTATGTAACACTGTGCACAACGTGGAGTTGAATATGTTTTAAAAAAGTAATGGTGTTGATTAGTTGGTCGTGAAATCATAGGCAGTTTATTTCTTTAAATAAACTTAATAACAATTTTTGTGCATGCTGATTTTGAATGTCATTAATGTTGCAACAGAGCTTTTGATGGATTAATTACATCACCTGTGAGCAAACACAAGACAAACAAAGATGGAGTTCACCTCAGCTTTGACTGAGAAACTCAAAAACTATAGTTTGTTACCTGTTTTCTGAGGATTGTCGTCAGTTGCTCTTACTGCTTAGATACTTGCGTTATAGTGAGATGGTGATGTTACATTTGAAATGAAGCAAGCGAATTCACTGGTGCACAGCACCAGTGACAAATCCATTTTCCAGTGCTGGATTATGGTCTTAAAATCAAAGGCAGAAATTATTTAGTTGCTGTAATTGCTAAGCTGCTATATTTCAAAGAAAACTAGAAATATTTAGTATGTGGGCTAGGCAGTAACTTAGGACAGAAGTTCAGCTGTTATTTGAAAGCATATTTCAGCTCCTACTTTTACAGTCACTTTTCAGTGGCTCCTGAAAACCATAATTGCAGACTTAGTAAAAACTTTGTCTTGTTTGTGTATTTTAATATTGACTATTTGAATTGATGTGTGTTTGAAAATGAGATGCGCTTAAAAGGTTTGGTGCTTTTAGGTTAAGTAAATCATGTGGTAGTGAAGACTGTAGATCTGTCAAGTTATATACTATACCATTTAAAGAAAAGGGGGGAAAAAATAGCTCAGATTCGTGGTTTAGTCTCTTCTCGTTTTTAGCCTCTATTGTCAGTGTAGGCAGAACAAGGATTAGTAATGTTTGGTCCTCTTTCTAGTCTATTTCTGGTCACCCTAGTATGAAAACTGTGTTTTGTTTAATTTGTTTTGTACTTCAGTTTTGTCTTTAGATATTGTACTGGTGTATGAAAACTAGAAAACGAAGTTAGTTGTGGACTTTATTCCACATTCTAAGGACAAGCCAGATATTAGGCACTGTGTAAACACAGGAAAAATATGTATCTTCCCTGTTGAGCTTACATCTGAAAATATATGATAATCAACATAGCTTTTGTAGAACTGTCTTTGCATTCTCCAGCAACGTGTAAGTGTATATTTGTGGAAGACAGTGTGTCCAATGTTAAACTCTTTGTTCCAAGGTTACGAAATGTTTCAGAACTTCTCCAGTAAAATTTTGTCAAGATAACACATATAAGTTGTGCAGAAAACTGATGGTGGCATTTCATTCCAAATAAAACTAAATGTAGGAGATGCCCTACATTGTATGAAATCCTTATGACATGTTACCAAGAAGTACACATTCTTAAAAAATAACTTTGTGGAATTCAGTAAACTTGGTTTTCTGGAATTGTATGCAGATTCTATCATCACTTCTGGAATGCACCCTCTCCCTGGGCCAGGGTTGCCAGACAGAGCCCTCTGACAATCTCTTTATCTATAGGGTTGTCTATAATGTTAATTAGTGAACTCTTTGAAAAACCAGCTTCCACAAGTTAATTTATGCATAAAACATCACTAAGGGATGTGTTTTACCTGTTTCACAAGTAAGGGACTGAAGTATAGCTTAAGAGACTTGGCTTGGGCCACACAAGAAGCCTGTGTCATAGCCAGGAATCAACAGATTCACATTTCATTGCCGAACCACAAGACTTCAGAAAATAAGAAGTTGAACAAAAGCAGATGCAACACTGAGGATTTGAGTCTTGGGTACAATTCACAGGGTGCTTAACTCGCTGCCCATAAAACTGGAAGGGTCTGTTTTGGAAGGCCAATAATGCTTATGCATTCCTAGCAATTTAATTGTGAACTGCCAGGCTGGCTGCAGAGATTTCAGCCTCCCTTGTATTTTGATGGTCTTCAGTGTAAATCCAGATAGTGCAGGATTTTCACTTTCTACTGACACTTTTTTTTTTAACCCACTGATACAACTTCTTAATAGTGATTATTTAGGGCTGATCCCCTGGCCCAGAAGACCGAGGAAAGGGAATTTCAGTGTTATTCCTTTCCAGGGATTTTTAGAATGGTCAGCCCAATGTCTCAAAATCATAAGGTGGGAGCTAAAATCCTGAGGTTGGTATTGCAACTGTGAAGCTTTCCTTATGTTTGTGTTTGGTTTTTTTTGAGTATGTGCTCTCTAATCTAGCAAGGACATAATAAGCTCTTGAGACATAATAAGCTCAATAAGACTTGAAACACTATTTACCTATTTAAGTATTTATGTGGCTTCTATGCCTACTGATGTATCCAAGCACAGTACGGCGTTTAATGGATCCTCACAGATAGGAAGCCTCTAATCCTTATGTTCAACAGGTAGAAACTGAATTACAGAAAGGCATGTGCCCACCTCCATGAAGGTATTTAATCATTTAACTCCTGGTGTTTTCAGTGAGACCTACACATCTTACGGAAGTTAGATGCACACATAACTCTGTGATAGTTACGTGACTTGCCCTGGCTCTCAAACACAATCCTTGTGACAGCACAGTGACTTGAAATCAGATCTTCTCAATCCCATAGTAGCAATCCTGCATTAGCCTGAGAGGAAGAAATGTTTCCTGTATTCCTCTGAAAGAAGGCAGGAAAAATCAGGCTAGAAGGAAAGGACAGGTTTTAGCTGTTGGAACAACTTCTTTTAGAATTGGGGTGCATTTTCTATTGCTTGATGGTTCTATGTGCATAATAATGACATTTTAAAAAGAAGTGCCTTCTAGTATCACTGGTGTGTATGGGCATCATGCAAAACCACTGGGTGATATTCCATTGTTTCTATCACACGGAAAGTGAGATTTGATTATGACGTTACCTGCCACCCTTACGTGTCTGTTTCTGTAAACCTTTCCTTAAACTGACCCCATCATTCTGATGCTGGAAGCAGTGTGTTCACAAAATTTCTTTTAGTCCTAATCCTGTGATATTTTGTGTCATGCAGTTGTATCTCTTACAGTCAGAAATTTTGGAATTGGGAATATGAGGAAGGAGAATGGGATACGGTCTATCCCTAAATGTACAGCTAAATTAACACATTGGTCAACTATCCTTCCACAGTGCAATTATTTCTGCACATACAGAAGACACCTCCCTGTAAATTCCTTGTGACATAAGGTCTCTGACTAAAATTAGGTCATAGCTATTTAATTGTTCAGGTGTCCACCCACGAGGGAGCTACAGAGAGCTCTTTCAATTCCTTGCAATCAAATAAGTAGCAGTTACTCTCATTTATCCTCTAAGGAAATAGTCCACCAAAAATAATATGTTGATTCCTTAGCCCCTCCCTGTCACTAATCACCCTGCTCTTGTAGCTACAGACTGACTTGGCCCTCAGCACCAGAGTATCCAAGTACCTCAGTCATTAATTTTCAACTTACAACACTTTGGTGATGTAAGAAAGCGTTGTCCTCATTTCACAGCTGAGGAATTGACACATCAAATAAGTGACTTGCTTAAAGTTTCACAGCAGTGCTGGACATAGAAACCAATGACTTATTCACAGACTATTCTGTTTCTTGGAAAACGAACCCTGTGTTCCTTGTCCTTGTGCCTGCTACCCCAGATCTCCTCTTACCAATTTAGCAGACTAACAGTTTAGTTCTGTGAGTATTTTAACGTCCCATAAGCTGGCATTTCCAAACAAATACACCCCTCCCTTGTGCGAGCACAAGCAGCATCTCTGCAGTCACGTGGGGAATTAAGTCAGGAAACTGATTCAGGTTAAAGTTAATCCCCCAAAGAACAGTTTCAACCTGAGTCGTTCCCTCATTTGGCTTTTGCAGTGCAGCTCTACAGGCACCAGGAGAAGGAGGGGAGAGGGAGGGGAAGCCAGCTCCGTTCAATGACTGGAGATTTCTGCTGGCTAAAATTCTTGTGGAGTTAATGGGCTTGAGTTCTGTACTCTCCTTTCCCTGCTGGGCACGTAAACAAAGTCAAAACCTTACCCAAAATCAGTTCCAGTTTCTTCTTTCTTTTGAGTGCAGATTGTGCACTTTGAATTTTCCCCATGTCCGTAGAGCGCACCCAAAGCACAGTGACAGGGCAGGTGAGAAGTCTGGAGTGCAGGGGAAGCATTGGATGAGTTCTTACTGCAGTGATGTTTTCGACCTTCCCCACGTGGCAAGTTTTTCTTGTGTGACTGCTATCATTAAAAATGCTTGACTCTATATAAGCTTTTTCTGATTGAAATTAAACTATTTCTGAGGAGTTACAAATGCAACTAGAGAAGAGCACTATTACCAGGATAAGTACATTTGTAAAGGCCATCATATAATTTAAGTGTTGCAGCTTAGTGCCACTTCTCACCTTGCACCACTTTGACCTACGTGAGCCCACACTACTTTGCCTTTCTGCCTTGAGTGGTTCCGTAGAAAACAGGACAAATTGGAATTGCCTGCATGTTTTTTGGTCTTTAGCTGGAGTATTATCTCCAGGAGCTTTCTGCTCTGACTTTTCCCATGAGTCATACATATGGGGACAACCCCCGTTTTGCTGATCCCTCTCTCAAAAGTGGCATTTGGAGAGCTTCCAAATTGCTGTGCCGAGGTGTGCTTTCAGCTTTCAAAACAGTATCTGTTGAATCCTGCTACTTCACTTGAAGGACTGCAACATAGGAGAACCTGTAAGTGTGGAATGATGCCCCCATCCTGACTACATCAGAGGTCCAGAAAACTTTAAGTAGGGACCCTGGCATGCTAATAACTTGGTTGTTGATGACGAAGGCAGGAAGAAGAGTGCCAATGACATTTAAAAGGCGACTGAAAGGAGGAGTTCGTGTGCTTAAGAAATTGCTGCAGAAGAGAACGAAACGTGCTTCAACAACTGCTGTTAACGTTTTCTACACAGGGATGATAACTTTTCACCTGACCTGCCCTATGACCCCCTGAAAATCTTTTTTGCTGTCCTTGTGGCTGAACCCTGTCAGCCCACTTTTCTGCTTTTTCATCTTCTGGCTGGAGCGTGAGGCTTTGCTGGGACAGTGAAAGGGTGTTGCACATGGTCCTCAGTGCTGTAAACTTCTGTTGCAAAAAACCTCTGCCCTGTGTCAGCTGCAGCCACAGTCCCTGTTCCAACCCGGCCATCTCGGAAGCCTTAAAAGAAACGTGTGGGATTGTTGTATTAATTTTTTTGTTCAGGCCTTGCTCAGAGGCTGAAGATTGGGACATAAATCAGTTTGGTTTTCCTCCACCGCTGAATACAGATCGTAACATTACAGCACAGCCACTTTGTGTAGTAGGAACCTAACAAAAATGAGATTTTAACATAGTCACTAGTTCCTTTGAAGGAGGCAGTGTTAGCAATTATGATCTAGACTAGACATTGGTAAGAACTTACCAAATAATTACAGGCTTCCTAAAGTAGTATAGTATGAGTAATTGCAGGTTTAAAAATGTTATTATGAGGAGTAGTTTATACCGAAACTTCATCCTGCTCTTTGAAACCAGAATCCATAACTCTCATCATGCCACAGCAAATGCTTGTCCTTCCCCACAGAAGAATGTAGACTTGCTTTATTGTACAGCAAATGTTCTGTGGTACATTATTTAAATTAGCACATAATAGAAACCTAATTGCCCACTAGGGCCCAAAGCTTTAGCTGGTGGAGATCAATGTGCTTCCACTGAAGTCAGTGTAGCAGTGTTGATTTTCACCCCTTGAGGATCTAGCTCAGCAGCTTGTTTCTATTCCAGGCATTGTTAAAAGAGATAGTGTGTTTAGAATATTAAACCATGGCATTGTCAGAGATAGTCAACTCAATTTGTGTGCAAGTGAAGAGAAATAAAGCAGTAAAACCATTATTTTTATCTGAGGATTTCAATTTACATTGTCGATTATTCATATTGACTGATCTGGTACAACAGGGAAATCATGAGCGTGGGGTCATCTTGTTGTGGTTTTAATTTCCTACGTCTGTAGTTATCTAATCCTCTCAGTGTGAGCAAGCATGATTAGTATTTATTCTTATTCTGTGTGCCAGTGCCCTGGGCCAGGTTCTGTGCTAAATCCAAAGTGACTCTCCTACTTAATTGGCATTAACTTGTGATGCAATAATATAAATAAAAACTTGTACTTTCTGTGTAAAGCACCCGCAACTCGCCAAACAGATTTCTTCTACATGGATGTTCAGCCCTGTATTAAGGCTTGTGATATATCTGTTTGTATTTTTAAAATTGGTTTGGAACTTTTTCTAGCAATGTTTTCCAAACAATACTTTGGAAAACACAGATTTGGAAAGAGTCTGGCTGCTTGTTAACCACTGAGGTGCTACCAGGAACGTTGTTACAGCTATACTACTGGTTAATAAATTGCTACAGTAAGAACAACAGCTGTCTCTCTCTCTCTGGCGAGTCAAGTACCAAAACGAACAATAATTCTTCACTTTGTCAAATGGTTTTTACAATCATTTGGAATGCTTGCTTAGAGAAGCTTATTTTACTTATGAATGCTCCATTCAGGAATAGGGAAACTGTAGGGCTGAGCTGAGCCAACAGTTCTTTGTAGAGTCTGTTTCCTCTCCTTTCACTTCCATTATTCTCAGAAGACCTCTGGCTGCTCCCCCACTTATCTCTGCTTCCATTTGTCCCCTGGGAGCTTTGGATAATCAAAGAAATTCAAAAGAAAAATCATGCTGCAAATATTCTTCTGAGAGTAGGAATGGGGAAATTCTGGTTAACATTTTGGGTCTTTATCAAGGGCAGTATAGTAACTGACTGTGTGTGTGAGCCTTTTAAAATAGTACACTGTTAAAACAGTAGAAATTGGGAGTTGCCTGGCATTCGTTCTTGTCTGTTTTCTGATGCGTGCAGAACACAAGCATAGAAAGAAACATCAGCAAGAATGGTGGGTAGAGACCATCTTGAAAGGGTTGAGAGATCATGTTTGTCGTTCTTGGTAAGGTATTGTATAGCTTCATTCAGCTCTGGCTACAAGGTTGTTTTCTTGTCCTGACAAAGTGATGAAGCTTAGCTCATTAAAGGGTTCGGATTGTCTTTGGATAAAATGATTACAATAATACAGGTACAGTTTCTATTATTTTCTTCCAACTTTTATCAAGCCTTCTTTATTTGAGGAAACACAAATCCAGTTTGCAGTTGCACAAAATTCACTACTTGCCAGCTTCTACCTTTTTGAGTGATTTGGCCTTTAGAACCTGGTGTTAACCATGTGAAGCAAGTCGGGTTTTTTCCTTTTAATCTGTCAAATGCATTTAGCAACAGTTGACTCAGTCATTTTATTCTGTAATCTCCTGTTTGTACTCATATTCTACACAATGCGTGTATTCTGCCCAGTTCTGTGGGACATAGGATTGTCTTCCCCTTATTGTACTTTCAGACTTGTTTGAAAAAGATGTGGCTTGTTTGCAAAAAGATGTGGCTATTTTGCAATTTTGTGATTTTTATAAACAAAAGTAATCAAATATTAAGGCATTCGTAGGAACGTTGATGGTAAGTCAGCATATCATCAAGTTCCTTTGTTTTCAGTACTGGGTTTTTCAGCTTCCATGTGGGTTTTTTTTCACTTAAAAACATGGGGACACATTGAACATGTGTGTCCAGAGACTTAGGTAACATGAGTCATCCCATGTTGAGGTAAGGAAGCCATCTTAGAGCTGAGTGCCCGAGACCAGCGTTGTGTTATCTCCACTGCAAAGATAACAAATATTAAAATTTTAGAATCTGGTGGCCAAATGGCACAACGCCAAACATGATAGCTTTTCTTTTCCCTGAGTGGTAAATCGTGTTAGATAATTCATGATGCAAACTGCTGTTATTTCTAGAGTATGTGAGCCTCTGATGGCATAGCAGATTTTCTTACCTCTATAGGTCAGATGAAAAGCTGAACAACTTCAAGAGCAGCAAAATATGCCCGTAGCTACACTGCAGTAGATCAGCTGATACTTCTTTGCTTGTATCATTTTACTCCCCAGTGTGGTCAGAGTGGTACAGGTCTTATGTGTTGTGCTTTTTGCCTTTTTGTTAGGAAGAAGCAGGATTGCAAAGATAATGGGTGAAAGCACTGGAGCATTCATGGCAATAATTTTGAAGAGTTGGAGATGAATAAGCAGGCAAAGTTGAAGACTTATCTGGGTGGGGATATTAGCATTTTGAATGCTCTCTGCACAGATGCAGTTATCACTTAATTGACTTTACCTTAGGGAACACTAGAAAATCACTTTGCAGCCATAAAGGAAAAACTTCTGCACATAGTCTGTAATGGCTCTGTACAAGAAACTGAAGCTGTTTTACTACCGATGTCACAATGGGGGAGGAGAAGGCCTGCCTCAGATCTGCCGCTACACAAGCTCAGTTGTGACTGTCAGCATCTTGCCCTTCCTTTACAAATATTCTCGTGATTACCTTCATTAGCTTGAATCACAGCTGTCACCTCGCCTCTCCCGTAATACAAGGAGAGAAAGTCACCACCAAGTTGAGGGAGTGGGGCCTGCAGTCTCCAGAGGCTGATTGCTCCCAGACTAGTCCTTTCCCCAGAAAGGCAGTGGCTGCCGTAGCAGCCATTTCAGTATAAGGCCCAGCTCAATGCCCACAAGATCAAGTTGCAGCAGTTGGTCTGTAGGTCTGTCTGCCGTGCACACCCCTCCTGTCTGAGAGCCGGGGCCTGCTCAGCTGCCCTTTCTGTGAGTTTTGAAGCCAGTGGGGAATTCTGCATTCAGGGATGCAGTGATCTGTGCTACAAATGGGACTGTAATTGATGGCTCCCCTGAGAGGCGAACACGATGTGCAGTGTGCCCATTTACCCGCTGCACACATGGCTGCTGACAAAGCTCCCAGCTGCCGGGCTGTCCTGCTTGTGCAGTTTGCCCGGAGCGGGGGAGGCATGACTCACTAATCAGATGGAGAGGGCAGGGATGTAGCCACCTTTTTTCCTGTCCCATTCTCTGTGTCATCTGTGGTGGCAAAGGAGCAACATAGGAACCAGGAGAAGACCAATTTGTTCATTTTGTTTCTGAACTTGCTTTTCACTCTTCTGTCAGAAACAAAGAGTTGTTTTGAATTTTTAAAGGATTTTTGTGGAAAAAAAAATTGATTGTATAATATTTAGAGAGGCCGCAGAGAGACCTGTCATTTGCCTTAGTTTGCAAAGAGCGGTCTGATCTCTTGGAAAAAATACTGTGCCTATATGAATCCAGAGTGAATTCTCACCGAGTCCATTACTAGATGGAGGTGGCTGTTTAGTGTCTGAGCACCTTTGGTTTCTCACCCTGCTGATTTGCTGAAGACGTCCACTATTGTCAGAGTTGTGCAGCTGATGTCATTCACACCCTCAACTCAATGGGATCTTTTCCTATAGAATAGCTACTTGGTTTGCTTGTAGTCATTATTTTAAAATTTGCTATCTAAGCATGTTAGGGTCTTATTGGTATTATTCCTTCAACAGCAATCTTGGTTACTCCAGGCATTGTTTAAAAGCTTATTTTTTTGCATTTCTTAAAGAGAGATTTGGCTTAGAGCAAAATCAGTAAGGGGAAAAGAATTAGGAAATCAAACCCTTCCTTTCCTTTTTCAAACCTCTCGGTTTTCCAACCTCAAATAAGTACGTGAAAGGGGTTTAACAACTTTAAATTGGATTTTGGAATGTCAGATGACTCTAATAGCCTTTGTACACAAATAACAACAGAAGAGCTGATTATTGTTTCTGGGCTCTGCAATTCACTTATGTAATCATTAATCTTGGCACTTCTTTATCTCCAGCAGATTAGGAGGCCACTGTCATTTTGAAGACTGCCATTAAGTAGACTTTGTTAGTGTTTAAATATGTGAAGCTTAACTTTAAGCTTCCTTAATGTATGCAATGGAAGTATCCTGTGCATAGGGCATTGCAATAGAGCTGTTGTAGTAAGTTTCAGTCACATATCTGCTGCCACAGTCTGACTTCAGACATGGTTTTATGTACAGTGTTTGTTAATCAGCATCTGAAGACACTCTGAAAGCTTTTTAAGCGTAAAGCATTAATATATCTGTTTGAAACAGCAAGCAAACTTCCTTTATCTACTACCTTTCAGTTGGTTTAATCACTGAGAGGCAGGAAATTAAATGCTATGAAATGAGTAGGCAAAATAAAGGGTTTTAATGAAGGTCCTAGTACCTAATGTAATTGTGGCAAAGGAAGAGCTTTTGCTAGACCTTTTCACAAGCTTGTAATTTTCTAAAACATTTTTGTGGGCAACTACATTTTTTTTTTTTCTTACATGATCCTTGTCACAAAATGAAGATGGTTTTCAAACACTGACTATAGTATATACAGGCATCATGAGGATATAAAGAAGCACAGGAATGGAGCCGAGTCCAGGGAGATGGCGTGAGCATGGTTGGTGGGGGACAACACTGTAATACATGGTTTGAAGAACACGTTGGGAAAAGAACTTTCTCTCTGGCAGGAGTGTTTTTGAGACTGACTGATAAGCTGATGGTGGTTCTATTTTTTTGTAAGCCAGAGCCTGTAAAATTCCGATCTCCTCTGATATCATGCTGCATGTTCTCCCTCCTGGTGCAGATTCTGGGGACAGGTCATAGTGTTTTCCTCCTGTGCCCTTCTACAAGAGAACATCTGAGGGAGGAGAAAAATGCATGCCCGACTGCAGACAGGCAGAGCTGGCCGCCCTCCCACAACTTCCCCCTGGTCCTTGGCCAGCCAGGTGTCCCCAGCCCGCTTCATAAAGATGAAGGACTGTCATGTTACTTCATGCAAGTCAGTAAAGTACTGCTAAGATTACGAAGAAAAAAGTTCTATCACCATGAAACAGGAATAATGCAGTCAATGGTCAGGAGAAGGGGAAGGGTGTCCATTTGAAGTACGACAGAAATGCCTTGTAAAGCCTGTTCTAGGTGGTGGGAGGCTCTGGTACAAAAGCTGTGGGTAGGCAAAAATCATCATTAGCAAGAAGCCTGTGTGGCCATACTTAGTGCAGTGTGTGCAGGTGCCTATTTCTATAGACCTATGTGGTAGCAGGGTCTGGAGAGTGTGCATACAACCTATGCGGGTTGTCTTAAGCGAATGGTCAATGTGTGGGGGAGTGTGTCAGCCTCCTCCTCAAAGCAGTATAATTTGGTGTTCAGAGAGGTTGTACAGGTGTTAGGGAGGAGCGATGGCAAAATTATACTCTGCATCAGTTTTTCACTGTCCAGGCTGTCTTCTAGGCAGTTGTTGTAGAAGTGATGTAGCTTTTCTCTTGATTCCACATGTTATGCTAATATTGCTCCCTCTGAGATGGGGCAGGGGCCGAAAGAAGCATCCTGGAGAGGAAAACATGGTTATTTGTTCAGCAGAGATTTGACCCTGTATCACAAAAAAGGCTATAAGCTCTTGATAACGTCTGTACTTTCTAGTGTCTTCAATGTGTATCAGGAAACATATATCAGCTGTAAATCATTGATTGGTTTTGGACTTTAGTGACGTTTTCTTTTAGATGGAAGAAACAGGAATAATTATTCTATTTTGTGCTCCTGCCTTTAAAACCTAGGGGGGGAGGAGCTGAAGCTATATTGGCTGAGGATACGGCTTCCTCTGGAGTGCCCCCCAGTTTCATTAATCCTCTAATGATCTCTGCAGAGGATTCGTGAAGAGAAGCTGTGACAAACAACACCTTTACACTAGAAACAGTGGTAATGGAAAGCATCCTTGGATTAAAAACGTGACCCCTGTGTCAGCTAGAAACATGCAGGATACAGACTCAGGACGAACCTCTTTTGTGAGGTTTGAGGGAATCTGGTTGTGGTTTGCTTCTGATAGCCATATATCGCAGAAGGAGTTGCGGAATTCATGCTCGGTTTTGACTGCCATGTGAATCCAGGAAGGAGGTGTTGGAGGGAGTTAAAAATGAGTGAGTGCAGCTAAAAGGCTTTTTACTGTTCAGAGTTTTGAAGTTGGTTTTGGTTGTTATTGTTCATCTCTTAGATGAATCATCTGAAAATGAAAATTTAAACTAGACATTTAGAGCACACCTTTGTGAGAAACTAGTGGTTCTATTTGGCATACAGCATCAAAGGAAGCCTTTTTAATGACATCAAAATCATGTATAGCCAAAAAGAAAAAGAAAGTATCTTAAAAATGCAGATGTAGTTACTTCAGAATGATGGAGTTTCTAGTCTGGGTGAAATACTTTTTTTTTTTTTTTTTTTCCTCCTGCAACTTTTTCTTCTAGAATTAAATTCGGGTTTTGAGTGGCTTTTCATCAAAGTGCAGCTCTCTTGTAAGGAAGTGGCTTTTGCACCAGCCATGTTTGCCTGGCTTTAACTTAATCGTACAAAGTCCCATTTCTCAATACACACAGTGATACATCCTGCAATTTCTACAGAGGCCAAACCCTTAATAAAATTTGTGCAGCCTGGCAAAATGGCAGCACAGAGCTGAATCATGGCAAACACTTTGTTAAAGGGACGCTTACCTTATTGGGTTCCCCCCGCTTTGTTACCTCTTCTGCATTTGTTCCATATTCCTTTTTTCCAAACTGACTGTTGCTATCTCTGGGGAACTATTAAAGCGGAACTTGACTTGGCCAAATAGTGAGTATAAAGGAAAGTGTGTGCATTGTGATAGAGAACATGTGGTGGTGATGGGTTGCTAATCGGAGACAACCTCGTAGGTAGTAGTATCAGGAGTTATTAACGCTTGATCTGAAAGCTATGTGCATATGAGTAGAAGGAATGAAACTGCAGCGTTATCCACAGTTAGCTGGTGCTGTAGTCTCACCGACCTAATGTCCCTTTAACGATTCAGAAGCCTGTCTCCTTGTTAATGAGTTTAGTTGAAACTGTTAATAATTTTGACACTATGTTGCAAGTGATTGGCTTTTCCAGGTGTTTGTTTTAATGTAGTAACTGTAGGTGTCATTTGATTTGTGCTAGTAGATAGCCTAATGAGACCATTGAACTGAGATGTAATTTTGCAAATGGATCGTACAAGTACATATACGTAGCTTCTTAACAAAATCAAATTACTGTACTTTCATATTATGTAAAAGGAAGTCTAAGACTCTCCAAGTACCCTTTTACCCCTGTTCCAGAAGGCTAGTAAAAGATCCTTCCTTAATGAAAGGTAGTGTAATTTAACCAGCAACTAAGTTACTCTCATAATCCTGCATTCAGTAACTATATGCTTAGTAATAGGGACTAAAATGATTGCCTTCAAAGTGTTGATCATTTAAGACTGTTTGCCGTGTATGAAAAATCATTCAAGTAAAGGTTGTTGTGCCGTGATACTCTTAGCTGACTTGCGGAACTGGTGCTTAAAATTGATGAGTGGTCGATAAGTTCTTTGTTTTCCTACTGCAGGCAAATAAACAGAAATGTTGAGATGCTCCCCTCAGCCAGTACATTTAATTAGGGAAAAGAAAGTGGCAGGGCAGTGTTGGAGTTAACAAATTCCAGTCTTCAGAAGTCCAGGTCCAACACTTGAGAGTAGGAAATTTCATATAAAATGGGGGCTCTGTGCATTAATCTGTGGAGTAAATGTCAGAGGTAATTTAGATTTTCACTCCAAAATGCTACATTATTAAAAGACTTTCTTTATTAAAATCAAGTCTTTATTCATTTCATCCAGAGAACTGGGAAATTGGACAGAAGTACAAACACATTTAAACTTTTCAATACAGGTTTCTTTTTGGTGGGAGGAGGGAAAATGCATTTAGCATTGTCCAGCTAGTTCCAGTAAATAAATGTACTCTGAATTATGATCTCCTGCAAATTTCACTTTCTGTTTTCCTCTCCATTAATACTACAAAAGGGAAAACCAACATACAGACACCAGGAAGGAGAAATCTGTATAGATTAGCTTTTTCCAATGTGAGAGAAAAATAAGTTGCAAAGACTAGAAGAAATCCCAGTGTGATTGAGTGTATAGGGGCATTGTCCCTGCCTCAAGGCACACGTGCATCTTGGCCTACCAGCTCACTTCTTTTTTTCACTTTTTTTTGTTTGATGGGCAATATGCATTGGTTTGTTCTAGCAGCACAGCAGCATGGTATAGATTGTATCGTAGTAGAACTGTGCTTATGCTCCTGCTGCAGGTGTTCCTTTTGACAAATGCCCAAGGTTAGTGGTTATCTGTAGGAAGAAATTACAGATGTCAAAACCTGAGTGAACTCTAGAATCCTGTAAAAACACAGAGCGTGGACTGACATAAGCACTAACTTGCTGCTTACTGAATAAATGCAGTAGCAAATCGGAGCAGAAAAAGTCAGTGCTGGCAGTTACTGTGGTAATAGCTCACACCTCTGTTGCTTCTGAGACTTGTGTTTTGCGTAATTTTGTCAAGAGCCATGTTTTGTAGCTGTGTAATTAAACCTGTAAGCTTTGTTTTTAAAAGTTGAAAAAGGAAACTAACAAAACTCAGACAACTAGCAGTCCTGTCGTATAGTTTTGTGGCAACTTTTATCGAAGAAGTGCAAAACACTGGAGATTTGTTTGTCTGGAGGTCTGCTCGCTGGTTTCTTGGGTCATAAGGCCAAGACCCAAGGTTTGGCAGTAAGTACCAGTCACCTAAGATAGCTGTAGGTCGAGGTAGAGATAAAGAACGATTATCCTGATTATGTAGATAGAGAAAATGAGACACCGACCAGCATCCCCATTCACACAGCCAGGCAGCACTAGAGTGAGGATTATAGTATCCATTCCTTGACATGCAGTTCAGGGCTTTGATTAAAACTATATTTTATTAGAGAGAGTCACATGATTGCAGTGTCAGTGTGTGTTCCTTTCTTGCAAAAAACTGTTTTTCTGAATTGTTTTATTTAACAAGAATTACATTTAGCCTAGTCTTCAAATTAATCATACTCCAAACTGTGTTCATCATAGCCAGTATAACTACTGTTAATTTTCAGCCAGAGAAGACGAGGGGGATAAAGTGGTTAAATGTTTATGAATAAGCACCTGAGCCACCAAGAAAGAAAGTGAGAATTTGAAATATTATGGGACAAAACTGGTGTTTTATGAAATTTGGAAGTCTCTTCTGACTGTATTGAAATAATCAAACTAGTCTTCAAATGCTTTGGTTTTGAAATGCGTAGGACACTGCATAACAACACTTTTCCCTTGGTTCTTTCCCCGTTCTTGTTCTTTGCCAGTAAGTTTGGTTACTGTGTCTTGTTACTGTGCCTGTGTGTTGTCTAGTGAATGAATCTTCTCCTGCATTGTAAAAAGATAGCATTTGTATTCAGAGTAGGTGCTTCCGTTTTTCTTGGTTTTATCTTTTCCTCAAAAGAGTTAGCATCATTATTCTCTATCTTGCTACAGTGTACATCTCTTGGTGTATATTTCAGTCATCTTCATGATTTGTGTTTGATTTAAGTTCATAAAAGCAGTAACAAAGCTGGAGTTTTCAGAACTCCCTAGACTTTGCAAATTGGGAAGATGTTAGTTGTGTGCCCCAGGAAGTGACGAGAGATTGGTTCTCCAAAGAACTACTTTTCTGCGCTCCTGGACAACTGAACACATCTGGATGCGGATTACTTTGAGCCTAGGCTTGTAGTTCAGTGGTTTGATGTTATAGTTTGGTCTGTGGTATGGTTTCATAACGTGACCGGAGTCCCAAGCTACAGTTGTCTCTACCTGTCATTCCTTCAACAAGGAAAATCAAATCATCTGGTTTTCAGCTGCACACTAGATTGCTGGTCTTTTTTCCTAAAAGTACAAGGTAAAATATGTCTTCAGTTGCTTGGTGATAAAAATGTTGAGATACCAAGTTGCATTGCTGGGTCAAAAAAGAATGAGAATATTTCTGGATGGATAAAGCCAAGACAGTGGAGAGATATCAGACTGTTACACAGAAGGAAAATAAAAATCATTTAGTGTTGCAGACATGACTGAGAGGGAGCAAACATCATCTCTCCGAGTTCCTCTGAAAACTCTAAGTCAGTTTTTAGCTTGTTTGTGCTCCTAAACACTTGCAGAAGTCCTAGACTGTTTGTGTTGGGATTTCTTTTTGTTTTAATTTTTCTTTGTAAGAATTAAGAATATTATGATGGTCTAATAAGGTTTTCCAGCAATTTTCTATTTGAATATAACATTAAAAATACACACAGAGACCTCACCACAACAGCTTCACAGAAATAGTTTTGCCTATTAGAGAATCCAAACGGTTTTCCATAGAGCCTTCTTTCATTAGGCATTCAAGTGTCTTTGCTGAAGCCAGTGCTTCATGTAATAGCAAAGCTTCAGTTTTTTAAATTAAAATTTGTGTAAGTAAAATTTCTGGGCTTTAAGTAAAACAATAAACATAAACGTCAGTGATCCTGGCATGAGAATATGAGCCCTTACTGCACTGTTCCCTTCGATGTGTCCAAATCAGTAACAGAGGTTCACAGAATTTAGTTTTATTCCTAAAAGTCAGTCTTGCAAGCCCCAAAGTGCTCAGGTTGTTCCATACTGTTTATCGTGCGTCTCCTTTAATACTCTTTGAAGCTGAATGTTTTTAGTGTTATGGAATGCTGCACAGTATCAAGTGACCTACTAAGAGGGATCCAGCTGTGTTCAGGCCCAAAGATCTAGTCTTGGCATTGCAGCATTTCTGCCTTGTGTGTTTGAGGTGTTGCTCATACTTTACTTTAATTAATACTTTGGTGGCCATGTTCGTTTCTACTCCACCCATCACACCCACAGACTTCAAAGGATTTGTACCAGCATAACCTCAGTATTTATTTTATTTTATTACTAGTGTGATTTCCTAAGGAAACAAGGCTTGGAGAGGTTGTTTGTGTTTGTCTGGTTTTCTGTCCATCAGCCCAATCCTCCTCATTTCCAAAACCATTTCAGCCAAGCTCGGGAGCATCAGCAGTCCCAAAGATGTGCTCCTACATGTTTCATGAAAATTGAAAAACATAGCCAGAAGGATACCCAGCTAACACTCCACTGAGGGATAGTGCGCAGCCTGAGCTCTCAGCTATGGATAGGAGAATCCGTAAAGGAGAGGAAGATGCAAAGAATGTCCAACATGCTGGGAAGGCTTCCCCTAGAATTTCAACCTTACTGGACCCCAGAAAATCCAACTGTGAGACACAGAACTCTAGGATACCAGGCTTTGTTAGTCCTTCTCAGGAGCTACGTCTACTAGCTATATCATTGCGGTCTCCAGCAGGCCTGCTTGTGGCCTGAATGCCGTTATGGTGGGGATTGTATATAGAATAAACAAACCTTTCACACAAGGAGCGGGCAGGTAAATTCCATCAGCTCTTGATCAAAACACTTACTGTGTGTTCTAAAAATACCTCAGATGTCTACCAACCAGCTGTCATCCTTAGAAGTACAAGGGGTTTAAGTATTTTAATATATGTCAGTGGACAGATGGTCACTTAATGTAGTATATTAATGGAATGGGCAGAGCTGTGCTGCCACTGACTTTCAGTTTAGTAGAATTGCAGCGTTTGTAAGCTGCAGGTGTTCGGAGGCAAGTAATTTGCAGCCAGCTCAAATTACTTAGGGTACATGACAGAGCAAATTATTTAGGTAATGAAGCTGAAAATGCAGGAAGATTAGAATATTATATAGTAAAATCATTCCTTGTTAATTCAGTTTGTGATCAGATATTATGTTGCTTTAAATACCACATTACATGCAGTACCCTTGTTTGAGTCAATGAATATGTATGAATATGTCAGTGAATATGTATGCCTCCTAATTTAATCAATATACTTACAAACAGCACTAGCAGTGATGTCTGGCACCAACTGCATCCCTTTAGAAGCAGGTTAGCCCAATTTGTATATGTATCATATTTATTTCAAAGCCCTTCTGAATTAGCTGCAAAATTGTACATACCCTGTGAAGTAGGGGGCAGGCGAGCCACGTTCAGGGAAAGGAATTTAAACCTTTCTTGCAGTCAAAGAGGGGATAACTCCTGAAGCAGTACCCTGAGACCCAGGAGACCCCAGCTGCAATCCTGGCTGTTGTACGGATGCAACATCTAGCCTCGAGGAAAGTCCTCAGTTCAGCTAGCAATTGTGGTTAGGGTGCTTTCCCCAGAAAGCCAGTGGATCAGAGAAGGATGCTGAGTGCCCGTAGAGGTTTTGACAAATAGAGACCGGTCTGGCAGACTAACCAGTATGTGCTTAAGTCCGTCTTTACTGAGTAAAAAAGGAAGGTGTATACCTGGAAATTCTTGATACTGTTGCCTTCAGAGCTGAGGGGTGGGAGCTGTGATGGGGAACTCCATGGAAGTGCTCTTACCTCAACGGTGCCAGCATACACAGGCGATTGGGACCCTAGGTACCACGGGAGGGGAAGGGAACACTTCCTACACAGGTTTTCCTTTCCAGAAAATGTGAATTTTTCAATTCAGAAGTAGTAAGAGGCAGTAGGATTCACCTGACTTTCACTTTCTAAAAGTTAGGCTTGTAATAAGGCATCGTGAAGTTGCTTCTCTGGTGATTGAAGAGGAGGCAGCTCCACTCAGGGGTTCATCTTGCTTGTCTTGAATGAGATGAATCATGCCCCTTCTCCCTTTTTCCTTCTTGCTTTCTCTTTCTCCATCCCTTTCTTTTTCTCTCTCTTTCTTCCTCCCTTCCTCATCACTCTAGAAGCAGACAAGACAATTAACTTCAGCTAATTACCCAACTTTCAAGATAGCTCAGGTCAGCTAGGTGAATCTCACCTAAAAGGCAGGAATGGGGACCATTTTTTGCTTCCATTGAAGAGCCCTTCCCAGGATACCAAATCTGAGGTTTCATACCTGTTGCGAATTGGAAAAAATAACGTGATCTGTGTGAACGTACGATTTTAAAATAACAGTGTGAAAGCAGGAGGAGGAATGAGAAAATCTTTTTTCTACCCAAGACAATTAATTCACTAGAAACAAATATTTCATTCAGACACAGTAATGGGGAGAAAAGACTTCTGTCTTTGGAAAACAGTTTTTTCTTTTGAAAACTGTTTTCTTCGGGGTGGACCGGTGTATGCTTTCCTGTGTTGAAGCTTGATGTGTTTCTACGTAAATGGCAGAACTGGAGAGAAAGATGCCCCATGCTTTATTTGGCTATATGGGTTTTTGTCCTGATTGGAGTCTGCCCAAGGAGTTAGAAAGAAAGAAACTAAAGATCATGGTGAGCTTATACAGAGCATTTCCTTACAAATACAGAGTTAGATTTCTGTCCTCCTCTACTGCTCAAACCAGACAAGGAATAAAGCAGCATTTCATGATGTGGGAATTAATAAAGACAGAGAAGCTGTCTAGAGGGGTTGGCTGGGGGAGGGAGCTTGAAAAAGTCAGGCAAGCCCAGTGAAACTGTTCCAGGTTTGGGGAAAGAAGTGAAGCCTGGAGTAGGAGGGAATAAGGCATATTCTTCTGTTTTGGATGCCAACAAAAGATGTCGTTTAGTGCTCTCTCTGGTTGTCTGGTAGGCGTGTTCACTAGGAATTAGGTGGAGACAACCATGTCATTTAAGCATACCAGAGCTACTTCAGACAATTGCCAAGTGAAGACACAGTGGATGGAGGAAGAAGAAAGATTCAGGGAAAACACACAGCCTTTTTTTCCCCTGTAATACTTGAGCCCAAGTTCCTGTTCTGTCTGATTTTGAGCAAATCAAAGAGTCTGCACTCAATTTTCCTGCTGTAAAATTAAGATCATATGACATTACAGCAGAAGGAAGATTACCAGACATTCCAGTGATAGGATTAGCTACATGTTAGAGTCACATATACTGAGAGATCTTAGTGGATGTCAGATGCCCTTTCCTATGGAGACAAGTTTGCCTTGTGTTTGACATAATTCGTAATGATTCCTACCTCCGGCCCTTAATGGTCACTTCTCTCTCTCAGGAGCCGTTTCTGTAGCAGCTTGTTCAATGCTTGTGGTGGGTCTCTGTGCTTGAGCTTGCATTTGTTGCTCTTGGTGGTTTGTTTGGGCTTTTATTCCTATTCATTGCTGCCTTTGGCACAGGACATACTCAGTAGTATTCCGGAGCACTGTTATTTCAGGGTGTGAAAGATTCTTAGGCCTTTAATCTGGGAATACAAACTACATCTGTCACCTGGGTATCTGTAGTGGTTTCTAAGCAACCACAAGAGGTTGGGTTTTTTTTGCCTGCAATTCGTATTTAAGAAATAATTTGCTCATGCATGAACCAGAATCAGCCTGAGCACCACCCCAGGAGACAGAAATTGTAAACTGTAATTTAGGCTAATTCTAGTCTAAAGCATGAATTAGAGTATTTTATATAATCTTGGAAAATATACCATATAAATATATGTAAGCACAGAACAGGTACAATTAATGTGAGCACAGTAAGAAGCTTTAAGTAACTCTGGGAATGTGAGAAACCAAGTTGGAACATATTCTTGACATGTAAAAATATTTCCCACCTGTCTTGTTTGCGTAAGAACAAGGTTTTAGCAAGTACATATTTGCATGTCAAAGTTAAAGTGGGGAAAATATTTTCACACTGGTAAGAAAAATGTATACTCTTGGCACAGGCAATTTGCATTTAGTAAGTTTAAAGTATCTAAGTCCTCTCATGCTATACAGGAAATGTATGAACTTGCGACAGGGATTCCATTTCAATGAGTTGATTTGCAAGGGCAACCACGTGGAGCAGTAATTGATCTGATGTCTTTCTGTGCATTAATTTGTAACACAATTGGTTGTGGCAGTCCCAAGCAAAGTTTCATCCCCCTGTCCTGTATCTCAGAGTGAAGCGATAAGTTGAAGTTTTAAATGCTGCATGCTTAACTGAAAGTAAGTATCTTGAAGATGTAGTAAATTCGAGGAAATCTGGACTTCTAAAAATAATACCTGATTTGGTGCCGATGCTAATACAATGGTGGGCAAATGCTTGCACAGCTGGAACCTGTGAATCTGTGGAGATTCTCTTCTAACAGTAAAGCACCCTGGAAAATGCGTTTGGGACTAATTATGGCACCTTTTAGACTATTAGTAACCTAGCTTTAGGCCATCACTTTGAAGGCATGTTACATTCCTTCAGAAACACTCTGCAAATGTCCTGTTGCTTAAGAAATAGGGATGGCATAGACAGGCTACATGGGTGATTTAACTAATGTGCTGGAGATTGTAGATAAACAAGATCCAATTATATCATACCTATTCAAAATAAGGCAGTAATTATGTATAGAAAAGTGAAATGTAAAAAATACACTGCTGTGCAGCTGTTGAGATAAGCCTTGTCACTGCCCTGTCAAAGGAGTTGGAGAAGGCTGCTGATTCACTGTAGCAGAGTAGAAAAATAATCGTATATTGAAAAGGCACAACTGGGAATCAGTAGATCTGTTCTGGAATTTGCCCACAGGATTGCTCTTTGAATTTGAACTCCACCTTATACAGATACTGAGTTTCTTGTGAATTTCATTCAGTTGTTCAGTTTGATGTACGGTGGGGTTATGCTACCCTTTCTGCTCCAAGCTTTGTTTGTAAACGTGTGATGCTCTAGTAATAATTAATGTAACGTATTGATAAAATAGCATACACTTTATTTTTCCCTTTTATTAGTTCACTTCCTGCTCCATTGTGTTTAATGTGTTAGCTGAGAGCAAAGTGAAATGAAAACAGTTTTTGGAGGACTGCAGGGAAGAAGTATTTCCTTCCTTAAGTGTCCTAATCAGACCTTTTAATTTCAGCCTATCATTTTGTTGCTGCAGGGAAGGCGAGGGATTAAAGGTCAAGAATGCAAAGATCCTTATGATGGAAGCAGATGCGAGTGGTGTCCTGCTGTATGAAAATACTTTGAATGCTGCTGATACGGAACTGTCGGGAAAACAGCAGTGTAGTCCCATAGCTGCTGGGCACTGCTTTCCTCAGCAGAGCATTTTAGGTTCCTGGGAGCAAATGGGTACTATTCGGATACTACTCAGTTGCTCCGATCATTGTATTTGGTGTCGTCTGGAGAATATTTTGAAGGAGTATTTTAGCACAGTCAGTGATGTGCTAGAAGTCTTCTGGTCTTCTAGTTTATAGTTAGCTTATAGTTTTGGCCTGATCCTAAGCTCTGATGTTGGGTTGCAATGAAATAGAGTACACAGTAGCATTGGGAGATGATTCTTTTTTAATAATAAGCAGTCGGTTAGGGATTTAATGACATGTAAAATGCCGTGTTGGTAAGAGTGGACATGACTTTTTGAAAATAGTGTTAAGTGTACAACTGAAGTTAAGCTAATGCATTCATTGTAAGACAGGTTTAGATGTGATTTTTTTGTATTGTTACAGTCCGGATAGCCATAAACTGGATGAAATAAAAGCTCTCTGAAACAATCAGGCATCTTGTGAATGGATTTCAGTTCCTCACAGGAGATTAACAGCACTTCTGATTGTTAATATATCATGGCTAGAGACACAGCAAGAGTTGTGTTTGTACTCCTGTTTGGACTAAACTGGTTTGGGAAAACTAATGTAGCCTGATCCTAACACTGTTGCGGCAGAGAAGGTGCTTTCTTGGGATTTTTTTGTTATCTACCTAATGCACACAGTCTGTATTTGTGTGAGCACATGCAAGCATATGTAAAATGTGGACTGCTGGTCTTTGATACTGTAAAGCACTGCCTCAGCACGGTCCTATCTAAAAAGGTTTGCTAGCAAAATGACTGCAGCCAAAAGCAGTTGGAGAGGTATTCCTGAGCATGCAGGAATCCCTTCTTAAATCCATGTATTCAGAAGGGAAGGTGCTGTGATTTAGAGATAGACGCAGAGAGTTTTGTCACACACTAAACTGAATTCAGTAGGTATGTTTTCCATGTATGAAGTTCAATTTAAAAATATCAGGGCTTTCATATCATGTATCTCGCTGGCATTTTCCGGACTGCGCCAACTCCTTTGTTTTTGTACGTTGACTAGAATACTGCTGTGTTTTCCTCCCTCATTTGTTCTGTGGTAGCTAATACACAAATATGTACTGATAATTCCCTTTCAGTTCAGATATGTAAGTTTTGGATTTCTTGTGTAAAATGTAACTGCTATTTACCCTGTTACTTCTCTTTCGGATTGACCGGTCATGTGAACTGGATGGCATGATGATGACTCCTCCGGTAAAGGTGTTGCATTCATTTTCAGGCAGGGCAAACTTTAAAATTGCCTTTTACGATCTCACAGGAATAAGATTGGAAGGAACCTTTCTACTGTCGTCTTAGCTCTTTGGCCAAAATGTGAACTCTGCTGTTCTTTTTGGCTTTGAAATGCTGATTCTAGCCTTCTTGTGGGTTCTTAAACACCTTCTCAAATGACCCATTTTAATAACCCAAAAGCTATTATATAACGAGCAGCCATAATTTAGTCCAAAGCTCTAGGGGACCCTTGCAGTTCAGCAATGAATAGTTAATGCAGTATAATGTTTAGCAGGTTATTAGTTTTCACTGTACAAATGCTGATCAGGGAATGCTTTTATAAGGTGTTTAAAAGAAAATGTAATTAACTGGTTGCGTGCTTCTGTTGCAGCTCAAATTGAAATTATTCCATGCAAGATCTGTGGAGACAAATCATCAGGAATCCATTATGGTGTCATTACATGTGAAGGCTGCAAGGTAAGCTTCTAAAATATTAAGTCTTAAAACAGCATTTAGCCTTTTTATAGTGATTATTTTCCTTCCTTTTTTAATGAGCAAGCATTGTGCCAAAGTTGGATCGGTGGATTCCATTTCAAAGCGTATGAAATCACTTGGGGATTCTGAAGTACTGGTTTTATTTGGGTTTTTGTCACATACAGACACACACACAGACACACACACACACACATATATGTTCAGGACAAGCTTCAGAAATCACGCAGTTGTGTGCCATCAGCTGTCCCTCTTTGAATAAGCAGAAGAGGTACAGAAATATGATCCACTTCTAGCATACCACAAAGAATCTGTTCCATGGATTCACTTGAGAGGGAGTTTGTGGCTCTCTTGATTCTCCCTCTCTGTTTTTGTTTTGTAAATTGCAAAGGAGCTGTGTTGAAATACCTGAGAGCTCTCTGACTTCTCAGTTTTCTTTTGTAATCTGCTACAGTTACAAATCTGTTCTGTTTGGTATGGAAGATGATGTTGCACAAATAGCACATGCTATCGGGGTGTTCAGCATACTCAGGTCTTCCTGGAAGCAGTGCCTGTTCCTTGCACTGCAACCACTGCTGTGTAAGGTTTAGGCTTTAGATTTTTTCCTGGATTTGTACCTTCAGTAACTCTAGTGAACAAGGATTATGCTTGAAGTATTTACTTTTTGTTTAGTTAGTCTCTCTCAACCAAGAATTAAATGGGACAACGCTAATGCTAGCCAGAGTGCTGTGAAGCCAATCACTCCTTTTTATCACCGCTACAGAATTACAGTGCTAGCTTGGGAATGACACAGTGTGCACAGCTGTGCTCTAGCTTGTTGCTTTCTTCATGTATGTACCTGTTGCAATCCCATGCTGATAGGTTTTCCACTGTTAATCTACACTTTAGGTGTGAAGAATTTATATCTATGACAGTTGTTAGTCTGCTCTCCTGACATGCTTGATACTACCACCCATCTTCAAAAAGTAACTTCCTTGCTTTCACATTATAGAGATTTCTTTTGTGTTTTTCCAAGGAAGATTTTTGTGTTTTCATTAACACGTTCTCTCAGTCTCACAGAAGTACTGGTAAGAAGGAAGGGGAAAAAAAAAAATAATCTAAGAATGTTGGAATGATGCAGGACAGCACCTTCTGCCCTTTGTAACTGCTGTTGCTATGGAAAATGCCAGAAATGCACTAAAAATGCATTGATAATGAAGTGGTTAGTTTTTTCAGTTTTATGTGGTTGAGCAGCACTTAACCAAATTTCAGCTGTGTGCAGTGGCAGACATTTGCAGTGAGAATTCTGTTGTATGACTAACTTGTCAAAGAATATCAAGTTATGTTCAAGGTCCAAGACCTCTTTAATCCTTAAATGGTCTGGGACCAGTATACCTGAGAGACTGCCTCAAGATCCATGACGAACATCGTTGTCAACAGCCTGAGGTTAGCATAATGCTAACGCTCGTCTATGCAGAAAACAGGCCTTTCTCAATATGGCTTGTTGCAGAACAGGAACAGGCTGCCAAAGGAGAGTTGCCAGCTGTATTATCTTTTGCTTCATCTTCATGCAGGTCTTTGGCCTTGCCTTCTCCGAAGTCCTGTATGTGAGAAAAGCCCTCACCAAAAGCAGCAGGACAACTGCGTGCAGAAGGAAGCAACAGAGCGCACCATGCTCGCGGTCACATTAGTTAGTAGGTAGCTGGTAGGCGCTTAGCACTGCGAGTAAGAGACAGACAAATCCATCGAGCATTCCTCCATCAGAGTGACTGTACTTTCCCAGGAATAAATGCAAACATGAGTTATTAGGAGAAAAGTCCTTTGTGTATCTCTAGCAGTCAGAATAACAGATGCTAGCCTGATAGTGAGAAATGTGCGTGCAGTTCCTTACGTTTTAGAACAAATGGTTTTCCTTTGAATTCTGTATAAATTGAGTCCTCTGGGAGCTGTGTGGAATCCTTGGTCTGCTTCTGAGAATCCACCAGAACAGTCAGCTGGTGGGAAAGGGCAGAAAGGAATGGAAACAGGCAAGTATGCTCAGCACGCTGAAACCCATTTGAACCTTGAAAGGAGAGTAGGCATGAGTAAAACAGACAGTGGCCCAATGAATGAAGTTAGGCATTGTCTCCTTCTCTTGGGGTAGCAGAATAAAGTTTTCTAGCCATGCAATTTCAGGCAGAATTTTAAAGCCAATGATATCAACTTAGTTAACTAAGTTATTTCCCTTTCAGGAGGGAAATAACTGTGAAGCTCACTCTTCTTTAATGCCAGAGCCCAGATGTGCAAGTAGTGACAGATTAGGGGAGTGCTAGTGGGCACAAGTCACAGGAAGAGTTTAAATGATTACGGCCTAGACAGCACTTAAAATGCCCTGCTGTAGCAGATGGATTTTGTTTGTGCTACGCTCTTCCACAGTAATGTCAACAAAGTCTCACCCAACAGAACTATTTTGGCTGGTGAAAAAGTTGGCATAGCTTGGCTTCTGCCAGCCGAGCCAGGTGTGTATTGGTATGGGTTTTTTCCCAGCTTTTCTGTGGCTGTGATCTCTGCAGGTTTGAGCATGCTTGCATTGCTCTTCATGTTATGCTAAACCTTCTTTTGTAAAAAGCACTTTGCTATGAAGACCGTGTTCCCAGTCCTGTGCTCTGATTCCTGGAGCCCATGTCCTGCACCAACAGACAGTCCCAGAGAAGTCAGGGAGGTTCTGCACAGGTGCTACAAACCCATTCATGTGCATCAGATTGCAGGATCAGGGCCTTAGTCATCAGAAGTGAACAGATGTGCTGCTGCCCTCTCAAGCCAGGCCTGTCAAGAATGATCTACAGGCAGCAACAGCAGCAGAAGCAGCAAAGTGGGATATTTTCAGCTCTTACCAGTTTTTGGTCCAGTTTGGTAATCGTGATGTTAAGTGTTACTGTGTAAATACTAATAACCACCAGAAATATAATTTATTTAAAACCTAAAGTCAAGTTTTCGCTGCAAAGACCTACTCTGCAGTCTTAATCTGTATCATGTGTGAAATCACAGACAAGCACTTGTCAAATTGATTTTTGCTGATTCTGTTGCTCTTCTACGGGTTTGTGACTCTTGCATTTCACACAGTTGAAAGTTTTCTGACCAGTTTTTGTTGTTATGTTGTGTTTCACATAGCTAGAACTGAAGGTTTGTAATGAAGCCAATTAGTGTTTCTTGAGAAGTTTTCATTTCCTATCTTGCTGTGATGTTACTGGCTGTTCTTATGAAGTTAGTGGCTGTGTTTTGCACAAACATCATTGAGTACTCCCAACCCATCAACCTATTTAGCTGGATTTGAATCTGCCTTTAAAAAACAAAATTTAACACCCCCTCCTCTCTTTTTCCCCCTAGTGACAAAAATAAGTTTTTAGCCAGGCACTGTTTTATACTTTGCCTAGGAGGGCTCCTGTGGCTTATTATAAATAAAGTAAATTTTAAGAGAGGGTTTTTTTTATCTGACCATTGGTGATGCCCAGTATACAACATAAAATGGGGTAAAAGGGAAGATGAGATTAATCATATATGACTTTTACTCAGAAGCATGGATGAAGAATGACACAAAGAGTGTACCACAACTCAAAAATGAAAGCTTATTCTCCTGTGTAAGATTGGAAATGCTACTATTGTAGTAGCACTACTGAAAAAACTATTATCTGTATGGAGCACTTCCTCAACGGTTAGTTGTGGGAACCTGTCAACATCCTTTTGCTCTTTGTTAGAGACCGTGCTGAGAAAGGAGACTGGTTTGTACACATCTGTATTCTTTTCTCATAGCTGAAAGATGAATCCGGTTTAGCATTGTCAGAAAACACCTGAGTGCTTCAGAAACACACAGCAAAGCATTTAGTTTGAAATGAAGTTTTTGTTAACAAACTATGTGTTTTAATCTGCAGATGCAGTTACTTGCTTTTGCTGTCAATAGTGTCAGTTCATGCCCAACTGACTCACAAATGCAGTAGTGGGATCCCTCTCTTCGTTTGACTGTATGCAGTTGGTCTCATGAAACCATCCATGCAGGGCGTTGCTGGGCATTTCTCATATTTTCAAAGGTTTATAGGTCTTTAAGGTTTTAAAGGTCTAGAGGCTTTTGTCTCTTGTGTCTTTTAAGACCTAAGATGGTCTTGTTAGTTGTAACTACAAGGAGTGTCCATGTTGGTTACTTCAGAAAACAATACCTGGTGTATTGTCACTTCCCATCTTGTATTACTTTTGTTCATTTGTTTCATTCATTCACTTTCTTTACTAGCCATTTTTTCATTACTCTATTGAATATGGAGTGTCATACTGGCTTTGTAAACATTTACCTCGAATTCATGCTTTTGAAGTTTTTTTTATTTTTTTGCCCAGCCAATGTCAAGCAAAATACATTAGAGAAGAGATGAGCCGTGTTACAGAAAGGGCTAGTCAGAAGCCTTGTATAACCCGATAAACACAATCTCACTCCTGTCTTTATTACATATGTAAACCAACATTTTTTCTCTGTTTGCAGTGGCACTATAACTTAATTAACAAAGTTTGTTTATTGAACAATATTGTCACAGCACTCTCCTCCCTTTACAACTAAAACGTGTGCTCATTGTCATAAAATTGGGTTACAAATCCAATTTGAATGTTCACCTGTCTTTCATACGACAGTATATTTTTCTGCTGTTTCTTTAAAGAAAATTTGCAATAGTTTGCTTTAGAAAACAGTAAAAGAACTAACCCCCCCACCTAATTGTTAATTGCTCAGAATATTGCAAAACTTAATGATACATGGAAGTCTTTAAGTATTAGCCATAAATCATGGGATTATGAATAACCCTTTGTTGTCACAGGCTTGCATACAGTCATTCCAAAACGTCTGCCATTAGGATGCAGCAAGGCAGCTGTCAGCTGTTTTCTTGTAATTAAACAGCCAATGAGCAGCTAATTAAGACATATGTGTATACAGAAGTGGAAGTGGGTATGTTAATGAACTGTAGGAATCAATTCATTAAATGAAAATTTGTCAAAAGACCAAACATGAGATCAGCATTTCAGCCTGTGCCGCAGTGGAGAGGGAGTCTGTGCCGTGCCATTTGGGACACCAGGGAAGCACAACTGGCTTTTCCCCTGCTAAGGAGCAAGCTTAGACACAAACATCTGTAACACCAAGCCACTGAGCAGTGAAGTTATTGAAACTATAAATAGACTTTGCAAAAACTGCTATTTACATTTCAAAGTTCTTTTTTAACAAGTTGTTATTCAGACTGACTTGCAGATGAAAAGTTCTTGTGCCCTTTTTTCCCCAAACTTGATTTCTTGGCAGCATATGAAAAACCATATATTGTGTTGTATATAAATAGGAGTCTGAAATGCAGAGATGAAGCTGTGGCTTATAATCTGCTCTGCTCTTCTGGCACTGTGTTAATACCTCTCCATAAAAAGGGAGACATGCAAAGCTCAATGACGCCTCATCAAAATCAGCTGGATCTTTATACTAACATCAGAAGGAGGCAGGGCTCCTTGCCTCAAGGAGCGCTCTCTACCAGAGACCTTGGTTCAGACCGTGCCATCGGTCAGAGCGGTGTAACACGGTGATGTTTTTAGTTTCATTCCTGTGTTTGATCAAGAGGGGTCTACTCTGCCTGTGGCCCATTAGGCAATCATCTGAATGTGAAATAAGGGTTGTGAACATGCATGTAATTAAGAGCATGTGGCCTGGGCTGTTTTGCATCATGCTTGAATGTATACACGTGTACCATGCATGCGTCCACCTCCTCCTTCCTGGTGGAAAAATTATAGCTAGCTCTGTGCCTCTGGCAAAAGAGGGGAAATGGAACAATAGAATATAGCACCTCTCCTTCTCTTCTTCTAATAAAAGGGGGAAAAAACCCAACCTAGGAAGATTACAGAACGCCCCTGTAATAGGGGCTTCCCCAAGTCTTCTAATGATATGAGAGCCTAAGGACCACCAAAAGGTTAGAAAACTCACAAGTAAATTACAATATAGAAGAACCTTGAGACTAAAAAAACCCTCAGTTTAACTTCATTGTCAGTTCAGTCCCAAATCTCAGATATGTCTGTTTCTGAGCTCTGGACGAGTTTAGATTCACTTCTGAAGTTCGAGGCAAGGGGTTTTGGGGTTTGTTTTTTTTTTTTTTGCTTTAGTTACTGCTGATGTTTTCAACACGCCCACATAACATTGTAGGGTTTGTTTTTAAAAGCACTCCACTACATCTCTGTTTTGTAAAGTGCAAGTGCTTTTAAAGGCCCCAGTTTCAGGCAGTTCTGCTCTATTGAAAATTTAGCTTCAAGCTGTAACTTAGCTGATATATTGTACACTAAAATGTATTGAGCGGCTGTGTCTCTAGGGAAAATCTGGAAAAGCAAACAGCCCAGTCTTTTCTCCATTATAATACTAAAAATAATCCTCAGCTTGACAAGAATATTCTTAATAAAGAGAAATATGCCAAGCTGGCAATACAAAATCAGTATACGTCCCAGCTAAAGGAAAACGTATAGATCTTTGAGGATATTGGGCCAGGTTCATTTTACATATTGATTAAGCTGACTTTCGGGATCTCGGTAGCAGCAGATGATTTCATACAGTTCATATGTGAGCATGTCATTCAATGCAATTGTTAAAGTGTATGGAGAACTGAAATTTTAAGGGAATACTAATGCGGAGATGCAGAACCTTGATCAGTAAAGTCACCGGTCAGGTCGATACCTAATCCTGTTTTTCTAGTGAGTTGCATTGCACTTGCATGTGTACTTGCACTGGAGTGACAGGCTCCACTAAGGCTGCTAACAGAACTGGAAATTAAGCTATCTACTTTCCTAAGAGTTAGTTACTCCAGAGGGATCAGTCATGATGTTGGAATGGTAGAAATTTCCATGGTATCTCAGGTTTTCTCTAGGGTGAAATGCACTCGATCAGAGCTCAATACGTGCAATACTTTCAGTCTCAATGATGATGATCTGGCTATTGACAAACATTACAAAACAGCTGAAAGTTCAATCGTATAGAAACAAAGACCAGAATAAATGGGGGAGAAACAATGTACAGAAAAACAGGATTAAAGATGGGCATCCTCAGTTTCCTCATTTTTTTTTAAACTCCATGTTTCCCCTTTAAAGCTTTATTAAAAGGGGCGTAATCGATGAAGACTAGTACCTTCCCCATATGACAGAGCAGGGGTCTTCATCTCAGTCTTTTGTCATGTTTCTGTCTGCAGGAGGTTTGCTAGGAAGTCTCTTACTTGTCATGCAGAAGTCCTTCCTGTTGTTTATTTCACCAAGTGTCTGGACAGAGCGTGCATGTGCCGAGGGACTCCAGAATGTGGCCTTCGAATAAATAAAAAATTGGTAAAAGTCCAACTTTAATTAAAAGGTGCCCAGCCTTTCTGAGGAAGTATTTTCTTTGCAGCACTGTTAATTAATCCATTATGTGGCAACATAAAACTAAAATACTGTGCTCACTGATCTCACATGCCTCTTTAGAATGACTACATCTTCACAGAATCCTTGTGAAGTAGGTATTACACACACACCGGATTACGTTTGGACAGTCTGTGGCAAAAAGATGAAATGCACTTCAAAGCAAACAGCTGGCACAGTGGTTAATAACATGCACCATTCTGATGGAGAGAACCAAGTTGTAACTACCGCATAACCTTCTAGCGCTGACTTTCTTTGGAGATGGGTCTACCCATTGCAGTTGACTCAGGAAAGAGATAATACACAAAACCCGTTTCAGCTTCCCCCCTCCTTCAAAATCTAAATCCTGCGCTGAGTTGAACAAAACCTTGGTTGTCAGCATCGAACTAATTGAGAAAAAATATTTTAAAAAATTGTTCTTTGTAGAAGGAACTCCTCAGCATCACGCTCTGTATTTTTAGACACATACATACGCTGGTGAGGCTGAACATCAGAGCCTGCTATCGTCATCTCCAAAGAGCAGAACAGGGTAGCAGCTGTTGAATTAACTACCTGTTGAATCCTCCCTATTTTGGAGATCTGTGCTGACCCAGGAAAGATAGGAAATCAAGGAGATCTAGGTCTATAATTAATTTTATCTCATTTGGAAAGAATCACTGTACCATATGTAATATGGGATCTGTAAAATCAGTGAAAAAATGTGTAATTCCTTTATGTGTTGTGTCATAACACTTTTTTAATTAACTGTTTCCTACTAGTTACTGTTTTTTGTTTGTTTCTAGGAGAGAAAAAAAAACTCAACCGCTTAACTTCCTTTAGTTGACTGTAGTGCACTTGAACTTCATTTTCTATTAGGTGTGCTACCTTTCAGAGTCTTTATTTGCTCCACCAGTTAACAGCTTCTTCATTTGTATTTTGCAATTCTGTTACAGGGCTTTTTCAGGAGGAGTCAGCAAAGCAATGCTACGTACTCCTGTCCTCGTCAGAAGAACTGTTTGATTGACCGAACTAGTAGAAACCGCTGCCAACACTGTCGATTACAGAAATGCCTTGCTGTGGGGATGTCTCGAGATGGTAAGTTCTGCTAACGCGTAGCTTAACAGCAAAAAAGTAAAATAATGTTTAGTACGCTGTGTGTCGAGCAACATAGGATTTAAAAGTTAATTGTGCATCGGGCTGATAGTGGTTTTTATATGTTGCTATATACTCACATAAATATATATAAATCAGGGCATGTATGAAGTTCTTGGATTTATGTTTTTTCCTACTCATCTATTATAGTTCCCAGTTAAGAGCTTTGCCTCTGGTCACTTCTTGAAGATGCAGTCTAATGTTAATACTTCCCCTATGTGTTCATTCCAATTTCAGTGACGTACTGTAGTTGTAAGTAACTCTCTGATTGCCATATTGGTACAGATCAGAACTGTTTCACAATATATAGAGAAGTTTAAATGTGTGTATAATGAATAATGGAAAAAATGCAAAAAGAAAGTAGTGCGGTGTTTTTTCAAAGATAGAATTCCGAAGAAAATGTGTTCAAGTGCTGTCAATATTAAGCTCAAAATTACACCTAGTGTAATGACAGAAACCCACCTCTGTAAAATGGAAGCTTATGTAACTCAGAACTGGATTTGCAGCTGATATTTGCGCACCTCCCCCATGGATGTAATGAAGCTGCCATTGCTTCCCCAATTTGAAGATCTGACTCAGTCTTTTCCCCTGCAGTAGTGACAGCAACGCTACATGTTCTACAAATACATGTGCATTTCTCTACGTACATGAGGCCCGATTACGGAGATCGTTTTCAGATTACATTTACTTCTTGAATTACAACGTCCTAAATTTTTTATTGGGCATGAAACTAAAAACCTGAAACACTTGATCATGTAATGACGAGTCCCTCTGCCACATTTGCTTTCCCGTAGAAAAGTACAAGGTGGTAGTCATCTTCCTAAACAATGAGGCTTTGACAGCTGATACAAGCCCAGAAATCACATACCATGTTCTCAGGAATTCCGTGGATGTGCCAAACCAGTTTCTTCTGGCTTACGCTTAATAGTAATACTTGTCCAAGTAGTAATAATTTTGTGGAGAGTGATACATGTGCGCATGTGCACACACACGTGCGTGCACGTATAGTTTTAATAATAATTCACCGAGTAAACATTTTTGCTTGTCCCAGTAAGCCGCACTGAAAGCAGGTTCTGCGGTTCTTCCCGTGTGCTCTGGGCCTAATAACACTAAAGCTAGCCTTTGATACTCTGACATAGACCCCCACATGTTTATACCGAACTCTAGGTTCACTCTGTAGTATGCATATACGGCCGGCAGCAATTGGACAGTCCCTCTCAGGCAAGCATACTCTGTTTTAGCTTCTACTTTTCCAGGTAGGATTTGAATGCTGAAGAGATGCATCTTTCAGCTTTGGTGGATATATAAGAGAAAATCTTTTCAGTATAGAAGTGGAAAATTAATGAATTAAGCTAAAACAGCGACTTCTAATGGTCCGTTTAAGGAGCATGTTAAAACAGTCTTTTGAAGAGTAGATGCTGCAGGTATGTTACCTGTAAATGACAGAAGTGATTCTTAGGTCTGCCCATCCTGCTGATTTGCCTTTTCTACTGTGTCCTTAGGTGTAGTATTTAAAGACCCAAAATGATTAAAGTGCAGTAGTGGATTTCTAGAAATGTAATACATTGTGTGTCTGTATTTCAGCTGTAAAGTTTGGTCGAATGTCAAAAAAGCAGAGGGACAGCCTGTATGCGGAGGTGCAGAAACATCGAATGCAGCAGCAGCAGCGAGATCATCAGCAGCAACCAGGAGAGGCAGAACCACTAACACCAACATACAATATCACCACCAATGGGTTAACAGAGCTACATGATGACCTCAGTAATTACATTGATGGGCATACCCCTGAAGGTAGCAAAGCAGACTCTGCAGTTAGCAGCTTCTACTTAGACATACAGCCTTCTCCAGATCAGTCGGGTCTTGATATTAATGGAATCAAACCAGAACCAATATGTGACTACACACCAGCATCGGGCTTCTTCCCTTATTGTTCTTTTACAAATGGGGAGACCTCTCCAACTGTGTCCATGGCAGAATTAGGTAATGAGAGAGAAAAGCTTCCATTGTAATTGTCTTAATAGTACCCTTTGGATTGAAGTGACACATTCAGCCAGGTGATAGCGAGAATGGTGCTTCAGCACAGCTGTGAGCATGTATGGGCATTCTTCTGTGAAGTGCACAATACCCTGGCTGGGGTACATGGTGAACACCTTACGGAACTGGACTAAAAATCCCGGGAGCTTGTGGTTGATCAGCTCTAGTAGTGTTGCTTTTGTTTTCAGTCCCTGTAATAGAACCCTTTGAATACTGATTAACAAGCTAATTTTTAGTGCTGAGCAAACAGACAGAGTATTTCATTATTTGCAGATTATTTTTGAACATTTTATCTTCTTTTTCATTACCTCAGTACTCTCATTTTCTAACAAAAAGTGATGAGGCTGATTTTCTTCTGCTCTTTACCTGTACCTGGGGAATATGAAATCAAAGCCCCAGTCTAATCTGAGGGCAGTTCTCCTTGCCACTGGTTGAAGAGAATCGGGCCCCAGATACTTCAGAAAATTTTTGAATGTACCAAGTTTTGATAATTTCCCTAAGAGCCTTATAATGACCACATTAATGAGCACGTTTTACTTTAAACTCTTCCCTGAATGATTACACTAGGGCTGAATTCCACAACTATGACTTGTCAACATCCCAGACTCGAGTTAGAGCGTGCTGTGTGAACTGGTTATAAGCAAACTGGAACAGGACATTAGAGAAGTGGCTTTAAGATCCTATTAGTTATGTAAGCAGTCAGGCGTTTAAAACAGCGATTTTGCTTGCTTAAGCAACTTCTTTGCTAATTTTTCCATTATGAAAACCTAAAAATAGTTTGAAAAATCAGGTATTCCAAGCTGAATTTTTCTCTTTTTGCTAACTTTTTTTAGAGGCAAGTACATGATACAAGCTTTTGCTTGTTTTATTTATGTTCTTTTGAGAAATTTTGCAGAGAGGAAGGGACAAGGCGGCTTACTTTTTAATGTCCTTATGTTGCAGAATGCAGTCCTCAGCAATGTAATTTGTTGTGACAGCCAAAATGTTGTGTCTGGCTTGAGTTCAAATAACTTCAGTTACAGATAAGTAAAAATGAGGAGAAAAATTTAGGATAAAGGCTATGCTACCAGCTTTGTCTCAATCAAATGGTTGTTAATATTCTTGTGGGCGTTATTGAAAGATCTGTGTTAAACCCACAGCAAAAAGAAAAGGCTTTTCCTTCCTAGGCCAGGTGTTGAGTTTGGAACGCTGGCCTAAAATAAGTTTGCCATGTTGCTTACCTTTATTTACACAGTGCTTGCATTTAAACCCTATGGAGTGTGATTTGGGTGCCCAGCATTGACATTGCTAAACAATGTTTGAAGAACGTTTGTCTTCCAGACTAAGGTTTCAATTTAGAAGGGTGTGGCTGTTCAATGAAAGTATTTAGGTGTGTGCTGAAATACAGTCTAGAACTGAGGCTGAGGTCTGTGAATAACACGGTAATATTTCACCTTCTGTATCCTGCGAGGGCACATGTATAATGCTGTCCGGTGCTGCTAGAAAGAGCAAATGTTTTCAGTACACACTTGTAAAAAAAAAAAAAAAAAAAAACCACCAACAAACTTGCTGTGAAATATGTAATCTGATTTTACCTCAGCTGTATGGTAAAGGCTTTTCAGGTAGTATCTTACATCAAACTATTAATGCAGTAAGTATGATACTAAACAGACTGATTGGTGCAGCAGTTCAATTTGTAAGGAGTTGGGTTTGGTCGTTATTAAACAAAGAGACTTTTGCAGAAGACCTAACGCTCGAGTCCCTCAGAATGCCCCTATGTTGTTAATGACCACCCGTCTTGTTCATTTTAAGCCTTTCTCTTCAGTGGCCTGACTGCAAAAGCGCCGACTGCAGAATTGTGTGAGACAAGTCACCAGCCTCTGCTTGTCACGTCTAAAATAGGAGAACAGACGCATGTGAGGAGTCAGGGTAGAAAAGAGAAGGACAAAGTAGAAGTGGAATTCAGATGCCTAAACACTATTCGTGCTTTTGAAGGTGTTCCTAAGGGTTTATGGAATCAAGTTTTATTAATAAATATAAATCTGCCTTACGGGTCTTTTAACCAAGTAGAGCAGCAGAAAATAGTTTACTTAAAGTGTTGTATGGAAATTCTAAATCATGTGCAGTTAACTAAGTGACTGCTCCGAGGCTGAGGAAAAAACGCCTTGAGACTTTAGGGTGTTACATTATCTGGATTCTCTGAGAAGTGTATTTTCTAATATTTTTTCATTATATGAGAGTAGAAAAGAAATGAAACTTTCTCCCTCTCAGGCAGCCTGATACGATAGTGTCCTGCTTGGCAGAACACGGGACAGGCGGTACCTCTCTGTATTTCCTCACTGGAAAGGTTCCGTTGTATAGAACGCACATGAGTTTAGCTTTCGGAGATCTACCGCCTGGCTGGCAACGCCGCGGCGTTCCCTGTCCGGTGTCCCGTGTTCAGCGCGGCCGTCCCCGCGGCGATTCCTGCCCCCGAACTCGAGGGGTCCCTCACCCCGCGCCTTTACACTGTCTCGGGTGGCTCGACGCGGGAGCGTAACCGCCGGCGCAGGTTTCGGCGCTGGCTCCGCCTGCCGGCGGGCCGCGAGGGCGCTCCCCGAGCTCGCAGCGGCTGGGCGCTGCCCGGCGCCGCCGGCTTCGCCCCCCCTCCGCGGGCTCTGGGGGCCCGCGGGCTGCCTCTCGCGCGCGCTCCCGCAAGGGAGGGCGGCCCGCCGCCCGCGCGCGCCCGGCCGCTGGGACCCGGCCGCGGGCTCCCCTCGGCGCCCGCCGGGCGCGCGGCTGCTCTGCGAGCGCGCGCGGGGCGCCCTCCAGCGGCTGCGCGCGGCGCCGCCCCGCCCTTCCGCGCCGCGCGCCCCGCGGCTGCCGGCGGCTCGCGCTGGACGTGGTCGTTTTCATGAAGCAAAATCCAAGGAGAGCTGAGGAGCGGAGGCGCTTTTTCCCTAAGAGCTAACCCGCCCCCCCCCCCCCCCCCGATGCAACTGGAATATGTTCGCTTTCTCGTGTCTGAAGGTACAGCTTTGCACTTCTAATGGGCGTCACTTTCTGGTCTTCCTTTTAGAACATCTTGCACAGAATATTTCCAAGTCACACATGGAAACTTGCCAGTACTTGAGAGAGGAGCTGCAGCAGATAACATGGCAGACTTTTCTGCAGGAAGAAATTGAGAACTACCAGAACAAGGTATAAAAAGCATGCCAAACTCTGGCATGCTTTTTTTAAAGCATGGTATTTCCATAACACCCTGCAAAATTCACTTTTTCACTGCTTTCTGTTTACTATCAGGAATGTCTGTTTTTGTGTGTTTTTCAAAAAAATAATACGCTGGAATCAAAAGTAGCAAGATGGTTGAGGATATCCTTTGCATTTGTGATTTTTACAGGTACAGGAAAAGGCAAAGCTCCTAAAATCTATCTCTCTGTGATGGATAGACTAGGATAAGAAACCAGAGAAATTTTTTCAATCCTAAATGGCACGCTGTTTTCACTTCCTAATTTGTCATCTCCCGGATCCAACACCACCACCAAAAAAAGCTGAAGCCACCAAGTTTTGTCATTTTACATGGCGTGTTTTGTTTTGAGCTTATAAACGCAGACCTCTGTCAGATTTCCAGCCTTCAGCGCCTGGTTGTAATCCTGATTCATTCTAGAGCTGGCACTCAGTGTGCCAGTTTTACCTCGAGAACAGCAGCACGCTGCTGCCATACCACCAGTGGGTACTGTAAGATTCAATCGATGATGTTTGTATTTCCAGTACGCCTTCCATCCACAAACTACTACCACATGGCTACTTTTGGAATACTGCCTTGGGAAGCACTGTTAAAGCACGCTGTTCTTTGAACATACTTTTAATTCCCACAAAAAAATATTTCACCTTTAAGAATATAATTTTTTCCACTCATTAGGTAATTTCATTCTGAATTATTATCAACAAATGAAAAAAGTCACTACTTGCATGCCTTCTTTATGTTGTTAACAAGATGATCTTCGTATATGTATGTCTTTCTATGTATCTTTATGAAGACAAGCTAGTTAGATAATTTACGTTCAGTACAGAATATACAAGCTGATAGGAAAAACGTGATTATGCAGTGCTAACGTGAATTGGCATTTTCTTCTGATGCAGTGAATAAAACTGCCACTGAAATCACCAGGCTCGTTATACTTTGACATTTTTGGCTTACGAAGTAAAAACACTCCAACCTGGATCTTTTCTGACATCACTGAAGAAGTCTCACATGTTTGCATGGTCACTCATCCACGTGAGGCTTTGGCGTTGAGGTTAATTCCCCTTGTCTTTGGAGCGGAGTGTAGCCAGGAGTGCTGGAGAGAATTCACTTCGCTTTTCTTTTTCCATTCAGTTTTACTTTATGAAAATGGGCTTTCCAAACCTTGATTAATAATTTTTGAATTTTTTTTCTCTCCCAAACAGCAAAGGGAGGTAATGTGGCAGTTATGTGCAGTCAAAATAACAGAAGCTATACAGTATGTAGTGGAATTTGCCAAACGCATTGATGGCTTTATGGAACTCTGTCAAAACGATCAAATTGTGCTTTTAAAAGCAGGTATGTGGGTCAGTTTTAAGGTCTGCTTCTATTAGTGTTGACCAAGGAAGATGTTACCTGTATACAGTGATTGTATACACATATATGTACATGTTGTACAATGATCATTTAAAGTAATGCAGGGGAAAAACCTTACAAATTGTCTGTGTCTTTGTTTGAAGTACTATACCTTCTTAGTTGCTCTGGATAGAATGAGTTCACGTCTACGTATGAAATTTTCATTACGAACAAAGGGAGCAATGAGTGCGTAAAGATGGAAAAGATGGGTTTGAATTTTTTATTTTGGCTTACTAATAGCAAATACCATATTTCAAGGTAAAAATCCAGATTGTTCTATGCAAGGTGTTGTAGAAGTAATGCAGTAGTAATACAGTCCAGTAATACAAATACTGGACAAAGCTGTCAAAGCTTCGTGAACATAAATCTAAATGAGCCGCTTTGACTTCAGAGACTTCGTTACTCTAATAAAAAATTATTAGCATTAACTAAGTTGCTTTAGCAAAAACTTCTAAAGGGGTTTATGGGAATTCCTTTAATTCTACCAGCAAATCAAACTATGCTCTGTTACACCACAGAAACCTACTACCCTACTTGATTGATACTGAATGCAGAGCGTAGGAAATTTTTAAATCCTCACCCGCTCTTTGCAACGGAAGTCTCTACTTAAATAGTCAAACATACGTTGTTTCTGTTTTAGGGTCTTTAGAGGTTGTGTTCATCAGAATGTGCCGTGCCTTTGACTCCCAGAACAACACAGTCTACTTTGATGGCAAGTACGCTAGCCCAGAGGTTTTCAAGTCCTTAGGTAAGGAAATGTCAAGTGTTGTATCTTAAAAAAACAGAATAAAAATAGTAAGGTGGAAAAGCAAGGGGACAGCTGTTTTGAAAAATTCAGGCTATAATAGTCAAATAAAAGAGTTCCAAAGCTCAAACTGCTTATTTGGTAAGCAGTCATGCTGGCTCTCTTTGAGGCCAAGCTGAGTTCAGGAGTTAAAACAGCTTATCTCCATGCAGTAAAGGACTGCTGGTGTTGAAATTTAACACTTAGATCAGGGGAGAGCAGTTTGGACACACTTGTTAAGAACAGAAGCCCAGATTTCATATCTAGTGTAACATTTTATATATCCTGTTGGAAGAGGCAGCAGATTTTAAGCTAATTTTGGATATACTGACGTTACTGCTTTGAAGATCCTTAGTAGCGTTTTGTAATATGCAAAGTCCAGTTATTTGCAGGTAAAATACTCTAAATCAATTTTTTTTTGTTTATTAAACCACAGTTTATCATTTTGAATTTTTTTCTGTTATTTTTGCTAATTTTAAAAGGATGCATTTCACTGGGTATAGATTTGGGATGTAAGCCGTTTTGGAGGGCAGCAAAACCACAGCAGCAGAGAACGCTGTACAATTACTGAAGTATTCTCTGCCTTTCTAAAACACCTCAAAGTACAAGGTCTGAGCGGAAACAATTCAGAGAATGCAGTATCAGATGTGGGTTCCAAGGAAACATAACTTTCATTTGTTACCAGCTACATCCAGAAATTTAGGCTGGGTTGGGGCTGAGATCGGCAGAGGAGAGCCCTCTTCCATCAGGTTGCAATCCCCTTCAAAGCAGGGCTCCACTTCCGTGAACTGCGTAACAGCATGTGTAACAGCAGCAGTAACCTGACTTACACCTGTGTGAGCAAGAGAGTGGATGAAAGGAGACAAGAGATCCTTTTCTGCATGAAAAGCTTTCAGACCGTGGCTTCTCCCTTTGCTCCTGCATGTACCTTGTATGCCTCTCTCCCCTCCCTCTTCTGTGTGCTCAACAGTCTTAAAATCAGCACTTCTCAAGTACACATTTCAAACCTCCAGTCCACAGTGACATGAGAAAGTTCCGTTTAGAACAGAAACAAAGCTAAACCGATTTTGAGCTTGAAAATGGCTTGGGTTTTATCCGTATTTATCCCAAGAACCAAATGTGGAAAAGATAGCAGCGTGCAAAACCTTCAGAATACTGGCTGTCAGGGTGTGGGAGCTGCGGGCTCGTGGGAATGGGGTAATAAGCTCAAGCACGAGTGAGATCTCACCACCATCACTCCACAGTTCTTAAGGAGAAGACCATTCACCTATGAAGTATTTTGCATCCATTTTTTCACCTCCATCAGAATAAATCAACAACTCTGTAGCTCTGAAGTAGTTTTAAACAATGTGGCATGAACTGTACCTTCTTTTTGGCAGGTTGTGAAGACTTCATTAGTTTTGTGTTTGAATTCGGAAAAAGTTTATGTTCTATGCACCTGACAGAAGATGAGATAGCTTTGTTTTCTGCATTTGTTTTAATGTCGGCAGGTAAGAGATAAAGGTTTGCTCTAGGTTTATTTGGTAGCGGTCGTTTTTATTTTGAAGTCTTTTTAATGATTGTGTTAAGACTATTGGACAGTGTGATATGTCGTCATCTTTTTCAGTGTCTCCTTGACCAAAATTTTTATATTAATAAGCACATTAAAACTGTGAATTTAGGAATAAATTTGTTATTTTGGAAATCCTAATCTAAGCCCTTGTTTTCCAAATTTTCAAATTTGTTGAGGACTCTGCTTCTTGGAAAAGCTTAAATGCATGCAAGTGAGACCACTGGGTCAACCTAGGCGACGCAGGCAGAAGGTAGCCACTGAATTTATATAGTCAGCGTTCAGTGTATGTGAGCTTGCATCTGTAGCAGAATTATCTCAAGCATGTGCCAGAGTGCTTCCAGTGTCACCTCCAGTCTGTTAAGCGGGGTTGCCATTTCAGTGTGGTACAAAGGTACCGAGGTAGCTTAGGTGTCTGTCCCCACCATGGAACTCTGGGTACACTGCGAATTACGGTGCCAGACATACAGGTCACCCCCAGAGTCGGCCTGGTCTACCGTGCCCATGACTAAAACAATTTAACAATCTCAAGTAGATACGCACAGTACTCCAAGTTCTGGGAAGGCTTATTAGGTCGGGCGAAACAAGATACCGGTGCAGAAAGTCAGTTTGTGTCTGGCATAACACCCAAGGGAATATACGCTGTTTTTAGCCTGCAGCAGAGTGGACTGGGGAGTGGTGGTGGAAGAGTCTGTTAGCAGCAGTGGGTTTATTGAGACTACCATAAATACATTCTCATGCTGTTTGCCAGGTTGGAAGGATGTTAGCCCCGTGTCTTAGTATGTAAGCCACAGAATCCCACAGTTCTGCCACAGAGAGGGTGTAGCAGCTAATACTACTTTTCTGCTAGGAAGTTTGAGTTGCCTTTTTTTTTTTTTTCAGTAGCCAAATATTTGCTTCTGATTTTTCTGTGTGTCGCTGCAGATCTTAGCAAGAAGATCCACTCCAACTACTTGTTCATTATGTGACCTACTCGTTTCCCACTAAAAAGTTGCTAGCTTCATTTCGTAGTTACGCTGCATTTTACAGACCTTGTTAGCAAATGAATAATAGCAATAAATCTTTCTCAGATATGCTGCATTCTTCTAATTGAGGGCTTTATAAGAGTAATTTTAAATGCATGTAATAAAGATACTCTTGCAAACAAGAAAGATGAATCTGTAACAGACTTGGTACTTCCTGGTGCACTGTGATTGATGTGTGCAGTACTAGAGGTGTTAACTCCGTTTATATTTAGATCGCTCATGGCTTCAGGAGAAAGTAAAAATTGAAAAACTCCAACAGAAGATCCAGCTAGCACTTCAGCATGTCCTACAGAAGAACCACCGAGAAGACGGAATTCTAACAAAGGTAAGACTCCTACTGTGCCGTAACACGTGACTGTGATAGCATGCTTTCTTAGGAGCAGTATCCTAATGATAGTGTAAAAGCTCCTGCACAGTTAACTTATTATTTATAAACCCAGATTCTTTGTTCAAAATCAAGGAGCTTAGCTGAAACTGCTTGCTAAGAACTGGAAGAGGTGAAATGATGATGTACTAGGGAACAAGGTTGATAATGGTCTGAAAAGTATTTTAATGTTGAACTTCATGAAAAGCAATGAAGGTTTTTACCCTATTTCTCCTACGCATTTCTGCCACGCAGAATATTATTTCAGTTCTACAACATCCATGCCTTAATCCTCGTGAAATCTCTGCCTGCATGGCAATTAAGTTGTTATAACATGCAATACCCAAACTAACCTTGTTTCTCAGTCATCCATGAGAAGTTCCCCACACAGCCTTTTTCTCAGCAGTTCTTCCAAATACTGGTGCCCAGGGAAGAGAAAAGAGATACTACATACTATTACGCTAATCTAAAGTATCTTCACTTAATTTTTCAAAAATGGAAGAGTGGTGTAATATTAAAAAAAGTAAATCTGAAGAACTGGGGAAGGACAGGCGCTTCCCTACAGACGTAGTTCCTTTTAGAACTCTGTGCAGCCACAAAGCTTATGCTTCGTTTCACACCACAGAATTCATTACAATAGAAGCAGGACGTACACTAGCCCAGGCTTTGCAGATTGCCCTCATTCCAAATCCCAGCTCATATAATTCTTTTCCCATCATATACTTTGGATACCTTTGTTGGAAGAAAGATTCTTCCATGCGCTTTGATAAAAATAATTTACTCAGTAAGCTCAGGGATTACCCCTAGCGATATTTTTGAAGTACAGATTTTTCTGGTCTGTTCCTTTTCACCTCATTTGGCATAAATTAAAAAAGCCTAATCTACTGCATTGCCAGTTCCCTCCGTAATATTCACAGTAGGTTTAAAAGTAGTCAGGACTGCCTTCTTCCAAGAGAATGACTAAGTTGCCTGAGCTAAGATCCAGCCATGAAATGCTTCTGTATCAATCCAGTGCTGGGCAGGCAAGTGAGGAAACCTAATGATACGTTTCCCTAGGAACTTAAAGAAAAGATTATTTCACCAATAGCATTAATCCATTACTTAAATAGCTTTTTAGTGGCTACCTTTTTTTTTTTTTTTTTTTTTTTAATTTAACATAACAAACCGCCATGACTATGCATCTGAAATGCCACTGTTAAAGTAAACAACTGACGTGAACTCTTAAGTGTTTGAGAGCGCTTTAATCCTAAGAGCAAGCTGGGGAGGCCTGGTTCCACGTATGACCGTATGACTTCTGTTCATTTTTTTACAGTTAATATGCAAAGTGTCTACTTTAAGAGCACTGTGTGGACGACATACAGAAAAGCTTATGGCATTTAAAGCAATATACCCAGACATTGTACGACTTCATTTTCCTCCACTTTACAAGGAGTTGTTCACTTCAGAATTTGAGCCAGCGATGCAAATTGATGGGTAAACGTATCACCTAAGCACTTCTAGAATGTCTGAAGTACAAACATTAAAACAAAAGAAAGGAAAAGAAAAAAAAAAAGAAAAAAAAAAGAAAACCAAGACACTTTATATGGCCCTGCACAGACCTAGGGAGCCAACACACTGCACATCTCTTGGCGGTCGGGGTCAGGCGAAGGATGGGAAACAATGAAACAAAAGTTGAACTTGTTTTTCTCATGCATATGATTTCCATTATGCCTACAAATATGGACCCTTTTTCTGTCTCAACTTCTCAATCCTTGACCTCTGTTTACACAGACTGAGGGTACTAATGTCAGAAGGTTGTTTTCTCTTGTAGTTCACTGCCCAGACTTTTGTCAGAACAATCAATTTGTTGATCAGAACAGAGAGTCCACCTAGTAATCAGCGACTGGTGTGCATTGCAGAGATTTCAGCATCAGTTTGCACAGCTTGTTCATTGTTTCATGAAGGACGATTTTTTTCACCTACCACTGTTTGCCAGTAGACAGAACGGCATGAAAAGGGTCCATAGCAATAGCAACAATAGCATTATAATATATTACAGGGTAAATGGGCATGAAGACTATATATAGCAAAAGAGATATTGTTTATATATTGTTTTAATTAATATAAAATGTAGTTACTGGTATAGCTTTTCTTGTTGAATTGATAAGGCACTTTCATTTTGCACCTTTTTCTTTAAATTAAATGCTAGCGTGTTCATTGTTGTGTTGCATGTGCACCAGAAATTCAAGTTTAACTGAAAAAGGTTTGGCAGGTACTGGTACATTGGGAGGTATTTATGCTGCTGTTTTCCGTGTTACTTTTAAAGAGAGGCTGGTCATATCCTGAAATGGTTACACAGATTTTTTTTTAAAGAGTTAAAAATAATGACAATTTTCTAAATTAAAATCAGCTTTTCAGCTGTTAATTTCAAAGGTACTTTTATTTTCGAATCTTTCAAACCTGGATGTTTAAAATTACATGCCTAAATTCAGATTTGGGTGCACAAGTCAAAAGCCTCATTTTCAAAGGTGCCGAGTTTCCATGGTCAAAGTTAAACTAAGCAATTACGGATCATTTACAAATGAGTAACACAGCATCCTTGAAAAGCAGGCTCTTAAGTAAAGTGTATTTCTGCCCACCGTAAATCCAGGTTTGAAGGTATTTACTCAAGTCTGTATCTACAGTAAAAGTACATGTGTATAACATGTATGTGGAAAACTAGTTTTTATACATAATATTACATACTTTTGTACTCCATATCGTAAACAATGCCTTCAAACTCCAAACTCTAGCCTATCAAAATCCATAGGAGGTTTGTCTTTGACTTGAGATGAGACACTGACCCATGTTCTTCCAGCATCCAGCAGTTCAATTTCAGGTAGCTGAACAGAGAAGTCCATTGCTCTCCTTATTTAAAAAGATGCACTTTAAAGTTTATCAGATGAGGACAGACTAAAAAAGCAAAGGCACACTGTTACTAGAAAGCGTTGTTTTGTACTCTGTGTAATGCCTGGAAATCATTAATATCATAAATCTGCATTCTGTAGTTCTGAAATGGTGATTCTCGTCTTGCATAACCAACCAGTAAGCCGAATCTTGCAGTCTTTATTATTAGTTACCATTCCCTTTAGGAAGAACACTGGCTCTGAGCAAATCTGGCAAGTCCAACTGGTTCTGAAAGCAGCAGATTCACAATAAATGACATCACAAACTAAACCACAGCTGTCTGAGCCAGAGGTGCAGAATTGGTTTGGATGAGATGAGGATGTATAACTGGATGCCTTGTAGGCCTACACAAATGAAGTTTCTGATGAAGTACGTAAGAAAAAGCCAGGAATTTTAAAAAAGAGAAAGGAATGAGACAGGATGTGCTCCACTGCTTTAATTTCCAAGGATAAACAATCTCTTGCATATATTATAGTCATTGAGAAGTAACAGAAGTGAACAGAAGCACACTGAAGCCTAACTATTTGAAAAAGGAGAATTAGGACAGTGGGTTATTATAAGCAAAATAGAGGTTTATTCTACGATTTGAACATGTTTCCTTTGGGGTCAAATTTTGAGACACACTTAGCTGTGACACCTATTAAAAATTGTATAGTCTGCCCCATCAGGGCAGCTTACAGCTATGACTCATCTCTGTGGTTTGAAAGGCGGGGAGATGAGCATCGTATGCCTCCCCTTCAAAGCAGTATGCCCCCGCAGTGCGGGACGGGAACGCCTGCACCTCCCTGAGCACCGGGATGGAGGCATGAGAGGGCTCCATCCTGCCAGCTCCCAAAGAGGCGGCTCACAGCCCAGCACATGCTCCCTCCAGTCTCACTGAAACACTTTTCCTAGAATCATTGTTTACTTTATTGGAGTAACTGGCATGATATGGTACTTTCATTCGAATGTGTGCTCCTATTTTTAAAGCAACCCTTTTAACTAACAAACGTTTTCTGAATGTGACCAGCCTTAGGTGCTAGTCCTGTAAAGATCAACTAAACTTAATTTCAGTGTCAACTAATGAATAATGAAGTAAGACCTGTACTTTTTTAGAGAGTGAGATACAACTCCTACTTCTGACAATAAGTAGACTACCAGGCAAAATATCTTGGGATTAATTTTCAGTCACGTCCTTTTCTTACCTTTTCCTGATGAATATTAGCACTCTACCAGGCATCTTGGTGCCAATGGTTTTGTTTCACATCTAGTTCAGCATATTTACACCCACAAGTCATTGACAACACAGATTTTTGGAGCATTTACTAACGAAATACGTAACCATAGAAAGGTTCCGGATGGGGCCTTAGCTGAAAGCCCTTTGCATCTGGAAACAGCTTGTGGACATGATCTTCCAGGCCAGAAAGTGCTGCCATTTTTGTCCGTGGGAGCTCGTGTGTACTGGCACCTTGTTAAATCAGGCTCTGCATGCGTACCCCAAGTAACTCTGCTTTCCCGATCACAATTAACAGCCACTTGGCAATACAATATTATTTTTGTTTTGCTCTTCATAGACAGGGCGAAAAAAGGGGATACAGCATGGCAGATGTACTGATAAGGCTTCTGTTGCCAAGGAGGCTTTTATGAAAGGGGACGTAGAGCCACGTCAGAGCGGCTGGTCAGAGCGACAGTCATGTAAGAACCCAACACGGCAGAGGCAATGCACTCTGCAGAACCTCTGGTACTATGGCCTGGTATCAGATGATCAACTGAATATCCAGTTAAAAAACGTATTTGGGGTCAATGGATATTCACATGAGTATTTTCATCATCTGCCCAGTTCACTACAAGCAAAAACATGAGGATAAGTGAAGACAAAGGAATAATATATTGGGTTTGGGTGATCTGTTCCTTAAAGTCTGCAAAGAGATTTTCATTGGGTGTGGTATCTATCCACAGAGATGTTTTCTGGCTTTCTAGGTAAGAGATACTATACTACACTGTCATTTGAACCACCCTAATACACTTCAACATCTCCAACGTTGTTTGACCTTTGAAAACTATGGGATTAGGTGAAAAGGGAGGCTGTTCTTAAGTTTGGTTGTTCTTTATTAAAGCTTATCTATCTTAGTATGGATACCAGGATATCTGTGTGTGTATGTGCACCTGTGTGTGTGAGAGAGTACATTTGTGTGCGCACATGAATATATGCGTGGGTATGTGCGAGTGGCTGCTTCTAGGCTGTTAAGTGTCAATGGAATAAAGAAAATGTATTCAAAATACTTAAGTCAAAAACAGAAGGTGGAAAAAAGATTTATTCTATACAAAGCCTTGTCTGGACCACTTTAGAGAGACTTCTATTTTTTTAACCCTTCTATAAATGTTTGATGGCACTTGAAATATTCCTGCAATAAAATGTGATTTGTGTAAACATTAAAAAAAAGATTTTGTAATGTGAAACAATGAAAGAAAGTAATGTAATTTTTCTAAAAAACAAAAAAAAAAAACAAACGAACGAACTTTGTATTATTTTCTTGATGGAATTTGTCTATTTGTCTTTGGAAAACTTTTTATTTCATTGAATGTGCCATAGTAGAGGTGTGTTTTTCTTTTTCTTTCTTTTTTTTTTTTGTTTTTTACATTTTAGATTAAAGGAATAGCTGTGTTCCGACATTCCAAAATGCAAGATGACATAGCAGTCATGATTAAAAGGTTTGATTAGTAAGCTTCAATCATTGTTGCTTTTTTTGCACATGTTCTTCATTCCTCTACAGTGCAATATGTACATAGAGCACTTGCGGGTGTAACCTTGATCCCTCAGGGAAAAATACATATTTGTACAGGATTTTTCTTTTTTTTCTTTTTTTTTCCCCTTTTCTTTTTTGTTTTTGGGTTTTTTTTCTTTTTTTTTCTTTTTTTTCGTTTTTTCTTTTTTTTTTGCTAAGGAATGTCGATTGAATCACTTGTCTGTTGTTGAGGGGCAGCCAGATAATAATCCTAAACCACTGTCACAAAACATTGTTTAAATTTTGTGCCCTTTTATTATTTAAAAAAGAAAAATAAAAGTTATTTTCTGACAGTTCTTTGTGCTGATTGGTGAAAAAAAGGGTAAATAGATAAGCACCTTATGATTGACTTAACTGTGAATGACAATCCATCTCGTTACCAACAACAGAAGCCCTATCATTTTGGAGCTGGGGTTAAGAGTCAGAAACTAATGTGCTCAGGGATCTTCTAAAACTCTTCAACAGGGTGGCCAGTACTACTGGTGGAACAAATTACTTTTAAAAATATATGCTAGTATTCCTTCCCTTCCCCCTCCCCCCCAGGCACAAGAGAACTGGATATTTTTTTTAACTAAATGCTCTATGCGTGCCTCATTCTCTTACTCAGTTTTGCAGTATAGCTGCTCTTCGGTCTTTATTTTATTCCAAACAAAAGTACTCCAAACAGCGCAAGGGTTTTGCAGTTATATTTAAAAAAATAAGTTCATGCTGACCCACTAAAAAAAAAAAACGATTGACATTAATTTCAGTACCCTTTGGACATTTTTATAATGATAGGACTATTTTTCCAGCTGAATTTCAGCGTTTTGCAATAGGAAATGGGTTTTCAGTATTTAAATTATTGTCAGAGAAAACAAATCAGTTTATGATAGTACAGCAAGAATGAGAAGGTAATGATTAGGTATCGTCAATGAAGTCACATAGAAAGGAACATAGATCTGCAGGAGTACAAGAACAACAACTCAGACTCAGGTTGTCTGTCATTGGTGCATATGCTTCACGGTAAAGCAAAAAACCTGCCTGGAAAGAAATACCGAGGCTGAAGACATTTTCATATCTAGTACCTCAAGTACAGCAATTCCACGTGATTACAATGGCACCAAAAACCAGCAATGTCTAGGAAGTCTCCAAGTGCCGAATAGCAGGATTCTGGAAGCCTGTCCCAATTAGCCTTGGTTTATGGCTTCACATTCTTTTGAAAAATGCAAGTAGAAAAGTAAATAAGCAACTACAAACCAAATGAGCAAGATTTCAAGACTTTGGTTAGACTGGGAAGAGACTGAATTTCTCCATCAAACATGTCTGTCTTCTTGCAAAAAGCATCAGCTCTCTAGTATCTTACGTTACTGAGGGTTTTTTCACTGGGTACGTGGCTTCCACTTGTTTACTTTAGGTTGCTTAATAAATAGGGAAACCTTTCTTACGGTTTTTACAAGCTGACGGTCAAGTTTAGCTTGGAATGGCCTTCCAGGGCAGACAACTGCTTAGCAAGTATGATCTCTTGATCAGTTTGTGTTTTGGCATCTTCAGCAGAAGAAAATTCCTATTGCTGACTCACAATAGAACTTATTCTTTACATACCTGCAGATCAATTAAACATACTGTTCATATGTACAATCTATAAGATGTTTTAATGATGTAGTGGGCTGATCCAAACGTTACAATATCTTCCTTTGGATTGGCATAGACATTCCCCAGCCTGCGCTTGATGAACAAAACAGGTTGCACAGTATAAGCTGTACAAAACAACATGTATTTTTTTTGTCTACACATTCCTAAACTCCCCAACGTAGATAAACATATTAATATAAATGTCAGAAACAGCACTTACTATCCAATATCCAAAAATAATAAGCAATTTTCTCTTTAATATTAAGTATATGAAATTCTGCCTGTGCTGGCTGATTAAGATCGCACAGAAGGAACATCTTTGTTTTCCTTAGCTGGAGAAATACAACTATTAGAATTATTTTTTCATTATTAATGCTAATATTTATTACTTTAAAAGTTTCATCCATGAGTATATTTGAATATTAGCCGCCTCTTTTCTTTACGCATCAATATTCCTGTCAGTAAATCATTTGGTGGAAATGAGGGCAAATGCATACAGATACCAAATCCAACAACAAAAAGAGAAGTTTTAAAATCTAAATTAGTATTTATTTAAAAATCATTGCAGTATGTGCTTTAATCCTAGTACTGTGATAATAGCTCGCTAAATAATGCTAAGTCACTGGACTTGAGGGGGAAAATACGTTAACATTTAGGATAATATACAGTCTATCTTTGGAACTTTATTCAGGTACTAAATAGAATTTTAACATCAAAATAAAAGCTGTATTCTACCTTTTTCATATATAATGTTGCTGGGTTGTTTGTTTTTTTTTTGCCTTTATCATTGGTAGAATATAGCAATAACTTTATAGCAATAAGTAGGCTATCCAAATAAGAAACAAAACATGATAAAGGCTTCAGATCAATACTCACAGGCTCATTTCTTCTGCCACAATGCTCACTTGTATGTCTTCCCTCATAATCTCATCACTTCTTGAAGCTGAACTTCACAATCAAGTTGTTCAACTTGATGTGTGACCGCCCACCTTTTTGTTAACATCTGCATGTTTTCGGTGTTCATATGTCCTTTGTATACTTGTTTTCCTGTAAGTCAGCGTTTCTCAAGCTTTCTGAAAGCACAATCCCTCCGGGCTGTATTTCTTCATAGGGCTCTCCGTGTTGGAATTAACTGACTTCTGGGGCAGGGAGTGCGAACCAGCTGTAATTACGGGCGGCATTTCCTAACTGAGGGAACTGAGCTGCTGCTAGTACTTAGTAACTCCATGGCTACTGCAAACACTTGCAGCCGACAGCCAGCTCTTCCAGCTCCTCCGCGCTGCGGGGGCTGAGCTGCACCCCGAGTTCCCTGGCCAGCAAGCTCATCTGCAGCCAGCACAGCCACATGCTCTGCGATGGAGAACGGAGCTACGTTTGCCTGCCATAGTGTTTTGATAACAATCTAAACACTTCGGCAACTTTCAAATGATTGTGACTTTCGTTTTGAGAAACGCTACCCTAAATTACCCCACAAAGTCTTAATGTAGATGCACAAAACTTTACAGGAACTTGCAATCTGTAATTCTATCTATATCTAATGCAGAGAATTCATAAGCAATACAGTGAATTTTATTTCACAAAAAGGCATACGTACTGTACACCTTTCTAAATCCAAAATGTTCCTCATTTCTACACTGATTTAGAATCAAGTTACAGAACAGTGGTGAATATTTGAACTATTAGGACATTAACTGGCTGCTTCTTTATATGTAACTGTATTGTCTGCCTGCTCCTTTTCTGGAGATGTGTTTTTGTATTGGATGTTTGGGCCAATGGGAGGCTTCAAGCTACAATGTATTTTCCCAGATTAAATATATTTAACATATGACAAACCCCAGACAAGGCTTTTTAAAATGTATAAAGAACTGCAGTGTTAGGTGGTTTATTTGCAAACTGTTTTCAATGTTGTCCATTTTTATGGCACCTTTAACAATATTCTTGTTTCCAAAGTACAAAAAAAAAAGGTTAAAAATACTCTAGCCATAACTGAATGTCAAGCAATAAAAACAAATGACTTTTTGTGCATAGATTTAAAAGAAATACAAGTTTTAGACATCTGCATGTAAATGCAATCTCTTGTTTACTGCTTTCTTAAACTGAGCAACTGATTCCTTATTTTACTACTAATTTAAGGACTTGTAATGGCCTGTAAACATTTTATCTTGCTCTATTCTTTCAACTCTAACTTCGTCTCTGCTTTGGAGTCATAATATTTAATGTTGTTCTGCTCACCTCTATACAGTTAACTTTTTGCTTTCATTCTGTATAGATAAAGTTATACTATAAACAGCCTACACAGTGCAAATATTTATCTGTTTATCAAATACCACATTATGCTGTATAATATCTGTTTTACTATATAATCTATTTTAGACATAGCTGTTTAGAACTAGAGTGTGCTATTTTTGTGTTTTTCTGATGTGTGGTGCTAGATAAGTTACTTTTGTGAACAAAAGCAAACAAACCCCTTTTATTCCTAGACAATACCACCTTTGGGTCTTGTTAATTTCACTGAGTATAACTATATATAAATATATATATATTTGTGTATATATATATATATACACCAACATATGCCCAACAAGTACCTGTATCAGAGTACAAGATTTGGGACATGGTTTTCTCTTTAAATGCATAGTGTCATTATATAAATTATTCTATAGTATATTTAATAAGGAGAAAATTACTTCACCGGTACAGATACTTGATATCAAATGTAGAATTTTTTTCTACATTATTAACATTATTAATTATTAACATTATTAAAAATGTTCTGTCCAGCTTGTTATCCTTTTGGTTGCTAAAACAGTCTGCCTGTATTGTATCAGAAAAAAGAAAAACAGCTAATCTGCCAGTATGAAGTAATTACAATATGCTGTCTGTCTGAAAGGGAGGTAGTTATTTGGCTTGTTGGGAGAGTTCTATCCTGTCGTTGTACCTGATATTTATAGATGTTATTCTGCTGGGTGCCTTCCTCCCTCTTCACTTTAAATAGGATCTGTACACACTCAAAACTGCAGATGTTACTAGGCCATGCCTACACACTTAACTCCAGTTACTGTAAATAGGAATTTTCTGTAAATCTTCCATGGTAGATGGATGGCTAAATTCAGTCCTTGGATATGCTTTATAAACCATGCATACATATCCAAGGACAGCCATTAGCAACTCAAGTTAGTTAAGAAGTGGAATTTGCAACGTTTTGTCAGGTCTGGGGGTTTTGTTTTTATTTTTCATGTATACCTTAATTTACGTAGTCATGTACCCTTAAAAGTATTCCTATCCCCTGTTCCTTTCATTCTAGATATTGTTTTCCTGTTAATTCTTAAAAACTGTTGGATATCAAATATCTAACTAAGGAGGTAATTAACCTTTTAAATATTTATTAGAATTTTTCTGTAATATTACTGAATTTATAAGATCTTTAGCAAAGATTTTTGAGCAATTTATTAAATACAATGTTTCTGTTTACTGCACTTTTTGATAATAGAAGGTAGTGAATTTTAAAGCCATGATTCTTGGCTTCCATGCACTGCTTTTATACCCTCAATCCAAGGAATATATATATATAAATAATTTTTTTTAAACAGCAAACATACTGTTGTCCTAAAAATAAATACAAACTTTACTGCACCATGGGTATATTTTCATAAGTGGAATGTTTAATTGCAAACACTATCAGGACAATTATAAAAACCTCTTGAAGCTACAATCTTGTTTAGATATAAGCCATGACAATTTTATTTTCCCTTGTTGATTTAAGTCACCTTTTGATATTTTCAAAGGCAAAAGGAGTCGCTCTTGAAATTTGTATGTACTAACCTATACATAATGCTAGGAACACACTCTCCCTATTGTTTTAATTTTAATAGTTTAAGAAATATTTATGCAAAACCATTTGGTTAACATATATTTTCCCTGTTTACTAAATGTTCAACGTAACAAGACAAGAATAAATGCTGATTACAAATATACATCAGTTTGAAGATTAAGCACATAGACTTCAAAAAACCTCGTTGAGTGATATGCTCAAATGTCTGTAAATACACACACATTTAAATGCAATTATACTGTACATGTAAATATATGCTGTCTGTTATGTGTACAGTATGTATAAATTCCTTTTCTAGCCACAATAAAATGTAAGCCATCAAGAGGAATACTAAAGTGGTATTGTACTAAACCTTTGCTAATGATCTTTACCCAATCACTTAACTTTTCACTTTCATGGACCTTTCCAACTCACTCTTACGATAGCCTGCTTATATTCAAGTTTGTTATTTTACTCAGTCCCGAAAAAAGTATTTTGATTCATTTTGTAAATATGACTGTAAAAATAAGAGATTTAATGTCGTCTTTTAAATACTCCAATTTTCATTCTAATATGAATGTTGTTATATTGTACTTAGAAACTGTACCTTTAATATTACATTACCTTTATTAAGTGCATTGAACACATCGATTTTAGATGTGCTTTATGTACTGTTATCCTGTAATAAAACTTCAGCTTCTAATGGAAAAATCTGTCTTAATTTTTTCTTAGTAGCATCTTGTTTGTTTTTCTGAATCGTGGTTTATTAGGTTTATTCCTTAAGGAATGCACCGTTACAAAATTAGGCTGTGCTTCCAAGCACATATATCAGAGCTGTTTAGCACATACATCAAGTAATGTTGGGCAGCGGGGAAACAAGAAGACTCCCAAGCACCTTTTTAAGCTCCCCTTTTGGCCAACAAGAAAGAGCTCTTTATACCTCCTCAGAAAGAATATGGATTAATCTAGCTTCCCTCTCCTTGAAGGTGTCTTCTTGTTTGAAATCACAGTTCACTATATCAAGTGCAAGATACAAGAAACGTGGCTTAAGGCCTTCCCAGTGACTTTGGAAATACCGCTTCGGGCTAGATCTAAATGAGGATTTGGGTATCAAAACTGAGGTTTTAATACAATTTAGGCATCAAAATTCAAAGTTGCAACTCCCCTCTGCTGTGCTAACTTTGGGAGCACCTGAATGTCAGTAGCGTGCTTGGTCTTAAGACTTCAGGCATGTAAAATTCTACTTCTGCACCTACCCAGAAATGCCTCAGTCCTGGCAGAGCTTTAACAGCTCAGTATTTATATGTTTGACCATGATCCAGAAACAGGTATAAGCATTCATCTTTGAAGCACTACATCTGAAAGCAGCCTTCACCTACAGATCAAGTCTACAAAAAAAAAGTAGTGGAAGCCCTCACTTTCATAGATCTGTCGCGCTAAGTAGTGCCATTTGTCCTACAGCAGCTCCATGACTAAAGCAGTCTTCAAGACGTTGAAAACCCAGATTTAATTTTCTCATCCTCAGAACATGATTCCTGCCCAACTTTCCACTCACAGGAGAGTTCCTAACCACGAAGATACAGGTTAGGCAACAACTCTTATCAACAACTACATATGTTCTATATAAAACACAAGAGTTTTTCTGACGTGAGAGACAAACCGAGGACTCCCATGCCCGCCTATAAGGAAGGCTAAACTGCGGGCTAGGAGGTGGTGCTTTTGATCCCCGACTGTTTCAAAGAATCACAGAACGGTTGAGGTTGGCAGGGACCTCCAGAGGTCACAAGCAGGGCTACCTAGGGCCGACTGCCCAGGACCATGTCCAGATGGCTTTTGAGTATCTCCAAGGATGGAGACTCCACATCCTCCCTGGGCAACCTGTGCCAGTGCTTGGCACGGTGAAAAAGTGTTTCCTGATGTTCACATTTATGTTATGGCAGTAGAAAGCTCACGTACAGGAAGTAGCACCATTAAAAAACAAAACGGACGCTGCAGGTTTTGGAGAGATGCAGACTTAAGTAGGATTTAACCTGCCACATTCACAGCCTGGGGTAAGTCTTCTAATCATTTGGTGATATAACTGTTACCATACCTGGGATTTAAAGCAAGATTACTCCTTACAAGGCTACCTCCACGACTGGGCTCTAGGTGAGTCCAGTAGGGGGACAGAAACCTTTCCGCTTCTCTGAGATACACAAACAAAAAAGGGCAGAATTAAAATCAAACTATGTCCTTAAAACTGATCTGCAAGCAAGCTAAAGCCACTCCTTAGTTGGCGGGTTTGGACATCATTCTGAATCATCTCAGCATTTTTATGTGTTTGTGTATAGTGCCCAGAGTTTCAGTGACAGGACTAGGTGCTGTGAGCGTTTTGATTGCTTCATGCCACAAGCCTCACTTCCCTCTTCATTCCTCCGTCTGTAGAGCTGTGAAGGGGATCACCTTTTCTTATAACACCACAAGCAAATGAGTTTCCATCACCTAGACCTACAGGTACCGAGAATATTTGAATTCTGCATTTTACCAGACTGGGATGCCTGATCATCAGAAAGAAAGGTTTTGTGGCTCTGCCCACGTTAACCAGCGGGAAGTGAGCCAGGGGAACGGGAAGCCCAGGAGAAGAGGGAAGGTGATAAATGCAGGAACCTCCACGGGGCACCTCAGCCCTCTCACACGCGGTCCCAACCCCCTCAGGGAGAAGCCGCCCGGCAGAGCCCAGCCCCGCCACCTATGCACGCCCAGGGCGGGAAGAGCCGCTCGAGGCACCCAACATCTGGTCAGGGCCACACCTTAGTGAAGAACGCGGAATCGGAGCGGAGCCCACAGCGTGGAGAAGCCTGAGGCACATCGCATCTCCCGGCGAGGCGGGACGGCCCTCGGCGGCGGCGCCCCCCACAGCAGCACTGCCGCCTGCCGCAAGATGGCCGCCGCAGCCCCTCCGACCGCTGCTCGAGCCCATGTTGCCATTGGCTGGCTCAGAACACCTGACCCCGCGCGCCGGGAGCTCTGCTACGTTGATTGGCCAGTGCCGTAAGGCAGGCTCACGCGGCGGAGAGGCGAGGAACCGGCGAACAGGCCTCCCCGAGAAGCCCGCCAAGATGGCGGCCAAAGGGGAGCTGCTGACCTGGTGAGTACGGCCACCCCCCTCCCCCGGACCCAGCAGGGCGCCTCCGCCGCGCGGGGGGCGGGAAGGGGGCCCCTCGCTCCGCCCTGCCCCGCCGAGCGAAGGGCGCGCCGCCCGGCCCGCCGTGTGGCGGCGACCCGCATGCGCCCGGCGGGAGCGGGGCGGGGCGGGGCGGGGCGGGGTTCCCGCGCCCGCCTGGCTCCGCCCCGTCGCGGGGGGAGGGCGGGGCGGGGCGGGGCGGGGCCATTTTTTGTCGTTCTCTCGGTGGCGGGAGGGAGGAGCGAGTGCGCTGGCCCTGAGGGAGGGTTGGTCTGTGTGCTTGGGTTTGTTCAGGAGTGAGGAACTATTAAGTAATACACATCCGCGGTATGGATTTGGGGCAGTGGCGTTGTTCTTGTTTTTAATACGAAAAGCCCTACAAAGAAGTAATTCGGCTTTTTAAGCCTAGAGAGGTGAGTTGGTTTTGAATTAGTTTATTTGTGAGGAAGACAGAAATAAATCTCAAAATAGTTTGGGAAGATTGGCTTTGTATAAAGCCTGTACACTGGAAGGGCTATATTAAAACACAGTTTAGAAGGCGAGGTCTGTATAGAAGACAAAATACCACTCCTCTGAAAAACTAAAAATTGTTTTTTAGAGAATTTTTCTCAAAATTCCAGCAAGTTCTACCAATGTTTGGTTTTGATTAATGAATATCTGAAGGTGTGTAGCTCCATCAGAATTTCTTTCGCCATGTCTAGAATTTATACCCTGTATTAATGAAATTGTTCTTTTTTGACTGCAAAGAACATGTGTGTTTTACTATTGAAAACCAGTAGGGAATTAGGCAGTATATATGTAACTTCCATAAAGAGGGAATGTGGAAACACTCTGTAGATAGCCCCTTCCTTTTTTTTTTTTTCCAAATAAATAATTCTGTTCTTTGTTTCTCAGGGGCAGATGTGTCCTTTAATTTTTTGTGTATTTCAGTGTTCTTGTTTTGTTTTATTATCAGGGATATTTCACCAAAAAATGGCAGTGAAGTATTTTTCTCACACGAGATCTATGAAAAATATTCATTGGCTCCGAGCCTCTCTGAACTATGGCATTTGTCAAACAGGTATATTCTGTTACGTTATAATTTTGTGCTGTTTGTCATCATCCTATTGACGCTGTTTTGGGGGAAAGCTGCATGTTATCCAGTATGCAAGGATTTGTTACTGACTCCTTGGTCCAGCGGTTGGTCTGCGCTTTACCTGGTGTGAAACCTCAGAAAGCAGGAAGAGCCTAGGTTGGGACCTCTGGTCTTTTGGGGTGTGGGTTGGTATTTTGGGGGTTTTGGGATGGGGTTTGGGTTATTTTTTTGGGGTGATGCTTGTTGTTTTCTGCTTTCTCTTATGTGCCAAAGAGGGATGAAGTTTGACCCACATTGTTAACTGGTTGAGGAAAGGATCCTGTAACTCATGAACCAGACCTAATTCTTACTAGAAATCAGTATCTTGCTGACGGTCCATGTCTTCACACTTTGTAGAAGGTTGATGATAGCATACATTGAAATCCTTTTTACTTATATCTTCTGGAAGTAGCCAACACTGTTTACATAGATCCAGCAGCGTCTTGGGTGCAGTGGAAATGCAATTAATTCCTTGAGTAATTAAGAAACTGTATAGACTGTTAGCTTAAGAATGGGAAATGAAATTATGTGAACACAGGTGGTATGGGTGATATTGGTTGTGCAGTTTTGATGTCTTTTTATTTTCTTAAGTTGAGGAAGTAAAATCAACATTTGTTTTGCACAGCGAAAAGCATAGCTCATGCTGCTGGATTTCAGAAGTTGGAGGACTGTATTTAGGCTATTGTTTTTTTAAGAAGTTGTTAAGCTGGTAGGGAGATACAAGTGACAGGTGTCTCATGGTGGATGAGCATTCACACCACAAAGAATGCAGATGGGAGACCAAGGTAGCTACTGTGCTCTAACTGAGGAATTCAGCACGTGGAGAAATAATTTGTTGTAAAGGGGAATGACTGTATTTTTATGAACCGACACTGAGAACGCGCATTTGAGGGGAATACCTGTCTACAACACATGAATCTTTACATCCTACATCTTTAGCTAGAGAAGGCTTTTCTGGTTCATCTCTGTTGGAGCAACTTTCCTTGAACTGGCAGAGGTGAGCACAGCCCTCACAGCTTGCTACTGGGTACAGTGGATATTACTGTAGGATTCTTCCTTTAGATGATGTTGAAAAAGGGTTTCTGGAGTAGGCACAACTGCAGTCAAGAATGGGATTGGATTCAGATGTGTATGGTAGAAGTGGATTTATAGCCAGAAGAGAGGTTGCAATCAGAAAAATTCAGAAATTGATAGAACTAGGTTGTGTGGCCATAGTCAAGAGGAAGAGAAATGGAACCTGTTGGGGCAAATGTGAAAGTAAAAGCTGGAGGAAATTTGGCAATTTTTATATTGGGGTTTCTGATAGATATTTACTAAAGTGTGTGTTCTCTCACCATCGAAGCTGTGAAGGCAGGTTGCTGATAAAATGAAGGGGAAAAATTTAAGCCGTCAGCTCAAATAAAGTATAACGCTGTAAATATGGACAGAAAAGCTCTGTCAGATTATTTTGGTGTGCACCCTGATGAAGACTGTGACAGCACTGCATAGTGAAGCGATCTCGATGTGCTGCCATTTCATTCAGTGCTGAATATAGCCAATTTAAGCTGCTAGAATTTCTTGATGTTCCTACATTGGCATATCTGAGTCAGCATCTTGTCGCTGCTGCAGCTTAATTAAATTTGCCAGTTTGTGCCACAAGGATGGACACATTCTCACATTCAGAGAGACAGCTGTGAAGTATTATTAAGAACTGTGGATGTGATACTGCTGGGTTTGAATAACACTTGAGATGTTTTCTACTGCCCAAATCATATCTTAAAAATATGCTTTTTCCAAGATCAGCAGTTAATGTTCAGTTTGTTAATGTTCTTAAGAGAGAAAATATTTAAGGTTATTTCAAGTAGAGCAGGGCTAACATGGCCTTCATATACTGGAGTTGTTTTAAGAACCCAGCTTTATAATGTTACTTCTCTGTTGTTGTTAGGGCAGCTGTGCCCCTTGCCTTAGCCCAGTATTATTTTTGGCAACTGATTTCAGCGTTGTTTAGAGTAGAGAGCGAAACTCTTCAATTGTGTTCTCTGTTTTTAGGAATTTCTTCATTGAAATCTGGAATGTCCATTGTTCTATTTTAAGTAGTTAAATTTACTTCTTTTACAGTGAAAGAAAGGCTTTTTCTAGTTAAGTCTTTCTCCTTTACCATCATAACCTTGACTCATAAGTTAGACCTTTCTGAGTGCAAACTGTTTCTGAACACCAGCTATCAGTGAATGACAAAATGATGAGACTCTTTATCTTTTCATTAATAATGGGTGTCTCTAGAACAAAGAATCAGTTTCATATTTAGCTTGTCACTTCAATATTAGACTAACATACACACTATTTATTTATTTATTTTTTTTAAAAAATATTCATCTTTAAACCAGTTGCAAACCTGCTGGTGGTAGTAAGGGTTAGTCTGATTGGCCAGATGAACTTTCAGAATAAGAAAATTTCGATGACATAGTCTAAAATTGGAATAGTACAGTATCTCACAGTGCATTTTGCTGGATTCGAAGTTTAGGCTTGCATGACTGTCTTTATGAATTCTGACAAATATTAGTATTTATGTGAAAAGTGTAAGTTCCTTCATTTATTACTTTTCTTTCAGAAAGGCAAAGAAAAATGTGGAGGCATTGGCAAACTCTTCAGAAAACAAACAGACTTGTAGCCTGCAGGCTGCAGATCCAGTTGAGGTGGAGGCTAAAAGCACAACTGATGATCATCCTTTTCCAGAACCTAGACTCCCCTATCCATTTACCTCTTGTTTGACTGAGAAGGAGCAGAAAACATACTTATATCTGATGACTAAGTACTCAAAAAAAAAAAACCATTTTCAAGTTAATGCAGCAAGGCAAAGAGAATTATTTACGTACCTGGTAAGTGTTGCATTTATGTACATATGGACAGCGCAGAGGTAGTCATACAATTTTCTTGTTACAAAGAGTTAAGAAAAATGTAGCGAAAATTCAATTTGTTGTAATTTCCATTTAACATAGTATTATGAATGGTAATAAAGGTTTAAAGTATTCAGGATAACGTTTTTAATATAAAATGAAAGTGTATTTGGTTATTTCATTGAAAGTGAGTGGGGTTTTTGTGGATTTTTTTGTTTAGCTGATCAAACACCCATCCACCCCCAAAACAACCCACTTTTTTTTTAATGAGAAGGAAGTTCAGAGTTGACCTTACTGTAATTTTAGGATTTCATAGTGGTATGAAGCAGTCTTGTATAATGTTAGAGGATGGATACATTTTGATGTGATCTTTGAGAGCACCCTGTAATGGGAACTTCTTTCATTAGCATGTGAGGGGACCTGTGCGTTGACCTTCTATGCTTGCCACATCAGTGCTTCTGTGAGTAGAAAGGCACCAGATCACAGCAATGTTGTTTAAATAGTGAAAGGCTATGTCTCATGTTGGTTGGAAGTATCATTTTAGTTGAATCCTATATAATGTAATTAATCAGCAAATGTTTTCGAGCCATTGCATTTGGTTTCCCATGCTTCCTTGTTAATGGCAATTCCCTTATTTTATGCTGTTACAATGGCAATGTCATTCCCAGGCAAATCAGTACCTACTGCGTTGTTGCTTATAATGTAATTGCTTATGAAGTCAGAGCTCAAATGTCTCTGTGGCTCTGTTGTGTAAACTTGCTCCAACAATGTCTTGTAAACTTTCATTTTATAAACCACCAGTGTATGATCAAAAGAAGCTTGCTGTTTGTTGGGGGCTGGTGTTTTGTTGTTCTGGGATTTTTTTTTTTTTTTTGAGGAAATGGGCCTTGCAAAAATTCTTCTTTACTTTAAGTGGAACTCTGAACATAGGCAATGACTTGCCAAACTGAGCAGCAAGTGGAATCTGTGCCCTCCCTCATAAGATTGCCTGTACTACCTCTCTGGACATTTTGCTGGTTACGTACCTAGCCTAAAGGATTCCATTCTGTCTTTAAAAATAGATTTTTTTCCTTCCCCCAGCAAATGAAAGAAGTAGTAAACAATGAAATTGCAGAATTTATGAAATTTGCCCAAAACGCTGCAAAAAGCTGCGCCCAAGATTATGATGCCATCTCTGAAGACGCACTACGTTATACTGAGGTAAGTACCAATACTGTGTTTAATTCCTTCTCTTCTTAAATAATCATACTGGAATCATGATTAAGATACGTAGGCACTGCTTATGGGGTCTGATGTTCCCTGGACTTCCGCTGATTCCATGTTGGGATGAGATGTAAGAAGTCGCCATTTCCCTGATGCTGTGCAGCATGGCTTGGCTCACAGTTTCTTGTAGCCAATAAGATCAGATATAAGTGAGGTCACTGAATATGATACTGTGCAAAGATTTAGTCATCAGTTAAGTGAATGGCATCTGTATGTTTGGGGAAGGGAGAAATTACATTTTAAGTATATATTTACATTAACAAGCTGCTCCTAAATATACATTGCTGGACAGAATGTTAAGCATTCTTCCACAGTAGCATGTTACAAAGTCACTTTAATCGGGGGTTTCTCAGGCTTTAGTCATAATCATCTGCAAGTTCGTGCTGTGTTCAATACCCACTTTGATGATTCTAAAATCAAACATTAATGCAACTTTATATATCATTCTTGGTTTAACAGCACATTTCGGGAAAAGAATTCCAGAATAGAGGTTTGTTAAACTTTCCCGTTAGTGGGTTGACTTGCTCTTGCTTCTTTTCCTCATAGCGTCTTGCCTTAATTGAAATGGCTGGCTTACATACTTTTGGTTAAAATTTCAATCTTTTCTAGTAAGTGCCACATCACTTTCTTTTACAGAATAAAACAGAAAAATAAATGTGTTTACTGGAGAGTAGGGCATTTAGTTAAATTCAGAGGGATTGCTTCTATTTCACCATAACACTTTATTACGTGCTTTTTCATGCACAAGACAAATTTGTTCTCCCATTAACACACAGTTTGGGCACACGTGAGGACAAAAATCTTGCTCTTCTTTTTTTTTTTTTTTTTTCCCTAAAGATTGGGGTTGGCTTTGTAATCTTATCTTGTCATCTGATTACAAAATGTGTCTCCAAACTTATATTCCTATTTATAGTTAAATTGGTATCCTGAGTTAAAAATGAAACAGAGGCACATATTTAGTTTTAAACAATACTTGCAGAAATAACTCATTCTAGTTACTAAATAAAACCTAAATTTCTTAAATACATAATTCAGATATCAGAAGAAATTATCTTAGGATCTAGAGCTGAGATGAAATCAAGTTTCAACATGTAACGAAGCTTCCTGTGTGTTTACGTTTGCAACTTTTACCTAGGCCTAGTGTAAATTAGGTAGTAATACAAAAAAAAAGCTAGTCCCTCTGAAAGCCACGATAGATGAACTGAAAAGAAACTAATTCCGTGGTTTAGCACAGTTCAGACTGTACTAAACTTATTTTTATGATTGGTCTGAGTCTGTGTGCATACATTGTTAGCCTTGCATATGAAGGGTTGAGGAGAACTGAGAATATTTTTCAGTTCTGATACCAGTGATCATAAGATTATATAGAGTTGTGCTGGTATCTCTTGAGTTTTTAAATACTGTCTCTAACTGGGAAAGTTGAACAAGTCTGTTAGCAGTAATCTGCTAAATATATCTGTATTTTCTACAGAAAGTATATGCAAATGCAACTTGCAGTTGCAGGAAAAACATTTTAAATGAAACTGTTATGCAAGATACAAATGCATAAACTGTTTTTTCTTTTTATGTTAGGAATTTCTACGTGCTTGTATTGGACATGTGCAAAAGTATCCTGAGTTTTACACACTCCAGGAGATCATGAGTATCATGGGAGGAAAGTTTCATACACAGCTGACCTTTAGGCTGGAAAAAAATCTTCTTGTAATGGTAATATCTTATGTACCTGTATTGTTTTGGTGTTACTTTCAAATAAGTAGAATTATATTGGGATTGCATTGTGCAAAGATTCAGGTTTTTTACAAGTATTATTCAGTGCTTGGGTTAGGGATTATAACTTATAATTAAAATTGTTAATGAAAACATTAATGAAAATGTTTTGGTAGTAAGGCTGTTAACAGCCTTCACTGTATGTTTGCAATAAAAAGATTACATTAATAGTATTTTTTTAATGTAGCACTAACTTTGTAATGCTCCTGCATAAATCCTTAATATTTTTCATTATAAGCGCGGTGTTGGGTCAGCACGATTTCAGTTAAAGCCATTTTCTGATACTGCTTGATTTCTTCAAGGGTACAGCAAGACGTGGTAAAACTGATTTCCCTACTATGCCTGTTCAGCTGCCCACAGATTATAAAACTGTTACATCTATTATAACTCCAGAAAAAAAGGCTTCTATTATGCACAATGTAAGTAGCCTTTTTATTGTCATTTTGAAGGCATATTTTGTAGAGAAGAGCAATGTGGTCTTGTTTTATGTGGCAGCATTAAGTTTCTTCATTTCTTTTTCCCCTAATCTTACACATCATGTAGCACAGGAGCACATACCGTATCATTATTTGTTTAATATTTCATTTATAGCAATCACACTGCCCTCTTCGAAAGTTGGGTTATTACCTTTCGGACCTAGTGCCTCTTGAAGGGACTTCCTCTGTTCCCTCAATGAAACATTAGAGAGGTCCTTAAATTGGAGCACACTGTCTGTGAAATCTAGATAGAATTGTTTATTACCGTGTTCCTTTTAAACTTTGCTTTGCAATTTCTAAGCTGGCCTCCCTGTGTGTGACTGTGTATACATACATATGAATGCGTGTAGGTGTAAAGGCTTCTGATTTAAGAAAGAAGTCCTGAGGGTAAGAAAAAATACTTTAGACTGTCTAGTTTTCTGAAAAGTCAATTAGGTTAGCTTACCCTGGGAATTTCTTTTGCTAAACAGCATAAACGCCATTTCTGAGTTGAACAATTTTTAGATTCCATTCCACCTTGCAGTTAAATATCCCATGTTTCTGTTTGTGTTCTTCCACAGAGAAAATCAATGAGTCTTTCATTCTGTAGAACTTGTTTTTTGTGCCTGTTTATTCCAGATAATTTGTTATCCATTAATTTAAGGACTTTGTTCACATATCAGAAACCAAACTTTCAACAGAGGCATTGTGATTGCAGAGACGCTTTTGCTTAAGAAAGTAGCAGAGCTGACACAGGAGAATGATGTATATACCTCAAGAGATGTTATAGCTATAAAGAGAGAATATTTCTGATGATGTCTCAGGCGGCAGAAAAAAGAACATAGCTAGATTTTTCTTATTTCTCTCTCATAGTCCTCAGTGCTCCTGGGCTTCTGTTGTCTTCTTAGTCCTTGATGTTCTCCTCCTACCTCATGAGCACTTCCAGCCTCTTCTCTTCATGCAAACCTGTACTCATAATGTTTAATAATTTTATCATTTCAATTCTGAATTTGGATTCTCCATGTTTTTATATTTGTCTTAAGATTCTTTATATGTAATCTGTATTCAAACAACTGTGCAGTTTTAACCATACTTTAATGTTAGATGTCTTTATTGTGCTATTACTTAACTTGTAAGAAGATCTGTAATAATGTGTGAGTGAATCTGGGTTTTGGTTTTTTGTTTTTTTTTTTTTTCCTTCTGCAACGCACTCCCATATTTCATGGTCATCCAAATTCCTATTCAACCTAGTAATTCAAATTAATAGCACTGGACTGAAAGATATAAGTTAAGAAGATATATTTTCTCATGCTGCAAGGTGGATGCATAAGATTCAGCCAAAAACCTTCAGGGAAATCTTTTGCTTTTTCATTTGATTCTGAAGCCTGGCACTGTGGTGGTATTTGGGCTTTTGTTGGGAGCAGTAATCCATGTTTGTTTGGGTTTGGGGTTTTTCTTATGAATTTAAATTTATGTGTGTCTTTCTTAAAAACTTTTAAAAATTTAACTTTTTTCTGTTTAGGATATTAGTACAGATTTAAATGCAGAAAAACTTGCTTTGAAATACTGTCCTCAAGTTGTTTTAAGTAATCAATCGTTATTTACTTTACTCAATAATCGTGGACTAAACTACAAGGAACAATGGGAAATTCCAGTTTGCATTAAAATGATCCCTGTTGCAGGTATGGTATGTTTTTGGTATAAATATTATGATTTTTGTCAATGAAGACCTTTTAGATATTCTCATAATCCTTTTTGAGCTGACTGAAGAAGAGGAAATTTGAAAATCCAGTAAAACCAACTGCAGGAAGGTAGAAGGTATTCTGGATTAGTTCACGCAAAAATAGAATAGTTTAATTTTGGTTTTATTTAAAAAAGAAAGAAGCTAAGGTTAATGAAAATCATAATTGTAATTATAAGCTCAGATTTTTACCTTTTCTGAAGAAGCAGCACTCTAGAATGCAGCTCTCTTAAGTACTTCCATGTTTTTAATTTAAGGAATCAATCAAAGTGATAAAATTTGACTTGTTTAGTTCACACATCTTAAAGAGCAAAAATCTGAAGCTAATAGTTTTCAGCTGTCATCTGGTAAGGAGTCAGGGACCTTTGTGTTGTAAAGAAAAATGTTTAGTCTAATCGAAGTTACAGTAAAAAATGAACTTTAGAAAATCTGTTACTATAGTTTGTCTCTCTTTTCGAGGAGGAAAGCTGATAGCAAGGTCATTTCATAGTTTTCTACACCTTGTTCCACCTTGCTACTGAGAATAGTAACAACCTCTAGAGGTATCACCATTCACATTGAATTTGGACATACTGCTATTTTCTACTTGGGAGTGGAGGCGGGGAGAAATCAGTTAAATGTCCTTCTGCTTTTCAAAACTGTAAGCTCTGCTCCTTGGAAAGAACACAACTGCATGAAGCTGTTAAAATTATCAAGTGAACTGATTTCAATAAGCTAAAAAAGATAAATTCTGAAGTTTTATGAAAAAACAAACAGCAAACATTTTCTGGAATTAAAAGGACCTATTTACATTGTAGAATAATGAATAAGTAATTAACGTCCATGGAGATCAGTTTTTCCCATTTACAACAAAAAATCTTTTGAATAAACGGATTAACTCATCTGAAAGCTATACTTCAGTTGTCAAGCACTCCATCAGTAATATGAATATAGATGTCCTCTCGTTACCCTTGTTTTTCTTTTTTTTTTTTTTTAAATCACTAGGGTTTTTTTTCATGATGAGTATTTCTAATGGTGGTTGTCTTGGAATGTCCATGTTGTGTGCATTTCACACAAATTTGTATAGCAAACTTCTGGATAGTAGTAAATAAGCTGTCAAATATCCGCAAATCTTACAAATTTTGCACTTTCCTACATTAAATTGTTTTATCTGTAAAGATATGCCTGACTCCTTTTATATCAGCTTTAAGTTTTTAAACTTAATTTTTTAGATCCAAAGTAAGCACCTAAAAGGCATTCAGAATGTTAGCAATATATACTGTTTCTTGAAGGGTCTCTCCTCTCCTTCTTTTCCACCTTCCCTGTAACCCACCTCTTGCATTAATGATATGTTTTTCATCCACGGATACTTTTTCTCTAAAACAGTGATAGTATGTTCACCATGTGCCTTTGCTTTCTGTATAATATTGGGCAGGGTATCACTGTTATTCTTGGATGAATCTATGAATGTTTCATGTGTAAGTGTGTTAAAGGTGTAAACAAAGGAGTGGGGCAGCAGAGCCCAGACATAGTTACTGGTTAGAAGAAATATAAACTGCAGCCGTCACCTTTGGGCAATAAGACTTAAAAAAAAAAAATTCATCAAAGGAAGAAAAAAGATCTTTTTGGAAAACACAATACATTTGATGATATAATGCAGTATAAGGAATGATGAATCCTAAATTCTTGTTTTTCAAGTTCTCTATTTAGAACTGCATTTAAAATATGATCAGCTGTTAATGTGGTGTGTATTGCTGCTGCAGGATTCTGATAGTTCTCACTGTATCTGGACATACTTTTATTTTCTGTTGTTAATGAATGAGAGGATAGTTTTTCATTTCTTCTAGTGTGAGTGTGGAATGGATTTGACCATACCTGGAAGTTGAAAGCTTTATTATTTAAATTATACAACAAACTTTTTTCCTTTCATTTAATGTGTACTCAATCTCTTTCTGTTCCTGAAAAGGTAGCAAACCAGCTAAAGTGGTTTATGTTGATTCACCCCTACTGAGAAAGGAAATGACAGTAAGAGAGAGGAACCAAATCTTCCATGAAATTCCAATGGATTTCCTAGCAACTAAAACATCTTACGTCTCACTTTCTGATGTATTGATGGACAAACCAGCTGAGGACAATCTGTTTCAGTGGGATGTATGTAGCTTCACCTCTTCTTAAAAACAAACAAACAAAACCAAAAATCTAAGTTACTTGTTCCGTGATAATGAAGGAAAACTTACGTTTCCTGTTGGTAGTTTTTAAAACATAGGGTCAACTCAGCAGTAGAAAATGTCTATCTAGTTCCTTTAAATGCTTCTGTTACATCGGCATCTCAGCTTTAATGTTTACTTCATGAAAACATATTCTGATCAGTTTATTTAAGTGGGGAAAGTTTTATGAACTTTATTTCTCTCTTGAAAGGTCTTTCCAACTCCTAGGACTTAAGGTATTCCATATTAACCTCAGGAATTTTTTTTTTCCCCAATTACTGCCCCTCTCTCCCAACAGTCAAAATATGGATAGTAGAACATTTTTCATGTTTTCAGTTTGACAATGTCTCATTTGTGATTAACACATTCTATTTTTTGGTTTGTTTCTTTTTTTTTTTTTAAATATTATTACTTTTTCTTCCCTGCGTTAAGATGTCTTCTGATACCTACCAGTACAGGAAGATTCCTCTTCCAGATGACACAGGGATGGACTTTGATGATGATGTTACAGAACTGGAAACTTTTGGAGCAACTGTCAAGCTCTCAAGAACTGCTAAAATGGAAAATACTTTTCCTACGGTTAGTCACACTACTAAAGTTTTATCACATGGCCTAAAAATGGGAAAAAATAATACATCTACCATAAACAGTGGAGGTGAAGAAGAGAAAAACACCATTTCTGAGCAAGGAGTTTCAGCGTGTGGCAGCGTGCAGCTTCCATCATTAGATGGCATTCAGTGCTTCAGCCCTGAAGAAAATCCATCGCGTAAAAGCTTTACTTCAGAGGAGGTAGGACTGAACAAAGCACAGCATGTCATGACCAAAGAAATATCAGGCAATGAAACAAAATTAAATACTCTATCTAATGCTGTTAGTTACAAGAAAGAGTCTGATGCTGCGCAAAAAAATGAGACTTACACTTCTTTATGCAGTAGTGACACGGATGAAGAGCGTTTGATAATTGATACAGAGTGTAAAAACACTGCTTGTTTCAAAACAACTGTACTAAATACTGTTCCTCATACCTCAGCAGAGACTGCCAAATCACCTTCCCCCACCCAGATTCCATTAGCAAGCGTGACTGATTGCTCAGATATCATGGATCAGGGAAAAAATGCCTCCAGAAAGCCTACAAGAAAGTTGTCCAAAGAATTCGATCCTGTCGGACAGATTTTGAAAATGCAAACTGAACTTCTCAAGTCACCTTCCCAAAAAGCTAATGAGCAGCCAGTGGTGAGCTGTGATAATTCTAATGCTATGCCAGCCCACGTGTCTCAGTCTCCAAAACCACTGGTGACCTCCAGCACAGAAACTGTGCCAGCCCCTGCCTCAAATCCCAACAGCTCATCTAGAAATACCTGGACTTGGCTTTTTCAGGGAGTGCCAAAGAGTAAGTAATGGTTTTCATTGTGTATGGTGTAAAATTTCAAATTTTCAGTAAAATTTAACAGAAAACCATTTTAACTCCTTCATCTGAAGAACATCTTTGTAGCACCTCTGTTACATTTATTTAGAGATGTGACTTTTTTTTTTTAACAATACCTTCTCTGTGATGGAAGTGAGGATTACTGTCTTTCACATATAAGGGAGCATTTTGGGAGCTGTTTGTCCACAAAGGTGAATGTGAAATACTGTTTTACTTTAGAGAAACAAAAAGTTGTTACACACAAGGTTTTTAAGCAGGGAAAAAAAATCATTTGGTAGTGAAATGAGTTACTTTTTCCTCAGAAATTAAAATATTTGAGGAATCTGGTCTGCAAAAATAGTTTCTTGTCAATCAAAAAATGGAATTATTTTACATTTTCTGTAGAAGAAAAATATAACTAAATTATGCAATTAAAACTTGAAAGAAAACTTGAAATCTGGGTGTGTAAGTTCTGAGATTCCCAGTTCAGTTGCTGTTTCGTAGCTCCTAGCAATCTGTTACAGAAGACTAATGAGGACTCACTACAAGCCACCTCTCCAAGTTCTCAGGCATTTACCTGGAAATTGAACCTATGCTACACCCAGACCTCAGCCAAGAACTAGAAGTCCTGAAGGTCATAGGGACCATGAACTTTGAGGTTTTTCTCACATGCCTGAGTTGCTTCTGAGCTCTCTACAACTGAAATTGGAAACACTTCATTGTGTTAGGTAAATTGACAGGAAATGAGGTAGGTTGCATCAGGACAGACACTATTTTTCTCAGATATTTAATTCCAATGAATCAATGCTTTTTGGTGAGAAAATATGTTTCGCTGATGTTTTCTGACTAGCTGTGCTTTTGATCACATAGGAATTAATCTTAATTACTTAATCTGTAATGGAATGAGTTAACACAACTAATTCAGTTTTAGTTGAAATTGTGTTATCACTTCCTATGTTTTTATTGATTTAACTGGATTTTTGTAGTCACTAAAAGACCATGCCTCCTCCCTCAGTTTGAAGGATTGAGCAGCCTGGTACTCTTTCTATTTCTCCTTCTCTTAAAAAGCCAGATATGGAATTCAGGTGTTTGGTAATAGAAATCTTTTTTTTAATAGAGGTAGTGAAACCAATATTGCTAAGAAGCTGAAGTGTGATTTTGAAAGAATAGAAAGCATAATTCTACAAATTGAAAGTTCTATAGCAAGCTGATAAACCTTTATGTGTGTCATCTTTGCAGAAAGCCAGAACTAAGTTAAATATTTCACTAACTGAAAATTATTTCTGGTCACTTGGATGATAATATCTCACACAGTAATCATTTATTCAAAGACGCATATAACTTAATATTAAATGTATTTATTCATAGCACTACAGCAATACCTATTTGTAGTTGTAGTTTTGCCACATATTTCTACATATCTGCAGGACAAAAACCAGAACTGGATAAATTTTCGATAAATAATCTTAAACAAGTTGGAGTTTATTCGTGTTTATTTTAAATGTTTTGTTAAAATATCTCCAAGGGATGCCGGGATGTTTGCTAACCTACCTCAAAGCTGCACTTGGAGATCTAGTAAGCGTTTCTTTTGATGTGGTAGTATTGAAATTGAAGTTGAAGCAAACTCAGTTTGGAACGGAAGCTTTTGCTACCATCCAAACATGAGGCTTGAGTTGTTTCAGTAACTGGTAAATGGATGGCGGCTCTCAGGAGGCATTCACTGTAAATAAAATTTTTGTCTCCTTTGTGCTGAGTGACTGTGGCTTAAAAACCAGCCTTTGAACTCCACTTGTACAAGAATGGAGTCTCACAGCTCTGTTTGTATAAGAAAGTATTATTATTAATTATTTTCATGGCGCCAAGCCTGACAAGATTCAAGAAACACTTGGACAACACCCTCAGACACGTGGTGTGAATTTCGGGGTTGTCCTGTGCAGGGACAGGAGTTGGACTCGAAGATCCTTGCAGGTCCCTTCCAACTCAGGACATCCTATGACTCTATGATTAGGATAAAATATATGGAATATTTTAAAATATACTCTTTTAAAGTTATAGCGGGCACTTCCCAAATTTAATTTCTTTTTTAATACGTAAGTGACTTGTGCCTAATGAGACAGTTTTCACCCCAAAATCTTAGGAAACAAAACAGATCCTAATTTAAAAAAAAAAAAAAATCTACTGACTGCCAGAGAGAAAAAACTTCATGGTAAAGAATGTGCGAGCTTGCTATTTTCTGTTTTATTTATTTTCTATAGGAAAGCTGCCAAGTGAACTTCAGATGCTTGAAGAAGACCCTTCAGAGTATAAAGCACCTCAGGAGGGCAACCTTGTGTATAAGCTATTCAGTTTAAATGATCTGTTGTTACTTGTGCGTTGCAGTGTGCAAAAAGTGAAGTCATCACCACGATACCATAAAAAGAAAAAAACCCAGACGGTACAGGTTTTGCTGTCAGCTTTTTTGTTTTGTTTTGTTTTGTTTTTTGAACAGTTGTGCTCGACTGGCATCTCTGGGATTCCCAGTCCTTCATAGTATTTGTGTTTTCATTCAGACATTTAATTGTAACTCTACAGTGTGTGTCTTTAAGTAAATATTTGCTGTAGGAAGAGAGGGAAGAATAACTTGTGATCTCTTTAAACCTACTTGATTAGAAGATAAGCAAGTGTGATTCTGCATTTCTTACTACAACTGCATTACAGTAACACATGTGGGTAATTATGTAAACTAATGTCAGTTTGAACTATTCTTAAAAGTTAATGCAGTAATTAGGTTTTTGGCCCAAGGCTTTGAGAATGTTCATGATCACAAACACTTGCAAGCAGGATTCAGCCTTGCTATTATGCCTAGTTAACCAGAGAAATAGGAGATAGGATGAACAACAGAGGACACATTTAAAGATAAAAAGAGATCCTAGTCATTCTGCTTGAAAAGACTATGGTGTACATCTTAGCAAATAGTTTGTCCTAAGGAATAAATTGCTTAAAATGCAAGTGTAATCCAAATATTCCTTGTAACATCAGGAGAAGGAAAGCTTACTCTGGAATCTTCAGTAATTTATTATTTTGTCAAGAGTCCTCTGAATCATTCAAGAAATTTTGATGTGGTATCTCCCTCCCCAGAATACCAGAATTATGGTGGGCAGGCAGGCATTTTCTGAGGTGTTTATGCTTTGTTGAAATAGAAATAGATCTTTGTAACTCTGATTACTTGCTAAGATTCCATGCTCAGAATCTTATTTTGAACAAATACCTTCTCCTTGCTATTGATCTACTGCTTATAAATGCCTGTGAATAGCTGCTTAGTTGGTTAATCAGAAACTGAGAAATGTTTCTTTTTTAAAATTCCTGCTGAAATTTAAACTGTGATTTGTCAGTGAGAAGAGGCTTATATTTTCTCTGTTAGTGTTAACATGCAAAGATTAGCCTCTGATTTCAAATGAGAGTCCAAGCATTAGGTTCTAATTTCAAGTGAGACTCTGACAAGGGAAATAAATGGCAGGATTCCACTAATAATATGCAAATCAGAAATATAATAACGTGGTTTTTCTTAAATTCCTGCAGAGGGCAGTAGAGCACAGAAGTGTGCTCAAATTAATTTAGTTGCATGGAAAAACTACTTAGTGGCAAAATTTAACTTAGCGGCAAAATTTTATTATTTGTAAAAGCTTGCCTAGGCAAAGCACTTTTTTTTTTTTTTTTTTTTCTGGGTCGACTTCACCTTCCTCTATATAAAGTCTCTGTAGTCCAAAGTTTGTATTGTGGGTTTCATAGAATGTGAGCCATCACACAAAAATCTGTGAAATACCTTTGTTGCTTCAGCTGTAGTGGAAGACTATGGTGATTATCAACTACAAAATGCAGTTCAACTGTGGAGATTTTTTGGACAGCAAGTGCTGATTTTTCTTGTATCTTCACTTTATAGCTTACTCCAATATTCCTGTTGCCAAAACTAGAATACCAAGCCTATTACGGTGTCGAAGCTCTTACAGAAAGTGAAATATGTCAGTTGTGGACAGAGAGTATGCTGCATTCTGAATGCTTATTTTATATTGGTAAGTTCATGTGTTGATTTTTGCTTAAGAAACATGTATGTCTGAATATTCATGAAATTAACAGAAGAGAAAAATACTTACTAAAGTTATATTCCATATGTCCTTATTTATTTTAACTTCCTAATTTTGGTTTTCACTCTTATCTTAAATAAGCGCTTTGTCTTATTAGCATCGTAATAGCATCGTAATCTTTGTTTTCAAGAACTGCATTTATTTACCTTTCAAAGACAAATCTATCTGTAAATGCGAATTTAGTTCTCTGAAGTTAGTAATCTTCATGACTTCAAGTATCTTTGGGTTTTGGGGGTGTTTGGTTTTTTTTTTAATGAGTCATATGCAACATGAATTATTTTATTGCAGGAGTGGTAAAAATATTTCTAAATGAAATGTGAGCTAGAAATGTATCTTATCATTTTGTGAAAGCATTTTAAATAAGTTAGTTATTACCTACCAAAACAGAAGGTGAACAGAGGATCAGCTATGTGGCTCAGAGGATACTGATTCCTTGGCCTTTGAGCTTGCAGTATGGGAAAAGGTCAAATGTTACTTATTGTTCTTTGAAAACAAGCAATAATGTTCATATTTCTACACTGATCACATGTAGACAGATAAGATAGAAGAGAATGAGGAAAAACAAGCAAGATAGGGCTAAACCAAGTTATGTCATTCAGAAATAAGAGAAATTACATGCTTTGAAAACAATGTACATGTGTCTCATATCTAAGGTACTGTAAATAATTTTCTGGCTTTGCAGAAATGAAATTCCTAACAGGAAGAAGAAATATACATAGCATAAGTTTATTGAAAACTTCTTTCCATAGCTGTGATATTCCTCAGGAGTTCTGAACACTGGATGATCTTACTTAAACACATTTACCAGGTTTTTCATTGTCCATATCTAATGGATCCATGAAATTTAATTTCCTAATATGTGATATGACTTGAAACATCCCTGTCAAAGGGATGGTCGTGATACTCCTTGTCCTGTATCATGCAGCAGATGGAAACAGGAGATAATGTAATAGAATCTTTGAATGAGAAGTAACATACATTCAGTGAGAATGAAGCAGGAAACTACAAATCTTGTCTAGAAGAGATGACAGCTGTAATTCAGAGCACAGAAAATAAAAAGACAATAAAGCAGGGATAAAAAGCATGGAAATGTTAGCAGAAGCATATCTTACTTGTAAAAGCCATTTATCCAAAAATCACATAACCAAGCATACTAGGAAGGCAGTGTTATAAGGAAAGTTTCACTAACAAATATCCTGTAGAAAATGCTGTAATCATGTTTGTACAATGATATTTAAACATCAGGAAAGTTTATGTGTATTAGGATACATGTCATGTAGAGAAATGAAAATGATGCATGTAATGAATGTGGCCAGATTGTTTTAACAACCCTCTGAGTATACGGAGAGCTCTCTGATACTGATTATCTTGTAATTAATAAGGTTTTAAAAGAGAGAATCTGTAACAAAGTGGTTAGTCAAAATACATTTTAGAATATGTTTGGCACTTGCTAAGGAGTGAGGGCCATCCTGTTTGTACAGTGAATGAATGTTCTGCAGCGGGGAGAATGTTCTGCCTCGCTTTCCTGTTGTAGAAAAAATTCTCTGTTTTTTTTTTATGGTTGTTATGGCAGCAGCTGTGGCCTGTGGTTGCCTAACCTTTCCACTTGTGCACTGAATTACACTTTTGCTGTTGATGGCTCACATCTGAATACTATTTTAGAAATGCTGAGTTCTCTCTCTCCTAACTTTTCCATACAAACTTTGCATCCTATCATAGAATTACAAGGTTTATGTGAAATCTAATATATTTGAGGTGATAGTTTTGCTGATTGCAGGTATCTTTTTCTGTCATCCATATTTAATGGAAATTATGTTTCTAACTGTAAATTTTAAAAGCAATATTTGCTGTGGTTTTTCCCTTCTCTAAAAAAAATCCTCACAAAGATATAATTATGCACACAGTTCTCCATTTCTAATTATATATTAACATACGTTACTGAAGCATTTATTCTCCTTTTTTTTAAAAAAAACAAGCAGAACAGTGTACTGAATTGCACTGAAATTTAGCCCCGTGTAGGAAGTTTTATCAACATTTTTATCGCCATTTCCAGAGTCACAAGCAGCGTGAGGAAATAGTGAAACTGTAGAGAAGGGGCTAATCTGCTTACAAAGTACACAAACTGAAAGAATGCACGTCTATCTAATCTCCCATTAGTTACAACATGGCTTGTGTGCAGAAGTCTGCAGCCAGCTCATCCAGCTAACACCCCTTTTATAGAGGCTCTCGGGAGTGTAGGAGAAGGCAAGCTGCATGCTGCAGGAGTTGTTCTGGCATAAACAGCCATCCCCTTCTGATACGGAGGTTCCTCAGTGTCTCCTTTGTAGATACCTGCTAGCCGTGAAACAGGTGTGGAGCCCTAGGCCGGCAGGCTTCAGTGGCCTGGCCTCTGATGCGCTCTCTGTTCTCTGCTTGGGAGAAAAAGTCTTCGGGATTGAGAAATACTGGTTATTCCAGTAGTGTGTGTTTGTCAGCTCTCAGATGCATTTCTTCCAGCAGCAAACCCTGGGGTCTGCAGGGCTTCTCATTTTGTGTGCTCCAAGGAAGCACAGGATTACTGTTGGTTGTCACTGTCCTGCACAGTAAATTAGTAGTCCCAGCATGTGGGGCAGGCCCCCTCCCACCGCTATTTAAGAAAAAACATAAAATTAAAAAGTCTGCTACAAATACAGAGTTGGACTCGCAGCATGTCACCAGCTTTTGATACTGACAGAATATGTGATTTATTCAGGTAAGCAAATTGGGGACTGCAGATTTTTGGTACCACCATGTATTTTCTAATAGAGGTAGGGGAAAAGTAGATTTACCTCTGCATAAAAAGATATGTAGAAGTAAATGATCCATTTTATGAAAGAGCATCTACCACAACTTTTAATAAGAAACTGTTACCGTGTTCTACTTAGGGATTCTTTCTGCTCTCGTTGAGAAATATGGGAAGGTAGCTATGAAATTCTGCCTTTCAGTTTGCATTTCTGGGGAGCTGTGAAAAAGTGTTGCGAGTGTCCTGATTTAGTTAAACAGCTCTTTGCAACAGAAAGCTTTGTCCTGAGACTTCAGGGACAATTTCTAAGGGTGATAATATCCCTACATTATGGACAACTTAAAATGGGGTGAAAGTCTCGTGCATTTTTGTTAATCTGACACCTTAAAGTTAGAAGACTACCACTATCCTGTGTTTGGTGTAAGCAGAAAGACAGACTTGACTTCTCAGATCACGCTATAATTCAAATTATTTTAAGTGAAATGTGTCCTATAATAAAGGAATTTTTAAATCAACCATAGTAGAGTCATAGACTTATTGCTCCTTTTAAATTTGCCACACAGTATGCGTGTGAAAGTATGGACCTACTGATTGAAAACTGTGATCCTACCATTACTAACACAGCATCTACAACTTGCATTCGTGTTCAGACAATTCTCAGACTGTGTAGATCTTAACTGAAGCCTCTAAAGTGGAAGTTTTGAGCATGTAGCAGACCTCACTGTTAAATTGCTTAGAAGTTCTTGAATCTTGAAAAAACTTAATTCACTGTCTCAACCATCTTTTGTATTGCCAAATAAGTATGGATAGAAAGTTCTTTGGGCCTTGGTCTGTGCCCCATAATTATCCAGCATTGTTCTTCGGTGTTGTATCGCTCTGTGTGGCTGAGGGAGGAATCTCATAGCTCAGCGCTGTGACACAGCAGTGCTGCCAGCTCAGGAGATGATAAAGAAAACAGAAGCGTAACTATGGCCTCCTGCAGAAATTGCAAGGTGTGATATTAAGTTAGATTTTTTATTTTGTATGTTCTCAAAGAAGGTAGCGATTGTTTGCACAAAAGCAGAGATACTATCATCAAACTTAAGAGTGCTGTCGTCTTCTTGCTAGTAGAGCACCTTGCTCCGTTGTTGATTTAAGTCCCCTTGCTACTCAAATAGGAAATCCCGCATCTGCGAAGGGAGTAATCTCTGTGATATGTTACCCAAATAAGATACTTGTACTTGATCTAAGCAGTAAATAAAGTTGTGATAAGCTTTGCTGATTAATGGGAACATTTTACCCTGACCATTATTCACTTATTTGCATTAAGTGCCTAAGCAAAACTTACTACAAAAAGAATAGTTTACCGTCACTTGAATAGGATAATATTGGCCTTTAAGTAAAGATTATTTGAAAAATGGGTTGGAAAGAAGTACTTACTGTATGGGCAGCTTACTGAACGGGAAGTGTTTTCAATCGGTCACTTCTCAAATATAAGACACAGTAATATAAATTAAGTGTGAATAGTTCATAGATTTTTTTATTTCTTTTTTCTCCTCAGCGGTGCTGTCAATGAGTTTAGAAATGGAGAAGTTTCTGATTTGAGGAGAGGCTGATAAGGAATGGAGAACACAGATTTATATATATATATTTTTTTATATATATATATATATAAAACGACTTCCAAGTTCCTTTTCCTCTAATCAGCAATGCAGAATATTAAATGTAGCTGCTTAGTCTTGCACAAAATACTGATATCAAGAAAAGTAACAAACGTACAGTGTTTAAAAGAAATTAGTTGCCCTGGTGTATTTTTTTTTTAATTTGTTAAAAATGAGAGTTCTTACTTTGTCTTCTTACACATCGCGTAACAAATTGCTGGTAATGTTTAGTTTGGAATGTGAAATACTTTGGTTTAGCAGTTTTAACTGTATAATTGAAGCATTTACACTTCTTTGAGAGCAGATATGTAGTAAGGCAGTAAATTCCATTGAGTAGGTTGTATTTTATTAGGCTGCCTTCTCCTCATCCTCCTTGTGGGAGCTGGAATAGAACAGATTTCTGGGAAAACTTCAACATGAGAGAGAACCTGAAGGGAAGGCACGGTCACTACATCAGTGTACAAGCTATGCTAATGATCTTTATTGCTTATCAAGTGAAAACGTGGGCTAAACTGTTCTTGTCAGCCTTTATTTTAAAAATGTGATGAGAGCTTTGAGTTGTTGCTCCTAGCTATGTCAAAGACCAATAGTGTTTAACAATTTGCCATGAACGAGGCCTGAATTGTAAATTGTAATTTTTCAGGTGAGGGGAAAAAAAAATCAAGAGATGAAGGTACAGAATCCCCAGAAAACCAAGTAACACAATTGTTCATGTAATGGATCAAAATAGAAAAACAAGTATATTAAACTCAAAAGTAAATTTGTTGTAAAAAATAAACTTTCATGAATCTGTCCAGTGAGGAAGCGTAGTGGAAAGAATCAAAAGAACCCGAGAGGTACAAACTAACTGATGAGATTAAGGCCATGCCAAAATGAGGTTGTATATCCCAGACATCATCCAAGATGTAAGATCTGCTGGAATCGTGGGCGTCTCCCTGATTTAGAAAGACAGCCCAAATGCAGATGTCTGTACGTAGAGCAGCTATACACTTTACTTTCTGTTATTGTGCAACATTGATAAATACTTTTCACTGTTCTACACTGTAAAAGAGCAAAAAATTTTTTTAAAGTGCATTAGGTCTGCAAACTATGCTTTTGCATTAATTCTCTTTTATTTGTAGTGTATTAATTGAATTAATATTTTTCAGGACATATTGATGCCTTTACATCAAAGCTTATTATGCTAGAAAAGCTTTCTGCAGAAATTTTAAGAGAAAAACTTGGATTGATTAAGTGAGTATTTTTAGTAGGTTTTTTAGCAATGAATTTGAAACCCTAACAAGCCTTGCAAGTTACTACTCTTGTAATTTTTTTTGTTTTTCACAGGCCTGCAAATTCATTAAATATACTTCATCACATTCTGAAGAAAGTGTCTGAGTAAGTGCATTCTTGTTCATTGTATTTGTTTGCAACATTACCCAGGTCATCCTGTTTTTTCCATAGACCGCTTGTCTACTCTTTAATTTTTATTTATTCAGATATATGAAATATTTTACAGATTCTTTTAGGTCTAGCGTAACATAACGCAGTACTGTGTAAAAATGTGCTTAGGATTACAGGTTTTGTATAAATGATGCAAAAGAATAAGAACTTGATTTTTATGAACCACTTAGTCAAGAGAGGAGACTGGACACTTCTGAGCTAATTAAACAGCTCCCAGGAGTGAGTTGTAACATTATGTGTGTGGACTGACATTTAAAATTTGGACTTCTGGTTTTTGATAGTCTTTTTGCTTAATCTGTAGAAATAATACTGTTTATATTCCCTTCTGCTTAGCTTGACTGACAACAGCATATGTCTCTCTCTGTACAACATTGCAACCTTTCTCTTGCTCCTTCCTTTCTTTATTTATTTAGCTACTTCAAGGCTTTAGGTCTGTAAGTGTCTTTTAATTTTTTTTTTGTGAAGCAGGTTTCTTTCACTGTGTGTGAAGCCTCTTAACTGGAATTCCAGAAGAGTTTTCCCACACTTGATAGTTTCTGTAGCTTCATGATTTGTGACTAAGATTCTTGATATGGGCAGTCGGTTGGTATTTATCTTCCTGAAAACCTGTTTAATCCTGCATGGATTTAAAGCACGTCTGTTTTCTGTGTCTGTGTCCATATATGCATTATACTTTGTAAGGCGCTGGTTAAAGAATTAGTTTGCCAAATATGGATGGTTTCCAGTGTATCCTTAAATGTTTTGTTGAATATGATGACAATCTGTGCATTGATGATAAGTTAGTACACCATGAATACATTATAAACACATGAATTAGTATATATTTACCAATACAGTTTAATTCATGCTTTTTTGTCTATAGTCTTTTATAAAACAGGGATTGATAAGTAAGTATCTAAAGATGTTTTAAAATGCATTAAGAACTTAGTAGCTATCCTGATCAAATGAAACAAAACAAAGACATTGAAATAATATTTTTCATTTTTAACTTTATCTTTTTAGTTTGCAGGAGGGCTCTTATTTATTAACTCATGCTGCAGGAGATTCATCAGTTGGAATCTACAAGAGTTCTCTTGACAAGACGACGAGAGCATCATATAACTTACATAAAGCTCATTGTGATCTGCCTACTGTACCTGCCACTCTTTCAGTCCCATGGGTGCCACTAGATCCCAGCCTCCCTTTGCCCTATCACATGAATCATGGAAGAGTTCCATGCACCTTTCCACCTGCACCCCAGGAAGCCATGTGGAAACAGAAGGTCAGTATTCCACTTGATGGAAAAACAGATTAGCAGTTTTGGAATAATCTATTCTAGTCCCTTGGATATATAGTTAGTCTATTTATCTGTCATCTTTGGGGGTCAGAGAGACCCTTTAGAGTTCTGGATCCACTACCCAGAATAGGAATGCCTTTTTCCTGAAAAATATTTCAGGTAAGCTTCATCTTGCCTAGCTTTAAACATTACAGTACAGAAAAAAAAAAAAGTTTAAGCTTATTGTGCTGTTAACAGGGAAATGGAATATTTTGTAAGATGCATCTCCACACCAGTAGATTGTAGGACTCATGCTGTAGAGCTGTCATTTTCTCTCTGATGACTACAGGAGTAAAGATAATGAGCACAACTGTAGACAGGTAAAATCAGGTAAGGTGAATTCTACTGTCAGGGTGTATTCCATTGAGCTCTTATTGCAGTTCTCTGTGATACATTGGTTTTTTTTTTAAAACACACTTCCCCACCCCCACCCCATGCCCATTTGGTGGCAAAATTCTTCTAAAATGAAGTTTTGCATCTTTAATGTTGAACTAATAATATTTTTGGATGGGAAAAAGAATGTGGCATTTGGCGTAATTAAAAGCTTCTTAATTTATAGGCTTGCAGTACAGCTGAAACATACAATATTTGCTTTTATAAGGATTTTCTAATTTTGCCTTTGTGATGGTGCTTTTTGTTGATGTACTTTTTCTTCAAACAATTTCAGGAAGGAGTTTTTAACCTGGTTTCCTGGTTTTTTTTTTTTCAATCCCACCTTCATCCCTATTTGTCCCTCTGTCTATCCCCCAGTTCTCAAAACCTTGAACTTGTCAGTTTCTGCTGAAAGAGCCCAACATGTCTTGGATGCCTAAGATATTGAATTCTAACCAGCTGAGTGAAAATAAGTAGCCGAGTAGAGGAGAGGAATCCAGATTAGTGCTTCCTCTGTGGGGACAGCAATGAGCACTCAACTGTAATATTTGATACCTGAAATCTCATGCACACAAGAGAGGTTGTAAGCAAGTCAGCCACACAAAAAAAAAAAGTTTGTCAGAGCTTTTATGTTACTAGGTGTGGGATAATCGTATGGCAAGACAGAAAATGAAACGACATTACTCTTTACTGAAAGTTTAAGTACTTTCCTGAGTCCCCTCATGCCACTCTTTGAAATCTTTCATGCCTTAATTTATTGATTCCTGATTTCAGCAGCTAGGGTGGAGCATCTTGGATCTGTTCTTGGCCGTTTGTAATTTTAAATGAAGCTCGTGTAGGGATAACAGTGCTTCTCTGCAGCAAAAATAAGGTTTCCTTTTGGCCCTCTATGTTAGCTCAGTTGGACAAAATGCCATTGGTCACCTGTCTCTGGTTGCTCTGAACTCCTTCACCTCTGAGGAAACTTTTCATTGCAATTCAGGTGGCTTCCCTGACACACAAAAACTTAAATTCTTATCCATATGCTGTTCCCTATACAGTGAAACATTCGTAACAATATATATGCAATACTGTTTCTAAAATAAGAGTCATATGTTATTTTGTATAGAGGCATACATACTTTGTCTAGGCGCATGGAGTACCTTAATATAGGAAAACACAATTTCTGTCTCAGACCTAAATATAAAATTGTGTGTGGATGGCTTACTCCTTTTTACTGAAAATGAACAACCTTACTTTAGAAGTAAGAAAATTTTCACACATTATTTTTCTTCAGCATAGATTTACTCATCTGTTTAAAAGCCACATACCTGGCTTAGTGGGCTATGGGATGCTTTTTAGGCCCAGTTATATGTTTTAGCAACATCCAGACTTCATATGAGGGCAAAATAGAGTTGTGCATCAGTTCCTAATTACCTCTTGCGCTTTGGGTTCTGCCAGAAGGAAATCCAGGCACACAGGCAAGAAAGAGGCAGGAGTGGTCAGATCCCACTGGTGACTTGAAGACCAGCTCAGTCCCTGTTGCCCAGTCCAGATGTGGCCTCTGAGTCTGGCTGGAATGACAAGAAGTAGGAGGCAGTTCTCTGAAGGTAGTTGTATATGTTTATGCTTAATACAGATTTAAGATTATTAATTCTAGTTTTGTTTTGTTTTTTTTCTTTATTCTCTCCCTTCTCTAGATGACTGGGGTGAAAGGACAGTCAGACACACCCCGTGAGGGAAGGCCAGTAGCTATGGAAACAAAAGGCAATCCGGCTAAGCCTGTTAGAAATGAAGGTGTGGCTACAAAGAAGCTGAAGAATTATTACTGCAAACAAAGAATGATGAAGAAAAAGTGGAAAATTAAGTACAACAAAATGCAACTGAAGTAGGAGTAGCTGAACCATGCTGTGATAAGTATGGCCTGGAGAAGGACAAGACAAAACAATAAATCTGAGGCTTTCTTGCAGCTTCAAAGGAGCCAGAACAAGCTGGCAGGGGAAATGGCTCCACAGCTGAAATGTTCTATAAAGCTTTAACCCTTTCTTACCTCAGTGCACACATTTGAAGTGAAAGTCGTAAATTCAGTCAGAAGAAAAAAAGGCAAGTGTTTGCCACTGAGGTTAAGGGACAAGAGTATCTTCTGTTGGTTTCATGATTTTTTTAGAAAAACTACAGCTTGAAGAATGAAGCACTGGTTGACAGCAATATCTGGTATCGCGTAACAACAACAAAAACAACTTCTCAGCTTTCTTAATTCTTCCAGAGTCACTACAGATTTTTATTCCGACATATTTTAAAATTATATTTTACTCTGTGTAATGTGCGTAAAGGGAACAACTTGGACTTAATTACTTAATCCTTTTAACACATAGTGACTACCATTTTTTAAATTACCTATAAAAATACATTTTCTTTTTAGGATGGTGTAGCAAATGAGGTTTGGGGAACAAAAGCTGTCTTTATTTGAATAATATGTGCCATAAATTTGCACTGGGAAACTTATGAGTACAGAGAACAGTTAAAATACATTTTTGTTTCCCCAAAACAAATTTCCATTTGTTTTGTTTCCATTGGATTCTGGCATGTCTTCAAAAATGAATATTACTGTATTATTGAGTGGCTACAGTCTAAATCTCATATCAGATTGCACGTTGATATGCAGTAGGCCTTACCCGAGGTATTAAGGTTTGCCTAGAGAAACAAGTGATTGGATCAAGGCCTTAGTCATCGTTCCAGAAACCCAACCAGACTGTGCTGTACATCAGCAGTTTGCTTGAAATTTAGAGCCAAACTGACAGAGGAAAGTTAGGAAAAGAGAATACTTACTGTCTATGAAAAGGCCAAGCAATGTGATGACATGCAGTTTCCTAGTGAATGAGTTGTGTGGAAAAATTAAAGTTGTTTTGAATGTTAGTATATAAATGCATTGTATTCTGTGATGTGTTTGTAACTAACATGATTGTTTGTGAGGGAAGATTTCTCTGTATTACAGCTATTTCATGGTACATACTTTCAGTGTTCCATCAAACAGAATTTCAACAGAAACAGTCCTTGAAATTGAGTCTCGAAAATTATATTCTCTGTCATTGCTTTTGTTCCATGTTTTCTGGATTTCTGCTTACATGTTCCTTTATTAAGAGTATTGTTTTTAGAATAGCTTATGAATTCTTGAAAGCTTCAAGAATTAGCCCAATAAATTCTTTCCCATTTTTGCCTTTTAGACAACACAGACAACTGTTTCAAAATGTCTGAGCCAATTTTTGTTTGGACGATGTTCTGGAGAGCTGTTTGTATGCATGCTTAAACTGCTAACACAAAAGCAAAGGCCTTAAAGATGTTCTTCCAAGTCTTTTACTTGGACTAAGGAAGTTACCAAGTACACACATCTGATCAAGCATTCTTCTGCTCACCGGGGCTTGACATGACATATTTCAATGTCATGAAAGTAAAAATAAAGTATTTATATTGTTTACTGGGGTATTCCTGTTATAAAATTCTGAAGACAGTTTTTTTTTTAAAGCAGTCTTAAACAATGAATGATTATTAAAAACCATTCTTTGTGAAATACAAAGCATTTTCTGATTTTTTTTTTCTCCCCACTGTTAGAAATATTTACAGTATTATTCAGTTTATTCTTTTTTTGACCACTGCTGCTTTTAGCTGCAGTGATATGCTAATAAGAAGCTGAACTGGGGTAGAGCTGTTTGCAAATTACAAGTAGTTCTGATACAAAATCCTAAATGCACTTAGTGACCTCTTGATAATAGGAATATTTTAGCTGTGAGTCATTTTTGCCAGATAACTAACTCGATGTGGGGACTCAAAGCGGTTTTCAGTTTGTATAAATAAAAACTCTTGCCAGACTTGCATGGAATTTAGTTTCTCAATGCAGTTTAATGTTAGAAGTGTATGGTCTATTTGCCCATGTATCTGTATGCCTAAAAGACTGGTTTCTTTCTCTTAATAGTGTACCACTATACTACGCCAGTGTACTACTACTGATAGCACATTAATTGTAGTTTCTTGTCTGTTTAGAATAGGTAGGGAATCTGTAGTTCGTATACAAGATGAGATGGCTTTTTAATTCACTGTTATGTTTTGATTGTTCTCTTTTTGGACTAAGTGGGACTTAAGTACTTTGCTCTAAGATGAGTGCATTGAAAGACTTCAGTTTTGTTCACATATCATGGGTGGATGGTGGTGTTTGTTTGACTGTCATTAGTTCTGTGGAATGCATGCTATTGAGAACTGTGGTCTCTTTGTTTTGTCATGGCCATGCAGCATGTAGATTCATAAAATTCATACATAGGTTACAATTTTTACATGGAAGTTATAGCACAACAAGCTTTCTGATGCAAGAAAGGAAATTGCTGTTCTCCGTGACTTTGAGGATGTGGAAATGAATCTTGGGGATATTCCCCAGGAGGCGGGATTTAAATATTGGCACAGAACAGTCACTTGAATTGCTCCTGGTTGTAAAAGTAGTGCGTTTTTTTTATCTTACGGTTGTTTGTGGAGGCATTCCAGATCTGCATGGACATGAAAGGTAAACAGCAATTTGTTTCTGCTGACGATTACTACCTCCTCCTAGCTCACATCGCAGCCTTTCCCTATGTCTGAACAGGAGTAATAGTAGGGGTAAAATTTTTAATGTAATTTGTCTTTGTAGTCTGCCACATCCCAATAAGGTCTTATTTCTCATGAGATTCTGTGGGAAGAGAGATGCTCACCATATGAGGACCCAGACTTGTCCTTTTAGATAGGAGCCTGATAACAGCGTTAAGACAAGATGTCCTTGGTCATCTTGCAGCTGGATATCCCCATTTCCCAAAAGATTGCCTTGCTTTTCAACATGCCATGATTGGTGAAATAAAAATGGAGCATTATGAAACGTCATGGACTGAAATCTAATGTGAGTTTGTTGTTTTGCCTAAAAAGCAACTTTGTAAGCCAATGTGATGCCTGCATTGGGAAATCAAATTATGTTATTTTCTCTAATAACAGTTCAGCAAAATTCTACTCAGTGAAATGGGTCTGAAAGCAGAACGTTGTTAAATGCTGATGGCCCCTCATCACTTTGAGGCAAATATTGTACAAAAGTATACTCCATTTATATTTGCATCTAAAATAAAATTTTATTTAAAGGCATTTGATACGAGGAGAAGGAAAAAGTGATAGCATGTTTATTTCAGGCAGTAACATCTGAAATTTGAAACAAAGAAAATGGCTAAAAAAATATACTTGGTAAAAAAGATTTTGGTAAAGCCAGAAAATGTGCTGGATATTAGTTGCTGGATCGCTGTTTGTATGTAGACTGCTCCTGAAGTGACAGTTATTTGTGCAGGAGAAAGAAAGAATACAGGGGAGGCTGACTGTTGTGATGCTACCAACGTATAAATTCCTAAACGTAAAACAGATTGTAAAGCTGTGGGAGGCAGGAAACTACAGCTGAAGGAGAGTGAGTGGGCCTGGATCTTACTCTCCAGATAACTGTTGCTCTATAGCTAACTAATAATTATCTTTTTTATGGCCCCAACCCACTGAGTTCAGGAAAAAAATTCCACAGATCTCACAATCCTCTCCTATAATTGCAATCTTCAGCTCTGTGTTTGGAATGGGTTGTGTGTATTCATGTTGCAATTTATATGGCTTGTTTTTAAATGTAAATACTATTTTTTGTCAATCTGTATTATAAGAATATCTTTTAAATATGCATTTGGAGTGCATGGTTAGATGTAACTTATCCAGTCTAAGAATCTTCCAGTTATATTTTCCCTCGTTAGATTTTTTTCTTTTTTTCTTTAGATTTATCTGGTCCTAAACAGGGGGAGGTATGTGCTGTCCTGTCTTTCAGAACAGGAAGCTCTAAGTGCTGGAGAACTGGTCAAACTAATTTCACAGACATCTCTGTATTTGGTTTTCTTTTAGCTTTTCAGACCAGACATTTGTAGTCCAGTGCTAATGGAGCAGCCTGTGCTGCTGCTTGGGCTTATTTCGTTCTGGGTGCAGGACTTTATCTTTGCTAAGTCTCATGCAATTCTTGTTGGCCCAATCAAGCATCCTGTCCAAGTGCCTCTGAATAGTGGCTCATCTGTCCACTCTGTCTTCTCCTTATTTGGTGTCATCTGCAAACTTGGTGAAGAATGATTCCATCTTGTTATCCAGATGATTTATAAGAATACTGAGTAGTACTGGACCCAGTATCAACCCCTGAGAAGCTCTGTTCGTGACCAACTGCTTGTTCAGTTTTGAGCCACTAACCACTTCACTAAAAATGGAAGAAACCCTCTGAGAACATGAGGTTTCCCATGCTGTGTAAGATCACTGATATTAAGTCTGGTCCTCTCCATTCACTGGTGTTTGATATGAGATCAAATGGATAGCTTTGTATCATGTTCAGGCAGTTTGAAGTTAGTTTTGGAGGACTAGAGAGGGAATTCTTACCTGGCATTTGAGATTACTGGTTGACATACGTGCAAAACCACGGAACTGTATCAGTTCTTCATATTAGCATGAATAACTGCAGTGCATTATTGGTTGTGAAATCTAAATTTTCTTTATTCCTGCAGTAATAAATGTTTTCAAACTTCATTTGCACTACGCACTAATGAGTCACTTACGAACTGCTTTCATTCCTGTGTGTGACTGGCTAAACCTCTTTGCCTTCTCTGTTTGACTGTAAAACCTTTTAGGGACACAATAGACACTGTCTATGTAAAATGTTAGGAATAGATTTACTATGGTTTTTTTCTCTCTTCTAATGTAGCCTAGTAGCTGGAAGCACAGAGAACTGGGACCAAGTGACCAGACATCCATTCCTGTGCTGGCAGGTGGGAGTTGCCAGCAGCTAGTGACTCTGTCCACCCCGTGCAGTGAAGTTCAATAACAGACATTGAACCATTTGAAGAGGTGCTTCTTTTGTTTCTGATTTGCTTGCCCTGTATTGTAAATAGCAGCTTGTCTCCAAAAGAATATAAAAATCAGTTCAGACATGGTCTTTCAGAATGTTTACTGCTGACTTCCATTGAAGCTGCTTCTAGTTCTACTAGTAGAAGGAATTGGAGCATTTGCAGTCTCTCCCCCTCTCTAAGTCTGACTGGATGCATAACTTTCTCAGACGTTTCTCTGAGAAGTTACATAACTAAGCTCCTTCCTTCTTAACAAAATACAGCCTTTTTTACAAGCGCAGGCATGGTCCTTCCTAGAAGCATTGTCATTGCTTGCTATGTTATATTTCTCTGTGCTAAAAGTATGTTTGCTTTTTTTTAGTTGCTGTTAAATTGTATTTTTCTGCAGAGATTCTTAGATTTTGTTTGCAAGCTCAAATTCCATTACACTATGCCAAAATTTTTACATTAAAATGTTTTCAAAGATACACACTGCTGTATTATATATCCCAAACTAAATTTCCTTCTCAATGCCAGAAAACAATTTTGGTGGCCAGGTGACAGTCTATTTAGGCACAGAGCATTTGAATTATGCCCTATCTAGCTTGTAGGTGGAGGATTGTCATTGACAAAAAGCTGATCCCAGCGATTCTGAGCATTATGACGGTCTTCTGTAGATAATCTCAAGGCCGCTTTTATTAATGTCTATGTCTTGAAGGCAAGCCAGTCCCCATCTAGCTGTAAGACTGAGAAGACACCATTTTCGTATACCTTGCAGAGAGATGGGTTTTTTTGTTGTTGTTCTTATGGAACTGCAGCAATACACTGCCAATTTCTAAACTGTTTGTAGAATAATTTATTGTTATAATTATTAAACAGTATCAGTTCTAGTGCAGACTTTGGGGCATCCCTCAGTATTGATACTTATCTCTTCTGTGGAGTGGGATGCTTACCCAGTGAGGGGAAAAAGAAAAAAAAAAAAAAGCCATGAAAAGCCCATTCTTCCACAAGACATGATAGTTTTGTATGAAGTGTAACAGTAAGGGTAATTCAGAGGAAACTTAATCTTTCTTGTTATTGTTTGTGATTAAAAGATTTCAATAAATAGTGAAAATATTGTCATTTTTAACTCAAAATTGGAAAGGAAAAAAGTGAGTAATAGTAATGGGGGGGGCGCAGTGCACACCGTTACAGAACCCACCAACATATTGCCTGGTTCTTCAAATGAAATATAGTACCCACATCATTCTGTGTATTCACAGCATGTTTTTACAAGTGTATATTTGTACATTTCCTATTTTTGATTGCACTGATAGAGGAAAACAGTTTGTTTTTTTTCCAAAGGGCGATGTCCTTGTTCAGAAGAGCCAAAACGAAAACTATACTGATATTGTTCACCAAATCCAATCAGCCAAGCCAGCTTCCTTAAGCTTGATGGTGGTAGTCCACATTACAGTTACACAGATATATTTAGAGCCAACTTTTCCGAAAGATACATGAATTCATCTCAGTTTCGCTAAAACTTACTCAGAGGTACTTAGCTAAACAGTTTTCCACATGTGCATGAGATTCCTCTGTTGTAAGGCAGCATGAAGGGCTAGGAATGTGACATTAGCTGCCTGTGCCTCAGGAATAAGCACATACCCCATCAGTGCGTCTCGTTTCTTAGTTGCTGTCAAATGAATACAATTTGTGAGGAAAGAAAAAGAGCAAGCTCTACCAATCAAGATATTGTCAGAATTCTTTGCACAAAGGTAATGATCCTGACTCTTAAAAATCTAGAGTTTAAAAATAATTGTGACTTTTAATAAAGCTTGACATGCTTTTGAGAGCCCTTTGAGTGTTTCAAGGGTGTTTCAAGCCTTTTGATACTCAAGGACATGTGACTCGGATTATGTTTTTGAAATTTTACCTTGACGTGAGAGCTATAGACTCCCCTTCCATTCCCTATCGCTGCCTTTTTCAGGCAGTCCTGAATTCTTGCATCATTGTGGGCTTTTGGGCAGAGATACCTTCAGAAAAACAACAAACATGAGACTCTCAGAGCTAGAGATACTGATAATGTGTAAATTCAGTCAGTCGTTCGCTAGCAATGACCTATGTGAGCACCATGAGAACAGTTAGATTTATATGTTTAAGTAGAAAAGGAGCTGATAATTCCTCAACAAAACAACATCAAAGATGATAAAGTGATGCCAAATGAAGTCTGATTGTTCCCTATCTATTCAACACACACTAAAGGCGTTCCTGGGGAGGTCACAGTGGTGTTAACTAGCCATCCTCTGCACGAATATAGTCAGAAAGTTTGGGCATTTCCTTATAAAGATTTTTTTTGTGATCTCATAGTAAACTTCCTGAGTTAATACATAAGTATCTTTAGATGATCAGCTGTGAAAAAACAAAAACAGATAAACTTTTGACCAGTCTAGTGCTTTTTTTAGACCTGAATCTGAAGTAAAAAGTGGCAAACTGTACATCTGGGCACAGAATCAGTTGTTGGGAGCAGTTATTCTCAATTAGAGTTTACCTTTTTGTTTCTAGGTTAATTTTCTGACTTTGGGATGCATCTGTATACCTGAGAGCGTGACTATTTTCCCAAATACATCTACCATAAAGTCTTGCCCGTGACTGTTAATCTTGCCTCCCCTAAGGTTTGCTGCTACCACAACTGCTGCTGTAGTGCACTCATGCTATGGTTTTAAAGGAATGATGCAGCATAGCTGGCCTTGCTGAGATTCCTTAGCTCTTCTTGTGTCAGTTCTCCCTTCTGGTATACTTTAGTGTAGAAAGAAGAACATAAGGATTTTCTGTAAATAAACTTGTAAATATCCATGTAAATAATCAGTGTAGCCAAATTCTGAGATCAATGTTTCTAGTGTATTTTTCAGAAACTCTTTAAAAGCATCTATGAATAAAATGAGAATATTTGTTTAGAACTTCATTTCATCACTGGAAAATCAGATTTGGAGTAATGATGCAAGCTTGAAAATAATTCGAGTCTGTTCATGGTTCTTAGTTTAATTTGATAAGATTTGTTTATCCCATAGTTGAGTGAACAGCATGAGTGCCATCCTGTGCCAGGCTTGCTGCAGTTGATGTTTCAATACATTCAAAAGCTCCACCTACCAAATCTTTGTGCAAGCAATTCAAAATTAAAAAACAAACAAACAACCAGGAAGAATGCAAAAAAATTCCTGCTGAAATAAGTCACTTGTCAGTCTGTCTAGTGTGAGCTGTACTGCCTGGCAGACAGAGCACTTCAACAAATATTTTAGTAGTCTGGTTAAATTTGAGCTTAAAAAAGAGGCAAGGAGGTAGCTGTCAGAACCCCATTCCTTCTTATCCCCTCTGCTGAGCAGGTCATGTAGCCACGTTAAAAGCTACCTCAGCAGTCAAAACCCATTTATTTCAGAACCATGTAGTTAATGTATCCAGTACTGCAGTTATGCAGTTCTGTTTCCTTGATTGACAGGAGGAGCACAGCAGTCTCATGCAACTCTCTGGATATTCTTTGTTAATAGCAAGAGTAATAAAATAAAAAGGAGGTATAATTACTGCATAGCTGCACATGCTAGTTCGAATAAATTTTGTAGCCATTTCCAAATTAACAAGTGCTCACATCACAGTTGAAATTCTTTGGTTTCTTTGTGGGTAACCTAAGCAGAATGCACGGTAAGATTGATTAGACTGACTTGTTTAATCCAGGTGGATTAAACCTGTTATGTTTAGGTTAACATATGTTATTATGTTTAATAACATATATTAACTACGCATGCTTAGGTTAAGAAACCTGGAGAAAATACCGTACTGACACTGTCTTTATCTCTGGAGAAAAAGAAACTCGTGGGTCAATAGACCTGTCGCTACAGCCTTTTTTAAGAATAAGCAGTAAATTTGTATGCAGGTGCATGGATAAGTAAGTTTGTTTCCTGCCTTCTCTGGGGAAGATATTTCACATGACATCGTATTTATCAAAAGAACGCATTATCTTCCATTTATAGGTTTTTCTACCAGCCCAAATAGACAAACTGAGAAGATAAAATTATGTACACCTTTCTTTGGCTTTTAAAAGCCAAGTTAAATGTCAGTGGTTTCATGCTATTTTCTCTGTGTGTGTGTGTGTGCGTACGCGCGCACATGTCAGACTGTGGCTTAAACTTTGGGTTCTAGGCTCCTATACCGGCAAAACCCTCCTGAAGGCTTTCTTTGGTACAGCCTCTAGCTCCACAGAAAGGACGACAGCTGTCTGTCTTTCCATGTCTGTTCTTGTTGATCAGTCAGCTTAGACTTCCACACCCTTCCTCTGCTGTTTTGAACTCAGTTATTCTATGCACACTGTGATGGCTCCTCGTTATTGTATTAATGACTTCCTGGATTATAGTAGCATTAGGAAAATAAACCTTACTGTTGACCTGTTTGAAAATTATCTGTGGTTGTGCTGTCACTACAGCCTTTCGTTTCATCTCCTTAAACGTTGAAGATCTGTTCCCTGTGCGGGCACCAGCTACTAGCACACAGGACACAGCAGTGAAAGTTGTCCAGCTGAACTAGGAGTGTTTGCTGAAGGCTTATTTGAAAGCAAACGTTAATGAAAATGCTAAGTATTATATGTACTCCTTCATGCTAAAACAATAGGCTTTTACTATATTTTTCTGATTCATAAAAGGGAAAGATCTCTGGTTTTAGAATTCAAACCTGTGCTTCTGACCTGGAAAAGCAAGTCTTAACCTGCCTGGCAGAAACAAATCTCTTCATAACAGCCATTCCCTTTCACCCAATCAACATCTTTTTTGAAGTCAAGTTACTTTGCCTTAAATTTTATCTAAAGCTCTAAGATGCCACTTGAAAGGGCAAAAAAAGACATCGGTGTAGACAGTCATATTTAATCAAGAATTTGTGACATTCCTTTGTGTTGCAAGGCATCATTTGTTTCCCAGCTAGTACCTCAGCTGAGCCTAATTAGGTAATGAAGTTCAGATCATGGAAGAACTTACTCAGAATCCTAAGTGTTTTATGTTATTTTGTACTAAAACAGGGTTGGTATGCTTTAAAACAAGCAAACAATAAAATGCTACAAAAAAATTTCCTGCTATTTCCTGACTCCTCACAGAATCATTGATTTTAATTGAAATTTTACAGCTGTGTTCCAGATTGCTGTGGTAATAGTATGCTGATTTCTGTCAGTGAACTTTAATCTGCAAGTGATTTTTAAGTTCATTTTCATGGGCCATTTCAGAGGTGGCATGATGTTAAATAAAAAGGAGATACTTTTTGCAGCATGCAGTTACCAGCCTGCAGATTTGCCATAGGAAACTGTTGTTCAAGGATTTTTAGAGTAAGCTTAGATGGTGCTTCATTGGATTCCTTGAAACTTTCAGAAATATTCCCCAAGATTCTTAGGGACATGTTTAAGGTGTGACAGCCTCCCTTGTACTTTGGCAGAGGCCAGGAGATTAATCCAAACCATGGGACTGTTTGCGTTCTGAGTCACTAAAGTGGAAAAAGCACATAATGATGGGAAACAATGAAGCAGAGCAGACTTGGTCTTACATGAAACGTTTTAACGCAATTCCTAGGAAAGATTCCTGAGGACTTTTGGCAGCTTCCATCTTTTATAGCTGTTTCTGTCCTTTGGCAAGACAGACCAAACCCTGTAGTGATTATGCATGCTGGTCTGTTCTGGATGATGTCAGGGGCTCCTATGTGCACTGGTAATATTTCCTACAGTGTTTTCCAGTGTAGTGGCAGTCTGGGGAACGTTATTGTAGAGCTGGCAGCTGCGATCGTTTTAAGCGCTGTGTCATCTAAATGGGTTCAAAATCTCTTTTAATGCTGTAATATATACCAGTAGTCTGTTTATGCTAGCAGCATTGTGCTGATATTGCTGGGAAAGCTGAACTCATCATAGTGGTTTTGAGACGTGTCTTTTTAACCTGTTAATGTATATAGGACCAAAGACAGCATGATATCTAGATTCAGATGGAACTGCAACTCTCCAACCCTAAGTAGATTAAACTCTGCTCGAAGGTATTCATGATAAACTGAGAACAGAGAGTGACCTTCTTTAATGTCTGACTATGCTTTACAGCCCTTTATCGCAGATTGCATGATCTTAGGATAAAAAGGCAGCTGGCTATCAAGCAGGACATCAGGAAGTCCCTGAGGGACTGAGGAAGTTCACTGAATCATGGTTACACACATAGCGACTGTTTGTATATGCTGCAACGGTTTCATTCAGTCTAAAGACGCTGAGCTTATTCATGCCACCAATACCAGTACAAGGAATTTGGCAAGCGTGTTTCACTTCTGTTTATGTATGTATCTAGGCAACGGTCTCCTAGTCACACACTAGATGATTACTTCTGTGAGGCACACTGAAAAACTAAAATGCTAGTGATTCACATTTTAGTTTAGAAATTGAATTGAACTCCAGACACTGTTAATACTCATGATGAATGTATGCCAGAGGAGTTGCACGTGTACCAAAGAGCAGAAAAGTATCTGAATTGCTGGGTTACCATTTGTTCATGATGCATATTCCTCACTGAATCTTTGCATCACTTGAATATATGTACCTCTTTGACTTACTCTAGTTAGCCTGCCAAACAGAAAGAAAGAAAGAAAGAAGATGCAATAGCCTGGACTGAGTCATGAGGGAAACAACCATACTGCACCTTTGAAGTTGCTGGCCCATGTTGTTACCTGTGTCAGCTAGATGAGAGTAACAAAAGATCTTGCTTCCTTCTGAGCATCTCAGCAGAGCATAGATGATTCCATGTTGTCTTCTGTTAACAGTGGACAGCCAGTGCAATGGGATTCCACCATGGTGACTCAAACTTTATGGGTTTTGGCAATTGGTAGTGACTTTAGTTAGGCTGTATGTGTGCCCTGAAACAGCTTTCTTTATTATTAGCTTTTGTGCATAAAGGAGTTTCTTTCTGACCGAGTCCTGTAACTATAGTCGTAGCTATTTTGCTACTCCCTTGCCTTGGTTCAGACCCCAAGTCACCTAGGCATCTGGTTCTTTGTGGAGGCAAGCTCCTTGTGCCTATACGTTTAGAGTGAAAGGATCCACTGAGATTGTGAGATAAAAGGATGAGGATCATGGTGTTATTTACACTGGTGATGAGGAAAATCTGTGAAAAGAAATTAGAGGTCAAACTAAGGTTATGGTTGGACATGCATGAAGGTGTCAGAGGAGGGATACTGAACAGCAGACAAATTAATTTGCAAATACAGAGTCGAGAAGTAGCTGAAGACAAATCCAGTGATAAGACAGTATCAGGATATAAGAGGAGACTTTTGGAAGTCACATGCAAGATGCAGCCAGCTGGTGGGAAAAAGAGGTAGATATTTTACTAGCCATGAGAAGTATTTGCTGTCAGGTTCTAATGTAAGGTGTTAAGCGCTTCGAGATCCTGCATGGGAAGTAACTGTAAAACATGATACCTGTCACATCTTTGTCAGTTAAAATGATTGCTAACATATGTCCTTTAAACAAGGTTACATCAGCTTTCATGTAATGTAGAGTGTGTATGAAACAGATGAAGATAAACTGGAAGCAATTTGGTGAATCTAATTTATTTATGTATGTTGATGAAGTAATTTAGGTGGTTTAGCATTTTCTGTAGCAGATGCAATACTTAGTCTTTGTCCTGAAGAGTTCACAGTCGAAAGACAGGACCTGATCAGTAAGAAGGCAACAATCTAAGATCACACAGCAAACCACTGCAAGGCATACAGTCCAGTTGTCCAGTTTCCAACCTGGCTGTCCTATTCATAAGCATACTGCCTCTCTGTACCCAGACTGAACTAGCAAATGCCACCTACCTTACCTATGATAACGCTTCATTTGTAAAATACACATGTAACAAAATATTAGAGATCTGGCTAACACGCAAGATCATTCCAGAGATAAGTCTAGCTCTTTAAAAGGGATTATTTCAAGTAAATGAAATTCTAAGTGGAGAATAACATTTGCGCAGGAATGTGCATGTAGTGTAGGAATGAGATTGCACAGAATAAAATTGATCTGAGGGCTTAGGTTGTTAGGTGGAGCACCTAACAAGGTGTCTGGTTCTCTGATATTGTATTAGATAAAAGATAGCACTGGTATTCTGGTATTCAGTCTATTTTTCAAAAAAATACATTGGAACTACACTTCTGTAAGATTTAAAGTAAATCGTTATGGATGTTAACAAAAAACATTGGAACACACACACACCCCCAATAAAAAAAACCAAACCCAAAACAAGTTAAACACTTTCACTGTTTAGAGTTTTACTAATGCAGTCTAGGTGTGCTTTCATGAGTCCTTCCTCCTTTCTCCTATAGCTACAGACATAATAATTTGCCAAGTTGTTATCCTGGGAACCTAAGTAGCATAACTTTTAGGTTATACTTAACTTTCTCTGTAACCTGTGATTACTCCAAGTGCTAATGACAAATCTATGTGTATTTGTATCATGGCAGTTCCCAAATTAGACCAAATAATCATGGTGCAAAAATAACACCCAGAGGTCTGCCTGATCCATATGTTAATCAGAATGGAATTTATATTACCCTCTTGCGACATAACACATTCAGGGAAGCAACACTGTACATAGAGGCTCAGCCACACCTAAACCAGAAAATCCTTTGTCCTGATCCCCCCTTGGTTTTTTGGGGGTTTTTTGGTATTTAGGAAAAAAGTTTAGGCAATACATATTGACAGATCTGTGGCCTTCATAACTCCAGTGTTAATGCATCTTTTATTCTTTGTAGACAGCATCCTGAAGGAGTGTGAGCAAGATCTGTGTAGATTAAGGAGCCAAACAATCAGGGACAGAAGTGAGAAAAATCTATTGAGAGCCAGAGTTGACCCCATATATGCTAATGTTATTGCAAAGATAGTTTGGGTCAGAGAGGAACTTAAATTGAATACTGAAGTTAAGCACATCAAGCCTCCAGTAGTATAACATAAGAAGAAGATAATGACAAGAATAATCAAAGGTGTTGGTGAGGTGGAAAACAACAGTATATTGAATTGAGAGAGGAAGAAAAAAAAAAAAATCAAATTAGTATCAACCAATATTAAGCAGTAACAAAATAATGGGAGAGTTAGCAATGGTAACGTCACTGAGTCTGAGAGGATGGAATAAACGGACCTATAGCATGTCCATAGAGTATAGGATGAACCACAGTCACAGTGAGCTGTCAGAAGGGAAGAGTGAGAAGTTAGCACAATTACATTTGTTTTTCCATCTACAGGACTCTGGGGAGCTCCAGTCAACAAAAGTGCTCTCTCTCTGATTTCTGTGGTCAGCATGCAGGAAGCCGGAGATCACAAATAGGTAATTGCAGCTGAAGTTGTTGCCAGTTATTTGAAATATGACCTTCTATGCAGATATTTTAAGGGTCTGTGGAGACTAAGCAATGTGAAAACAAATTGGAAGACCTTTCTTGGTGCTGTCTTACTTGCAGGCTAGTTGCAGCGTGTTTCTTCCAGTAGACCATCTGTGAGGCAGGCACAGAGAGACACGGGGCTTGTGGTAAGTGCAGTCCTTGTCCCAGCCTTTTATCCAGCCTAATGCCGACAGTAGTTACTTTAATGTAGTGCTCGGGAGCAGTGGTCGTGCACCAAAACCCCTTGTGCTAGGTGCTGTACAAACCCTCTAGCTTTGGGTAAATCTTCAGAAATAACCCATTTGACTTACAAGCTTATGTCTCATTTTTAAAAGCGATGCAGGCACTTGGCTGCTATTCTCCCATTGAATTAATTTCCTTTCCCTGTTTGGCAGATAACAGAAGTCTTTCCTATTTGCACGGTCTGACTGCTGCCTTCTTCAGCTCACTGGTTTTGCAGAGCTTTTTCTTAAAGGTATGAAGACTATATCGTATTTCCATGGGCAGGATCACCAGGCCTTGGTATTAGGGGATGGTTGGTTGGTCTGCCAAAAGCGTTAATGTGCTTTCTGCTGTTCATACTGCTTAGATTCCCCAGCTGGTACAAGTGCCTTTGATGTCAGTTGACCTACATAAACGGAGAGCAATTGAGGGACTTAATAGTATGTTTGAATATGATGTTCATATCTCCATGACTCTGAATATGGTTGCTCTTTTTTGCCTATTGCCAGTCTTTTTTCTTTTGAAATCACTTCAGTCCCTGAAGCTTGTGTAAGTTCAGAGAGGCTGCTGTCTATTTTAAACTGAGGTGAATGTGTGATTCTGAGATTGAATAATTGATTATTAAGTTGGATATTAGAGACAACATCTCTGTTCCCTTTCTGAAGCTGTTGGAATTGCTGGAAAATCTTTTCATGCTGCAGTTAGTGCGGCTATAATGGTAATAGTTCACTTGACATCAAAGCTTTTGCAAACTGTCCATATGAAGATCTAGTTAACCAAAATTAATGTACATGAGCTACTTCCAATTTTAAGAAGTATTGAGTTATTAAAAAGAGAACAATTTTCTAAGGAAATGGGAATAGTAGTGTCATTGGAACAGGCTGTAGTAGAGGACTGAAAGGTAAATGGACCTTCAGTTAAGAGAATGAATGTGTTCATCTCTGAATTAATTCATTAATATGTGACTCAGCAGATTTTATGCAAGAATGCAACATGTATGTTGCATGTTGGCAATACATTACATACGTGAAAATACTTTCTTCAGCTGAGGGTGTTGTGGTTATGCTTTTCTGCTTTTGCTTTAAGAATGTTTGACAGGAGGTGGGGGGTAAAAAAACCACCCCTGAGGGATTGTGCATCCATTAGCAGGCAAATTGTCTGGCTTCTGCTCAGCTGCTTATCCCTATTTAAAGCCCCTAATGAATACTGCAGTACAGAATGGCTGTTACTTCTAGGACTGTAAGTATTTTTGATCTGTGAATTACCTTTCCAAGTTGCAAGATTTTTTTTCTAAGAAATCTGAGAAGCAGGGGCAAATTATCTGTTGAACTGTTAGCGACAGACACTGGTGGAAGTGGAATACCCAGAAATTAATTTTTAAAGACAGGCTCATTAATATGCAGAGAAATAACCCCAGTGGCCTTGCCAGAAAGAAAGCTATCGTGTCAAACTAATGCAATACTGGCACTGACGTTGTCCTCTGAGAAAACGCTGTGCCATGATATGCCTCTTCCTACGGCTGTCCTCTTCATGTCACTTTTGTTTATTCAGAAAAGGGCTGTTAACATTCATGCTCACCTTCTGCAATGACCAGTTCACCCATCCACTCTGTTGCCTCCCTGTGACATTTGAAATCTGGTGTAGTATTTCTTAATTCTCCCTTTTTGTATCTCCGGTCGTGTTTCATCCCAGCAATTACTTTGTCTCTCAGCCCATGTTCTTGTATCTGTTTTGTGCTTGCCTGCTTTTGCCACCACTGTTTTTATGCATCTGTCCAAGCTTAAAACTTTTTTACCTTCTTTGTCTGCCAGAAGACATCTCCGTCTATGCCTATAAAAAACCCTTACCGCAGAGGCAAAATCTCTTTGCAGAATCAAAACCACTGTGTGACAGTGTACTCTTGAAAGGACTACCTAAACGTATTCACCTGCAGGGGATTAAAAAAAAAAAAAAACACACTTAAATTACAGGAATAGCTGCATGTATTGGGAATGGGAGGCGCTTGCTTTTTTCTGAAGTGTTTGAGATTGATCACCAGTAAATTGGCCACTCTGTGTGGTGAAACAGTAACCTAAAGTGATCCAACTGAAGATCTGCTTTTGCAAATACTTTTTAACTATATGTTGCTTTTGTTACCAGTGATTTATTTTTTACTAATCAGACCAGCAGAAGTTTTGATTCCCCCTCCCGGCTTCTGGGTGTGGCATGCCTGTTCCGGGTTGTCTGAGCATGATTCAGTGAGGCTCAGAGCAGAGCCTGTGCCTTGGTCTTCTAGCATTTGTTGCTCGTGGGAGATGTTATTTAGACTTCCCACAGCTGAGATGCTCAGGGATTCACCCAGAGAACTCCGAGCCCTGATTATTAAACGCTGTTGGGGCGAAGCAGGCTCGGCCGTAGCTGCAAGCTGTAGGGAGCTGGGTTCGCCGCGTACGGGCCCCGAGCAGGAGGGTGCAGTTCGGCCTCCGTGGCAGCGAGCGCCAGCTCGGCGGGACGCGGGGTTAGGGGTCGGGCCGCTGGGCTGTGCCCCGTGTGCCGGGCAATGAGGTGCCGTGCCCTGCCCGAGAGCGCCGGCACCATCACGGCTGCGCTGCTTCGGGGAACCCGAAGTAGAGGCTGCAACGCCGACCTGCTGTCCCAGTAACGCAGGGGAGAGGGCAGGGCACGGGGGCTGCCTTCCCCAGGGCGGCGCCGCGGGGGCCGCTCGCCTCCCGTCTGAAAGGTGGGCGGCTCGCCAGCAGCTTCCAGCGGCGCCGGGGCTGAGCGCCGACCCCTGAAGCCCAGGGGCTGCTCCCGGCGCCTCCTCCGCAGCCTCAGGACCCCCCGGGGACGGGGACAGGGGTGCGGAGGAGGAGGCCGCTCCCGCCCTCGCCTCCCCTCGCCCACCCCGTCCCTCTGCCGCTCCTGCCGCGGGAGGCGGGCGCGGCCGGGTGAGTCAGCGCCGGGCCGGGGGGGCGCCGGGGCGGGGAGGGCCCGCCCGGCCCTACAAAAATCCCCCGCCCGGGCCGCCGCCGGCCCCAGCCGCCGCCGGAGCAGCCGCCGCCAGAGCCGCCCTGCCCGCCCCGGCCAGGTGAGCCCTCGCCGGGCGCCCCCGCCCCGCCAGCGCGGCGCAGAGCGGGGGGAGGCGCCGGGGCCGGGGCCGCGGCGGGTGTCGGGCCGCGGTCGCCGCTTCCCCGGCGGGGGGGGGGGGGGGGCGCGGGCGCTGCGCGGCCGCGGAGCGGGGCGGTGCCCGGGTGCGGCTGCTGCCCTCCTGCGCCCCGCGCTTTTCTCCTCTTCCTCCGGCATTACCCGCCCGTTACTTCCCTGCGCTCGGCTTCGCGTTGAACCGGCGGCCGCCGAGGGCGAGGCTGCCCCCGGCGAGCTTCGTGCGCCCCGCGCCAACGCTGGGTGTGGCGGCAGCGCTCAGGAAAGAGGAACGGGTCCCACACTTCGTCCAACTTCCCCAAATACTCTTTTCTTGTCCTCGTTAAGGTCCACAGAGGCGCAGCTGGTTAACGATGACGCTGTACATTCCCTTCTCAGCCCGGAGCCTCGCAGAGCCGCGGGCCGTGCCTGCTGTGCCAGCCAGCCTCGCCGGCCGCTGAAGGCGGTGTTCGGCCCGCTGTAGCGGGGGCGCGGCGGAGCCCTGAGCCCGGCCCCGCCGCCGCGCTGGGCTCGGCCTGGGCCAGCGGCCCGTTCCCTTCTCCCCCAGGGTGGGGCTGCGGCTGCTGGCGGCGCTGCAGATGCAGCCGCAGGCGTGGGCAGAAGAGAAGCCCTTGTACGGGGCGTGTTCCGGGTGGCCGATGCTTACCCGAGGTTTGCCTTTGCTCTCCCCCGCGGCGTGCCGGGGAGCCCGGTGCGCTTCCTTGCTCGCAGAGCCAGGCTTTGGCCACAGGCCTCCCACCCTGTCCCGGCCATGAGCAGAATTGCTGAGATCTTGCTGCTGCCTGTTGGATCGTGAGTCAGCTTGGACACCACTTCCTCCTCCTCGAGTGAGGAGGCGAGGTAGGGGAAAGGAATGTTGCCATGTATTTTAACTGGAAGAGAAGTGAAGTGATTTCGGAACAGTCATGCAGAAGTGAGTTGTGTTCTTATGCAAGGCAGCTCCAAGTCTGTTTAATGTTAGTTGTTACGTTCTTATGCAAATGCTGTATCTGCACAGAGATGTGCAGACCCGACATATAGGTCAAGAGTGAAAGAATCTTTTGGAACCTCTGGCCCTTGAGTGATCCATCCCTATGCGTGCCTTCTGTTGGTGGAGCTAGTTGTGATAAGCAGCCCTAGTGAGTATGGCTTCCATTAGCTAATGGATGGAATGGTTTGCCTTGATTTAAAAAAAAAAAAAAAAAAAAAGAGGTTTTCCTGTAAAGTCTCAGAAGTGAGAATAACTTGACTTCGAAGAAGTAAAAGTCCTTAATATTGTATGTGCATAGTATCTTCCTGGAATGGAACATCTCCTGGGTTATTAGCAGTGTCTGTGAAAGAGAACGGTTCAAGTATGTTTGCAGTAGTATGGTTTAATGGGTTTTGAAATCCTTTTCTTTAAAGCTAATTTTTTTTCCAACTAGTGGCTTTAAATGATCTGCTAAACCTTATCGGGTGATCTGGGGAGATACAGCCCGGCTTCTTTGTACTTGTGATTAGCAGTGTATATAAATGAATTATTTTGAGTCCTTATTTTGTTTACAGCAGATATTGTGGATCTTCCTCGCTCTCCCTCGTCTCCTCTGTTGCCAGGCCTTGCCCTAGTTTTTGGAGACCTGACACAAATGTGCTCTGAGTGAAAGAGTTTCCATTCTGTCATTCTGGGGATGCCGTTTCCTTGGCTCAGATGTCTGGGAACACCCTTTGCTCAGTCTCTGTCTACAAGAGTATAATAAGTGCTTCTTAAAATGCTAACGCTGCTTATTGAGCAATGTAGTTGTTTGTGCATACCTGACACTTTTTTCCATAGATCACATGGGGTTTTTCTGCTGTAATGTACGTGAGCTGCTCCTGGGAATTGAGACATGGGGCTGGTTTTAAACACACACTCTTCTGTCACCAAACAGTTATGAGGATAAGGTACTGGATATAGACTAGGCCCAATATAATAACAGATTTGCAAACCAGTGATTACCGTGGGGGTTGAGGTCAAAACAGATGCTGTCTTTTTTAGTAGAATAACATTATGATTCAGGATTATGTAATGTGGATTTAGGAGGCAAACCGGTTGTAGAAACTTGCCTTAAGGCATTGACGTATTAGTTTACAGCTGGAAGGTAGAAGCTGATTCTTTTCCAGTGTAAGGAAGAACAAGTTAGTGCAAGTATTTTCTCTTTACATGTTCAAACCCACTCAGAACTTGTCAAAACTACGTCAGATAAAATCAGTCCATCAGAGAACAGTGAGAGTCTGTTCTCAAATACGAGTGCCTTACAAAGCAGGATGTGACAAGGGATACGTTTGTTCTCCGAGTAAAAATCTTTCTCTGCAAAAATTCTTGCAAAAACTCCCATTTTCTTTATTTGCCAGCTTGCTGCTGATGGGCGGTCAGTTGCTATAGCATTGTTGTGTGCTGATGATAGGAACCTCCCAATTCCAGCTCTGCGTGAGGGTGTGTTAGTTCTGTTCCTGGATTCTGTTCAAGTTTTTTGTTCCAACAAGCTTGATTCAATGTGGTTTTTAATTGATTTAGAAACAGGAGTCTTGCAGAAAGCTTTTCAGTGATTGTTTAGTGAAAGATTATACTGTAATTATTTTGCTTCAGCTTTCACTGGTGTTTTTTAGTTCTTTGTGACAAGCAAGACTAAAGGACTTCAGCTCATCTTTGGTATTGCTTGTAATACTGTCAGAGTACGAAGGTCTCATTGTTAGGCACTTCATTTTATTAAGAGTAGCCATTAAGGATTTCATAACTCAGTAATACATTAACCCTCTCTAACCAGCATGGTTAATACTGCCAATAGCAGGTAGCAGATTATTACAACTTCTGCAGCCTATCTTTACAGGGCTGAGTTGGATTTTTGCTCTGAAAAAGATTTATTCTCCAGTAAATTGATGCATGACTGCTTTTCATTCTCTGTCTTATTTTTCTTCCCCTGGGATATTAATTTTTTTTTTTTAAGTTGCTTTTGTTACTTATACCTAGGTTGCTTCAGAAGACAAAAGGTTTTCTTTCTGTATTCTAAGTGAGGAAAGGTGTGATTACAGCAGTTTTGCAACAAAAGCCATTGTGTTTCTGTATTTTATTCTCGTAACACTTGCTGTATCTGCTGAAAGTAAGGATTTCCCGGCTTTTCTCTTGACGTACAGGAGGTTTACAGGAGCTAAAACAAAAAATAAACACTTGTTCTAAAGTTTTAACCAGATCTCCATTATTAAGAAACTCTTCCACACTTCGTGCTGGTTCTCTGAGCTCTTGGTTTCAGATCGATCATTGAGTGGAGAGGAGTTTGGTCTGTCTGGGAGGTTTGCCTGGGCAGCTAGTACTGCTTGCCTGAGAAAATTGCTCTTCTGATGGTATCGGGGCTGATGGCGGTTAAAAAAAGAATCTGAAAACCAGTTGAAAGAACATACCCAGGGCTGGCTGCACAATAGCTGGGAGTTGGCTCAGAGGGCGTGGTATCTGGGAGCTGGGTTGGGGGAACCGGTGACAGCGTGGAACTGAAGGGAGTGGCACTCAGTGAGGCTGAAAATAGTGCAGTTTTGGTTCCAGGCTTAGTTATCAGTTAGTGGAATGTCACTCGTCTTGAGGTGTTGCTGTTGTTTCTCTCCTACCTCTCATCAAACCAACTCGTTTCCTTGTTTGATAATGCTCTCTACAGCTTGATTGTAGAGTACCTGAGAATCAAGCTTTAATTTCAACAGGCAAAATAACATTTGCTGCAGGTGCCAGCCTGGATGGCTAGAAGGTCATGTGAGTAGCAATGTCCTTTCAGTAGAGGAATTTGAGAGCAGAGTTTTGGGAATGCATCAAGCTTCTTAAATATTGCCTCTGGCTTATAATCTTTGGAAAAAATTTTCTCCTTAGTTGAGAGACCCTTCCAGTAAAACAGTAATACAGCTCTGGCAAACTTCCCTGACCAGAAACCAGAGTTGAAAAAAAGGCGGGGCACTGTAACATAAGCATATCACATCAATGTTCATTTCTGCAATATGTATTATCTATATCAGGGTTGGGTTTTTCCCTATTTTTCTTTATACATGTTAGCAAGATGTTATGCAGGTTCTGGCAATGGAGCAATGATATTGATTATCTTGCCTCAATGGCTCTTACTTTTGGAGCTATCGTTTTAAGAGAGTCCTTGTTACCTGGTACCTGACAATCGTGTTACTGACTGGTGTTTGTCCTGTGATTCTTATTACTGGGGAGCCACTACAAAACCATGTGATATTGGAGGTATTTGTGGCCTGTGTCCAGGATGAGTATAAATAGTTTCAGTGTATTCCATGAGTACTTGAGGAACTGGGCGTCTGATTTAAATGCTACTACCTGTTGCTGCTTTTCAGCTTTGAGCTGGACCAGGTTATAATGTTTCTGTACAATTTTCCTGGTACTGAGTTTTAGGCTTAGTTGATTCTTTTTCTGAGGTAGAGATTCTTCAGTCCCGAAGTTTAGGTATTTAAAATGCAGAAGAAATGGGGTTTTTTAAGGAGTAAAGGTAAATTTTTGTTGTACAATAGAACGAAGACCTCTCACTGTTGCATTATTAATGGTGGGATGGTGTGGAAACTTAAATCTGCTTTCTTGCTTGGAATTAGCAGATTCATTGGATTACATCACTTTCAGTGCTGCAGTGTTTTAGGACTATATAACATGCTGATGTAATTGTAAATACATTTAAGTCTACTTGTTTTGTGTTTTTTTTCTCTTCCTCCAGCATTCCTTCAAGATGTCTACTGTCCATGAAATTTTAAGCAAGCTCAGCCTTGAAGGAGATGTAAGTAGTATTATCTAAACAACAAAAGTTCGTTTTACTTAAATGCCACATCTTGTTTCTTGTGCTGAACTCTCAACCAACAATTGTACTGAGCTGTACAATTTACAAGATTCCACACATCTCTTCTACTTAAATTTATGTTGACTAAAAACCTCATCAGCAATGATCAGTTTTCAGCCACAAAGCGGCTGTAAACCATAGGACAATTATATGATGTGACTGGATATAATGACAGTTCTTCTGACTGGCCAGCAGCATGAGCAGTATTCGTGTGCTGGGCCATATGAAAGAGATCACGGGACAAACTGAATGGCTAGTTCGCATCTGTGGTCCCTCTTTCTTCCAAAGGAACAAGTGAGTTAAAGATGATAAGAGAAGATGGAAGTGTGTTCAGTTTTGCTGATACCTTCTGAGTTTTCTTTTATTTTCTCCCCCTCTCCCCCCGCCCCACATTAAAAATGGAGAACGTTACTTAATGGAAATTAAAATATTTGGGATCTTATTCCTGTAATGGTTGTCACCAAAACCAAGCTACCTCTTGAAAAAACTTTATTTTCTCAAACTTCTTTTCTCATTTTCTGTTTTGAAAAGCGTAAAGAATCTTGGTCTTGATTGTGTATTTTCCACCACATCTTTATTTGCTTGATAGTTTTATTGAAATACCAGAAAGCCACGCACTCTTTGTTTGATTTCTTAAATTGCAACATTAGATGGTAGGGTTACCAGTGTAGTGTCAGGATACCACGCCATGAGTTTGTGGTTCTGTGTCACTGAAGAGGAAGTGAATCTTATCCATGCATTATTTCATCATGTTGCTTATAAACTTGCTATACTTTTAACTTCTATAGCTGGTAACTCCAGATCTGAGCTCAGTACAAGCAAACTTTTTGCCTATTTTTGTTACTTGTTGTGAAATAAATTATACCACATGATCTTTGTGAAAGACGTGTTGCAAAGAACTGGCTAGTGCACTCTAGGTAAGTAACAAAGCTGATTTTGTACTGCAAAAGCAGTCAACTCTTCAGATTTCTTGGCCATGTTTGTTTCAACAGAGAATTACTTTTGGAATATTTGAGCAATCTATTCTCAAGAGCACAAATGTTTCTTCCATGATGCTTGTGAGTAGTTGCAAAAGTCAAATTTGAATATTTTCCATGCCAATATTTTCATCAGAAATCCTACCATAGAGTGTAAGAAATATCAGGCAGCTGGTTTGTTCTGTAGATATTAAGTTGGAAGCCAGAATTATTTAGCAGCTAGTTTGCAGAAAGGATTTGCCCGGTTCCCCTAAGCAATGATTCAGCAAGTTAACTGATGTCAAACACAGTACTTCAACCACCCATTTTTCTCAAAAAAAAAAAAAAAAAAGTTTTTAAGCTTGAGGATATAGAGTGGTCGCAGCTGAACCCAAGTTCTGTCTTGTGCAATAAGGAAATTGTGCATTCTGCATCAGTTGCATAGCGATTGATTTGTTTCAAGACAAAGAAAGTGACCTGCTTGCTTCAGCCTGGTGTTATTTTCTTCCTCCTTTAAGGAAAGGAGGGAGCTGATCTGAAGTTAATCTCTGCTTGCAGTTTCTGCATCCATCCACAAGAAAGTATAGAAAGATTCTGTGATGAAGATCTTGCTGTTTTGCTTCATCATGTGCTCCGTATTTGCACTGAGAACTGGAAACCTATGTTTTAGTCAAGACTTTATAGGTTACTTGCCAGATGATAAGTTACTCAGTTCTCAAATGTGACTGATGATTTTTTTCAAGGACAGGGAATACTGAGATGTAGATACCTTGAAAGGGTCCTGGTTTTTTAGAAGAAAATAAGCCTCTTCTGCTTCCCTGTTAGTCATATATGCTTCTCCTTCATGTTCTGCTCTTCCCAACAGGATTGAATTCATCAGGCTCAGAGGAAGTAAACCAATTTGGAGGACCTCTGAAGCATGCCAGATATGTGGGGAGAAAAAAAAAAAAATCTTTCTCTGTTTTAGTCTGGCCCAGAGTGCTTGTGCAGTAACACACTAGCTGGACTTCTACTGTCAGATCCTGGAAAATTTTGTATTGAACTAAATGGAAAGTCAGTTGGAGAAACTCTCTTGTCTGAAAACATACAGTACTCTACTGTGTATAGTAGTGTACCAGAGTAACTTGAGGCCATATAGTCTGGAATTTAAATGGCTGGTTTTCACAGGCAGAATAATCGCCCTGATAAGACTGTGTCAAGTGCTCAAGACAGTCACCTGAGAGAGTAAAGCATAATCTTTGTGGATGCTGAATTTGAAGACAGTCCATTTACTAGTAGAGTAGCCAGCAGAAGGTTTCTGTCTTTCTTGGGTATACGTACGTACATGGTGCTTCCTGGGTCTTCTGACCAGTGTCAGGGGATCTGAATCCAACTTGTTGCTTTCATTGAGTGGAAGGACAGAGGAAAAAATGGCTCCCAAATTGCAAATATCCTATGTATTTTCCCAGTGTATGATATCATCTTACAGTAAAATACTCTGTCCAAATGACTCAGAAAAGACTTAGAGGTGGGTGGAAGGAGAGGTACCCAACTCTGCTAAGCTCACCAGGTGACTTGCTTCAGATTATCCAGTAGTGCTGGTTAATTAGATAGAAGTGCCACATGATTGTGTATACTAATGGGCTTTGGTTTAGGAATCTTTCAGGCACACAGATTTCTCTGAGGCTGCATTGCACGTCTCCATTTACTGTTTCTGTTAGCAATTTGATCTGCTAACAGGAAGGGCTGTGTTTTGTGGTGTGGCTGTGGGCCAAACTGGGGCCACTTTTGCTAGACTGAGCTGATGGTAAGAGGTAAAAGAATGAATGGTTCAGTTTATTGGTGCTTTTTTGAATTCCCATCTCCACAGCATAACACAGATTGTCTCCAGAAGGCGCAGTGGTTGCTGCCAGAGGAGTCTGTTCAGGACAGTGTGCCCTCTACAGGATAGAGTCAAATATAGTCAAAAACCATGGCAGTTTTTAGTTAAAGTTTGTCCTCCTTTTAATAATAGTCATGTAAAAAGATCCTCCAGGGATTTTAAGATAGCGTAGTTCTGTTTAAGAACCCAGCTTTCTGTTGGAGTTAGGGACTGAAACAAAAGTTTCTGGGGATCTTTATAAAGAAAGCTTAGTCGTTCATTCACTTAGGAAACAGCTGTGGCAATTTCAGGTGTTAGTCTTGCTGCCTTTCTGCCAGAGGTTTAGGTCTCTAAATTGAACTCAGCAGGGTAGGATTTGTGAATATTTCTCAGATATCAGGCACAAAACTTGTTCTGATTTACTCATTGTTAGTCTTCCATCTCCCTCTACTTTTTTTTAATTGTAGCCTGTAATCCAAAGTAAAGTATTGCCTTCAGATCTAAAATACTTCAGACTTTCATGGCAGATGCTTAAACTTTCTTTGAATTAGCTTTCTGTAGTCAATTTCCTTCAGATCTAGCCAGAAAACTCCAAATTCCAGAAGATCGAGGTTTAGTGAGTAAACTTGGAATGTGTTAGGTTTTTGCTGCTATAATATATATTTGTATATATTCTTTGTTATATTAAGCCTGGATGTGAATGGATTTCTAGACAATATACATCAGGAGAACAGAGTTTGGTGGCTCTTTGCAGAATTCCATTTTCACAGATACCCAATGATAGTTATTGTATTTAAAAATTTGGCTAAATACCAGTTAACCAAGAGGCACGTGTTTTATTAACTGCAGCGAGCACAGGATGACATGATTTAACTCTGAGGTTGTTTTTCTTCTTTTTCTTCTAGCATTCTCTCCCACCAAGTGCATATGCCACAGTTAAGGCCTACTCAAATTTTGATGCTGACCGGGATGCTGCAGCCCTGGAAACGGCCATCAAGACCAAAGGTGAGGAACATTGGGCAAAAAAACCAAGCAACCAACCAACCAAACAAATGGTACTGTGTCTCAAGATCAACATTTTGATGTCCTTACTCTACGATACCTGTTTTAGGAGATGTTGCATTTCTCAGACCTCACTGATGAAATCTTGACCAAGTTAGATTTTGAACTCTGTAAATGCATGCTTTGAATATGATTTTGAAGTTTGTGGCCAAGAGTTGTTGAGGTTGTCAATGAAAATGTCCACTTTTTTCTTCTGACTCATCAGTACTTCAAATTCTACTACTTTCCTGTCACTGAGAATGAAGTGTCAACTTCTGTGGCAGTGATTTGGGACCAAGCTCTGAATCATGGATTTCTACTGGATTATTGGATTGGACATTTCTTCTTCCTTTCAGTGCTCTAGACAGCTGAATAGGGATGATTTGAACACTTTTCTTCTGGGTTTTGAACTAAATGCTCATGCATTTTATATTAATTTGGGGTCAAAGAAAGTCCTAGGAACAACAGAATCTGGTTTCTGAGATTACGTTGCAGTATTTCAGGGGCAGGGCAATGTGAGAGTCCTTTGCCTCTCTGAGCCAGGCTCTCAGGTAAGCTTCCATCTCCTTATATCAGTGCCAGGATCCACCACCTCCACCGACTGGTAGGAGACCATGATGGAGCAGGGGAGAGATGCAGCTGCATGGAAAAGCCTGGTATACTGAAACTATCAGGAGTACAGGGATTATGAACAACAACTCTGGAGTAATACCTTGGTGGTACTCCCAGGGCAGTGATCCTCTCTCTTTTTGTCCTGCTCTGTAACAAAGAAAGGGTGTGCCACACTTTCCGGACTTCCTCCTGGCCCAGAGGCCAGAGGCTGGGCTAGCTGGAACTGCCAAGTCTTTTGCCTATGTGTCAGTAGAGGGAGAAATTTAAAAGCCAAACAGTTTCTCATTAGAAAGAAATGCAGAGTCTTCCATCAGTGCCAGAAAAGCGCATGTTTGACTTGCTATAAAATGTAAAATATTGCCCCTCCCTAACAAGCGTGAGGCTTCCTTTCACAAGATTTCTTAATTTAACTGGAGAAATCCCTTGTCTGCTCATTAAAGTAGGTTCAGTTCTGATTTTGAATCATTTCATGGTTTGTTTTTATTTTAAAAAATTATCTTTCAAGAGGAGTAAATGTCATCATGTTTGGCAGAAGATGCTTTGTGTGTATGTAGAGTTTTGTCTAGACTTAATAATTTTTTACAGCTCTGATTATAGGGCAAATCTAAATATGTCAAATATACCATCAGACTTTCAGGATAGGTACAAATTTACACATTTTAACACTCAAGCTGTTAATTAATGCAAAAAGGAAATTGCAATATCCTAGGCAGTACAAAAGCTTTTCTAGTCAGGAAAACCAAGCTCATGTTGTTTTTTCACTTTCTTCCAGCAAAGATGAGCAGTTTGAGTTTGGTTTTAAGATACGTGGAAACAGTTTGTTAGAGAGATGATTCCCAACTATTTGAACAAATAAGAGGGAAGCTTATTCGTGGACCTGCATGTTTGTAGGATTTAGCTTATCTCTGCTTATTAGCTTGTTATCCAGGAGCTTTTTTGGGAAGTTGGCTTTAAAGGGGAGAATCTCTTTATGGTTTTAATACTGAATCTTCCACCATAAAGACTCTCTCAAAGGAAGTATTCAGGGGGGAAATAAAGACCAAGAGTGTTAGGGCCCTTCTTCCAGGTACTGTTTCCTTGCACTTCGAATGTTTGGTTACAGGATATTTTCATCTGCTAAGTCAGAAAATTTGCTAAAATGTGAGCTCTCTAAAATTTATGGGTTTTTTTCCAAATGAAAATTCTGAATCATCCAGACAAGAATTGGGTTTCTACAAAGAGTGATGTAAGCAGCTACACAGGGAAACTCTTCTGCAAGAAAATGTTTTAAAATATTTCTGGGAAATATCTTCATAGTTCTTGAGCTAAAAATAAAACACTTAGAATGAACAAACAGTACATACCCACAGCAGCTACCTTTTCCCTAGGAAGTATTACTGATTCTCTAGCAATTAATTTGCATTGTATGCGGAAGGTAGAAAAAAGCAATGTAAGTTATCATAGAATTGTAAAGAGTAATAATGACTTGTTCATCCTGTTTTAAGACAATGAGAGAAATATAACAGGTTATAAATAAATATGCAAGCTCTTTTTTTGTTTGAGGTGGTCAGTTTCAAAAAAACAGGGACAAAAGAACCAAGCATTTGGGGGGCTTTACTGTATACAGGATAAAGGACTCCTGGTACCTGAAATCCATGCCTTTTCTTTTGTTTTGAAAATCTAGGTCTTTCTTTACATGCTATAATGGGTTTGTATTTCACAATCATCAAAGTAGTCTTTCAAATTGTATCCTTTATAGCAGTACTATGAATATTATATCCCGTGGAGTCTTATCTCTGGGAAAAATCATTTGGGTATACCGTCTGCATTTTTATATAAACTATATGCAAGTACGGTGTTTGCGGTCAGGGTGGCCCAGTTTTGAGAAGTTACCATCTAATTAATTACCCAGCAGTTTCCTAGTAATGCAAACTCCCTGAATCAGAGTAATGAATCTCCATTTTGGTGACTGTGTGTAAAATGGGTAAAACTTATTTTACGGGCTAAATAACAGCTGTATATTTGTTTTAGGGCAAAGATCTGGGGTAGAGCGTCTGACTGTTCTGCTCTATATAATATCTAATTATTCCAGCATTAATTTGCACTCTTCAGATTAATTCTTCAGAGGTTAGCCATCTATTTATCTATTGTGGGATCTGTGGGAAATACTGTAATGTGTTGATTGGGGCCTCGATCTATAGGCAAAAACTATACTGCACGACTATATTGTCCAGCCCTTTGCTGGGCTTTGAGTGGAGTTGAATTAAATGCAGGGGTTTTATATATATATTCAACAGCCTAGAAAGGAAGATGTGCAAAAATGGCTCTAGATGATACGAAATCAGTTTGCAGTAGTTCAACCTAGAGTTTGCGTAATGCAAATAACTCATTTGAGTTCTGGCTTGGTCCTTTTGTAATAAATGCCATTGCTGTGCCAGTTTCATTTTGATGCTATTTAGTTCTTCTAGCGAGTTCATCTATTGCCTTAGCATGTCCTTTGTAAGTGTTGGCTTTTTGCTGTGTAAGACAAGAGGCTGTTTAATTTCTGTATAATGCTCCATTGTGCCCTGTGTAGAGATCAGCTCAAGTATATGAGCATAAATGGAAGAAACTAACTAGAAGAGTACTAACAGAGCATATGTTAGGTTTCCTTTTAATGCTTTGTAGGAAAGAAGACTGCTGAAGTCTCTTTTCTGTTTCAGAGTTATTCCCTAGCATTGTGACCTTGTGGGTCTCATACTTTGTTAAATAATTTTATTCTCAGACTAGGCTGTGAATCGTTAATTGCTTGCAACCTAAACCACAACCTTTTATTGAGGTCTCATGGTACGCTTTTTTATTCCGTGACTGGCAAAATTCAAACACAGGTTTGTGGTAGGAAAGTGCTTAGAACATACATCTGTAATAAATGCATTGTATCCAGAAATTGGTAAAACAATGATGAGGTGTAAACCATAACAGGGGTTTTCTGTAAGACTGAATTCACTGTTCCTATAGTATATCCAACAGGCCCATACCTTTTAACAGAGTTTTTAATGTTACAAAGTAAAAGTTCAGAGGAAATCTGCTGGCATGCTGGTGGGGGAGGATAGCCTGAAATTCACCAAACTGCATCAGTCACATATTCAGAATATTAATAGTATCAGTAAAGAAATATCTCATTGCAACATGGTTTGGGTTTGGTGAAATCCTGCTAAGCAAGATAGTGGAGCTGAAATTATGGTCTTGTCTTATCTACATTTTTCCCTTTGACTACAGTGGGATCAGGGTTTTATCCAAGGGAAATAAGAATGCAGATCATGAGCTCAGTTAAACAGTCCTAGGACTGTGGTGGTACCAGATAAACAGTGGTGTTGAGGTCTCACAAGGGCTAATCACGTGCTTCTCCCGCTAATAAGTTGAGGCCAGCTGCAATCCCGTTTTGTTCATTCTTGTAGATTGATGACCTCTGTAGTACCTAGATACTGTTAGGACAGAAATAGCTTCTGGTATTCTGTCCATGCTGCCTTTGAAAATGAAATTTAAGAGAACAGACTTCTAGTAAATGAGCTGAACGAATGTATGCCAGCTCTTGCAAAATGAAAGTATGTTAGCTCTGTTCTCACCTGGTCCTAGAAAGTTAAGTGACTGTCCATGTAATCCATTTTGTTCAGAACAATGCTCGTGCTGTTGTTTTGGCCCGTGGAAATTCAAATACAGTGTCTTTTAAGCAAAAAAATTAAAAACTAACTGATCATTTTGGTTATGTTAATTTCCTCTTTTTTTGCTGATTGAGCCGTAACACTGCGATCTTACCAGCACAACAGATTGCCTCTTTTAGAAGAAAAGTTATTAATCAGAGGGCTTTTTTTTTTTTAAGATCTACTCCTCCCCCCCATCTAATACATTTCCATCTGAAAAGGAATTTTCTTGTTTTAAAAAAAATTGTGAGCTACAATGTCTAATTTTCAGTTGCCCATTGATAGAAATGCACTGATAAAATCTGCCCAGCCAAAATAAATTTGGAAATAAACTTTTGTTTCATTACCCTGAAACTTCCAGAGATTTTAGTGAACAGCAAAGAAAAATGTTTGAGCTGCTCTCCTGCTCCACCCTACCTCAGCAGATGTGAGTCAGCATCCTGTCCATGCAGCATGATTCCCAAGTGTGAAGTACAAGCACTGATTTTTCCATTAAATGCCAGAGCAATGAGTTAACTTTATATTTCCATCCACAAAGCATACGAGTAAGAAACTTGGATGCAGTCCTTTGTGGGTTTCTAATCTATGACAATTGTGATAAAATTTGAAAATGTCATTTGCCATTTTTGAATGCCAAGAATAGTTTAAATTTAGAATTTATTAAAAAGCTTAAGATGTTGGCTTATGCTGTGGCCCTGCAACAGCTGAAAGGCCCAGTGTCTGTGTGTCTGTCTGTGTGTGGCCATTTCTGGACTGGGAGAATTTGTTTTCTTTTATAAAATGGGAACACTTTAAAATGTGCAGGAGCAGATTATGGCTGAAACGTGCAGTCAGCATTTTTCCAAACCAGAATTTCTAACTAAGACATATGATGCTTTCCAGGGCCTTTTGACTTTGCAGGCCAAGCTTGTGTGAGTAGGAACGCTGATGTAGGTCTGCCTCAGCGTGAGCTAAGGACGTGAGGCTATCAAGTACAGTATTTCATCATGAAAAATGTGGTGAAGAGGGAGAAAGGAATTTTGGATTAGACTCATCATTTTCGATTCTGTAGCTAGGGGCTAAAAAGTCTTTTGCAACATTCACACTTTATATGATTACTTTTATAAAATCTGTTGCAGTCCTTTGTTTCAAGTTGCTGTGAGGTTGCTTTGGGTAATAAGGAAAATAAATGTAGATAGATTCTGGCAGGGATCTGAGTCCTGCTAGTAGCTGCTGATCCAGTCCTTACTTTCTGTTTTTTATCAAAAAATCTTCATTTACACTGATCTGTGTGCAAATGTGAAAGAAGCTATTCGTAACACCTGCAGTAAATGGAGAGACCCAGGTCGAAACTCTGGGCTTGTTCTGACCTCTAGAATAGAGCCACCTATTTGCTTCAAAACCTGGCGTGCAACTCACCAGAAAAAATAACTAGTTACACATTATCTTTCTTTTGCAGAAGAATATGCACTGTATTAGACATGCAATATTTAGAAATAGTTTTGCCTCTTCTAAGCTTCATCCAGTCAGTCTGAAAATAGTCCAAAACAAATGGTTACACAGCATAGCTATAGGTTAGCTTGGTATTTGAGCATAACAATGAGAGCAGTTCTAGCTGTCTCCTCTGTCCATCCATTTATAAGCTATGCTAACTCTTCTGTTTGGAAGACCTTATTATCTGGACATTACTTCCAGCTGTGCTGTTATTCTCCACCTGTGTTTGAATGGGATGTCCAGAGCTTTGGTTAATCAATAATGTACATGAGATACAAATGGACATTTTACCTAGGGGCTGAATTCAGTGATATAGACACAAATGTGCATTGGAGAATTGGGGAAAGGGATTCAAATTCTTTCTCTTGCATCTTTTTACAAAGCGTTCTAAGAAAAAGATTATAATGGTCCTACAAAAGTGTACTGGTGTTTGCTATTTTAAACAGAGTAAGAAAATTAAATTCAGAATAAGAGTTTGGTTGAGCAAGCTAGTGTGTCCTCACCCAGGCCTTTGGAAATTTCAACCACCTACCATTTGATTAAGTACACCTGTGCTGACCTTTTCAGTTCTGTTCAGATACATTCAGTGTCAGTGTGCCACACTGCTTTGCTTATTTGTTACTCCAACTCTTTTTTTCCCCTGGCTGCTCTGTATCTGTTGCTAACAATTCTTTTGTTTTACGTTGTGGCAGGGGGGCTTGCATTTCTAAACATTTTCCATTGAGTAATGGAGACTGGCTTCTTGCAAGGGCAGTTTCTCTAAGCTCTCATAGTAAGAGAAAGTATTTAATGTAACTGTAATCCTTAGTTAAGGGAATATAAATACAGCTTGTTTGGCTTTTTTCTGCTGATGTGAATAAACAAAGGGTAGCTGTCCTTGCAGAGAGCGCTTTGAGAGACATGGGTGTTTGCAGGGCGTAGCAATTATATGTCTGTTGGGTTAGAGCCCTATCACAGGATATGGAGATAAGTCAGATGCTCCAGGTTCATCTCAAGAAGCTCAAGAGCCGCCAGTCCAGCCAGGCTCTGGGATGTCTTTTGAGTTGCCAAGACCAAGCTGCAGATGAGAATTGTGATCAGAGGAAGAACTGTGCCAGTCCAAAGAATGCAAGTTCAGGAGAATCCAGTTTGAAAACAGCAAGCAAAGTGGGGAAAACGAGAGCGAGTCTGAAGCGCAAGTTAGTAGCAGTAGGCAGGAGCAAGTGGAAAAGTCACGAGATGCTGCCTGCATTGGAAAGAACATAGAGTAGCACGTAGCTGTATCTAGGAAATAACATCTGGAAATCCTGCTTTCTGTACAGCATAAAAGCTTTTTCTCTGTGTGCATTGATGACCTGTACAGGATCTAAAGCTGTGGTGTGCATTAGATTCTGTTGACAGCCAGAGTATCTAACCCTAGGTGCATGCTTTGGCTTTTACCTTATAATTAATCTTAATGATCTCCTTGCATTCAGCCTGCAGTTGCATTTAAGTGCATGGATTTGGAAAACTTCACTTTAAACTTTATTGATACATAGTTCACTTAATTAAAAGATAGGTTGGGAGTTTGAGCATCCAAGTCCTCTAGGCATGCTAGTTAAAACTCGGCATGGATCTTTGAGTGATGATTTCAAAAAAAAGTAGCACATACGTAGTTCTTCCAGTGTCAAAAAAACATTCTGTCTTCTGGGCCTCTGAGCTGCTGAGAGAATGAAATATACTGTTTTATTTTCCCATTTTTATGTTTGGAGTGATAGTTAAGTGACGATGGGTTAAATAGAAAATTTAACTGCTTTATTAAGAAGCCTTAATTGAAAACTACCGAAATGACAGGGCAGGCTTTACTAAGTACAAGTTCGTGTCAGTTTTAAAGCCTGTGTTCTTGAGCAACTTTTTGCAGAATACTGAGTGATGGAACACAAGTACAGAGACACACAAGCGAAGCAGAAAACAGAAGTCACAAAGCTGGTCACAAACTAGACTTTGCTGAGGTCTATACATGCCTGTGTACACAAAGACCTGCATCGCATCAAAAATTTTGGCTGTAATTGGTTGCACTTGCTCCAAGGCCAGGACATGACATATCCTAACTAACGAGAGCTGCTGAGCTCTGCTCCAGACAGCACATATTTTATGTTTTGAGCATTGCAGAATGTTGATACAAAGAGAACAGTAACAAGAAATCTTCTTTAACTTTTTGTCTTATGTCTTTGTAGGTGTGGATGAGGTCACTATCATCAACATCCTGACAAACCGCAGCAATGAACAGAGGCAGGATATTGCTTTTGCCTATCAGAGGAGAACCAAAAAGGTAGCAAAACATGAAGAAATACCAAGTATTGAATATTTTTCTTGTGGGCAGTTAGATTTTTCAGGGCATGTGTGTTTCACAGTTAACAGGGTATAAACTGGAGACAAGTATTATTTGGTTTATCTTTTCACTGAAATTAAAGGTGCATCTACTTTGGCCATGCTGTCACAGTTTAGGACTGGTGGGACTTAGAAATTTCTTGAGTATGGACAACTGGGACTGAAACCTGTTGGAAGTGGTGGTTTCCTAGCACCTCCAGCAATCACAATGGGTGACATATCAGCCAGCCACAGGATTCCCTGGTGAAATATGCTAAACAATACTGAACAGCCATTGATGTGAAATGCCTCAGTCTGAAGGAAAAGATGAAAGGGGGAACCTTTAGGGAACTGATTTTGTTTGTTTGTTTTTTGGTTTTTTTGTTTGTTAAGACAACTCAGTATAAGGAAAGTATTCTGTTTCTGTTCACAGAGCTATCTTAAATGAGAAGAGACTGCAGTCAGTTTGCTACAAATGCTGCAGACTTGAACGAAGTGATGTAACGAGTTTAACTATCACTAGATATTATGCTGTCAGAAATACCTTAGGTACTGATCTATTGATGGAGAAAAATTGTAAAATGCATGCAGAATTCTGCATAATAAGTCTTGCTATCTGGAATGCGAGAGCTGTTTTCTTGACTTCTGGAGTTTTGAGAATCTTAGTGTAATTGAAGTTTTATGCCCAAGAAAAAGAGGAAACTTGTATAAAGTTAGGATTATGATGAATGTATTTCTTTCAGGTTTGCCAGACCCCAAATGGTAGTCCTCCAATAGCAGCCCGGAATGCTCATCTGAAACCAAATGTAAATCTAGAGTTAAATTCTGGAAATTCACCAGATTTTATGCATGGCTGATACGGTCACCTGCAGAAGCACGCACAAGTTGGACACATGCGTGTGTGCACGTCTGTACCCTGGCGGTCACGCCCTGTGGGGATTGGGAGAATTGTGTGTATAGGTGGACTCTAGTAGTGAAATGTGTCACCTAAAGCTTTGTTAAATGTTTTGCATGACCACAAAAATGCACAGTCGAGAAAATCTGCAACCTTTTTCATCTGTTTCTCTCACCCTTTTTCCTTTCTGCGACCCAAGAGCAAACTGAATTTATCAAGTTTAACAAGTGCCAAAGAATAGAAGTCTATAGAAACAATGGAAATTCACAGTAGAAACCACTCAGTGAAATAAAAAAGTGAATGGCAAGAGAGGAGTAAGTAGGATATGAAAAGACATGTAGGTATATCTTCTAGGGACAGTATCTCATGATTTTCTTTGGCAATGTGTTGTGTAGTACTAGGCTGCTTGTTTTCTGTGTTGCAGGATTTTTCAATAGATCATTATAAATTTAAAAGATCGCAGATTTACCTCTATTTTCATTCATTTGATTTGAGCTGTGTCTAATGGAAACTGTCGGTAATCTTGAGGAATGGTGTTTGATCTATGCAGTCTTTCCCCATACACCAGCGTTAGTGGAGCTACCAGACAACACTGGGGGGTTCTGCATGTGTTTTCCTATGTGTCTGGTCAGTCCTAACAGCTGCCAATAATCTCTAACTTTGAAATGAACTGCTAATATCCAGATGCTCATTTGGAACGCTTAGTAAAACCTTGTCTCTTTGATATTCATAAATTAGCGATGTCTGTCAGTTACCTGCTTCCCATTTCTCTCTTAGAGCGCTCCTAGCCATGGCAAAGAATGGCGGAGTGGAGATCCTGCTTTCCTGGCGGGGAGGAAGACCTTGTTTTTCCAGAAGCCTGCTAATATGAGGGCAGGTGCTTGGTTCACTTTGAGGTGTTTTGTTGCAGTTATTTTGGGAACTCCTCCTGTAGTGATTTGTATTTCCTTCAGCCCTCACACCAAAGTGCGAAGATTGCAAAAATTCATTCAGCTAATTGGAATTCATGACACTGTCCTAAAATTTATTAGAGATACATGTGGTATCTTTGCTGTTTCAGCTGATGTCTGAATAACCTGTTTTCACACAAATAAATGATGGAACATTGTATCCAAAATGGAGTTATTGTACTAAAATGCTTCTTAGACTAAAGCAGCAAGATGCCCCAAACCCCCCATTCACTATCTTGCTCAATCCATGCAGTAAGTGCATACAGTATTAGCATATATTAGTGCTCTGGATTAAATTGGTGACTCTGGAAATGAACTAAGTGCCTTGGCTCTTTATCTCTCTAGTACAAACTTCTCTGCAGTTTTGCTGAGGTCACTTTCTCTATCCCCTTTCCCCCTATCCCTGAAACTCACAAATTTTTAGTGTAGAAACCAGCAATTGAAATGCAGTGATTCTCTTCTGAATGCTACAGACTTAACTTAAGGAATACATTGATCTGCGTGAACCCCAGACTTGATCCCAGGTACTTCAGCTTTGTAACTACACTACAATGAATCTGATAATTAACATTATTCAAATTGCATCTGAAACCCATGAAAGAGGACATGCCTCTGACTTTATTTGCTACAGATCTGCATGCATCCTGTGAAGTGAACATACCTCACTGTTTCTTTCTCTAGGATTGACTGACAATCAACAATAGAGACTTTGGTTACACTTTTCTGGTAGTTTCCTTGAAGACAGGGATAATTTTTCTGTGCTCAGGGACAATTTTTTCTCTTCAGCTAGCTGTTTGGGAACTGGACCTGTACAGTGGGAATAACTGTGCAGTCAATTGCCCGATGTCTCAGCTAGTAAAGGGCTGGGATAATAGGAAGAACACAAATAATATAGTGCTACTGGGAAAACTATGGGAGTATGATGGAGAAGCACCAACCACAGGGAGTCAAACTCGGATCCATCTGTGCTTATTAGCTCCAACAAAGTGTCAGTGCTTCAAGACTGGAGCAGAGCTGTTCAGATGTCTGCACCATGCTTCCCAGCACTTTGTCAGCCACCAGTGGATTTCTTCTTATTTTCAAAGGATGAGAAAAAATTCCTTTGCCCTAATTTCTTGCTTAGGCTTTCACAAAAGAAAAGCTCTTTATGTTCTGTTTCCTTGTCGCTTGTGTAAGAAACACTGTTGCAGGCTTGGAGACTTAAAGCACTACAGGCTAAATTCTCTGGAGATCAAAAGTGAGCTTTAATTCTTTTCTTCCATCATCCTTCCTTTTTTACAGGAACTTGCGGCAGCGCTCAAGTCTGCTCTATCGGGTCATTTGGAGGCAGTGATCTTGGGCTTGCTGAAGACACCAGCACAGTATGATGCCTCTGAATTGAAAGCTGCCATGAAGGTAAATGAGCTTGGAAATTTAAGTATGGTAGTCTGATGTTGCTGCCTCAGGAATGAGTGTGGACTTCATATCCAAGGTCACAGTTTTCAAACGTGTCCACTGATTATTTTTTTTAGTACTACAGTTTAAGTATCCAGCTGCAAGGCATCCAAAATGAGAGGAATTCTGGAACAATGTGATTTTTAAACTGTTAATTCAATCCTCTCTTCAAGGAAAAAAATAATTTTCATCAGGTCAGGAATAACTGATAGGCTGCTCTGGCTGGTTGCTGCTTTGCTGACTGCTCTTAAACACAATACACAGGTTCATAGTAAAAAAAAAAAAAAAAACCAAAAAAAAAAAACCAACATTGAGAGCAGCTGTTAGCTGGAGCCATTAAATCCTCTGCTAGCATTTACAGGCTTAAACAGTAGTTTCCAGTTATTGGGTCATATCACTGATCTTGAATGGACATCCTGTAGCAGACCTGCCTCTGTGTAGAACATGAGGAGGAGGAGGATGGGGCATCAAAAGCAGCCTTTGGAGAAACAGCGCAGCAGTGAGTCACTGTGTTCAGTCCTCTACCATCACAGGCAAGTGTGGAATAGATGCTAGTTTAGAAATACCCACTCTGCAGGCCACTGAAACAAGACTTTGAGAGGTGCTCACACCAGTGCATTCACATTTCTAAGCAAACTAACGTTTGGGAATTTGTATTTGAAATCATCACTTAAATTCTGAATGTTCTTGATAGGGTTAATTTTTTAAAATAATTAAAGAACAAGTATTAAAATGTTTGAAGTTCAGAACAAGACAAAGAAACAATTAATTAATTTCTCCAGACTATGAAAAAGGAGATAAACACCAAACAAGCAAACAGAACCACCCCCCTACCCCACGCCAAAAAAAAAAAAAAACCCAAAACCAAACAAACCTCAAACACCCAAACCCAAAAAAACAACCCAGTATTGAGATGGCAACTCTTTAATTATGGGCCAAATCCCTTCTTTGCAAATCCCTTCTTTGAGTAGTCAGATGCTGCCCTCTTCTGGTTTAAGTAGAGGCTAGCCATAATTTACTCTGAATCAGATTAGTTTGGTTTGGGTTTTTTGTTGGTTTTTTTTTTTAAATATCTTATCTGATATGTTATATTTAGGATGACCATATACTTATATAGCATTTTTCCTGTGTTTACAGTCCAAAGACCAATCTATTACCTCAGAGTAGCCACAAATGTAGAATATTCTATTTCCTCCATAGGTCAGCTATTCCTAACTCCCCAAGCATCTAGTCTAATGTTCTGAATTTACCTGAGCTTAAGTTTGACATGATACATAGGGCATAATAAGCTATGACATGGGAATCAAAGTTGGGAAAAGCAAAGTTATCATTGAGGAGTTAATTATTTTTCTGGTACGCATTCTTACGAAATACTTAAAATATTTACAAAATCTTAAATTTTGTAAGCCTTCATTTCTTCCCCAGATACCTATTAGAACCACTCTGTGGAATTAGGAAACTTTCCTAATTCTCTTAGCTGTGAGCCATTTTTATGAAATTGCTTGGTTTTAGTCCTTTCATTTTATTTTCCTTCAATAGAGACACTTTTTCCAAGAGGGTAGTTCTCTACATAATTACCTCCATTTTCCACATGTGAAAGACTACAGCATGAGTTTTCCCAAGATGTTACCCAGCAGACTCCTCTTGAAGTCCTGTGGAAACCATGCCTGTTTTTGCCACATACAAAATGACATCTGTTACAGATGGGCTTAACAAACAACATCCTAACAGGAGGCATAAGAGTGTTATCTTCTGTCTGCTGGTGATGCTGGAAGACGAGGGTAAAGAGATTAGCATAGCATGGTTCATTGGTAGGTAAGAAACAAAACCGAATGGAAAAAATCACCAGTGGAGTCTATTTTTTAAAAAGTTTCTTTTCAAAATATAGAGGCATCTGGCTGCCAGATGGCTTTACCAACTAGTAACCCAGACATCCTTAGTGGTCACTGGAGAGAGAAGCATCTTCAGCTCATCCAAGCTAGTCTCCTGTTCGGAGCATGTCCTTCAGAGTTTGCTCTCTTTCTGCAGGAGCAAAAATATTGTAGTGGTGTTAGCAATTTTTTTTTCTTTTTTAAATTTGGGTGTTTATCTATATTAAATAATTGAACAAGGTTTAGAGCACACTGATCAAGCCACGTTATTTTGGAGTATCTGAGTTACTATAAGGTTTAATTGATAGCTGATATATTTTGATGTGGTTTGTAATTTTGTTACAGTGCTAATACCTATATTACTTTTTAAACAGTAGTAATGCAGCTTAGTTCAAAGTACTGATTCCTCATTGACCTTGATTACAAAACTGGCTTTGAAATATTATATAAGAACTCTCAATTCATTCAGCTTGTTCAAGAAAATGTAAAATCTGAATATTTAGTTTATCATACTAAATACATTTTGATTTCTTAATATTAACATACGTAACAGTAACATTGTTTTATCTGTATTTGTGCATTGTGAAGTACATGGAAAATATGGACAATTCAAGAGGGGCTATTTATTAGCTAGAAATTCAAAACATGCTTAAATCTTTGACTTGGAGACAAGGCCAAGGCTAATGATGGTGTCATCCTTGGCTTTGCATTTATAGTGGAGGGAGGAGTTGTATGGAGGGAGGTGGGGAAGAAAAGCAAGGAAGAACAAGTTGATTGCTGCCCATTTCCATGTTAAGAATGGGATTTTTTTCCTATGCTCCCAACGGACAGAAAACACTCACACATGGGCCAGGATAAGTTGATCTCGTGCAGTTACGCTGGTGGGCAGGCCACTGAGTGTTACAGACACTCACAGCAAATGCACATTGCCCAGAGATAATATATACAGGATCTCAAATTTATTGGAGTAGTATTTGGCAACTGAAAATGTTCCATCTGTGCTTTCTCAGGCGCAGTTAGCAAAAAAATATCCCTGGATGGTTGTGAAACTGTGGAGTGGGAGAAAGGAGATGTCTGTAAAATATTTTTAAACCATTCAGGCATGCCTGTTCATTTCTGGCACCTAACTGAATCTTATGTGTGTTGCAGGGTCTGGGAACTGATGAAGACACACTCATTGAAATCATCTGCTCACGAACAAATCAGGAGCTTTGTGAAATTAACAGGGTCTACAGGGAAAGTAAGTTTATTTTGAAAGTTTCAATGTACTGTGTTTTTACACTAAGTTACTTAGATAAGTTCCGAAGTTCCCCTCAGTATGAATTTGATTATTAGAGTCACTTACACAACACCCGCTTTGATTCTCTGGCAGCTGGATATAAGATACTATTTTGTACTGGTGTCCTGGATATTTGTGTGTGTTTATATAGTTTCACCTTGTTGCTTGGTAGCAAACAAATTGGAGAACATTTACTACTCATGTAATTGGTGTCTTATGTAATAAGTAGGTGAATCTGAGATCTACTGAAGCACGCTTGTTTATTTGGTAGACCTGCCAGAAAAGATGTTATCTGATTGAAGCTATAATTCTTAGTTGATTATAAGTAGGTATTGGCCATTTTGGTTGGGGTTTTTGCAATTCAGTAGTGCAGCTGTCCAGTGCCTGTTTGTTTCCCTGACCTTCAGAGTTGAGCTTACCACAAATAGACTGAAATGTAGAAAATTGCTGTGTGCTTAATAGTTGTCAAGCAATTCTGGTAAGGTGCTGGCTAAGTCAAAAAGGACAAAGCAAAACCAATGTAGTCTTAATGGCTGGTATTGAAAAAACAAATGTTATCAGCAAAGAGGCTGTTGCTGTAGATTAGGTTGCTGCTGAAAAGAAGAGAGAACGTGATTTTGTAGCAATATAGAGTATGACCCCTTGGAAAGCAATGAAAATGTTTAGCCACCAGACCAGAACCATATACAGCATTCCTTTGATTTATCATAACAGCTTTTGTCTCTTGCATTAAACTTGTAATTGCAGTTGTCCAGTCATAAATCCATGAGTGGAGAAGGCCCAAATGCTATGTTTATCGAACGACCAAACATTGATTGGTAGCTAAGAATGATCTAACAGGATATTGAGCTTAAAACAATATTCCTTTCCTTTTAATAGTCTCAGGCTTTCCTGTTGTCTTTCCATGACAGACTTGGATTGCATGGGAACTCTCATGACGAGGTGGTAGCAATGTTGGTTTTGTTGTGTGCAAGCATGCATTTGTTTTCATTGTCTTCCACGTGTGACTTAGATTGTAGCCGTTTGTTTATGTGCATAAAAAAGAGTAATTAGCAGTTGTTCGTGTAAAGGAGCATTTGTAGGACACCATTTACTTGAAAAGAATTTTTTGTTTTCTAGTGTACAAGACAGAACTGGAGAAGGACATTATATCAGACACATCTGGTGACTTCCGTAAGCTAATGGTTGCCCTAGCGAAGGTAGGTCTGTGTTTTTCCACTTCTCCTAATATGCCTGCCCTTTGGTAACTGACTGATGGCTGCCAGTAAAACAATTGGATTTCTGATTCGCTTCTAAATTTCCTTGTATTTTCACTGTCTTTTGGGGAAAAAAAATATTCAAATATTGAAGGGCAGAGTATTTTGACAGAAATGCAGCATTGATAGCAGCACCTTCATAATGGGGATGGAGCATACTGTTACTCATTTAACAAATTCAGATTAAAAAAAAATCAAAGAGAAAAGAATATGCATATAGCCAACTGCTTACTGTCTATTAAACCTCTTCTAAATACTGCTATCCTTGTTTGAAGGGCAAAAGGTGTGAGAATACCTCTGTGATTGACTATGAGCTGATTGACCAAGATGCTAGGGTAAGTGCTGGTCATGACCGTTAAATGTCTTAAGTTGATCAAGCTTTTGGTGATATTGAAAGTACAAATACTATGGAAGTGAGATGCATTTATGAAAGTAGGTGGGTATATTTCAGATTGTCTTGCACAGTCATGTTTGCATGCTATCAAGGTATCTGCCACTTGCAATCCTGATACCTTCAGTTATCAGTTTTCATGGGCTACTTACCCACTAGTACCTATACAGAAGCTATCTGGTATTTCCCTTGGGCATATTGAGAAAGAGAGCCTTTAACAAAAGGACACATATCTATTGCAAAGACTGGTTGCAACCAAGTAATTGTGTAAGATTGAGAGAAGCATCATTGAACTTAGTGGCTGCTAATGCTTGTTTACATCTGTATCTGTCAAGAGCATCTGTGCTGAGGTAAACAGAGCTAAATACAGAGTAAAACCTGTAGGTAGAGGTAAATACAAAGTAATTAGTCTTAGTTTCATATTAGATCCATGCATCTTGTCCTGGTGGTCTGCCCAACCATGTGTCCTTTTGTGTTTCTTCCACTGACACAGTTCCAGTAGCGCTTGTTTTCCATTAAGGAAATTGTATACCTTTGCGATGGCTTCTTGTGTAACTCCTGATTTTCATGTTTTTGCTTTTCGTTCCAACCCCAGGAGCTCTACGATGCTGGTGTGAAGAGAAAGGGAACTGATGTCCCCAAGTGGATCAATATTATGACTGAAAGAAGTGTCCCCCACCTGCAGAAAGGTACTATTCAAGAGACAGATTTTTTTTTTTCCCCTATAAGAAGAAATTATACCGGTGGTAGCTATTTTGTCCCAGATATGAATGAAATGAGTGTGAAAAGCGCTCATAAAACATAGGAGATCTCATAAATCTTAATTCATGTCCAAGCTGTTTTGGTGGGTTTTTTTTTTTGTCGGTGGGGTGGGTTTTTGGGGGGGGGGGGGGGTGTTTTTGTTTTTCCCCAGAAAATGTAGTTATTTCTGTGGATATGCTAATCTCAGTTTGAATGTGTGTAGAGCTCTTTACGCAGGTGTAACAATGCTCAATTATATGTCATGTAGACTGAGAACAAAAATGCTACAACTCTAGAAAACATGGCTGCAGGAGACCTTGAGAAGTCCTTTAGCTTTTCCCTCTGTCCTAGGGTAGCTTAGCTATATCATGTGTTTAAATCGGACAGTGAAGACTCTCAAAAGCAGCTCTGATATTGCTGTAAGAAGCACATGGGAAAGCCATTTGAAGACTTTTCTTTTCAGGGCTGAAATCACTGTGGTTTCAAAAAATACTGGTACAGGATTAAGATGGTATTTTACCAGATTTTGTTCAAGGAAAACAAAGGCCATCGCATGGGAACTTTACTATCAGCTGACAAACTCAGGCTGTACTTAAGATAAAGTTCTCAGAAGGACTTGGACAGGTATTTTTTAATCATATGTCTCCGCATTGCTGTCTCTATGTTTTTTATTTGGGTGGTTACTTTTACCAGTTCTTGGTCTGATTTTGATTTCACCTGTTTTCTTTCTTGTGATAGTGTTTGAAAGGTACAAGAGCTACAGCCCATATGATATGTTGGAGAGCATCAAGAAGGAGGTTAAGGGAGATTTGGAGAATGCCTTCCTAAATCTTGGTGAGTTATCCTGAAGTAAAGACTATCTTTAGATAAGATATTTTTAGTGTTCTTGCAGTGTATCATGATAAGGATTGAGCCCAGCTTCCACTGTGTTGCTGGATGAGAAATAAACTGGACATGCTGGCATTATTGGATCCACTAGTGTATTTTAGGATATTACAGGTATTGAGAAGTAGCATATTTTTGCCCTCTGCAAAATATAAACCTTGCTTTCCAGATGAGAATAAAAATAAAAATGCATGCGTTTTGTGATCTGTTGTTAGTTCCACTTCTGATACAGAGGCTTAATGTTTGTTTCCCCAAACAAACAAAAAGGTTGGAACTATAGCTGAACACATTAAGTAGTCAATATAGACATAAGCTGGAGAGACAACTGTGTGTGTGTGAGAGGAGAAGACGGGCAGTGGAGGATGCTAGAGGCTGATTTCTCTGGCACTGAAGTGGGGAGGCAAGGTGCAAGGCTGGTACTGCGGCGTGAGATGAAGATGACAAGGATGACGCCAAGTTTAAGAGGAAAATCCATTTCAGACTAAGGGTGAACTGAGAGCTGTGTAATGCAAATGGAGAATAAACAGAACTCAGCCTTGAAAGGGAGACTTCTTGTGGATTAGCATACAATGAGTGTTTTCAGAAAAAAGGTTGCTTATAGAAGTGGAAGAATGAATTGTGGTGTGTGCGGAGGAGGGCTAGCGTTCTGCAATTATACTAGCGATGGAGGGAAACACTTTCTCAGATTGTAAGCATTTGTGGTTCAAGCACAAGCTTAGCCAAACAACTTCTAAGTAGCAACTCAGGTAAAAATAATTTCTCTATGTCCCCTTGTGGAGAAACTTTTGCTGAAAACCTTATTTTGACTACTTACCATGTCTTTAAAATTGGCTCTACGATAGTGTATTCTGCTATTCCATGTATGGGTAGGATGTTTAACTATTCTTATTTCTCTTTTCAGTCCAGTGCATTCAGAACAAGCAGCTGTATTTTGCGGACAGACTGTATGATTCCATGAAGGTAGGGAAGACTCTTCTTTCTTTCTACTCACTTTTTTTCTTGCCATTGTTTCATCAAATTTTGATTCTTAAGCACTTTTTTCCATATGATGTGTGACTGGCATGTGAATAAATTAATGATGACTTAGGATTATTCAGAAGCATTCTTTAACAGTTATAAGCCTAGACCATCTATTCAGATGCATCTGGTATAGGGAAATATAGGGAAGGGTCTCATAATAGTGATCTGTATTAGATCTTCATTATAATTAGCAAAGTTAGACACATCTATTGCAGGTAACCAAGAGCTGATAGCAGAAACAGATGTTTATCAAAGTGCCAAAATAAGACACTAAATTTGCCTCAAAACATTTTCTCAAGAAAAGGGGTGAAAGAGAAACGCCTGGTGACAGGCATTAGGCAATACCAGGATGACCTCCTGGTGAGCCAGAACTGCTGCTTACAGTCTAAGTAGCTAGATTTGTGACTGAAAGATGGTCAAACACTGCTGATGAGAAAGGTGTGTTCATGCTGAAATTCCTGGATCATAATAATGACCTTAGTTAGAAGATTTAATTCACTGTATCTTTTATTGCTACATCTTGGTTGCCTGTAGTTTGCTGTCTTACCATTGGGTACGGTGGCCTTTTACGCATGTCAGCTATTACAGTTCTAAATGCGTATCTGCTTGTAGGGCAAGGGAACCCGTGACAAGGTTCTGATCAGGATTATGGTCTCCCGCTGTGAGGTTGACATGCTGAAAATTAAGAGTGAATTCAAGAGGAAATATGGAAAATCTCTCTATTATTTCATCCAGGTAAGTTTTTCAGCTTTCTTTTTTATATCAGTTATATGGACCTTTGCAGCAGTCTTCATTGGATTAATTGTACCTTTAGAATTCATGGGAGGTGTTTTACAGGTTGCAGCGAGAATAATAGGTTATTATCCATGCACTGTTGAAAAACCCACCTTTAACTTTACAGTCTGCGGTTGGTACAACTCCTGGCAGCCACTTGGTGGTATATGTAGGCTTTGTGCAATCAGCTGATGTGTTATGCAGGAGAATTTTGTTCACCTGTCCCTATCCTCAGACCAAAAGAAAAAAACCAGAACTGCTCTGTGATTGCTGAATGGAAATAGAGCATCTAAATTGCTGCTCCCTTTCATTTCAGTGCCTAAGGAGTATGCTTTTTAGCTAGAGTGATTGTTGTCCATTTCTGTGACTGGGCAGGAGCTATAGGTGCTAGGTTTTATTTAACTGGGGGCATAGGTAAAGAGCTTCTGCATCTCTTTAAAAACTAGTCTTCTACCTACCCTCGCAACAGCATGATACATTCTTCATTGTGTAGATGAAGTTGAGTCAAAATCTTAAGCCAGAATCTTTTCCTGAAGACATCAATTTTAGATTATAAGCAAACTTTCAAAATAGTGAACTTGATGTATGATTTTTGCAGTGATCAGTGAGAAGGAACAGAATCGAGTCCTTCAGCTTTCCTTTGTTGTGTTACTCTCTTTTTCTCTCTCCGTTCTTGGCCTTGCATTTGTATTGCAAGAATGGTAAGTAATTTCAATTCACACATAAGTAAAACTCAATCTAGGTAGTCTCCAGGCTGACAAGACTTCAACTGCAAAACACATTCTGTCCCACAGGTTTAGAATATAATGCATATACTTTCATATTTTGTGACTGTTTCCTCATACGTATTTTGTATTTTTCTCCCCTTGCTTTACAGCAAGACACAAAAGGGGATTACCAGAGGGCGCTGCTGAACCTGTGTGGTGGAGAGGACTGAAAACTGTGACGGAAGAAACCAAAATCCAGAGACATGCCTTTTTTGCTTTTCATTTTACTGTAATCCTAGGAAAAATTGACTTGCCTAGCTAAGCTTGACTTGCCTTTATATCTGTAAGACCACTGATGTAGTAGGTTTTCCAATGCTGTATGCGCGTCTCTCAGTAGCAGTGCTCTGCTTGGCTCTGCTAAAGGTCCTAACAGTGTATTGCCAGAGAAACTAACCTTCCAAAGATAAACGAGTTTACAAGTGCTTGTGAAAGACTCCGCCTCTATGTGCATTATTATGTTACATAAATAAAACTGAAGTTTTACTTTAAGAAGATGGGTCTCTTCCAGACCTTTAATTTGAAAACCATGTGAACAACTGATACATGTTTTAGCGTTTGCTGTCCATTTTCTGTGCTGTTTTTTTCCTCCCAGGGTTCGCTACTTGTGGCTAAAACCTTATCTTCCTCGCTCGAAGCCCTTCCCCTATTTAATGATTGAGTTTCTCAGCAGAAGCAAAACTATTGATTTTTTTTTTTCCTTTTTTTTCCCCCCAAATAAGTGACACTAAAACCTGACCCCCACCTTTCTCTGCCTGTGCGCAAGGGACAAACACTTCTGAATCCCTCTTAAACACTTAAACATTTTCTGCGCCTGTGTGCGAGGAGCGAATAGTTGGGAATCCCTCTCCAACGTTTAAAACGGCCTGTCTGTAAGGCAAGCGTTTCCTGCCGCAGGCGCGGCGCTGGGGCACGCTGCGCTGGTGTGCCACACCAGGCCGGGAAGTAAGGGGGAAGGCAGTGGGCGCTGCTCGTTCGAACGCGGCGGGGGTTTCCCGCCTTCCTGCTTCCCGCCCTCCCCGCTCCCCTGGGAGCGGGTTTGGGGCGGAGGCAGGGCCGCGCCTCGCTCCCTGCCCGGCCGGCGGAGCTCTGGGCGGCTGCCGGCGGCGGGGCGGCCGTGCCCTCGGCGGCGGGCTGCCGGGGGCCGAGGGCGGGCTGCCGGGGCCGGCCGCTCCGCTCCGCCGCCGCGCCTCCTGGGGACGGTGCGGGCTCGCGTCCGGCCGGGGGGAGCGGGGGCCGGCCGCAGCGCCGCGAGGCGCCGTTAGCGGGGGTGGCAGGCGCTCGCCCTGCCCCTGCAGGTGTGCTGGGCGCTCGGCGCTCCTCTTTCCCCCGTGGGTGACAGCCTAGCTGTAGCCGCGGTGAAGTAAGCTCGCCCGGTAGAATGCACTTGTCTTACTGTAACATTGTCTCCTAGTGCTGCTTGAAAATCATATCCAAATGTTAGGAAAAAGGTGTAAAGAGCGAAGCTTCCTCGCCAGCTGCGAGTGTTGTATTTGGTCCCTCAGGCGTGAAGGCTGAGGAGAGCAGCCATCTTGGTGCGAGGGCCAAGCCTCAGCGCTCTTTGGGTGCTGGTGTATCCACACGCTGCCTAGCACAGAGGCCTTGGGTACAACTGTAATATAAATATTAAGTAATTGTCATAAGAGGAAATAATTTCCTCCTTTCCAGCTGTTGTTTCTTTCGAAATACAAAACTGCCTGCAAGTATCAGCTGCTTTCCCTCAGGCATTACCTAGTTTGTAGCCCTGTTTCAAAGGCTGATGTATTCCTCAGAGATAATTTTGAGACCTTTTTAAATCAACCTTTCGGAAAAGACATGAGAAGCACACAGTAGGCTGTTTCATGCTGCTATTAAAAGGGTGAAAGATCTTGCTGAAATATCATTGGCTGCACACCACAAGGAATATTTGGTGTAAAACCACTGCAGTTGATAAAATATTGGTAACTTAAATGCACAAATGATACTATTTTTCAGGAGCAGCTCCAATTTAATGCCTGATGGAGCAGTGTCATTCACACCTGTTTACAAAATGCCTCTCTGTCTAGATTTGTACATTTAAAAACTATTGCTGAGATAGCAAATCACTCTTCGAGTCTAATTAGGGAAGTCATCTCTATAAACTTTGCTTGCTCAAATGTGGCCCTATAAAAGAAATCAAACAGCAGGCATTTTTCCAGTCAGTGAAATGAACAACTAGAATTTGATGGCTAGCATGCTCTGCCTCACTGCTACAGGATGTTCAAAATTGCAGGCAGTCTTTCTTTGGGAGCAAAGCGATGTTAAATAAACCGGCATGATTTCAAAGGCCAGGACCATTTTTGCTGACTGTAGACTAGAAAGCAAATTGGTCTCCTGTGAGTTCTAGAAGCTTTCTAGAATGTAATTAAGGTTGTTTGTTGGTGGTGTTGATTATTTTTTTATTTTTTTTTAAACTTTCTCTTTTTTTGTACGACTGGCTTACTGATGTTACAGGCAGGAACAAATTTGCAAGCTCTGGTGTTGATCCTGTCATTTGGTTGCAGGCTCGCTAATGCGCAAGGTAGGTTCCTGTCCATGGAGATGTATTGCAAAAATCAAGTCTTTGGGACTTTGAAAGTCAGGAATAGCTTGAAGAATGGTGCTTGGCAGTGTTGCAACATTTTACTAATAATTCCCAACCTGGCAAATTGAACACATGATTTAAAAAAAAAAAAAAAATCAGACTTTCCAGTTGCTGATAATATAATTTTGACTGTTATTCTATATAAAATCTATTTACCTTCAGAAGAAGAAAAATTATTTAAAACTTGCCTCTCCAAATCTTTGTTGTCTTAAGAGTATATGAAGAAGGGGTCCAATTTCAGGTCAGATCTTGGTTTAGTTTATTGTGTTTGCTCTTTGGAGTTCCCATTCCAATAACACATGCAATAACAAAAAGTTTTCCTTTGATATTTTACACTTCGTTGGCACTGTTTCTCTGGCTATCCCAAATTACTCTACAAATAGTAGTAGTAGGATTTAATTGGATTTGTACTAGCCTCTTATCAGACTTGCTGTGTAACACAGACATTGGAATACAGGTCTGAAGAAGCGTTCCTTTGGGCAAGTTTCGACTTGAACACCAACTAAGAAAGTAATGATATTTCTAGCATGTCTGTAGGTGTTTTCCTTGGTGTGGTTTTCAGGCATATGCATAAGGGTGACTTTTACTGTTCCTTATAGAGAATCCCCTTCCTCAGATTTCAGAGGAATTTGTCTAAGTCAGAGTCTAATTCAGAGTAAGATAAAATCACTAAATGCTTCTAAATGTAGAGTAGCTGTCAGGCCTGTACTAGGCTGTGCTAGTTCCTTGGTGCAAAAATCCTTATTTCTGTAATTTGTAACTCCATTTGCACAGCATCTAAACATCGTATAAAAGCAAGCAGTTTATTATTGCAGCGCGCTGATAAGGAGTAATGCAAGATGTTTTACAAGTGATAAACAGATTTAGAATGGTTTAATTAAAATAAATTGTAGTTCAGTCAAAACTTAAGCCAGTGTTTACATCCTGGTAAAAGAAAAGGTTCCTTGCAACATAGAAGCTTTCTTTAAGTGCTTGCTTTTAAAAAATCTTTTTCAGTAATATTAAAAAGGTATGTATCATTTGACTTCTAAAATGGGTAATGCTTCCTCTCTGAACAGGGGTATGACTGTTTATAAAGATTGTTCCTCAAGTGTAATTTTTTCTCATTGCAATGAGGGGTGGTGAGCTCTTCAGAAGCACCAGACAGAGAAGCAGATTTGGCTTTTGTTTGGCAGGGTGGGTGTCTTTCCATTTATATCCTGTTCCTTCTAGGGAAAGATAACTGTATATGGATAATATCTTTGGAACCAAACATTTTTATTTGCAAGGTCCTTTGGGGCATGATGCGTGAAAAAACAAGTAATTTAATATGAAATTGCAACTCAAACGTTATTCGAGTCCTGCTGTTGGGGATGCTTTTGGTGCACCGTCAGCAACTGCTCACGAGGGGGTGCTCAGAGAAAGCTTCAAGTGTTCCTGCAGTCAAAACAAAACAAAACAAAAAATCCTAATATATCTCCCTATATGTTATGAACTCTGCTCTCTCCAAACATTTACATTCCCTGACTCTAAGCCTTCATGTCAAAAATTCAGTTTCATCTTCCAGTATTTTTCTGTATCTAGAAATTGGCTATGTTCTCTACAATACTTAACCAAATTTTATAATTGCTCTCTTTTAGGCATTGGCAACCCAAATGATTTCTTATATTCTAATCATGTTATGAATTTTCAAAACTTAAAGGTTTTCTATAAATAAACTTTCAAAGAGTGGATTAATAATGATAATAACTGTAAAGGAATTTTCTCCCCTTTAACAGGAAGTGGTTTTGGTCTTGAAATTATCTGCTGCTTCCTGATTTAAAACAGGTACTCATTCTTCTTTTCTCTGTAGAAAATGAAATACATCACCATATCTTTTGCTATATTCATATTAGCACTTTAGAATTTAATTGCTAGCAATTGCACACTCTTTGCATTTTCACTATCTTCACTAATAATAAAATACATGTGCCTTTAAAGTAGCTTTTCTAAAGGCAATATTTCCATTTATCCATGTGTATTAATATTCCTTTCCTTCTCACTCTGACTAATGTGTTCACACCAGGCAATGTTTTTAAAATTTTAATACAGAAAGGATTTGTTCAATTATGTGAGGTGACTTTGTTTATGTTCAGCTTATGCATTTTTAGTGCCTTAAGAAAAGAAGATATTCATTGAACTTTTTTTAGTATGGCTTATTTAAGATCCTGTTTAATGCTTAATAGAAAAAAAAAATCATATCTTGCTATTTAAGAAGGTTGACTGGAAAGAATATGTGCAGGTATGTTAATTGTGGAACAGAGTGTATTGCTTGTGAATTCCTGATTGAACAGCTAGTAATTTGGCCAATATTCTTCTCTCCTCTGCTAAGTGTCCTTATCTAGCTGGTTTATACCTACTTATTTTCAGGTAATGGTTTATTTGTAAGGTGAAAACAAGCTTTAAGACTTGTGGAGGCTATTTCCAAGCATACACAGCACTTACCTGAAAATCTGCTTTTATTATTATTAAAAGAATACTCATTAAGTCTATTTTATCACTCTAGTGTAGAAATCAGGATTAATTATCTGATCCAAAATGGTTGTCTTATGAAATGTTGAATTTATTAAATGTTTTGAAATTATGTTCCTTGAAAAAGAAAGGTTTATTTAAAGTAGTTTTACTACTCTTTCATTTTAAAATAAATGCAACAAAAAAAATATTTCTAAAATCTTTTAGATTTATGGAGCACTAAACATGGGTAAATATTTTGGAAAAATATTTTTCAAATATTTTGTAATAAAAACATTAAATGAGTATTACTTTGTAGGTTTTCTGTGATTATATAGTAAATTAAATTTTGTTTCTGAGACAGTACTGCAATTAACTTATTACAAATATATTAAAAATTATGTGCTTAAATACATCAGTAAAGCAACAGTTGGCATTGTACAATAAATACATTAATCATAGGGGATCTAAATTCTTTCTGACTTCTAGTTTTTTCCTCCCCATTAAAAAAAAATGGTGTTAAGAGCTCTTTAGGTGTGTTTTAGGTTTTACTGTGAATTCTTAGTTCTGAATTTCTTTCCTTATTGTAGGAGGTTTTTTCCCTGTAAGTAGGAAAGCAGAAAACAGATTGTGCTATATAGTAGTTCTGGACTGTGAGTACATCGTGATGCTATTATTGCAAATGATGGATTACAGGAGGAGTTTTTTTTCTGGTCTCTTACAAATTTTTGTATCGCAAATGCACTCAACATTTCAAGGTTTTAATAGTATGTTTTTAAACCCTTTATATTAAAGGGTTTTATTTAGTAAATCTTTGAGGTAAATCAAGGTGAGAAGATGCTGATGTAAGTCATAATTTCATCTGGGACAGTGGCAGACTGGTTTTTTGCCTTTTTTTAAATGGAGAAAGTCTTACTAAAGCAACTGCTTTTTATTTTCTGATTATGTTCACGTCTCACATGCTGCATGCTTGATGTGGGTAGATGGGACAATTTTCCTCCCTTTTCTGTTCCTCTTCTATCTTGGGCTAATTTATTTTACTTTGAGAGAACGGGATTGGCCTGCCAGTTCAAAACCTACCTGGATATAAGGTGTGTTAGTTTGTATGTGTCATGTAGAAGAAAATAAAAAACTAATAAGCTGGGATCTGACTTTTTTAGTTATTTCCTCCCTCCACCATTTGTTGACATACACGGAAGACAGGATTGTGGAGAGAAATCAGTATTGCAGTTATTTCAGAAATAAGCTGCTGTATATGTAATCGGTGATGATGGTAATGCAGTGTTTTAAAACAAGTAATTGGAACTGGGTAGGAGCCAAAAGGCTCAAAATAATGAACTTCAGGAAGGTAACTGATGAACTGACAAAATATTCAGAGGCTGACCATTTGTGCGTAAGTCAGGCTCAGACTCAGCAGCATAGAACCTAGGAAGAGAAGCTGCAATCTTCTTTTCTCTCTCTTTTGTTTTAATGAATTGTGTTGCATGTATTTTGGGTTGGTGTAGGTCATACCTTAGAAAACAGCTTGATGTTAGATGAATAAACTGCAGAGATGCCTCACTTGGTTCTCTCTGTAAGAAACGTATTTTTAAAGGACGTGAAGTTGGGTAAGTAGAAGTTAATTCACATATCCAGATTGATGTGCTCTGATAAAATATTAGAAAGAAAAGAAGGGAATGTTGTGCGTCATTTATCAAACTAAACCCATGAGATGGGAAAGTAATACTGTGATCCCTGGTGTGATGTGTCTGTTAAGATGTAAGAGCCTACCTGAGCTGTCCAAGTAAGTGAAATGCTCAGCTTGAGTCTTGAGTCATCTATAAACTCAGGTCTGTATCTTCAGTCTTCAATGCAGAGTATTAGGCACTCCAATGTCTTTAAGGATCTAGACCTGTCATTTTGAGCAATGGGAATTAGGTGTCTACATACCTTTCAGTGTCTGAGTCTCATACTGTATGACTGCCTCCTAATATCAGTTATTTGCAGGGTTTTGAAGTGTTGCAGGCCCATCAGCCAGGACAGTGCTCCACTGACCTTTTTCAGAGTTTTTCTTAAACAGAGCAGATATTGGGCTTGCAGGCATCCTGGCTGTTTGATCCCAGATTTTCTTTGTCTCTTAGCTTAATCTTCATCATCACATATTCTTATGCCACTAGAAAATCTCATTGTTTTAGAAAAAAATCATAACTGAAAGGATCATATTGAGTCATCACCAATTATAGATAGACATGAATTGGGTTATGAAAATGCTCTTGATTCAGGATTAATACAGTAGATAATGTGTTTTACAAGTATAGCTGTCCTCTTCTCCCCCAAACAAAATGCTAGCTAACATTTTCTACATTTTCCCAGTGTAGTCATGACTGCATGTTTTAAAACAGTCTTACTACAGTATACTGTCCTCTATTTAATTAGGCTTGCAGCAGTTTGGACTCACTGATAGAAGAAAAAAAGAAACACTGTGTGGGACAGAATTAGCTGATTACAGTTCCCCTGTTGTTCTTCATCTATTGTGTGACATTATCAAAGTCATTTAGTTTATCTGTGCCTCAGTTTGCCTTTAAATTAGATATCAATTTCTTCTTTTCAAATTAAAAAAAAAAAATTCTTAAGTAATTCCTGATACAGCAAACCTACTACAACAGGTGATGAGCTGTTTCCATTGGTATTTTCAGTTCCCAGGTTCAGTTCTTCAGGACCAATGACAATTAATGATTGTGTTTCAGCTCAAATGCTGCCTGGGAAATGTGGTTTGAAGCTATGTATTTTCCCAGGTGGGCAAGTACTTTCACAGTTGTCTGAGCTGCAGGTCTTGGTCTTACATGGTACTGAGATAATGGTGAGTCTCTGAAAACTTAGGACCAGGCATCTGAGATGAGAATATACAGTGCTTCTTGGAATAAACAGAACAGCTGGTGACTGGGTGAACCCTTTAGACTGAAACATTTGCGGAAAATTGTGTTGTGGTAGGAGAACTGTTCTGTCTGTCCTATCTTCAGTCTTTTGGGAGTCTGCTGATCACTGGTTCTGGGTGGGTTTTTTCTGTATCCAGTTCAAAATGACTGCATGCTCTGCCATTTTCTCACAAATCGATGGACCATAAAATGAGTATAGTTTTTCAGACCCATTTTCTACTCTGCCTGTCTTTTGTACACATGTAGTCTGTAACTGGAGTACTTAGCTTTGCAGCGGATTAAAGATTTAGTCTGCTCCTTCCTGATCCTTCTGAAGTCCCTTCATCTCTCCTCCTTTTTTTTTTTTCCCTACAATTCTTTTAATTTTCCCCTCTTAACTCATGTGGAAAAAAACCCAGGATAAGTCTAGAGCCTTGATCTAAAGCTCAGGGACATCAGCCAAGAAGGCTGATACTGATTTTGGTAGTTGGGGATGTCCAAAAAGGCAGGGTAAGGGAAGGAATTTTACTTTCCACAGTAAATACTATAGAAATCATTGGAAAAGAGCTCAGCTTTGTATTAGTGTATAGATTTGCCATTAAATCATTAAGAGGGTCATTAGACTGATTCAAATTCAGTGTCAGATTTTCCAGATGGGCTTTCTTGGTATTAGTGGCGCTAGTGTATTCAGAGCGAATTGCAGGAAGAGTGTCAACCAACTGTCAGGGTAGCTGCTGCTGAAACCTCTGCTTGGCTCAACTTGGAATTTATTGTCATTTAGTGAAAAAATTGGTAAGAACATAACCTTTTGTAATTTTTAATGTTTTATTGGCTATAAAAGATAAAATATAGAGTAAAGGGAAGTAAAATAGTATCTTGTTAGGTCAGGAGCTAGATTTATGCTTCTACTTACTGATAGAATAATCAGTGGGTCATAAAGATCAGACCGCCTGCCTCCTATCTCTTCCTTTTTTTTATGTGTGTATTCAACAATCCTTTCTTTGTGATAGTTAGGCCCATGGGAGCTTACCAAAACACCAGGCCCCTTTTGTCCAAGGGTATTAAATTAGCTGTTTAGATCAAGAAGAATGTAGTGGATGCTTCTGTTTCAGACATTAAGCAGTTGGGATAGGACTAAATAGACTGGGATGCTTGACATGTGCAAATGGAGCGCTTGCTCACAAGGGACACTCAGCTGCGTTGTGAACTAATTCAGCACACAAAAACTAGACATTAAATAAATTGTACATTAACATTTGGTGGGGAGTAATAAGCAGAGAGATCTCAACTCTTCAGCTTAAAAGGAGTGATAGTGCATGTTTCACGCTGTTTCACGATATGTCTAGTGTGCTCTTATTCAAATAGATTAATAGTGGAAATAGCGTTTGAAGGCTTCTCTGAAAAATGGCAACACATTGAGATTTCTCATTAGATTGATAATCCCTGTGATGAAATTGGTAAGATCTCATGATCAGTCTTAGAGGAAGCGAAGACTGAGTGGCACCGTGAGGGAATTCTCTTCGGTAAAGCAGGATGCTGTGGCAGAGGAGTGTGAGGGCAGCAGCTTTGTCACAGTGTAATTGTCCAGTAGAGGTACAGAGGGTTTTCAATTTCGTACTCTATGGAAATTACAGGGGGCTTCCCCCCCCAAGTAGCAGACTGAGGTGGGCTTGCAGCTGTGAGTTACTGTAAAAACTTTGGTAATTCTATTAGTGTCTTTTGGAAGGGGCTGCTCAGGGCACAAGATGTTTTGTTGGATTAAGACTTCATTCCCAATTGTCCTGTTAAAATGACTTTCTCAGAGGGTGGAATTAATCCCAAAGATTTATTCCAAATAACTTAATCTGGTAAAGCCTGCAAGAAAATGCTAGTCTCAGTAACACCTAGTGTAGACAGTGCTTGGTGTCAGTGCTATGCATTTTGATTTATTAATTATATGAAGTTTGCAAGAACCATGAACCCACTTTTCCTCTTGAAACAAGGGGTTCTGTTTTGCTTCTGATTACTTTTCCGCTCTTCCTTTTTCTACTTAGCCCCTTCTTTCTACCCCTCAGTGGGAAAAACAAACAAACAAACAAAAAAACAACTCTCTTTTTCCCCCCTACAAAATGCCTAGTGTTGGGCAATTCAAAATATGAAGTAAGATAACCTGGAACATGTATGTCAATTCTTTCCATATGTATATGGTAGTGCATTCTTATATTTTTAGGAATGCAGAAAGAGACTTTTTTATTCATGTCTTCTACTCCTGCTTACCTGCACTGAAATAATCCCTTCAAGGAAAACCAGCTGAAATCCTTGCAGTAGCAGGATGACACTGGTTACGCACCTCTCACTAAATCCTTTATGCTCCAAAGGAAAGTATAGCTGAGTTTTCAGCCAGTAGTGTGGACAGTGACACAGATTCAGGATCACACTTGATCTGGGCTGTGAAATGTGGCTGTCCTTCAGGGCTTTCCTTTAAATTCAAGGGATGCCCTGTGTGCATAGCTCACAAGACTGGCAGTATGGGGGAAAATATATGAAGAACAGTACTTTTCATGTTTCTATTCTGGCTTTTATCCCAAGAGATCCCAGAGAGCTTCAATAACTACTGTGGAACCTGCCTTTAATGAAGAGGAGTGACAGGCCTCAATTGTTTCAGCACATTTCCATGAGGGTTTTTTTCCCCTCATACAGTGATTCATTTTTCTGTCTCTGATGTCAAGGTGGGGGGAAGATAGCTGTGTTTGGGGAGGTTTATATCTTTGCAAATCTGCCGGTATCCCCATGAGACAGAAGTAAAGTATTTTTTGTCTGTAGCTTTGGGATAGTAGCACACAAGAAGCATGCTCACTGTGGCTGTGCTGTTCTGAAAGGACTTTATCTCTGCAAAACTTCCTTACTTCCGCAGGGGTGACGTGACCTGCTACTGCTCTTAGAGTGAAGTTCATTTGCTCCTGGTGTAGTGAATTGTCTTTGATAGTTCGTGCAGACATACACTCCACTGAAATTCAGTTGTCAGCATAGTGGAACAAAGCACCCTGTGCATCATAGTGGAAGGGGGAAAATGAAGTTCTCTTTATACATGTGGTTTGATGGGGCAGGCAACCTAAATGGCCATCTTTCCCTGTCACTAACCGCCACCTGTCTGTTTGCTACTAAATAAAGTATAAAGAGATTTATCTCTAACAGTCTTCCAGGTCAATTATGGGTTTCCCTGCAGCATTAACTCCTTGGCTTGTGGAGCATCTTGACTCTAATCTACTTAGAAACTGAACTGGTTAAATGAGAAGTTGGGTCACAGGAAAGGAAAGCAATCTTAGAACTGAACCAGCCAAGTGCTGCTCTGTTTGGCTCTCAACACTTCCAGTTGCTGCTGAGGAGCAGAATATCCTTTTTAAAGCCCAGTTCTACTAATAAGATATGACACTTTTATTAAATATGTAAAACCACCCAATTGTCAAGTACATACAATGTACAGCAAGGACAGCTGAGCAGTACTGCTTGACTGCAGGCAGGGATTTGCAAAGTCTGCAAAAAAAATCCCACAAGGAATGGTGACAGTCTGCATTGCAATACACCAACTTCTGCAGAAGTGTACTGTACTTTTAATCTTCCTTCATTGTACCTACATGAAAGGATCATCTGGAGGGGCAGATGTTGGCCTCACACCAATTCTAAATAATGGATGGTACCAGCATTTGTATTCTTCTTTTGTGGAGCCAGTTTACGTGTTGTTTTACTGGCTCCTAGAGCCCAAGGAAATATGATTTGGAGCCAACTCTGGTTCCATGGCTCTGGTTTGCCTAGCTCAGGAAAAAGCCGGGGCTGTTTCAGATAGGCCATCTGGCTCTCTTGAATGGGCTTATTAGTAATAGTGGAGGTGGGTCTATTAGCTTGGGACAGGAACTCAGAAACAGATGCTTTGTTTATGTGTAAAATATGGCTTCAAGCCAAAGCGCTAATCATGATTGCCTCTGAAGTGGTTCTAATCATCTGTATGAGACTGCATCGGCTCTCGTGTTGTTTGTACAAGCTGGTAGTTTAGAGGTGTTGTGTACAAGATATTTGTAGTCATAATTTCTCCAAACAGGTTAAGGCAAACATTATGAGAATCAGCATATTAATGTGCTGTGTTTCAAATTAGAATTATAAACACACTTTCCTCATTGGAGGCCTAATCTGCTAGGAAGAAGCCAGATGTTTACTGATGACACCATTATTTAGAAGGACCTATCAAACTAAAACAAATTATTGTTGTTTAACTGGAGGAAAGCCTAGTTTTATGTATCAACCTAGTAAAACAGCTCTGTGCTGAGACTGACTGCAGTAGTTTTTGTTCTTCAGGCAGCAGGCTAAACATGAATCCTAGCAGATCTGCAGGTTCCCCTTCTGGCCTTAGGAAAGCAAAATGAGGTGTGCCTACATTTTGATAGCCTACGTGAAATAAGTGAAAATAGGAAATGAATGGTCCTGGCTTCTTTTTACCAGAAAATGATTCTGAGGCTGAGCAAAGACTAAGTACTTTTTCAGATTTCAGGTAGCATTAAAAGAGACTAAAATCAAGGTAGAGAAATTTGTGAAAAATGGAAAATTTAGACACATTCTGTTTAATTCTCTCTTTTTTTTCCCTGTTTCTAATCTGGATGCATTTCTGAGAAGGGGAAATTATAACTGGCTAATGCCCGTGAATGGTTAAATCAAGGTTTTGTTCATAAATTCTTTCCTGTGTTTTGAAATGGTATTTTGAGATTTAAAAAAATGCGACAGTTTCAGGCAGGGTGGCTTTATCCTTTTTTTTTCCCCATTTCAAATGTCTGATTCCATACCTGCTTTCCTCACAGAAATTTGGAATAAAGGCAAGTGTCTGAATCTGTCTCATGATCTTCAGTAAATTTTTGCTTCAATTAGTCTCTCAATAGAGTATATTCTTACCTTGTATAGCTTTGCATCAAAGCAGCTTTGCTTTTTTCTTTCATTAGTCTTTCCCATTTTGATAAGCTGAAAAACTGACACTGTATGTCAGTCTTGCCTGTAACACCAGATTCTAAAATTTTGTGTAAGCACATACTTGTAATACTGTGCTTTTATATTATCATGAACTTTACTTTTTTTGCTAAAGCATCTGAGCTTCAGAATATGCTTAAAACTTAAGCCAAAATGTTGCTATGCCAAATACAGGTCTTCACTCTATACAAGGAAAAAAGTAAGGTAATACATGGATTGCCTCATGATCCTAGTCCTCTAAAGATGAGCTGGAATATTCAAGATAGGTGCCACACTTGTATAATTTATATCACACTGTCTGTGGATACATAAATTGATACCTTTGGTGTGGTCTGGTGGTGACTTGTAGAACTAGCAAATGAAAACTACCTTTACTGAACCCTGTGTGCATGTGTGTGACTTTGAATTGTCAATCTACAAAGTGGGGTATTCATAATACTGTGAAATACAGACTCAGAATTAGTTTACTCCATTGCTTCCTGAATTAATGTTTCCTGAAGTAACTGTATGATAGAGGTACCCAAAATACTACAGTTATTTGCATGTAGAACAGATATAAACAATGCCTTTGATTAAAAAAGAAAAAAAAAGGTAGTAATCTGAGAGCTCTGTTTTACCTATAGATGTGAATAGACCATGAGTTGTAGTTTCTTGGGGTGCTAGGTGGCACATAGGAGAAAATAGTAAGTATGCAGTGGAACAAATTCTGGCATCATCTAGCTGTATCTGTTGTTAATTAAACGTTGTAATCTTTTTTTTTTTTCTTTTCTCCTTGATTGAGAAAATGTAAAGGTTGCATAGGTAAAAGCACTCCTATCATCCTTTTGATAGTATTATAGAACTGAGCATTCTTAGTTCTCTCACTGAAATCTTCTTAGAGATTTGGACTTGCAGGAAAGCATGATAGCTCTGAGCAAAGCCTGTAACATTGCTCTTAATGTAGCCCTTTTGTGGCTAGACACTGCATCCCATGATATGTGCAAAAATAACTCATGGTTCAAAAAACACCTCTACCCCCCCAGAGTGTAGAAGCTTAATTGGTAGAAATCCCTGCTGGACCTATCACTCTCCTATCTGTAATCTTACTGGGCATGGTTCTCAAAGCGTAGAGACAAAATGAAAAGTTGTTTAATTTCTCTTCTGTGTGTCAGAACTTCCTGAGTGCACATAAGCCCATAAAACAAATAGTCATTCCTTTTATAATTAGCCAGTTCCTCATTTTTGCAGCTACTTTCTTTGACAAGTGCATCATTGCTTTCCCTTGATTTTCAAACTGAGGACAATGATACAAGGGTATCAAAGTGGGGATCTTTTGCATGCACCAAGAGGCAGCTTTCGTGTTCCTGGCATTGTCTAGACTGTGAGTGCTGTGGTTGGTATGAGGATTTTTATTAATAGCTATGTGGAGTTCTCTATGTATTAGGTATATTAATGGCTGCAGTGAGTTCTCTGTGCATTCGGTTCATAAGGAGTTCAATGACATTTGTGTCTCCATTATGAACTGTGGATATAAAATATTCCTTTGCAAAGCAATAGCATCAAACAGAAGATAGTTGAAAAATTAAAAATATAATTGAGGCCTTTTATTCAAAACTGCATTCTTAAATAGCATGTGCTATTTAGTTAGATATTTAGTTAGGTGTTGTATCTTTTGTTCAGGAATGAAGAGCATATCAGGAAGTAACTGTGAGGCCAGATTCAATGGTCCTTCCCAGAAAAAAGCTCCCACTGACTCATGTTCAATAGAGACCACAGAATTTGTCCGAGAAGGAAGGAATTTTACCTTCGTAGGCTGAAAATGTCTAATTAAGGGCCCAAGTGGGTTTTCTTTGAAGTCAGATGAGGCTACTCATGGAGGGAGCAACCGTTCAGCATAAGTAAAGGTGTCTGGCCCAAAAAACTTTTAACAAATGTTGCACCATGTTCAGATAATCTGAGAATCAAACACAGAACAGTAACATTTCAGTTAATGAGTCTATTATGCCATGTTTCCCTAAGAAACTTGTAATTATAATTAATTACCTCAAATCCGCTGCTAATCCATTTGAGCTTAGAAAAGACATGAATTTTAAAAAAGTTAATTTTCTGCTGCTATGTTACTGTCTTTGAACATTTGAATATTTGAAGTAACATTACAAGTGAATGACTTTGATTTTACGTATGTCTTCAAATTCTCCTCAAGCTCTCCCAATTCTACTTTCAGCTGCTGTTGAGCAAATGCTTGTAAAAATACATCGGGGGCAGGAAGAAATAGGAAGATGGTGTATTTGCATTAGCCAAAAAATAATACTGTTAATTGTATTTTCAAACTGTATTAAACAGAGATAAAGTTCCTGCATTTTTATATACTAAAGGGGCATATGGAAGTGAAAAAGGACCACTTCACCAATTTTTGAACAAGATATTTTTGGACTGAATTTTAGAACCTCCAGCTGTCATGTCAGTTTACTATCCAACTTCTTGCTTGCAGGTCTAGGTAAGATAATGTTTTTTACGAGCACTTGACAAAAAAAGGAATATTATAGCAAACAAATTATTATACCAAATCCAAGATGTCTATAAATCTGTGTGACTACAGAGCATCTCGATTTACATTAGCTGAAAAAATGTCCATTATGGTGTAACAGTGTGACCAATTACTTGACTTACTGTCATTGAGAAGGGTGGTATTTAGTTTAGGAACTGCTATTTAAAAGGTATAAGAGAATTGACCAATCCTAGCAATTACAAGCTGTACAGGAAGAAATCTATTCAGTGTTGAAAACATAGGGGAAAGAACTGACTGAGATTAGCTTGAACAGCGAGTTACCATAAGACTTAACCTCGTCTATTGTGTATGCTCTTTTGTAGCTAATGTAGTTAGTGTAGCTTTCTAGCAACTTTTTCGAAAGGATCTCTAATGATTAAGAAGCCATAGTTCTGTTTTCATAAAGGCTCTGGAAGAAAGAAGAATTAGTATTTCTGGAGGCATGCCCTATGACATATAACTGCCTGCAATGGTACTCAGCAGTCCCATTTTCAAAGAAGAGTTAAATTTTATAGCTGATTGTTTTGTGTAGTTTCCTGTAGCTGCTAAACTACTCATTGCCTAAATCACCGCAGGTTGCCCCTGGCCAGGAAGGGTGAAATAATTGTTGTTCTCTTCCTTGAAGGACTGGCTGGAAAAGCCACAGCAGTGACACCTGCAGCAAACCAAGGCAGGTATTGCCTATACACAATCTTTCAGGACCTACATTCTCCTGCATCTTCTTCTCTAGCTCAGATTTCCTGGAAAGGAAGCAATCCACTGGTAAAGGGTGTGGGTTATAGAATCAACTGTTTTGAAAGTTAACCATAGTAAATGGAAACAAAACCAGTGAAATCTCCTTATTACACCTATAAACTCTGGTTTGTTTTAATTTATAGCAAGAACTGGGTTACACGCAACTCAGCCAAATTGCCTCTAAATATTGTCTGTTTTGTGACTGTACTTCCCAGAGTATGGCTTGTGGCACTTGTGCAATTTTACCATCTGGCACTATGATCTATTCTTTATACTAAACGAATGCTAAGTATTTATGGAGCAAGCGTTAAATATACGTGCTCTTTGCTTATCTTTTTCCTGTAGAACAGCCTGATGTAAGAGTTGAATAGTCTTGTCAAAGATTCACTGCTAATTTTTTTTTTGATTTTGCCATTTAAAATTAGTCTTTTAATACCTGGAAAGTCATAATACTTATGAGATGGATGGAGTAAGAATAGAGCTTAGAGCTTTCCCGGATGACCTAGAAGATACTTTGAAGTAATTTCATAGGTTTAAAAAACAGTTATGATAACGATATGAATTTTAGTTTTGCTGCCCTTGAATGCATTGTAGGATTACAAAGTAGTAGTGCCCTTGTTAGTTGTAATTTCTACCTTGCCCTCCAACCAGTTACAGGAGCTACAGGCCATGTACTGCACTTCTAGCAACTGCTATCCTGAAGACAGGAAATAGATTAGGGGAAACCAGTCTGGGCAGCCAGGGAGGAATCTCTCTTCAGTCACACCTATTCTGTGGAGCTTCTAAGAGAGAACAGGTTAATTTTAGTACTGTATTAATAGTTAATGTGTCATGTGAGAAATGCCATTATGAGAAGAAATGCGGTGTTGTATAAACAGGTGAGGAAAAGCTTGAGCTGGTCAAAGTTTCTACACTCTTCTGCTGTGGTTTCTCATTCCCTTGCATATGTGCATCTGCTAGCCTTTGACTCTTTGTGGCAACAGGCAATGGAAAGGTCAGAGAAGGTAGCTCTGCTGCTTTACTTGCTACTAGCCAATGTATGACACAGCAAAATTCTCATCTTATGTGACATTGTGATATGACATTAATATTTGTGGCAGTACTAATATTTCTCTGCATACAGCAAAGCATGCAAATTGTGTGCTGGGCTGTTAATACCTCTGACTTCTGTTTCGATGGATCTCTGAGTGTTTGGTGGTGGTTTTCTTTCTTTTCTTCAACTTCTGTCCCATGTGGATCAGTGATTTTGAGAGGCTCTTAGGGGTTTTGTTTGGTTTTGTGTGGGGGTTATTTTTAACACACTCCTTCACAAGAGAAATACTTGAAAAATGTGGCCTAACACTCTATTAAACTCCAAAATCCAAAATGCAGATAAAAAGAAACAAATGTATATGTTTAAAAAGAAAAAAGTCAAACTGATTTGGGGATTGGCTCACATAATTCTACTACTCTGGCTTTTGAATTGTAGTGCATGCCTTATTCTTCAACAGGTCCTGTTTTTCACCACAGTAACCTCTGTTTTCGTATTTGATAATTTAAGCCAAGTTTGCTGCAGTTATACTGTGGCCTTTAATTTTAATCTGTTTATTTTGTTATTGTTAAGGGTAAAATCTAGCTCTGAAAATTCAGGATCGCCACCTATGTGCAAAGTTTATATATAAAAATAAAGCTCATATTCTGTTAGTATGTTGCAGAGAGATAGCAATGTATGGTAAGTGACATACTGAAGTAAAATCTAGGGTATCAAATGCAGATACTGTTTAGTGTGATACTTTTAATTTGGGGTAGTTCATGAAGGGGGAGAGAGCTGGGCATAATTGCTTCAGATTATCTGTGTGCATTATTTAAGTCTATTTACGTCTGAAAAATAGTTGTGTACAGAGAAAGCAAAAGGAAGGGAAATGGCTTGCATACCATCTAGAACTGAAAAAATCAGGGCACACTGGCTCATTGGGTTGAACCAAAAGACTAGAACTAAAAGCATAACTGTTCTTATTCTCTAGATGTTAGCACACTCTTTATACTTAAAGGCCTTGTATGTATTAGGAAACAAAGTGTATTTGGCCTCTAGAAGCTGATTTTTCTAACTTGCTGTAAGTATCTTGAAAGTGCAATATTCTCCTTCAGATGTAGCAACAGGCATTAACAACTCACTTGAAAGAGTTTTTTAAATTAATTTTATACCTATCTGGTACCATTTAGCTCAAACGCGGACGCCATTGCCAGTGGGACTAGTACTGTGATTTCATTATGCATGCAGTGTTTGCAGCTGACCACACTAACATGGTGCAAATGGAGACATGTTCTAGATGTCAGGAAGTGGTCAAAACTCAAAAAACCTGCACTTGAACTGCCGGATTTCTAAATCTATGAGAAATGTTGACAGCATGGGTATTTGTATTGTGGAATGAAGTTCTGCTGTCTTTATTCACATTTAATAGCACCTTGATTTGCCAGAGTACTCCTGTGCCATTATAGGTGACAGCTTTTTGCATTAAAAATCGCTTTTGTGAGGAAGTATGGCAAAATTAAGTCCAAAAGTAGCTCTGTATTAGATTAAAGCAAATATGCGTGTGAAAGTGGGTTATATGGCAGGAGAAGAGATTAGCAGCTAATTAGCTAGTAATTCTTGTTAGTCAATAAAAGTATGGAATATATATGCTGTCTCCATAGCATCGTGTGTGTCACATACATATTCTCAATAAAAGGTTAACTTTAACTTAAATATATTTGTATTAATTGTGATTTTCGTAAGAGCATTTCTAAAAGTTATTTCTGTAATCACTATGTTGACATTATGTGATCCGTTAATTCCAGTATTATATCTGTCGGAAGGCAAGCATTGTGATTAGGGACTGACTGTACTGGAATCTTACCCTGTACCAGTGGCAGTTCTCCAGTACTTCCAAATAGTAGCTGTTAATGGTAAAGTCCATGCATAATACATCCACCATAGTGTCTTTGGATTTTTTTTCTATCACCAAACTGTAGTTAAGGTACAAGACTGCTGGGGAAGTAACCCACCCTGTTTTGCAGGCTGGCTACTACGTCAGCCTTGATTCCTGTGTGTAGAGAAGTAGTGTTGTATAAAGATATAGACAGCAACAGCATGGATGCCAATCTGAAGCTCTTGTGCCAAGTTGCAGTCCGTGAAGTTTCTTTAATAAGGATATTCGGAAATTCCATTATGTATGAAATGCTTTTTTCAAGAAAAAAATTCTTGAATGGGAGTTATTTCCCCTCCACAAAGTTTTTTGATTTTTTTTTTTTTTTTTTTTTTTTGAGTAGTTACTTGGATCTTTTTCGGAGTTTCCTTATTTTGCTTCGCTCCCTGATGTGTTCTTGTGGAAAAAAAATCAGACTCCAAATGCCTTCTCTGCCTCGGGTGGCCTTGGATATGCAAATCTGTCTTGAATAGCAGAGGAGTTGATAACTCTGGCCTACAGCTCTCGCACAAAGGAGACAGATTTGTCTTCTTTACCCCCTGTTTGTCTCCTCAGGAACTCTGTTCTTGGTTGACAATATAAAGCAAAATGAAGAAAAAAATGAAAAGCCTGCTCTAAGCAAAGTAAGAGAAAGGGGAGCAGGGAAAGAAAAAGCACTGCTTGTGTTTCAACCAAATAAATTGCTTACTGCAATTTTTTGATAGGTGTCTCTCTTACTGTTTTATTCTCATTAGTGGAAACGAGGAGTAAAGTATTTCTGTCAGATTTCCCACTTTTCTCCATTATCATTGGATTTGTCACAATATGTCACTTTGCAGAACAAATGCTTCAGAGGGGCCCTGAATCACTGTTACTGGAAAAAGGTATGAATTGTGTTGTCTGCAATAAACTCGATATGTTAAAGAAAAGGGAAGCACTTCTGTGGATGTTGTTGGAAGGAAAGGTGGCTATTGTAAACATATAAGAAGTAAAACAAATCTATCGTGTTTATCAGAGATGTTTTATCAATGGCAGCCTTTTAGTAGTCATTTAGAGTGAGTTTGGTATTTAAAGCTCTAAATGTTCAATTAGTGGGTTAATCCTTCTTGTAGGTTTTTACCCTTCATTTGTTGGTAATTGAGGTATTTGTTTATCTTAATTTTCTTAAAGTATGTGGTTAAAAGAAATTAGTATTACCGCTTTGAAGAGCAGTTGAAGATCAAAGCTTTTACAGGGTGGTTTGTCACAGAAAGTGCTATAATACATATTTCACAGCAATATACCTAGAAAGAATTTGCTAAGCTGGTTATTTACCAGCTATTGCACACCTTTTATGTATCACTGGGTAAATACAGTAGCTAGTAAAAATAGTACTACCAACAGTTGTAAATTACTACCTTTTTTTTTTTTAATCTGATCAGGTTTACGGTACAAATGAGAACTGCAATACCATAATTAGGAAACTGTGAAACTGGGAAGGGCTGGTGCTTGTCTAACACAAAAACCTCTACAAAAGTTCAGCAGAGGGAATTTTTGATGTAGCAGGAGTGTTAACAGCTGCACTAAATTAGAAGCCGCCTATGGAATCCATAATAAAACAGACAGTGAAGCTTCAAACAGAATTTCCATGACTGAGTATGCCTATGTTCCAGACCCATCTCTGGTTTTTTGCTTTATAACCTTCACTCTTTCCAATTTCCTTTTTCTGAGTTTGTGTTTTAATAAACAATAATGCAATAAAAGAGTTCTCTGATGATAATGATGTATATGCATTGCTCAACAACAAGGGCTTTTTAAAATTAATTAATAGCTTAGTAGGAAAAGTGAATTAATTGCTGCAGCAGGAGGCCACTGAGTCTGTAGGAGTTTTGGACTTTCCCAGAAAATTGATGAATTGTGAGCAGCAGAAATAAAGTTCCATTATGCTGCCCTACATAGGTGCTTCAGATGTGATTGCAGGGAGTGCCCACTGGACAGAATGTACCTCGTTTCATTCCAGTAGCTCTTTTGTATCTAAAAAGGAATTCTCTGGGCTTAAAGAAAATGTTCAGAGTGAAGTTTCTGTTTTGTATGTGTATTAGTTCAGTATTTCCTATCTGTGTAGAGACCTTGTCACCAGGGTCCATACACTCCATTTTCACAGTCTCTTCCTTCTGGCACTTGTTTTGGTGTCTTTTGCCAGACTCCTGCCAACTCTTTGTCAGAAGTCTCTTGTCTTTGATCCAGGCCAGATGTGGCTGCAGTGTTATTTTTTATTTCTGTAAAATTTATTCCCAGGTGCTTCCATTTTCTTTATTTCATTGAATGTCACCTCCCTTTCTGCTAATCTCATTGGTGTGTACCGGTTCAGCAGAGGCATGTACGTTCCTTATTGATGCATAAATAAGTATGTAATACACAAATTCCTTTTCGATCCAAAGTTATCATTCTGAGAGCCTCAACTCAGCTGCTCTCAGCTCCACAGCCACTCTTCCGCTTGCTGCCTCCTTCTTAGAGTTGCAGAGTATCTTTATATTAAATAATAGAATCAAGCAGTCCCAAGAACAGCAACAGGACCACAGCCCTGCTGCCTGTGGAAATGAGTTGCCTGGGAGCCTGTCTGCACTGAAGGGTGGAGTATGGTAGAAAGAGCCCTCCTCTGTGCCCCAGAGTAAGGAGCAGCAGAGCTATGAAGGGTGATGTTGCTGTCACCAAGTAAATGAGGCTTTAAGAAGGATTTCTTGAAAGGCTTGAGATTTCTTGAAAATTTCTTGAATCTTTTCAAGAAAAAGATTGCTATTCAAAGGTTTGGTGCTGTGACTTCAGACGTAGGGGGAACAGCATTGCTCTGAAAAATTGAGGCAAGCAGACAGGAGCTTTAATTGTCTTCAACATGAATTTTACTTGGATTTAATAGGATGTGTATTTTATGTTAGCCGAATGCTAATTTTTTAGATAAACATTTATTGCTGTTTAACAGCTTTGTAATAGATATGTAAGTACCTAACAGAGATGTGTTACATAGCTGTTATTTCTTAATAAATATATTTTAGGTAATCAATGAGTACTTCATGTGTAATTACTGTCTTATTAAATCTAAATTGAATGTGTGGTTTAGGAAGCGGAGAGCTAGCTCCACCAGTCACATATGTCTACATGTTTTGCTGCAGATGCTATAAAGCTAAGTTTACCAACAGTGACTTGCCAGGAAATTAATGATTTTTTAAAAGCTACTTAATTTCCCCACTGAAGCTTGCCATAAGTTTCTTAGCTACTTAGCTAAGTTCCTTAGCTACTAGTGAGAGTTTGATTAAATGTTCTAGGTAGATCAGATGCAAAGCAGTGTTACTGTCTTGGTAGAATGGGAAGTTCCAATGTGATGATTAATGGGCACTCTTGCAAAAAACGTTGGGGCTTTGCTGGAATGTTGAAGGCAGGTAGTAACTCCTGACAGCTGGGACAAGGAGCTCATAGGGAGAAAAGTTAAATGTTTTTTGTGGTGGTGGTGGTGTGGGGGAGTTCGCTTACACCATTCTTCCTTCCCTCCCCACCCCCTGTTTCTTTAAGGCATGGTGTTTTTACAGGGAAGGCTGTGTACCAAGGAGAGAGATCGAGCAAGACTTGTTTATGGAAGTATTTCAGCACAAGGTCATTGTGAGAGTGTTACTTTAAATTTGTTGTCCTACTAGATGTGTTGTCGAACATAGGAAATAAAGCAATGGGTTGCAGATGAGTTTGGTTCACAAACTCTAGAACTTCCCTGAAAAGACAGACTGAAGATCCCATAAAGACTTCCTAGGGTGTGTGAACTTCCCGTGTGGTGTGTGCCTTTAGTGAGCTGCAAACTCTTTTTGAGTGGATAGACATTATCCTTTCTGTCTTCAAGCTTTAGATAGATAGTGTGAATCTAACACTGAAAAACCATTAAAAAGGAATGGCTATCTATTCAAATACAAACCACCTGGAAAAGCAGCTGACTCCTATTCAACAAAGGCAGTTCCTGCTTTCACTGAATAGTGCCTTTTTAAGGACCTTTCTGATAAAAGCAGTGGAAAGTTGTAAAAGGGTAAGAGATTTGTAAGTTTGTTTCATAAATGGAAGTTGGCCTAAAGGATCACTTCCAGGTAATTGTTTTTTTCTAGACATTTGTTATTTCTTATGTTTAAAAACTCAGGCAAGGATGAGGTGCTTACATCTACTACAAGCCTCCTAAAAAGCCTCAGCCAAGCCTACTACAAGCCTCATTTGTAAATCAAAATCTCATGACTGAGATTTTGTGAAGGGGTGTTATGAACCACATAGGGAGCCTAAAGACTCAAGTCAGGAGAGCTGGGCTGCAAATTCATACTGCACTGCAGTAGGGTGCCTCAGAACGTGAAAAGAGGGGGGGGTTAGTGCTTTTATTTCTATCTGAGCTGCAGAGACTTAAAACAGTGAATAGATTCAGGTAGCAGTGTGGTGAATGGCTAGTCAGGTACACTACAAAATCGATGTGCAGTATGCTACAATGGCTAGAAAGGTAAGGCTGACTTGTTCCAAGATATATGACTCTCCTGGTTAATTACTCCTCTCTGACTGTATTGTGCTTATCTTCTTGTTCTGTACCATCTCCTTATTAATTCTGGTTTCATAATTAGGTTGCTGTCTATTCTTATATGTTCAGATTAAAGCTCTCATGTAGTGTAGTATCATTCTTGACCTTTTAAATGACCTCTTTTAACAATTTGGCAGTGAATGAGTAAACAGTAATGAGTTTACTGTGTTTCTTTCCTCGCGCTCAACTTCATCTGATGCACTGTGGCATAGTCAAGAAGGCCAATTATTTTTGAAATCATGCTAATTAGTAAAAAGGCCATGCCCTCATGGCTAGTGAGCTGAGTCAGGTATTGTTCCTCATCTCCCTCATCACTCCATGCCCTGCCCTCTTGTTAGAGATGTGAGATATGTATCATGAATACTGGGCTAAACACGTTCCTGGTAGAATTACACTGAGGTCATCAGGGTGGCAGCCGAGATGAATGTGTCCTGTTATGTTTCCAGATGACAGAGATACATGAATAAAATTGAGCAGAAGTAACTCTTCTGGAGGACAGTGACATTGTAAATACATGCACGTCACTGAGTAATGACACAGCTGTTTAGCTAGCTAGATGAAGGTCCGTAACTCCTGCAGGAGCTAGGTATGTCAGACCCTTGTAATTCATGAAAAAACGTCGAAAAGATACAACAACTGGCAATTTTGAAATGGGTAATTTTGATCCCTGAACAGAAATATTTTCATTTGGAAGATGTGTAATTGACATGCTTCACCAGTTTCTAAGCTCTATGGACTTCTTAATGCTTAAGTTGTTCTTGCAGTCATGTCTTGTTTAGATCAGGTTAGCATGGCTGTGGTAGAAAAAGTATCTCATTGAAAATGAATTGCCAGCTTTTTTCTTCTGCTATATGTAGGGGAGTCAACAGGGAGAATTTGAAAGGCTGAAATTAGATAGCTGTAACATTTCAAAGGCACAAATTTTTCAAATATATTGACAATAAAGCCAGTTTGTTTCTGACAAGTTTGCAAACAATGGATTAAGTGAACCAGATTTCAAAGGAAGGTTCTGTTTGACCTTTCTGCAATGCTGGCTTACATATCCCAATAGAGAATATGCCCTCTGTGGGTAAAACACCCACAGTAGCCGCCTCCTTGTGTGATTTACAGTAAATCAAAGCAGCGCAATGCTGATGTAAAAGCAAAACTGTTGAGTTCTAGAGACAATACTATGAATTCCCTGTCATCTGAGGTAGGATAACCTGAGTTATAAGGGTAACAGAAATTCTAGTCTAGGCTGAGGTAGTCTGAAATTTTACCCCTTTTTTCGCCTTCCAACAAAAGATGCGCAAGGGTATGTGTGTGTCTGTTGGCAAAATCAGTTGAGATAGGGCTTGCCAATTTCCTTTCTTAGCATAGAAGAATCTTTCACAAAAAGGAAAATGTCTGCAGTTGCACTAAGAAAGCAGGTCCTTTGTTGCTGCTGTTGGGAAGGACTATTCCAGTCTTTCCAGAAAGGCTGTTCCAGTCTACAGTAGTTGTTACGAATAATGTGAATTTATTAATGAAAAATGTTTTTTCAGTCTGTCTAGAATTATATAGAGAGCCTGCACAGTTGCTACAAGTTTTAACTCAGCTTCATTTGTCACTGCTGTCTGTTTTATTGATTTATAAAGCTCAGTCACCTTTCTCAGCAATATGTAAACTGGTTGGTGGTAACTTGTATATTCTGCCACACCCACTGGGACGACATGTCTGCACATAGATCAGTTACTCTAGATTGTCTGTAAGTATAGCCTGTCTTTACTGAGTGGGGTAGCTGGTCTTCAATGTTCTGAAGAAAATACATGGATCAGTTGTGTCCATGTTACCTTTTGTGTAAGATTTTGGTTACCTTGTATGCTGAACTAGCTATGCTAGTTCTGTGTCACTGCTTTTTAAAGGGTTGTCTTGTGCATGTATGATTTAAAAAAAAAAATGCTAGTAGAGTAGTGGATTTGCCACAGTAATGGTTGTTTTAAAATGTTACCACTTAATATATTTTTCCTTCTGCTTCATTGTTTCCATGTTGTTCACACTTTCAATACAGTTTTGAAGGTCGCTTGAAAGTGTTACCCTGTTAATATAAAAATAGTTTGTTCCCAGTGTCCATGACTATTCCAGTCTATGAAAGTGAGGTGATGGAATGTCCATTTTTATTAAAGATGGAATAAAATAAATGTTGTTCTCTTTCATTATTTACAGGTACACTTTCCTTGGCAGTTGCAGATAGAGAGATTGGACAAGTCTAGTCCACTGGACTCACTTTCAAAAGACATGTAGTCTCAGGTGTTGATGACTTGTGGCTATGCTACCCAGGTGAGTCTGTCAGCAGTTCTGATGTATGTATGTTGACAGCTTGTGACTTCTGAACCCTGGAACCGTTCTGTTATGGAAGTAAATACCAGTAAGGGAACGCTGGAGAGAGGATCCCATGTCAGTTCTTCCAGTTTAGGAAGTTCATCCCAGCATCTTGCTTAAACTCTGTGTTGGATGATTCTGTACTTTGTTATTCCTGCCTCAAAATGCCCCTGTAGCTTTCTTGAGGTACAGTATTTGTTATTATTGCTTCCTGCCTTAAGCAACTTGCTGTGCGCAGTCAAACAGCCTCATGATTCTTCTCAGGAGATGGTAGCTTATAAGATTCCTGTATCTCTTTTGACTAGGCAGGACTCTCAAAATGTGAGGCAAGTCTGTAGTGTTAGTCAGCCTCAAGAAAGGACCAGTGAAGAGGCTTATCTTTCTGCATCTAGTTGGTTACTTGAACTGGCGTGGACTTCTTCCCCTCATTTTCCTTCCTGTCCATTTGCTTGTCCTGGGCAGGTGACCCCTACTGTTTCCAACAGTCAGTCATAGTGTAAGAAAGGCAGAGCAGAGGGACATCTTTTAGTCCCCTGTGTGATTAAGAAGAAATCTATGACAGTCTAGCCCCAAGCCCCTATTGTTTGTCAAGTGCGTAGAGATGCATCGAAGCTCTACAGCAGGCAAATCCAGCTCATGGTCCTACGGTATGCCCAGTTACTGTTTGTTTGAAGGCATTTCCCACATTTGTGTGTGTTTTAAATACCAACAAAGGCCCCAAAGTGAAACAGTAAGCCAGAATTGTTTGCTGGGTCAATCTTATCCCTTGTTCTAGATTCCTCCTGAGTTGAAGTTCAATGACCTAGAAGTTACATTGCTTACAACCTCTCATCATTCCAACTCCAAAATGTGATTTAAGTTTTGTGGTGTACATTATACCTTGATGCAGCAGTCAGGAGATAAAACAGATGCTTCTTAGGACAAGCTGAAATGTAAATGAACAGGAGTATTGGGGGGGAATCTAAGTTCTTGCCTCTTTAAATTTTTATTATTTCCCATCCAAGCTTACTGTTTTTGTTTAATCTTGCCATTCCTTTTCTTCTTCATTGTGTGCTCTTGTTCTTAGGGATATGCAAACTTTATTAGTCAGCTCAGCTTTCAAGCTCTGTGCGCTTTTGTGTTTGAGAATTGGGAATCAGGTACTTTTACAGTTAGCCTAAGGGGAGAGCTGGGCAGGAGGAGCCTTTATGAATAATCAGGGTTGACATCTCCAACGTTGTTCCTTCATTATAAATATTGTTAAAGGAGCTGTGACCACCATGGGCTCAAACAGAACAGAGCATGGAGGGGAAGAAAAAGACAGCCTTTGATATCTGCTCTTTACTAGTTATCACTCCACTGATGACACTGGCATTGACAGGTCTCTTAGATTTGGCTGCCTTTTTTTTGGAAAGTTCTTCTTGTATTAGCATAATTATTCTGTCTGTTGAAGGCTGAGTTCATTGTACAAATTGTAAAGGCTGGGAACACTAGTTAATGTTGGTGCTTGTAAATTTTCTTAAATGTTGTATGCCTAATAGATGGGTAGAGCATTCTCATTGCGTCAACTGGTTTTGGCTGCCTTCCTTAACTGGATTTACTGAATACCCCTACCATTAATGAATCACATAGTCTCTATGAGAGATATAATCTAAATGATTGTTTTGTGTCCCTCTTGCAAGTAAACATTTTTTCACTGATATGGAGGTATGCAACACTATTTAAATAGAACCTTGCTCTATGCTTTATTCTCTGGCTTTTTAATTTAATTCTGTAGGAAAACAGTTGCTCAAGCCTTTTTGAGTGTTTTTCCTCTTTTAGGAAACTAAAATGTATTTTTGCTATCACAGTCAAGCTCTCTACTGTATGAAATATTACTGACAGGGAAAATTCTGTTTAGTGGGATGATTAGCTCTCCAAAGGGTTAGTACAGCTTTATGGGACATGTAGCATAAATTTTCTGTTCATGAAACACTTCGAAGCTTTTAATGGGTATAAAAGTTAAAAATACAATCAGATTATATATTAAGAATTATCTTGCTTTTGGAATATAATACAAAATGTTTGCTATTATGAGCATAGCAATTGCTTTATCGGATTCCTTCGTCCTGGCATATGTATTTTCCTTTCTTGAATCATGGACAGCTGGCATGCTTACTGTAGTATTTAAAGTGCCCTGGGCACTTGTGCAGAAGAGTTTTTCTGCTCTACTCACTTATCTGGCCTGGGTGTCTTCCTGGAAAAATGTCTGAAAAGTTATTTCCATAGGTGACCTGAGAATTTTGCTCCGTGCTCAGCATTGCTGCCAGAGCATGAGCAGAGGACATAGAGAATGCTGAGAAGAGACTGTGTTTTTCAACTGAGCTGGGGAGGAGGCGAGAGGAGATATAGATGCTGAGATGGCCTCAAGCACTTTTTTTAATCAGAATACCCTTCCAGATAGCAATATATGTATCTTGGGGGGCAGGAGGGGATGGGAAGAAAGTACACTGTGTCCTAGCCAAATACGTCATCAGTCAGTCAATATGACAATTACAGAGAAAATAGTCATAAACTGAAGTTCATATGTTGCAGCATGTGGTTTATAGGCTTGTTGGAGTCTATGGATTTACCTCTAAATAGGCTCAAAAGGTAACCAAGAGAATCAAATCTTATCATGATAAAGCTTAAATCCTCTTTATAAGCATCTCTTCTTACTCTGAAAAATGTTTTGGTATCTACGTATTGGAAAAGAATGTGTGTGCCCTTTATGTGTACACAAGTGACTTTGCTTTGCATCCTGATTCAGCGCTTTCTTCGTACAGGGAAAATCCTTAGACCTGGTCACAGAGATGATGGGGTGTTATGCACTGCTTGATTGGGATAAAATTTGTTGGCAACTTTCTGCAGAATTTTCTTTCTTTCTTCAACATTTTTATAGCAATTTTTTTTTTTTTTCAATTGGCAGCTAAAACTGAACAAATACTGAGTTTAAATTTTAGAAAATGTATGTTAGATATTACAGTGAGAGCATGTGTAACAATGACAACGTGTGGGAAAGGAATGGGATATCTAAATAGGCTGGAAAAGAACAACTGCTGGAGAATACTTAGAGTAGCCTGGCTAGCAATCTGCTATCACTTATTTTGATAGATAATTACCTCTGTCTGTGACACGGGGAACAGATAAGGCAGGTCTGCAAATCTCTCCCATCTGAAAGTAATATGAAATGGCATAGAACCTTCACTGGAAATCAACAGTTCCACATGCTTACATTTCTTCAGTCTTTAACTGTACTCTTGGAAATGACTGAAGATAGCTCGCTACTTATTCATAAACACACACACGTATTCTGGGGTAAATGGGAACGGCTCCATTAAAGCATTACACCCCATACCTTCATGTCAAATAAGATTTTGGACCCTAAGCACTGTAATAACTAGCACTAGTTAGTGTAGTGTACAATGTTGTAAGTGTCATTAAACAATTCTGACTGTGAGGAGTGCAAAATGAATTACATTTTCTTTTGTAAGATTCTTGGCACATATTGAAAAGTATTTTCCCATTAAGGAAAATGGAACATCAGTTTGGGCTTTTGTTTTGCATGTCATTGAGATGTTGTTAAGTGTGATGAGATCCCATGAACTCTATTCAAACTATATGTGCTATGACTGTGTACAAGTTAGACTGGATGAATTTTCTCTTTTATCCTTGTCTTGCAATGCAATATGGAGCCAAACTCGTGACACAATTCTATGCTGGCTTTGTATTGATGAGAATGTAAAACAAGAGAAAATATAATAAGGAGCAAAACTGTAAGTCAAGCAAATTTACTAAATAAATGTGGAGAATCTGGATAGCTGTGTGAACCTGTAAAATACATATATACACAGACAGATTTCTCCCAGAATGGTGTGTATGCAGTTTCAACAGTATTACTGACCTTGTTGGTTTTTGAAATACTGTCCAAAATCCAAATGCTCAAGTTTTCATTTCCTTTTTTTTTTTTTTTTTAGCCTTTGCCCTGCCACAAGCAATCTGATGTTCAAGTAACTCTTCGCAGTTCCTTTATTTACTTTTATTGATGCTGGATTCTGTCCTGCAGATTCATGCAAGCACTTTATTTTACTAATTTGAAGGCATCTAGTACATTCTTAATGCAGTATACACGGTAGGAAGTACTATGCACGTTTTCAATCTCTTTATTAACTTTTTATGTAAAAGTGCTTTTGAATTGATCAGTAGCTGTGCTTTAATGATACTCTGTGGGAAGATGATGCATGTGGGAAGATGCATTTGCTTTTAATAAAAATGATTCTGTTAGGCAAATACAATTATTTTACCAGATTATGGACAATTTTAATACATACTCTTTGTTCCTTTCAAATGGAAAAAATCAAAATTGTGGTGTTGTGTACAGAGGCGTAATGAGTGTCTTACAGAAAGACAGGTATTTGCTTTTCTTCTAGTAAATCACTGAAGGTGGCAGGACCCAGTTTAGATGTGTTTAAAGCTTGTTACACAGTGTTCATTTTCTGTAGGTCCTGAGTTTTTGCTTGAAAAACAATCTGAACATGGATGAGAAGCTGGAAGTGGAATTTTATTTGGTTTGGGTTTTTTTTATCTTTATCAAGCTGTTTCTGTTGCATGATTCTGAATGTAACTATTGTCTTTTTTTTCTCTTGGTGGGGTTGGAGGAGACATAAAACCCACTGATGGCCTGGCAATTCTTTTTGTACGAGAAAATAATTATAGAGGTGGGATCTTAAAGAGACTTTAGTAGCTCTTACATAATTATTTATAGTCTCTATGTTTTCAGTTTTGAAGTTAGAGACAACCTCCCCCTGAATTGTGCAATAATTTTTTTATTTATGAGACCAAGTGTTTGGATACTTTCATAATTTCTTATTGTCTGAAGATAAATGGATGTAAACATAGGAGCTTGGATTTGCTAAAAGAAAGTGAGTTTTTGGAGTTTTAGGTTTTATTTTGAGCTATTTGGAGCAAAAGTACATGCAAGGTAATCTTCCTTGAAATTTTAGTTTTTGAAGTGCTAGGTTGTTTTATGCTCTTTACAGGGAAAGTCTCTGGTGTGATTTATGAGGGACTTAAGGGTTGGATTTTCACCGGTGTTTGCCTGTTCATTAATTAGTATACTTGCACCCATGAATCTTAGGAGACTAGTATCATGTTAAATGGGTAAAGGGGAAATTCTTTCCCCTGCTCTAGAATTTTAAAAATACTATGATTGCTTTACGAACTGGGATTTCTGGCTTGCATTTTCTAATGTCAGTATATTATTTGCTGTGCTAAGAGTCTATAAAAACAGTGCCAAATGTAGGTGTTTTGCCTTACTGTCTGGTTTTCTTCCCTGTCTTGAAGAGTTTGCCTTATCCTCATTTATAAAACAGGGAGCTGTGACTAAGGGACTAGTTATATCGTAGCTTGATAAACCTTTGTAAAGCAACGTGCTGTTGCGAGTAATGGCCTCCATTCATTATTAGCCCAGTTGATTTTCATTTACACTTGGCTCTAACAATTAGCTTGAGCAGGTGTGAAGGTGATGGAGGGCCAGGGACGCACAGAGGTCAGCCACTGCTCTGTGTGATAAATTAACCATTATTATCTGCAGTGAAAGTGGCTCTTTACGCTTGTCAGCAGCAAACAAAGGGACAACATATCTCACATAAAGTGGAATCAGGGCCACTACTGCAAATGTGATGTGTCTGTAATTCTGTCTGGTAAATAAAGGCAAACCCTTTTGAAGTGTCACACCTGTGCATTTCACTTCAAGGAGGTAAATCTAGCCTATCTTAGAGATGTATATATATAAATTCATGGATATTAAGTTTCAAAGCTCTAGTAAGTGGCATTTTATATTAATACATTCTAATCTGCATTAGGAACTAACCAGAAAACTATTAGTTAAGGATTCGAAACATGGAGATTTTCAGCAGACTGTAATAAGGAGACGATTTGGGGCTGCTGACTTCTAAACTTCTGTGTTACTACTTTAAAAACACCCATGTTTTGTCTGCATTGTGTTGGCTTCCCTCTAACATTCACCTGTGTTTATCCTTCAAATGAACTGTAATCCTCTCCAAATCGAAAAGATGTCCTCTTCTAAAACATATGGAATTTGGGTGTGGATCACGTATAGTACGTCTTCCAGTCCCGCTATGGGATACTAATGGGTTGCAGGCCCAACAGTTCTGCTTGGGCTTGGATAACTGCAAGTGTAGTACTGCTTCTCTACTATTATGAACTATTTGGTCAACTGAACTGCCAGTCTTTTACTTGTCATCAATAAGTTATAAAGGATCTGCAGGCCTTGACCCTGTGTGGAACTGAGAGAAAGTGTAAAAAGGAGAATGTGGACACTTTCCTTCCCAATAAAAGTAGGGAGTACAGTGGACTTGAATGCTTAAATTGTCTTCTGCCCATCCCCCCCTGTCCCACTCCTTCGTTCTGTTCTTGGAAGGAAAGGTCTTACAGGATGAATGCCTGAAGCTATGTTTTCATTCTTTGGCTGGCCAAATAGTCCACCAGTTTACAATGTTTAAAGTATTTGAACTTCCTCCACACACAGAGTCTGTTTTACAAATCAATAGGAAGAATATACCGATTTTTTTTTAACTTTAAGTTGTAACCACTGTAGTCTTTATAAAGAATTTTCAAGGAACTCAAGGCTTTGTTTCAATGTTAGCTTTGATTATCTGTGGTGGGAGCAAACATTTCCTCATTTAGTTTGGCAGACAAGAGTTGTACCATAGCACTCCTTCTAGCATTTGTATTTGTTGCTCACAGTATCTGCATATTGTTTTAGTTTGAAGTGGCATTTAATTTGCTATTGAGACTCTTGTTTATGTCTAGAGTGATAGTGGGTTTTCTTGAAAAGCCTTTGTTTCCAAGCATGGAATACTTGCACGACTCATTTGCAGAATACATTTATTTACTGAAGCACTACTGACTTGGAATCCAAGTACTCTAGTTGACCTAGCAGTCAAAAGGCTCCTTGAACTAATCATCTTCTTTGTCAGAAAGTTAAAGAATTAGTAACCAATCTTATGGAAACTTGAACTGAAATCAACAAAAACATACTGGGGTATGAGCAGGAAGTTCTGTCATTAACCGTCCATTGTACTTCTTACATAGGAACCTCTGAGGCTGCCTATGCTGCCTGCTGTCTGTGGCATGGAATCTGCAGAGATGCCTTCTCTAGTAAGGTAAGGTCTTTCCAGTGGCAATGGTTTCTTTTGTGCTATGGTTTTACTACATAAGTGGTAATTACTTCTCAGCCTTCCCTGGATGTAGTTAGGGATACCTGTAAAACCCTAAGAATGGTGGTGTAACTTCCTCATAAACAATCAGTTGTCCATCCATTGCCACATTGAAGTTACACTGCTGAATGAAGGGTAATGTTCTCCCTGTAGGAAGCAGAATGCTGTCTGTTTGGACCTGCTGCTTTTCAGAGCGTAAGTGCAAGGGAAAAAGGCAAAAAAAACCCAGAGATGCCATTTGGTTGTTTTTAAGAAAGCAATGTGTTTATAATAAAAAGCAAAGGTCTTGCAACTAAGTGGCAGCAGTTTAGTGTTGCATAGTCTTGTTAGAAGTAAAGTATATGTTTAATCATTTGATTTGTCAAAAGGGAGGGTTGAACTCATGGGAATAAATATAATACACATGGGTTTAATTACCGTGAATGGGTAGGCAAAAACAAAGTATGCAGAACAGTACATCTACTCTTCACATATATACATGTATATACATATATAATTAGAGTTGGGCAGAAAATGCATTTTTTCCTGCCACCCACACTTTCCTTGTTTTTTTATCAAAGTAAATATTTCAATAGAAAAGCATGCACCAACTCTACCGTATATAGCAATTGCTGGTCATAGACAAAGATAAAAAAATCTTTGAAGTTAAACTCAAAGCAAAGAAAGATAATTTTACTAATTAGAAATATATAATACCCTAATTGGGAAGGGCATAGAAAGGAACACGAACTTTTGCTGTATCTGTATGCGAGACAAATAAGCATACTTAAGACAAATACATATCTTGTGCTATAAGCCACCAAGTGAAACTCATCTTCAACACACAGGGATCAGTGAGGTACAAAGATACTTTTCAGTAATTTATCCAAGACTGTGTTGTAAATCAGTGTCAGGGTGGATGATACTTTTGGGCTTCTACTCTTATGGAAGCTAGAAAGTGGTTGTCCCATCTATTAGGTATCCCATAAAAGGTGGTGGGTTTTGGTTTTTTTTATTTGAGCAGGTCATGAAGATTAAATAAAAATATAATTTTTGTCTGAGACGTAAATGAACAGGGATGGTGCTGCACAAATTAGGGAAGTTAACAGATGTACTTTCCAATTCCCTTGGAAATGGAAACAAAGTGTGATATGGTAGGAAGTTAGATGCGTTTTCTCTCTTGAAAGGATGTTCAGATAGCAAAAAGTCAATAAAAAACTGTTGAAATGTACTCGTCTCTTTGATCTGTACTTATAAGGAACGTTTTTTCAGTTAACACACACAGGTTCAATGAATTAAAACAGCCTGCTAAAGCTGAAGACTTATCCTCTTCCCAGTATCTTTGCACAGGGAAGCATTAGTTTAGGAGGTTTATGATTTGGAGAAGATATATAAGTTAGACTGGGCATGATGCCAAATTTGGTCTGCTGCAGATTCATCACAAGCTGAGAATGTAAAGAGGGTACAGATTGCTAATGCTCAGTGATGTGCAAACATCTAGAAGTTCAGCTCAGGTAAGATTCCTGCAGCTTGAAGTAATTTCTAAATCTCTGTGTTCTGGTCCCTAGTCAGAAGATCTTGTGATGTGGTTTGTTGGGATTTTTTTACTTCTGCTGAAGAAAAGCAAGAGGTACAAAACCAATTGGGAAGAAAAAGGATTGCGTTAGGTGGGTTTGGTTGGTTGCTTTGTTTGTTCTAACTTGTCATGCTGAAGTGAATTTCACTTGAGTGGGTTTTATGCAATCTGAAACGTCCAAAGTTACTTAGTCTAGTTAACATCACAGGACAAACGCTTCCTTGTAAAACAATTCCTGACATTATCTGGAATACATTTGCATGTGAAGAACCTTATCTGCACTTAAAGCTGTATGTGTGAAGCAGGCAACTGTACCTGTAAACACTGTACTTGCCTGGAGGAGGCACACATTGATGATGAGGTCATTCATCTCTCTTAATATTCAGAATCTGTCTTCAAATCTGGGAGCTTTCAGGATGTTATCTCTAATCAATTAAAACAACAAATTTTTAATTTTGAGTCACCAAAACCCTCACAAGCTTCCTTGGCGTCAGTGAAACTTTAAGACATAAGTGTAAACATTTAGCAAGCCTTGTGTTGAAACCCTGCTGAAGGCAGGGGTGCACATACACAATGACAGTCAGTAAAACATCCCAAAATTTTGCAAGATGGCTCCCAGAATTGACCAATTGTGTGTTTAGTGGGTTTGGTTTGGTTCTTGTTATTTGGGTTTGGTTTCTTTGGTTTTTTTTTAATGAATATATGTGATGTAAGATAGCAAAAGTGAGAGTTATTTTCTATGAAGTTTATGTGGTGCATTAAAAATGTTGAAAGCTACTGTATACTATTGGAGGCAAGTTGTATATGTTCAATTTAAAAAAAAAAAAAGCTTCCCGCTCAAGCCTTGAATGAGCTAATATGTAATGCTGTTGTGAAGTAATACTTTTGACTGTTAAAACTGGCAGAAAAAGGCATCATGTGTTCTTTCCTCAGCACTAGAGAATGAAAGTGCAAAAGTACAAATGCTATAGGTGAAATTTAGCCTCCCCTGAAGCTGGTGCAAGTTATGCCCTAGAAAGTATGAAGAATAAATTTTACCTTGTTTTGAAACATAAACAAGAAAAGGAAATGCGTAAGGACATTGATAGTTTTAGTTATTCTGAAACCATCTGTTAAAGAAATGATACAGCTTTTAAATTACTCAGAGACTTTATTGCTCTGAGGAGAGCAAATTTAAATTTTTCTGAAATTATTGGATTTGATAATTATCATATGTGCTGAATTCATAATTTGTTTTTTTTAGTATGATTTTGTTTTTCGTTTTTGTAAGTCTTAGGGTAATTAATCATGTCTCCCTTTCAGGAATTTATTAACGCAAATGCATAGCTTAAAGTACATGAACAGCATCAGCTGGTGATTACCTGCGTCTTTCAAGTCAGTCCCATGCTGAAATTCCATAGTGGATTGCACCATTGCAGCGATGTAAAGGAAATCCCTTGGTTTCCTTTTCTTTGGGTATCTAAATACCCTAGTGCAAGGCCTAGTGCTTTGAAGTTTTTAGCAATTGTTCTTAAAGATGCAAACTGCTTTTAAATTGCTTCAATGGTTTATGCACTCTCTGATTATATATAGCCATTATACATTTATATTTATACACTGCAAATTGTTATATATGCTCTGTGTATGAACTATGCATAGTTTTACTGATGCTTTTAGGCCAAATTGAGGTTGCAAAGCTGCGTCTCTGAAAGCTTATTTCTAAAGTGAGTTTTTTTCATTTTTCTCACTTAAGCAAAATTCTATTGCTGCAAAGTAAAAATTCTATTGCTGTAAAGTAATTGTATGAGTGAGTGCCCCTGTTTAAGTGAACAGTTTATGGTTACTATATTAAAGCGAACGTTTCAACTTGGCTAACACAACCACTGAATAAACACATATTGATATTATAGAACAAAATAATATATTAGTGTATTGCTCATTTGTGCTCTGATAGTCACCCTGATACTATTAGTCATGCGGGGAGTGACAAACACAATTACACTCGAGTGCTAATAGAGTGGAAGGGCAAAACTGCCTGACCTCGGCATCCTGGGTCGATTTAAATGTTTGATGTCTCATTGAATTAGTATCACAGTGTGAAAGACAAAGCTCAAACTAATGGAAATGAGCCTGGACATGCAATACTGCTGATTGGGCTGACATAATTAGAATAATATTCTTCACACAGCTAATAACAAGCAGAAGAAATAAATAACCAAGAGATAACTTAATGACTGCATGCTAAAATGCTCCTCTGAATATGCTAAGGTTAGCATTTTCTATTTACTTACAGAGTACTGGGGGAATTTTTTTCACTGTGTAATCATTAGCTGTGGTGATCAGCTCCATACTGGTCACTAAGGCCATATGAAACTATGCAGGTTGACCTAACTTTTCCCTGCCCTCAACATCATTATTTAACCCTCAGGACATTGTTACAAATATCCGCCTCTCTAGAAGATCTGCCCAATCCCTCACAAAAAGAGAGAAGAAAAAGAAAAAAAAAGCTAAGACATGATGGATTCATAAATATACCCTTGTATCTTCTTATACTCATGCCCTTGAACTCTGAGGTACAGGGTTGTGAAGTAGAAGTAGGTGTACACGGCGTTTAAAAAATATATATTTCTGTGGTCATGAAGTAGGATATTGATATGTTCGATACAAAATACAGGACAATTTTTAGAATGCTTTCTACTGTAGCTTATCTTAAATTTTATCTTTTGGCAATCTCTTACATGTTTTCTCAGCCTGAGGTGAGGTGATGTAGACACAGACTTAGGAAAGATGTAGGTGAGACAGAAACATGCAGAAAACCACCTGGCATTATTCATCAGTTCCACCTAGACGTCTTTCTTCATCAGTTGTCCCTAATAACGATACATGCACCAGCAATCCAATCTAACAAAGCACATTTGCTTAGCTTCAGGTGGACAAGTCTTTGCCATCAGTGGAACTAGTCACATGTTCAACCATAAGCACGTACATTCAGGATTTTGTAGGAGATGGGCTTTTGATTCTTAACCAGGACTTACCCGGTTATCCTACCTGGAAATCAAAGCCAAAGGAATTTGCTGCCTAGGTAAGGAGTGTGAATCTGAGACCTAGATAAAAAATACATTCAATGGATTGAGTTGATGAAAAGCTTTTTTTTCTCTTCCTTCCTACTTACAAAAGTTCACAACTTCAATTTCAAGATTTTTCTTATGTGAATAGTTCCTTGGACTAAAAAATGAGAAAGCAACAGCTTCCTGGAGAGGCTGAGGGTTATTTTCAACTAAAATTAGTGACGTGTCTTTGGAAGACACATTTTGTTTGCTGTATCAGCAAACAAAATACTTTTACCATATTAAGTTTAAAGTTAACTTTGTCTTAGAATTTGCTAAGAGATGTCTTTTGGGTCAAATCTTCAAGAGAGCAGATCCTCATCGGGTTTCAGTCAAGTCAGGAAGTTTTGTAGTGTCTTTGAAAGCTGGTGCAGGAAAATTCCATTTCTTAATGCAGGATCTGGCTGTGAACTTCACTATATTTCTGGAGCTGTGGGCTCATTCACAAGAGGATATCACTGCGGCAAGAATTTGCTAATAAGTTCTGATTCATTTAAATTGTGCTTGTTAGTGATAACTAAAACTTTCCAGTCTTAAAACACCGAAGACAATGTATGTGGGGTTTTTTATGCCCACTTGGCCCATAAATTTATATAATGACAAACCTTCTATCATGAATGCACTGAAGTGGAAACCATAGTCTTAAATGAATAAGATGTTAGATGTTGTGAACTTGCAGGTAGAAGAGTCCCAACAGAGCATTTTAGCTTTGACCAGTGTGAGGAAATGCTGTTCATCTGCTATGTTCATAAGCTGACCTACATCTGTTACTTCTTTTCAAATAATAATAATAAAAAGAAGGCCCAGCATTTTCAGCAAATCACATTATTTCACTTCATTAAGGGTTAAGGTTTTTATGTCAGTCTATTACCAATTCAGCCTGAGGTAGCACTGCTGAGCCAGCACATGCCACAGTATCGAGGGCTGGTACAGAGGTGGATCTCTCCTCTACTGTCAGCACAATCACCCTCAATACTGTGAGGCTCTGTTCGAATGAGGGCTTAGGGAAGGGCTTGGTGTTTGTGTTGTAAACCAGCGCCATTAGTAAACACAGTTGGCATGCAGGCAGTAAGGAATACATAACTGATTCCATGCCCCAAATTTATGATTCTTGGAAAAAGTGACCCAAAATGGTGCTGCCCTCATCCAAAAACCTCTGCCTTCTGAATGCGATTGGGTCGTTTACCTTTGCCAGCTCTTCAGACCCTGTGGAACTGCCAATGTTGACTTTGTGCTTGCCTGCTCTGGGCTGTTTCCACATCTTTATGGAAGAAATCCTGGCTCCCTTAGTAACAAATTCAGTACCATGCAAAAGGAGCAGGAATAACTCTCTTCCTCCATAAGATGGAGAAGACAGAAGTGATAAATATAAGAAGTTAATTCCTATTCCCTGTGATTATGTGGAGACATTACTTTTGGGTAACTCCTCTTTTTCCTCAATCCTCCTCTTTTGCTGAGAATCCTAAACTAGTGAGATTAATTATGGGATGACAGGTTGACTGTTGACGTAGTGTGAATTTAAAGGTGAGGGATTATATTCTCTCCCTGTTAAGCTCATCTGAATTTATGCTGCTGAGCCACTATAACCTCTATACTTAATCCCTTTAGATAACTTTCCAGAGCTTCTGTGAAAAATGACTGCTTTAAAACAGGAAACAGAGATAGCAGTGGCCATGTATGCTGAAGGGCCATTTTTATATGGCGGGAAAAGGATAGAAAATGTCACTGTGCTTATTTCTGTTCTCATCCACAGCCAGTCATCATCTTCTGTGTTCTGATTTTCTACAACATTCTTCTCCTGTGATCTTAAAAGATCTGAATCAAGGCTATTGAGGTAAACTGAAATCTTTTGATTAAATTGAAAGTCTTTTGGATTTGAACCAGAATGTTCCTATTAAGCAAATGTATCAGTTGGTTCATTATTAAGAAACAAAAAGGAAAAAAGTAAGTGCTTTTCAGTAATTCTTGGTGCTCATCAACTAGTTAATGGCCTGTACTAGGAGGTCTGTTTCCTTCCAAAATTTGTTGTTAGTTGGATATTGTTATATTCTATTCTCTCCTTTTTTTTTTTTTTTTCCTCCAGTGGCCTTAGTCTTGATGATATCTTGTGACAGTCAGTTCCACAGACTAGTACTGCATATTTTCAAATCAATAGCTCTCTAATGAAAGAAGATTGCTTCACTTAGAACAGTGTGCATCCATTTTGAACAGCAAACCCAAATATTGTCAGGACAAGTATTACTGGTGTTATTTACTAAAAATTCTCAAGCTGGAATTTGAGGTAGAGTACTGGGGGTGTTCTTATGCAGAACATTGACAACCTTTCTGGACCACAGAACTGTAGCCTTTGCACTTCATTCAGAAAAGACAGAAACTTGAATAATAATTTGAAATAAAGTCCTTTGTGTGTTCAACTCTCCTGGTACAAACCCTTCACTAGCAAGGAATGTACTGAAAGTAGTGGTATTCCAGTACTAGTTGAACAAAAACAGCCTTTGGCAATCTGGGCTAATAAGAATGAAGAATACTTGCAGACAAAAAAAAAAAGATTTTTTTGTTTTGTTTTGAGCAAATGTAGAAATATCACATGTAGCTGCAGACTTGATTTACTTTCATGCCATTTGACAATCTGATAATTTTTACAAAGATATACTTAAATTGCTGTTTCACACAAAGTTCACTTTTTTCCTTGTTTAAAAAACACTACATCTTTAATTTGCAAGCCTGTGTATTAATTTTGCTGAGAGCACCGTTTATTTCCCTTTGCTTCTACTTTATTTAAAGTCAGTTGTTGACAACTCTCAGGCATGTCAAACTCTCACCACTAATAATTGCTTAAGGATCCCTAACTTGTATAAATGTTGGTTCCAGCTAAAAACCCTGTGCAATAGCCCTGTTTGAGGGAAGGCGGGGGGGAGGAAAAAAGGGGTGGAGAAAAAAAGGAAAAAAAAACCTGAGAACTTCTTCTGATGAATTTTTGATTTTCCTTCTTAACAAAGAAATGTCTGTGATTCAAAGAAATAGCTTAAAGTGATATTATAAAATAGAATATGGAGTGCACTGTTCGGAATGACTCTTTGCTTTTAATGTGAGGCTGAAAAATTGTCAGTGCCTTTTTTGATTAGATGAGATTTTTTTTTTGTTCTTGATCTAAGAATTGAGGAGAAAAACATGCTACTTGCATTTGAATATGGTATGAGCTAGATGTAATGTGTTGAAGATAAAGCAATACCAGTACTGCCTCAAGGCGGCACCTGTATCTGTGGGTCAATGCCATTTCTCTTTAGATCGCTGCTGAGCCCCTCTCTTGGCTGCTGCTTTATTAGGCCTAATTAGGCAGGCTGTCACTTTTATTGGTGATGGAAAAGGAAGATAAGTAGATTACTTGTGTCATCTATCTCTATCCGGACGTGTCTAAAAAGTCTAAAGTGATTGCTGTGGGCCACAAATATATTTCACAAGAGGGAGAAAAAGGAAAAAAAAACCTCAGAAATGTATTAAATCTCTAGAAATGACTTACCTTTGGCACTACTGTGTGTAATTTCAAACCCACAGAGAAAAGAGTTACGGTACATACATAAAGTCCTTTTGTTCAGAGGGAGAAGGTTGTCTGTAATGGTTTTTGTGATATCAAAATAAAAAAAAAAAGCTGTTTTCTACTTAAGATTCTAGTAGTGGTTCTATGTATTTTCTAAAGTTAATCCAAGTTATAATAAGAGTGCAGCATCTGTGGCTGGTGGAGTGGGCTATTTTTGATGACAGGCTTGTTGACGTGTTCTTCTCATAGGCTTACTGTTTGGATCGTTGCTCAGGGCATCTCTGGTTTATGCAGCATGTGTATATTTTTAATGATTGCTTATAGGAATAATTAATTATTTTCCAAATAAAGTATCAGATATCTTCTCTAGATTACTTATTGACAACTAATATTATTAACAGCCAGTCAGCACTTGCAGTTCTTTAATTTCTGAGACATCTTCAGCTTTGGAAGATTATATTCCCCAGAATGTTCCTCAACGGGAAGAGCTTATTAGCTATAGCATTGTGGGAGGAAAATGAAACTACCTTTATATGGACTCTTATGAAAATGAAATACGATCTTCATTTAACGGTGTTGGCAGGGTCAGATACTAATCCTCATGAAATGTTAAGGTCAAGGATAAAACAAAGTAGGTTTTATATTTTTTAAAATTCTTTAAGCTACCAAATCACAACCAGGCAGGTGATAAAATGCTTTTAGAAATTTAGATCTTTTCTTTCAGATATGTGCTCTTACTTCAACTGTTGGTGCGTGCAGTCATGTGGGATACAAATACTGATCTTTCAAAATCTGATTGCAGCCACAGCAGAAGTAGCAGAGTGTTAGCCTAGGCACCTATAATGAATATGCCAAAGACATCTGTGTGAAGATTCTTAAAATCTAGTGGGCTAGTGTCTTTGGCTATTAGCTAGAGGAATAAATTTATAGGTATTGGTAAAACTACTTGTAGGCTTAAAATCACGCTCAGTCACATCGTAAGGGCAAGAGGAAAGTTTTTCTTAGTGAGGTTTTTTACTAGAGGTAGATTACGGAGCGGTAGGGCTGATGTTCGCTAATAACAACTCACTGACTTGCTAGGGCCCTATTCAGAATTCCTCACCCAGGAACAATCCTGTAGGCTTGAGCAATATAATTTCAGTAGACTTTTTTGTGTGTAATGAGTGCTGTGTAAGATCTTTAAATGATATATTCTGACTGCTGTACCAATGGCATCTTTATTGAAGATTCTGCTTTCCACAGGCAGTCAGCCATTCTATTTGCTTGGAAGCTTCAAAACTTCTCATTCATTATTCAGTTCAGGCTGTTTAGGGTTTATTTTCTTTGCCTTAAAGACCCTTCTTCACAGATGTTGCCTAATTGTGTCCATACATATTGAGATGGCTGGAAGTACAGTCTCATGGAAATCCACCATTAGGACACACAATTTCATAGCCTGCTGTATGAGCCTTCTTGTCTAAGCAGGATTTTTTTGAGCCATATTGTGCTAGAAAAAATTCTAAATATAGGACAGAGAGGCATCTAGTACTAGGAACTTTTAAATGAGTTTGTCTTGAAGAACTTGCAGATCATTATTAAGCTGAAGAAATTCAGAAATTGGATGCTAGTGCATCATTCAACCTTTTAATATTAGTCTTCAGGGGTTTTTTTCTGCCTACTACTGTAAGCTATAACTTTTACTGAATACCCAGTTCTTGATTATTTGTCTTAATTACAGTATCTATTCAGAGTGGAAGTCTTCTAAGCTCAAGATTTGAGGTGTTAGTCTCTGAATTACTAAGGAAATATTTTGATATGTGGTGTTTGTCTTCTAAAGTTCAGAGGTTGAAACTACTTTCCTCCATAACATGCCGCAGTCAACCATAGTGTATTAAAAAAAAAAAGTGTGTCTAGTTACCTACATAGTAGAAATTCCCTATGGAAACTGTGTGCTGCTTTTGGTCAGGGGCTCAACAGCAGACTCGCATGAGGTGATCTCTTGTCAGGAACTTGGTGCAACTTTTGAGGAGCTCAGTGAATTGCCTGAGAAACAAAACCTTTTTTACTGTATAGCAATGCTGTAGTCTGGCTCCAGTTCATCTATTCAGGATGAATAACTGCATTCATAGCTACATTCTCCCTGATTAAACCTTAGTAAACACTGGAGGAGTCACTTTGCAGTGGGCTGCCAAGAGCAGTGTCATCCTTCCTTCCTGCTTGGCTGGATACTGCTCAGCCTGGGGATGTGGCACACCTTTCCTGAACTTTGGCTTGTGTTCTAATTCTTGTTTCCAATGGTGGATAGGTCTTCTGGTTTTAGACCTCAGCTTTAAGCATGGGGCAGTACTATCCATGCCTACCTATTTATAAGCAGACTTACCCAAGGACAGTACCAGAATAGAGCTACTGATCCCAGCAGTTCATCACATGAAGAACCATACCTCAGCCTACCAAATACGGCTGATAGAGCATTTTCATCCAGCAGTTGCTAGGAGGTCACAGGTGGGGAAAAATGAGGCCTTAACTCAGCAAGTGTGATAGTTATTTGCTGTCACTGTGTCTCCTAGCAGGAAAGGACCAAGGTCTGATCTACTTTGAGAGATGTTCAATTCTATAAGTTTCCCTTAATATGTTAAGAAAAAGCCAGTCCCTATATAGACATTTTGATCATCACATTGTTTTCTGGGTGTGTCCACGTTTTGTAGTTGCTTGCTGACTTTCAAGGCCTTAGTACCACAGCAGACATAGTAAATATGAATGATAAAAATAGAGTTCCTAAAAAGGTTCTTCATCTTTTTGATGGTTTTGAAATGTTTAGAAAAAAATTACCAGCTACAATGCAATTTTGTGCTTTCAATATTAACATACCTAATTCCATGATTTCCTCACAGCATCTGAAGTTCACTGGCTTTTGGGTCATCCAACTCAAGCCACTCTATAAAATCAGAAACTAGATCCCTCACTTGAAAGATCAGAACAACTGTGTCCTTGCTTATGGGAAGGGAAAAAAAAGGCCTTTGCTTTTCCTCTTTTTCCTCCTTCCCCAGAAACATGCAAACTCTCTCCATGTCTATTCTTATGCAATGTAATACCTATTAATAACTCAAATTGTTATATTTCTAATTCACTTGATCAGAAAAAGACCAGGAACGAAGACGGCATCCTGATTTCAAAACTACATCTCTGAGAATGTCACAGCAAAGCTACTGTTGCACACCTTTTTAAACGTTTAAAGGCTCCACAAGTTGAATACAGCTCATTAGAGTAGGAGTGTTTTCAGAATATACAGTTATAGTTAGGGTTTTGGTTATACAAACAGATATGTCAAAATCTTAATAAGAAATAAGAGATGGTGGTACTTTGATAAGAAATATAAAACATAAACTTTTATTACTATTTTGATTTTTTTAGCAGGTGCTCTTTCTTTGCAAATGCGTGATGCTTGCTTGTTTCGTGGATATGTCAGAGCAAAGCCTTTTGGAACATTTTTATTTCCATTTTGCTTCCTAGTCAGTTAGGGCTTGCATATTGGTATGACCCCAGGTTCATATGATCACATACTGCTGCAGAAAAGGACGTATGTATTGATCAGTCCTGTACAAACTTTTTCCCGTTTTATGTTTGCATTCTTGCAGGTAATACACATGAGGTTTTTTTGTATTCCATGTGTGCTTATCTAGGCAAGATTGACCCTATAATTATTGCAACCTTTTAATAAATGTAGCCCAGTTAGGCTCCTGTAACTCAAAAGCGCTGGACTAGGTAGCTGGATCCAATTCACTTTTAAGGGATATTCAAGATTCAAAGAGGTTCTTGATTTCAAAAGACAGCTTGCTTTTCTCTAATCATGTTTGTTCCTTCTCTTCAGGCATCAAACCAATTAGACACCAAGAAGTACAGCCTAAAAAGCCAAAGTTCAGTCCACAAAATTCTTACAGAGCTCATTGAGATCTGAGTTTTAAAGACTCTTTTAAATTTTTCAATTAAAAGCACCATGTTTATCGTTTTCCTATTTCTGTGTTTCCTATAAAGCCAGAGCCAAACTCTCTGCCAGCTGCACTGGGCTTTCATGGAATAGTTATCTTCCATATTTATTTCTGATGACTTCATTTTTGCCTTTTAATGTACATTTTTCTTTTATTTCAAACTGATGACAGCTGTGTTGGCAATGTAGGGATATTTGTGAGCAGTCAGGTGACAAAGATGATTTTACTGAATACCTGCAGATACATAACGGCTCTGTTGATCAGGCAGGAGTAGTTAGGGATTTCCTGCATTTTGCCTAGCACTTTTTTACACAGCACTTTGACACATCTTCCACTTTGCAAGGCCATCTGGCAAAGTCCAGCACGGAATCCAATTCATGGGTAGACCCCTGCGTGGCAGCACCATGAAGGGCAACGTTTAGTCCTAGTTGCATTAATGTTTTTCCTTGTTTCTATCAAATCTTATTAGCATTAGTTTTTGCTTTTAGAACATAAAAAGCCAGTACTAAAGTGCACAAATATTATTGTTTGTATTAATGACTTCTATATCCAATTAGTGAAGATCATTATTGCGATATGTTATGACTTGAATTGCACATAAGAGACAATAAACAAGATTCCCAGGAAGCAGCTTTATAAATAGCTTTTCTGTAGCATTGTTTGACTATACCAAGTCCTTTGGACTATCATTTTGCAATACAGCAGTCTGAATTGAATGGCATTAGTGACAAGCATTTGTCACAGGGTGAAGATTTTATCTGAATCAGAATAGAGTAAGGTGAGACTGGGAAGTACCAGCTTTCCCTGCTACCTATCTAGGTTTACTTGTAGGACAAGAGCATTTCAAGTTTTCTGGCTGGAACGATTTACATTTCATTGCAGGTGATATAACCTGTTTGTTAAGCACTTTTTAAGGAGACATACTATATTTTAATGGACATTTAGTAGCTGGCTATCAACAGTCTATGCTCCCTGCCTGGGGACGGCATGCAAGGTTTATTAAATATTAAGAAGCTGTTCATTACTTTATGGAACTGTGACAACAGAACATCTGCATATTTAGAAAATGGTAAGTTAACATTCTTTAGAATAGCTGCTTCAGTTAGGGAAAAGGACTAATGTTTGTCTGGCTAAAGACGCATAAAAATGTGGTATCTTCTTTGAAGTTTGCTCTTTGCTCCTGCTACTTGAGAATGTTGAAATTAACCTACGCTGCTTAATTTAGAACACAAATGAAAGCACTATCTCCTTCTAGAGAATGCAGAAAATCAGTCATCTCGGATAAACACTGGGTTTGCAATGTCTTTAAAAATCCCTAAAATGTAACAAAATCCATAGAGGTATATTCTTTAGAGGTTTGTCTGTCACCAGTAATTTGAAGAGTTGACGTTTATCCCTGTATGCAGCATACAGAGGCTATTCGAATTCCATTGCAAATCTCAGATAAAAGATTAGGTCTTTGCAAAGAGACCATACCTTACTGACGAAAAGCCCACAGACTTTTTGGAGGAACTTCCTTCACTACAACCAGAGTTTGAGCCAAGGTGAAAGCTTTTGGTATATGGGCTGTTTGAGTAACAGAGGGGCTCTTCAACACTGATGAAGCCAATTACATATTGTGATGAGTATTTGTACCCACTCTTGCTTATACGGAGCAAATCAGAAAAGAAGAAAAAAAAACGGCCCAGAGCTCTCTTTGGTCCTGATCTTGCCTGTCATGCTGAGTGAGCAGAGTCTTGTTTCCATGTGGGGTGGTTTGCAGAAAAATTCCTTCAGTGGTTACCATGGGACGCAAGATCTTTTTAAGTGGATGCTTTGTGAAGTATAATGGGACAGGCAGCAGAATTTAGCATTAGACATGATTTTATCTTAAATGTATGGAGTTCCAAGGGTCCCAAATGTATTACCACTCAGTGATGTGCAGCTAATGTTTTAAAAGGGTCTGGGGGGTGGGGTGGGGGGTGGGGTGTGGAACCACAACAACTTTTAGTCTCCTATGGGCTGTAAAAGTGTTTTTCCAGGCTTTAGAGTATGGAACTAGGGAACCTATTCATATGTTTTTCCAGTTCAGCACTAAAAATACTGACAACGAGAAACAACATTAGCTGGCAATAAGCTTACACCAACGATGAGGACTGAAAATTATTGTGTGGGGGTCCTTAGACATATACTCAGCCAGGTACTGTGCTGAGTGCAAGAGCAATAGAAGGTGAGGATGGACTGAGGTAGCCTTAAGTCGTCTTTCTGCCTGGTATGCCAAGCTGGATCCTTAATCTGACTTGTTTGTGCTCTTGTGGCAGTGGATAGACTGAGCAGTGGACAGAGACTGGAGTGGGATGTACAATGTAGCTCCCTGATTTAACTGGTAGAATAGACCAGAATACATATGCAGAGGCTGAAGGCGTTTTAGGAGGCTATAGGATAATTTTGTCACAGAAGACACTACAGGCTAAAGAATGGTTTGCAAAACAGTGAAGAGCACTTAACAGCCATAAGGAGTGTGTACTAAAGCCAATAAAATTGCCCGTGTTTAAGTGGAATGTCTAATTTGATCAGCAGCACTGTAGGTAGTACTGACAGCAACTGTGATTGAACAGAGACTGGCCGTTAAATCCAAAGGTTAGGGATGTTAGAGGAAATTTATTTTATTTTATTTTTAAGATGGTCCTGCTGTCCTGGCTTCAGTACGCATTCCCTATGGCTGTTTAAGCACTCTTCTCATTTGTGTTGACAGTTCTTTTTATCTTTTAAAACTCGTCTCCTTTTTCTTTCCTAAATTCCCATATTCCTCCCTTATGAACATCTTTTGTTCCTTTTCAGATCTTGTTGGCCTTACCATTTCTGTTTGATTCCACCTCTCATTCCCTTTGTTTTTATCGCCAGGCATCCCTTTACTTCTGTTTCTTCTCTGTCTGTCTTTCTGTCTGTCATTCCCAATTCTTGTCTTTTGTACACCTTTCAAGTGTACTTGTAGTTCAGTTTTGAGTCCAGGAGGAATGCCACCAGACTGCCATCACTACTAAATTATATCCTACATTATCTGCTCTTCTACCACTGCCTGGGTTGGCCCCAGTTTGTGCCAGCATATATGAAAAAGTTGTAGCTGAAGTTGACATGGCTGTAAAGTTTTGTATCGCAGTATAAAAGTTCCTTTTTCTTTTTAATGCTACTTTGTCAAAATCCTCAACAGACAGGTAGAAAGCAAGATGTGGATCTTCCCTTTTTAAATTTAACTGTAATTTTAAAAGAAAGATTGCAAAAGGTAGGGGTTCCTAGAGATTTTAATAGTGCTTGGTAGCTTCTCGTCCTTTTTTGAGTTGCTCGGTATCTCTTTTTCTTTTGTTCCTTTCCTCCTCTCTTCCCCACAAACTCTTGCCTTTGGTGTTTAGGGAAAAGACAGAATTCAACACTTGTAAGTCTTAGCATTTAAATTTAAAATCCATGCTGATTTGAACTTGAATAAACTTGCTTGGGAGGAAAAGAAAAATCCCGTAGACGTCTCATTCTGTAAAGTTTATTCATTATGTTCCTCTTGGTAGAATATTCCAAAGGGAAGAGGAACTTTCTGCAGGTCCTGAAAAAGCCTGATTTTTAACGGCAGTGAAATCTTTCCAAGAGGTTACAGTCCATTTTATTTGTGATGTTCCATTATGATGCCACACTTATTATTATTTGTATTATGTCACAGCCTAGACAGCTTGAGCTGATTGATGAAGAGTAACTGAGCTAGGCACTTGACAAATACTGTACAAGAGTGTCTCTACTTGAAGAGACCACCATCTCTGGCTCACTTTCAGTAAATGGCAACAGCAGCGGTGGCTGCTGTTACTGATTGATTACAAATCTGTTTCATGGGAAGCTGTAACTCCCTGACTGCAAACTAGTACTATCAAAGCACAGGTGGCGTTTTTATAAAGCAGTTTAGATGTGCTACCTAACATTGTATGGCAAAGCCACAAGCTGAATTTGAACTCTCAGACTTTTATCGCAGTGCTGTAACACGAGCACCGTTCATTTCAGTACTTCCTTCTGCATGATTATTCTGTTCTTTCGTTAGTATTTCTGTTCTCTTGGTTCACCTGGACTGGGAAGATGTCTCCTGTTAAGTGTGGGTATAAGGACGTCTGCTTCCACTGGATTTGCACCTGTCTTTTATTTGCTGTTTTTCTGTTCTCCTGTTTCTCTGATCTTCTCTTTGCTCTCTTTCCCACACGGACACTTCTCTCCACAACCTCTGCCAGCAACTTTAATTGTTCTTGGCCTATACATCTTCCTTAAAAGCTTCTTGCAGCCTTTCACTTTCACTGTCCTCCGCATTCAGCTTCATCTGCCTTCCAAACCCTCAGTCCTTTGGACCTCCCTGGCTCTTTGTGGCTGTTTCTCTTCTGGCCATATATCTCTGCCTCCCTGGCTTTCTGGAGGATTAGAGCTCTCAGTATTTTCACTTGAATCAGAGAAGGGTGAGAACTAAGTCCAGGGCACAAAATACCTGACCATGAGAAGAGTCAGAGTGTGTGCGAGCTCACTCCTGTCTTACTAACTCACCACTCCGCAGCCAGTGCGTGAAGACTGAGCAAACATTAATTTGAATGAGTACTGGCTGTGCTAACAGATTTCCATGGTTTGATAATAGGAAAATATTCATAAGAGCTGCTTTAGTGGGATTTCTGGCAACTGTGGGTTCTTTTTAATTTGACACTTCCATCAACAGGTTGCAAACCTTGTCAGTTAGGAAAGGGCGGAAGTAAGTCTACGCAATCAGTCAGAAAAAGCAAGGGAAGGCGATTTAATTTCTTTCATTTGCTGCATTTAATGAAGAAACTGGTGTATGAGTTGTTGTAGGGGAATGGAATAGAAAAGGGGAAGAAAAACCTCTGTGGGGAGCCAGATTTCTCATGAAATGCTTGAAGATTAACTGAGGGCAGAAAAAAACCCTAGAAACTTTTGAAAAAGGAAGACCTACGATGGTGCAAACTGAGGCAAATTTCTGCTTTTTCAAGTCTCCTTGAACTCAGATTTTTCTCATCTGTATGTGAAGTAAAGTTTAGAGCATTTTCTGTTTTTCTGATCGTGCTTTCTACTGAGTTTGCAAGTCTCCAACTTCTCTCTGAGCCTTTACAGTGTTCTTCTCTAGTGGGAACTATCCCTCGAGTTCTTCCCCCACAAACAGCTCTTTGGTTTATAAAGGAAGCATTTGTATTTTGTTTTTGTTGCTGCCGTCCAAGACTGACAAATGGGTTTAGTCCCAGGCTCTTCCTTCAATTATTAATGAAAAATATTGTATTACCTGAGGCTAACCCAACATCGCGTTCCATTTCCAAGCCTTTGGCAACCAGCAATCTCACTGCTGTCTAAAATGCAGAGAAGAAAATCTTCTGCCTGTTCCTTTTTCCTCCTCTGCTTCTGCCTGCCCTCCCTCCCTTCAGAAATACTTTACTGCACAAATTGCAGGATGACTCCAATGAGTTTGCTAAGAAAGCATTGTGATAAATAAAAGTGAACATCATGCAGTCTGATTGTCACTTGTTTAGGATTTAAAGTATCGATTTCTGAACATTACAGAGATTTAACATGGGTTAATTAAACATTTACATACATGTGTAGAACAATATATTGTATGGTGCAATAATATGCACTTTAATCAGAATCTGTGGGTGTTGTGTGTTTGCTTGTTCCATGTTAATTGGTATCATGCTGGCTCCTAGCTTAGGTCTTTGGCTAGATGGAACAGAATAGACATGGTGTTTTAAATATTTTAATTAGGACCAGCAGTTCCCGGCTTGCTCATTTCTCATTGGATTGTTTTTCATGCATGAATAAATTAGCTAGCATAGAAGTACTTTGCAGAAAGTAGTTGCCCTCTAGCCATAAAATGAGTCCTGTTCATTAATACTTTAATGAAATTAGCTGTGAGCAAAATATCATTCCTTTTAACTGTGTTCTAATTTCTTAATTTTAATTAGGCACATAATTGTAGTATACTGAAATTATCTTAATGTACAGCAAGAAAAGTTCTATCACCGTGGGCTTGTGGCTGAAACTTGAGCATACTTGCAGCATATTTCAGCTTGCAATTTTTCTCTTCAACTTTTCCTAGCTAATCAAAATCTTTTCCTTACTTCGTGTTATTGCAACATGATGTCAGGAACTGACTAATGCTTTTGAATACTTAGAAAATTAAGAGTCATTGATGCTATGTTTTGTTGGTGGTGACATTCATTTGACAACCCCAATTTTAGGGTCCAACATAACCCAGGAGCATTTCTAGGAAGCGTGGACTACACAGAACGTATTTATTATTTTGACTTTTTCCCCCGAGGTTTTCCATGTTTTGCTAACCTCAAGTTGCTACATTTACTTTATAATTTTACAAACTGAGATACGAAGCAGTGAGGATGTACGAAAGCTAAGAAATTCTGATTTTGGCAGCTCTAGCATAAGTCATCTTTAGTATAAAGTTTAACTAGTATAAATTAGTCTAGGTCGCTTTATAGATGCAGCTTGTTTCCACTTTGACAGATACTGTTCTGCTGGATGCAATTTCTTTACTGGAAAGACAAATGTATTCTGGCAAAAACATAGGTTACTGTATCTGACAGTAAGTTAGACATGAGTATTTTGAGTCAATGTCCTTATCCTATTAGAGAACTGGGGGTAGAAACACTAAACTAGATAATTTTTTTTTTAGGAGAGCTAAGCATCTTCAATCCAAATTTATGTTGGTGGAGATTTAAACTTCAGCCTTTATTACTTTGCTCAAAACTGCAGAGAACTGGGGTAAGAAGCCAGAAATGAATCTTGAAAGTTTTAGAACACTGATAAAGGGGCATGTAAGTATTTAGCCCTAGAGTTTTTGTATCCAGATCCATTGAAAACCATGTTTTGTATTTATCGTATTCTTAAACAGTGACTATACAGGTATGAAATGTAGACTTTGACACAAGTAATTTTAAGATCAAATAACAGTACAGCATCTTGAACCTAGTGGGTTTATGGAGTGATCTCTTTCTCCTGTGCAGTGTAGTATAAACCTGTTCTGCAAAAGTCTGCAGTTCTGTCTGTAACATGCCTTTCCAGAACTCCTGAGAAATCCATAGTGCAGAATGTAGGTGAGCTCCAAGTTAGCCTCTCTTCCCCCATGGAGGTGATGTGCATTAGTGCTGTTAGCCATTTTACCAGAGTGACAGGGACCTTTGTCTTTGCTGAAATTGAATTTCTAATTGAAATCCTTTTTGGTGGCATATTTCACTGCCTGCCATAATTGGCACCTGCTCTAAATAATATTGATATTTCTTATTTAAATAATATATTATGGCTAATTGTAATACTTCATTATGCCCACAATTAAGTGAACTGAGGTTAGTTTACAATTAATACTAATACTAGTTGATGTGCAATTTGAATGTAATTTGCTGCTGTTAGCAGATTGCCGGTGGAAAGAAGAAAGCTAAGGGATTTCTTGTTTCCAGTGGCAATCTTGTTTTCCTAGACAAACAATTTTAAATAAAATGTGAGTTATATTCAGATAACCAACAAAGTAATTAGACTAAGCATTCTGGTTTTATTTCTCATCAATCATTGTCATTCTTCTGTTGGTAAACACACATTCAAACCCTCCCTTTGGAGACCTAATTCTAATTATCATCTATTAAAGATTAGTAAAATTAATGCAGCACATCTTTAATTGTTACATGTTATGGGAGACACAAGATAAGTTCAGAAAACTCAGGCTTCACATGAGGCAATTTTCAGTATGATGCATTTGTATCAGAATGACTAGCCTGTATTTGATTACAGATTGCTCTAATAGTGACAACAGAGGCTCTAAAAAGAAAAAGGGGGTGGCTGGAAGCATGATGTGGAACTTCAGCTACTGATAACAAATGCTACAGATAGTGATTATTCTGAAGAAAGGAAATCCCAAAGTATTTCGTTCTTGTACTAAAATCTGTTTGGGTTTAAGTATTCATGGCTTCCAAGTTATCTGTACCTTGAAAATTATTTGCTGTAGTGGCAAATGACCCAGGCAGATGAACAATAGTTGGTTTGGTCTACCTCACCAGTTGAAATTCTTCAGGTTCTTCCAGCATCGGAAAGCGTCTATAAAATGCACTTGAGCAGCAAATTCAAAATGTATCATCACCATGCTCAGTCTGCTGACTTGAAACAATCAAATTAGAAAAATGACCTATCTGTACTTCTTATAGACTCATCTCTAATAAGACTTAAAAAGTTTACTTTAAAATTGCTTCAGTCTTTTGTTTATACGATCAGATAAGACACCTTTGAATCAGAGCTGAACTGATGTTATGTAAACGTAGGAATCTAAAACCTGCACAGAGGCTGAAGTAAAAACCAAAACAACAAAAAAAACGGGTAAGCCCTAAGGAAATTTGAGTAATGAGCAACATAAAAGGGCGGATCAAAAGCCTGTTGCAACATCCAAGTGCTCATACTTTTGTAATTGGGGTCCCTTTCTCATTTCTGTGACAGTACAGTTACTCTGCATTTTGGAGTAAGGTAGTGGACACTAATATGGTATTCAGCTACCAGAAAGGGAATTTAGGCAGTGGGAATTAAATTACTTACATTGGAATTGGTTGAGGAAAGAAGAAATACATAAATGAGGTGGGGAGTTCACTCTGACATTATGATACGCTACCTGCATTACAAACATTTTTCTGGCACAATTAAAATGTGTGTGTCTGTGAACAAACATAGAGTGAGGTTCATGTCCCATGACCATGGCCTGAATCAAACAGCTTAGGTCCTAAGGAAGGGAGAATGACATGTCCAGTGTCGGACAGAGGCATGACATGGAGTGGAACTGCCACAACAGAACATGCGTATGTCTCCATGCTGTGATGATCTTAGGCTTTTGTTTTGTAGCTGTGGTGTTCAGTCCCTCATTTTCAAAATAGCAACTTAATGGATAAATTTGTTTTGTTTTTTTTTCCCCCCATTAGTTTACAGAAGACTTATGTTTGGATTAAACATCGTCTCTTAAAACTTTTAGTTATATTTGTCTTAAAGTTTAGTTGGTGGTATTTTTTAAAACATGGAATCTAGACCTACAAAGGGCCAGAACTACAAAAACGTTGATTTCTTTGGCAGTTTACACTACAATGTTGCTAGTTTTAGTGATCTTTTTGCCACATAATTCTAGTCTAGTTTTTTGGTTGGTTTCTTTTGTTTGGTTGGTTTTTTAAAGAATGCTATGACTTCTTAAATTGTCATCTGAGTACATCACTACTCACTTAAAAATGATAAAAAAAAGAAAAAGTCATTAGATACCCGGAATGAGGAGAAATGCTGGGCGCTGTGAAAGCCTAACTTAAATCAGGACCAACTGGAAAAAAAAAAAATTAAAAAGCCTTCCCCACCATTTTTAACTTAGTCTTATGATTTCCAGATCAGTCAGAATCTACCTGAGATGTATGTGTTTCTTTTTCTAGAGGACCAAAAGCTAATTTGGGAGAAACTAGATTTCCTTTACCAGGTCAGAAAACAACCCAGAAATTTCAAGTGATCTTGATAGAAGACGTGGTTGGAGTGATTTTGAAAGAGAGGTAGATAAAACATTTTAATCATGGAAATCCCTTACTGAATTATTTTTCCTTCCTCCATGAGACTTCTTAGTCAAAGAATTAAGAGATTCCGTCTGAAAAACTCCACCCCAATCTTGTTTCCGTGTATCTTTCTAAATAGCTGTGTGTCATAGGATTTAATTACCACCTATAACATTAGCATCAAAAATCCTTTTAGGTTCCCTCTTGTTATTCCAAGAATGCCATTTTTAAGGCACCAATTGCTCTCTTCAGATTGTGGCTGCCTTCAATCAGTGGCGCATCTGATTTCATTATAATTATGTTATCATTTAGATTAATCAGTATTTTGCAGTTTCAGTTGATTAGAAAATTAAAAGTTGAACACAGTATTCATAATAAAAATACAGGCTAGATGGAAAGTGAAAGAATGCTGGAGAACAGTGGGTGTTTAACAGCCTGTCTCTAATTTTAAGGTCCGAAAATTACTGCTTACTGTTGCCACGACTTAGAAAAATCCTTGATAATAATACAGCATCGATGTGTCAGAAGCTAACAGCATATTGCCTTTTGGAGGGTGGATGCTATTCATTTACACAGTTATGAAAAATTTCCTTTTATACTTGCTTCGCCAGTGTGCAGAAATCCTAGCTCTGCCAGTGAAACAGCTGCTTTGAAATTCTGTACCTCTTCTCACCATAGCATTTTTCTTGGAAATTCAGAAGAACATTAAACCTTCCCTAGTGCTTCCTGATGTGGCTAGCAGTTTTGACTGATTCTTTTTTGTGGTCAGCTTTGTACACTTGAGGTGACTTGTATTTCAAAAAGTACTGAACACCCTTTCAGTCTGCAAATTATGGAATTGTTTAATAGAATCAGAGACGTGTGTTACAGAGTTAGGCCTGGTAAGTCATGTGGCAGAGGATCAAAGACTAATTTTAACTGCTTGTTGCCATTCCTTCTTTAATATTGGTGTTAATCTTTTATGAAAGGAAATAGCAAATCTTAGTATTTCTAATAACAACAATGTTGGTTGGACTTGTTGGAATGTCTCTGCTATAAATAGTTTTTATAAATAAGGGGGCAAGGTGTCTGTGCTACAGATCAGAAATATTTAGTGTATGCGATGAGCATAATTAGATCATCATAATGGTCTGGGACAAAATGGATCAAACTGCCAGCTGTGCTACTCCATTTGCACCTTTACCATCTGTGGTCCAAGTGGTTATCTCCAGTTCCAAAAAAGCTCATGTGGAATTTTCTTTTTCTTCCTGCTTGTGCAATCTCTTTCAAAATGCTTTCTGCAGTCTCTCATGAAGAGTTACTGTATTTTCTGAAAGAAGAGAGTATCAGTCATACCTTCTGGAAGCTCTGAGTTCTCCATGACCTTCTCCTTTATTTCCATCCAAGCACATAAACAATCCCATGCTATTATATATCTGCTACAGAATCTACTTCTAATGCCAAAGGGCTGACTGTGACACTTGGCATCAAATGTTTGGGAAAGATGTCTAGCTCATAGATAAGCTTCTAGTAACTTAACTCAGTTCAAGCAGATAATACAAGGATCCTGTGCTGAGAAATTAAACAAAACCAAGTAGAATATTCTTCCGTTTCGTATTTTTGCCAAAATGCAAAAGATGGCACTAGACATCAGGGAAAGGCATTTGACAAATTTGCATCCTGGGATCTAGCTTTCCTTTTAAATATATTGAATTTTAGAAGGTATTGTTTTTTTATAGGAAAAGCGTTGACTCCTTTAGTAGCATTTCTACAGGTTAATATTCTGTTGCAGAGTATAAATTAAAAAAAAAAAAAAAAAAAACACCAAAAAACAAAAAACACAAAAACAACAACAAAAAAACAACCTAAATCATGGATCTGGAGGGAAAAGTGGTGTGAGCTTCCATTGGCCTTGAACGTCTAGCCTTGTAAAACGTAAAAGAGCAATGTCTGTGTTACCACTCTCTGAAGGTTAGGTATGTTTCTCCTGTAATCATGAACATACCTAGTTGCTTTGTGGAGCCTGAAAAATAATTTAAGAAACCATAATCCCATCAGTATTTTTCTAGCAAATATTGTCAGACTTCACAAAAGAGATAGTGGCATGAGTGTGCTACCACAATACCACTGTATTAAAGTACTCATTAAATTTATGCAAATGGTAGTTTCTTCCTGAAGAAGATATATTGATGTTTACCATTATGAATATGAAATTGTTAATTGTGGATTTTGAAACTTCAGGAGGCATTTTGAGCATGCAATTTATCTTATGACAAAATTTATCCTAATAGAGTTGTGTTGAGCTCTCAGAATGACAAAACCAGCAGGGCAGTCAGGCAGACTGTCCCTGGGGAACAAGAACTGTTTTGACATCTGTCTGAATACAGTCTTTATGCTGTTTTTCTTCCTGGACTGATAGTAAAGATGCTTTGTTTGGAGCTATTAAAGGCATGATGCTGCAAGCTGGTGACTGTAAGGGGGCTCCAGGTCTGTGAAGAACATAAGCTGTATGTTTTAAAAATCAGTTGTTCTTGTTGTTGTTGTTTAGAAGTGTAGAGATTCCTGATCTCTGTGATATCCCTTCGAATTAGGTCTCTTCATGTTAATATTTTGCAGCTCAGCTTTCCTGGGTAAAGTGGGTATGTGCTCTGATGCGAGTGTTAGGAAAGGCAGTGTGAGCCTCCTGAGGAAGCACCAACAGCCACCTCTCCTGCAGGGAGGTTGACTGTTGTCTCTCTGCTATGAAAAGGATGGGTTTGTGGCTAGTGATAAACTGGTCTCTTGATAGTGGCTGATTTCAGTTTTGTTTGATCAGTCTCTTGCTGGGGTCAGTCTCCTATCTTCCTGATCTGCCTTCCCCAAGTGACTAGTTCTTGCCATGCTACAATACAAGGTGCACACAACAGAACTTGTTTGCTCGTGATGTAATCTGTTTCTGTTGTGCGTCAACAGGAACGTGGCTTGCTGCCTGGAGAAAAATGGTCATGAGGCAATGACTTGATGTAGAAGGGAAGATTAGGCTGATGGGAGAAAGAGTGGAAGGTTATATTTTGACAGAGAAAGATGTGCAAAGTTAGGGAGAGATCTTGTCTGGAGAAAGACAAAATTTCTATGGGGGGAAAAAGAATCAGAGGGGAGAATTCAGATGCAGAACTTCACAGAGGGACAGAAGCTCTGCTTTTCACAGTTCCTAGGCATGCAGCTGTGCTCAAAAGGGGGTGTAAATGAGCATTTTTCAAACACCTGAATGGATTTAAACCCATCTTTTGTAAAATTAGTGGCTGTAGAAGGCTAACTTCACTGCTTCAAAACTTCAGACAAAGAGGAAAACAGAAAAATGGAGGACTTAAAGCAATATTAAATCAGTTGTATGCAGAATTTAATTTACTTTTCCACTTTTACTTTAAAGGTTACCTCTCTAAGATTGTCTGCGATATTTTGGGGTCTTAAGATTTAGATTAATGTTAACTTTTTTTACATTTTATATAAATTTTAAATTTTTAACTACAACTTTTCAGGATTGGGGATGTTCTCCACCTTTTTTTAATCTTATCTTACGATGTTGAAAGAAAAGAGAAAAATAAAACTTTTTGAGTACCCATTGAAAGACATACTGTCATTATGATAAAGATCACCAGGTGGTGCTGTTTCACAGAGACTTCCAAATTGTTTTTCTGCTGTGCGAGCTGATGTTCAGTTATGGGAAGATGCTCTACATTGTTCATTTTTGCTATGAAGTCTCTGAAACAGAGCAACAAAAGTTTGCATGCAGTCTTATTCTTTGACTTGAGCAAATGTTGGAGGCAAGGCTGCTCTGTGTGAACAGGCACTGCTAATGAACAAGTTCACAGAAAAAACACTGCCACGTAACCACCTGTATTGTATGGATAAAACTGTGTGAAGAAAATGTGGAGTTGAAGCATCTGTACTAGCTTGTCAAAATGCTATATAGACACACTCCCCCGCTCCACTCCCAGAATAGAGATCTTGAAAATTTCGTCTATTTTAGTCAAGAGCTGGATGACTTACTGAGTATGTGAAGTATTATTTTGGACTGAAGTGGTTGAGTGTTTCTATCTATTTAATTTTTTTGAAAAGTCCCTAAGAGATCCACTTAGTTCCTACACTCATTGAAGTAAGACCAGACATTTACTGAGGGCTTTTTTTTCTGCTTTATGTGACTGCTTTTTTACATTATTAATCAATTCATTGAAAGAGGAAAAATTAAGCCAGAATAAATAACACACATGTTTAATAGTGTAGTTAACCATGGGAATAAAGTCTGTAACTCAATCTTTTCCAAGGAGTGTAGAAAAATTCAACATTGGATGTAGTTAAATACAATATAGAGCTTATGAAGTTTGTTAATATCCAGAACTCATGAGCTGTCTTAGCTTTTCTCCACGCAATTGACTGAGAAGAACATGCAGTGCACCCTCATTTCTCCACCTTTGTCATTGAAATTGCTGACAAAAACCTAGAGATTGCTATTTCACTGCTGCATCCTGCTCCTTTTTTCAGATGCTGGTTGTTAGCACGTGAAGACCCATGTCATGCTCAGCTGTTCTGAGTAGGTGCAAAAGAGAAGGGTGGCATGGAGTATCCCAGCCTCTCTTCCTTAGAAAGCTAGTCAGAGACTAGATTCACACTGACTCTGAGAGAACTTTAAAATTATCGTCTTTTTCACATGGATGGCATTTTGCAGCAGATCATTCTCTTAATAAGAATCAATTACCTGTTCTTTTTTTTTTTCTTTGAGAATCCAGTTGCATGGAACAAGTCTCAGGGGAAGTGTAAGATTATGTTTTTAAACCATTAATTTCTTCTGATTATCATACTGCTTTCCTCATGCTAATTGCTAAACCCTATGGGATCTCACTAACATGAGATACAGCCAGGAACAGACAACAAAATCAGAAGACGGCAGAGGTGGTGATTTTAAATCCCACTCCTAGGCTCATGGAATGGCACTTAGAAATGGAAAAGAGCAGTCTATCTCTCTTCCAGCTCAGTATTGTCCCCACAGTACATTGTGAATGCATTTAATCTCCCGTGTTTTATGTCTTTCAGGTGAGTAGGGAGTTTCCATGCTTCCCTGAAGAGATTGTTCCATAAACTTGTGCAATTTATTGTGAAAGGCTTTGCTGGTGTTCTACTCTAATTTCCTCATTACTGAGATATAATTATCAGTAATGTAATTATACATACTGTAAGGGATTTCTTTTCTCTCTGTGGTATTTATACCTTCTTTTAGAATCATAACCATGTTTCTCTGCAACTCTTTTAGCTAATACGTGCATTTGTAGTTTATTCTTTAAATGGTTCAGTATTCTTTAATCAACCTTTTTTCCTTTTATGAAAAAAAAAATGAATCGTGGCAACATATGACTTGTTTTGAATGAAGAACTTCCAGCTGGCCAAAACCTTGCCATCAAAAAAGTTTCTTAAACAAAAAAGAAAAGTTCTCTGAAAATGCTTGCTTCTTTCCAAATTATTAATTTTTTGTTGTTGTTGAAGAATGGGAAATCCCGTAGTTACTGAAAGGTCAATAGTAAGTATACCTATAAATTGCTTTCTTAGAAATATTTACATATAGGTGCTTATTGTTAGCTGTTATAGATACTGTGTTATGCAAGTAAAAATACCTATGCAGAGGGACTATCATTCACTTGCTGCTTTTAGGGTAGTCATGCTTTGCTATTCCACTTGGTGCCCTGAATCTTCTTTGAGGATATTGATAGCCTTAGGTCCCTAACTTGGATGCTGTGAATCTCTCTTTTGTCCCCACTCTCCTGCCCCTGTCTGCAATAGTATATGTGCTTGTTTGTATTACTAGCTTTTAAAGCTTTTTTTACTTTACTAATGAGAAACTTGCTCCTTTCTTTTGTGGAGGTCATCAGGAAGCAATTGACAAAATAAAAGTTTCCCTATGACTTGGAATGCTTGAAGTGGAGGATATTAGTGTAAAGAACTGCAGATTTGATGTAATGAAAGAGAGAGTATTCCTGCAGGATTTGTTCATCAGGGAAGGGAACTCAGTGTCTGTTGCCAAGAAACTGTCACACTTGCCTTAATTATGATTAACAACATACACATGTACCTGAGAAGATTTTTTTTTTTCTCATTGACTTTTGTAGAATGTCCATGTCATTGCTAAATATTATTTCACTGACATCTGCTATTGTAGTTTTTATGATAAGAGCTGGTCTCTGGTGCATCATCCATCTATGCAGAAAAATTATTTGCAGTGCCTGCATCTATTGCCAGTTTCAAATGTCTTTTTCAGCAGATTTCTCCTTTAGGTAGCGCCAAACTGCATTTATTTGTACAGCTCTGGGCAGCTGTATAGTCTAATCCTGCTCAAGAAGTGAAAATTGCTTTGAACAGTGAAGAATAATGCTGTTGCTGTTCTTGACCAAGGTATTTACTAGCGTATTTAGCTACTGGCTCTAAAGCCAATCTGAGTAGTTCATAATCTGTATTGAGGAACTGTTCAGACTTGCAATGAATCCACTAAGTTTGCATTGTAGAGTTTGATATTCTGCTTTTTCTCTGTCTCATTTATTGTAAGAGGAATATCAATAATGCACAGTGCTTTCTTTTTAAAGGAAAAATATAATGTGTTCCACACATTATTTGCTTACAAGGATGCTTCCAAACACTTACATACCAGGAACATTAATATATTAGATTATTATTGTAGCAAAAAAGATTGTGGATGGAAGTGTTATAGGTTCTTATTTTACAGTTACTTTATATTCAAAAGTGATTGTATTTTCTAGGAGAAGCCAATAAAAATCAAGCAGAAATCAGTAGAAACCAGTGATGGTATATTCTAGGAGAAACTCTGTATTAAGGAATAAGCCAGGAGAATATAAACCCATGGTATATATATACACACATATGAATGCTGTCCAGACATTTCTAAACTCATCTCATTTCCAGTTTCTCCCTGTCTTCATCTCATTGTGTTGGGCAGATGGAGTTATTGGTCATAGTCCTCCAAAGTCAACAGTGGAGAACTCTGGCTATTCCTTGTTAATTAGACATTTAAGCTCTAATCGGCAACAGTTAAAACAATCAGTTAGTGAATGTATATAGCATTCACTCACAGGGAATTGCAAAGGCAATTGATCTAATCAACGGTTTGTACACCAGAAGCATTTACTTATTCACAGCTGAGTGGCTCCGATACCAGTGACAACTGGTTTAGGTATTCACAGATATCCAGTAAGGTGCAAAAGAGCACGGCTACCATTTGGGCATCTTGCTGGTTAACAGTGGGAAATATGTATGTAAGCACATTTTGATTTATAGTGTACATCAAACATTCTCAATAAAAATGGTTTTGTAAATGAATCTCAGTGTGTGAGAAAAATTAAAGAGGTGTTTCACTGAGAGTGCCAAGCCAGATCCTAGGAAAGCTGTTAACTAATAGTTCTGTTTGTAGGGGAGTGAGTTGGGAAGGAGAGTTTCATTGAGACTTAAGAAAAGGATACAGAACAAAATGCAAGGTATTTGGGAAAAAGAAGGGAAATTTTGCAAATCTCTTCTCTTTGGAATTACTGGGAATCTGTTCTTCCTTCAGTAGTTTTTACTGTATTTCTGTGTTTTACTCTAAGTGATTTGGGAGCCAGCCTTGCACACTGTTCATTGGTTACTTGGGAGCTAGTACAGTGTCTATGTAGAATATTCTGCACTATTATAGACAGCTGCCACGTATACATTCTGGATCGATAACAAAGGAAGTGCAATGGCATCTTGGCAGTGAGGTACAACTGTAGAAAGGTGTGTCGCATGTATTCTTGCTGCTTGGTACTTGGTGCTTGAATTGCCGAACAGCTGAGCTGATTTGACCCAGTCATTACTTGCCCTGTTAGTGTGCTACAGGTTTTTCACGTCTGAGGGATAATTCTAAGGCATTTTGCCCACTGAAGCTATAATCAGACTTGTAGTTGCTCAGGAACCAGTGTTGGGTTCATATCTGTAAAAATGCTGAGTCTGTTCAATGCACCTGAAGCTGCGATTGCAGCAAGGCAGGCACAGCTGACAGCTTAATGCCACAAACTGCAGGTAATGCCTGGCCTGCAGCCACAGTAGGGAGCCCATTCCTCTTTGGGCTGATACTGTCTGCACCAGAACATGGGCCAGCCTGACTCAGCTTCTCTTCCCTGAGTCACTGAGCCACCCTCCTCCTTATTAGCATCTGGGAAGGAAATTAAACCCCTAGCTGCTGGGCTCATATATTAGCCAGCACACTTGGCAAGCGTATTTCGATTCCTTTCTTGTAATCAGGAATGCTTGCTACTTTTGTATACAAAAGAAGGGGATCCTTTGCATTGAGGTGAATGTTAATTTTTTTTCTGCAGTGTTGCTGTTAAAGGCTTTGTCACAGGTACCAACTGAAAAAAAACTTCCCAAAGTCACAAAATTTCTGATGTGGCATTTAACCTCTGAGCTGGGAGTTGATGGTGTCTGATCATGAAAAATCTTTCTTCTTGTGATTCCTGCTCAGCCTCATAGCAGTTCGCTAGATACTCTGGAGAGCTGGGTTGGAGGTGAATTAGCAGGCTAGAGGGAAGGCACTTGTGTCATAGTTATCACCCTACCTGAGAGCGGGCTGCTGTAATTCAATTTAGGGAGTAGCCAATCTGTGGCAGTGAACTAAAGCAAGCTCTGTTCTAGGTGAATGGGCTCATACTGAGTTGTATCTTGCCTTTCCCAATGGGTTATATCTGCACCTTTTCCATTAGCACTTCTTCAAAAAGCTGTGGGTGAGCAGCTGAACAGAAATTAACGTCCCCAGACAGATTTGTAGAAAACTGTTTGTGCAAGCTGTCTGAACACTTTCGTTGGTAGGCTTTGCAAGGTGAATGAAAATGCTGAACAGTGGGTAAAAATTTTGAATGTAGTAATGTGCAGTTTTTTTAAATAAGTTCACATGAGTTTAGTGTTAAAGCAGCCCAGTAGAGCTAGATTATGACAGTTTAAGAGCTACCTATAAAGTTTGTCAAGTAATACTAGTTTGGATAATATCTGCAGAAACTAGACTATTTTATTGCATATGAAATATATATTGCATAGCACTGTAAAAATGCAATGAAATCAACCAGAGATGGTCTTGCTGGGCCATGTGTGGTCTCGTACTAGCAATAAAACTGATAGGAAATTGGTTGGTATGATTCAGATGAGGCCAGATCAGAGGCAGAATTCCCACTGATTTCAGCAGGAAAAGAGATTGTACATGAGCAGGTGAGGGAAAAGTGACTGCATAATGCTGCTGAGATTTCGCTTCAGTCCGAAACAGCTGTATAGACATGCTCAGAAGGCAGAGAGGCAATCTTAAAATAAGATAAGCATATTTTAAGTTTAAAGACAAAGGGAAATTTAGCTTGTGAAGCAGATACTTTCTTTTGTCACAGTTCAGTTTTTAGTGCAAGAATAACTCCTATGAATAGCTAGAATTTGAAATGTGTTAATATCAGAGAGATTTTTTGTAAATTAATATGCTTAGGTGACTATATCAAGAGAGCTGCCTTGGAGGGATTTTGTGCATTTATAGAATGATACTAATAATTTTAAACCTCCAAAGACTTTCAGTGAACTTGAAAACTTAAAAGGTATTCATTTTACATTGCTGCTGCTCTTTCAGTCTGGTTGAGTGTTGATCTGTGCATCCAAAATAGCAATCATCTTCACATGTGGTACTTCTTTTTACAGCTGTGTAGTTATCAAAACAGAGATGGAAAGGCTTGTTGGTGTTTTTTTTAGAAAGAAAGTAAATAATTTTTAAATTTCTCTGCATAGTGATAGTATACTTATGATACTTTTTTAATTGACAAGGAAGATTATCACTGTAAATATCACATTGAAAAAAATATAATATTAAAACCTTTACTCAATAGAAAGCATGGCTTTTAAAGAAGGAGCAAAGACTGAATTTTATTATTAAAAAAAAAAAAAAAGCCATTATGCTTCTTTGTAGCTAGCGGTGTAATTCCATATCCTACCTGCTATTGGTTTGGAGATGTGAAAAGTCTGAGATACCATCATGATTGCAGTGTGACTGAAACATGTATGTTGTGCTGCTCTGGCAGCCTGAGTGCTACAAGTGAGCTTTCCTTCAAGGCAACAAGATTTGTGCTAAGAATAAACTAGAAAAACTAATGTTAGTCACAAAGGAAAAAGAAGTGTGCCTCAACTTTAGCTAAACTTACATCCTACCTCAAGCCGTATAGCTTTTGTGTAGTATGTTTTCCTTCAGCTTCTATCTGTTCATTTAACTGCTTAATTCAAAGCTCTTTTTCTTTCATCTCTGTGATTACAGTGCTATTATTTATTTCTGCTGGTACATCCCCAAAGTGCTAAAAACTACCTATGAAGGTACAGCTACACCTCTCAAAGAATCTGCAGTCAGCTAACAAAAACTTAGAGGAAAGCAGGATAATACAGGAGATAAAAGAATGCAGCTGCTTGAGAACTGTTTGCTCTAAGTAACAATTAATTTGGTGAGCTTAGCCCCTTGCCCCTCTCAGGGTTCACCTGATTAGCTTAAGATTTCTTTTTTGGGATGTATTTTCAACTTTAGAATTATTGACAATTTGTTTTTAAAGTTGGGGACAAATTCTGAGCAATTAACAGTACTTTGCTCTTCATGTGGTGACTGTGATCTGCACCCGTTTAACTTAACTGCCATACATACTATCCTTGGAAGTATTGTATCTCTATGTTGGTGGTAAGATTGGGTGCACGCATAGATGTCTGTAAAATCGGTTCTTGTAGACAGTAGTTGCAGTTGCAGACAAGTCCCAGGATATGATGGTGTTTTTCTAATTGGAGGTGTCTGAATGACTGCAGCAGTGAATGCCCTGGAATGCAATTTCTACATTTCTTAGCTGTGAACATTTATGCTAGCTTTCCAACAGTCAAGCTCAGTCTTAGGGACTAGAGCTACAGAACTAATTCATTTAGTATATTTAAAATTCAAGTGGAAAAGGCAATTCATCTTTTTCTCAGAAAAGCAAATTTTGCTGTTCACTTCCATAGTCTGAGTTGCTTGTGCCAAGAGAGCAACATCATCTACTGTGGAGAAAGTGTTTGTGTATATACGTGGCTGTACTCAAATCTGTCACCACAATCCCTTCCAGTAAGCCACACATTTCTATTATCACTCCCCTGAAAATGTGCCTGACGGGTCCTGCACGATTAGTTTGGCTGAGCTTTAATTTATACCACTGTTAGCATTTAAAAATAACTTCTGCTCTGAAAAGTTCTGGTGGTTTGAGATGCACTTGCTGCACCTAGACGTGGAAAACTGGTATTATACCTTGGAATGTGACACTGAATGACAACAGGTGCGAGTAATTAATTGTATTCAGTGAAAGGGAGGTGTTTGTGTTTATATGCATAGACTGGGGTTTGTTGTTTGTTTGTTTTAATACCCACTCAAAGCAATGTTTTAATTTATTTTTCTAGATTTCACTTTACGCATGTTATTTTTGTAGCAGTTCTAAAGAACTCAGTTCTGAGCTTGCAAAAGTTCAAGAAGTTGCACAGTGTAGGTAAGTTCTCCTATAGCTCTGCAAAAATCTGCATATATTTCACTATGTGAGTGCATACTCTATTTTTTCATATAATAATCACTGAAGTAGATGACTGAGCTCCGAGCCATTCAGTTGCAAATAATTTAAACCATGCTTCTTAAGTAGTGGCTGAAGTAACCTTATATGGTTTTTCAGTAAGAAAGTAACTTGCAGCTGCCATTTTTATTCAAGATGGCTTTCTTGAAAGAAAGCTGCTTGTGGCCATATCATTGGCATTAGTCCCCATGTCCGTGACCCAAAGCCTTTTTTAAAGCTAATCTTCAGAGAAATCCATGCTACATTTAACTTTGGTATCTCTCCTGTGGGTCTCAAATCTAACCAGACGCGGCCGATCTGAATATTTCCTGCATGTTAAACAGACCATTGTAAGCCTTTTCCTCCAGGCTAGATTGTTATAAATGCTGTTTATGATCCTGCTATGACAACTGTGAAGGACATGGCAAAGAATTTATCACAGGATTATTCATCCACCATCAGAATACCTAATAAGATTCTAAATGACCCAAGATGATAATAAGATCTAGCTTGTAGCAATAAGGTATTAATAAACTGCTTTTTTCAATAAGGAATTGTCCTGGCATCATTACCCTGACATATTTGTTTTCCTTATATTTTGCTGGCAACGTAGCTCTGGTGCTTTATACAGCAAATTTATAAAAACCCATGATGTATGAAAAATACACCACATATTAAGTGGAACCCATAGGTTAAAGTCAAGAGCATTCTGTTTGCCTATGCTATAAGAGGAGTAGACTTTTAAGTCATAGATTCTAATTTTTCCATGCTGTTTCTCTTTGTATTTAAAAATTATATATAGAATAATACATACCCTAGTGTTGAATACAAGGCCATAATTCAAATGAAGGGATTTTGTCAAAATTGTAAACCCAGAAGGTGCAGCTCAAGTGATTAATCACTGGCACTGGAACCCTGAAGTCATCCTGAGTTGGAATTACACCTGCAATCCTTATTTGCAATGCCTCTAACTTTAAAACCATTGACTTCCTGGGAAAAGGAGCTTATATAATGGCATAAAAAGCTGCTCGTTTCTGTTGCTGTGAAAGTGACAGATAAAAAAAATGCATAAATGTGCAACTGGTCTGATTAGACAAATAGTCCAGGATCCTCCTGAATATCTGATGTCAACACAACCTGTTGCTATGCGCAGCTGACCTGCTCCCTGGTCACCTGGAAGTGCCGTGCCATGGAACTTGCAGCTTCAGTGGCCCCCACTGGCCCCACGGGAAAGGCTCTTAATGAGAAGAAAGACTATTCCAACGTGGAGCTTCTGAGGAGGTGAGAGATCCCAGGTATAGGAAAGAACAGATGTGCAAAACTACTAGTTATCCATGAAACCTATTGAACTCGTAGTAAATAGCTAAATTACTCCTTCAAAATGCAGAGCTGTTAAAGCTTGTTTAAATATGTTTGCACTGGATGATCTTAATCTCTTACAAGTTGTTTCTGCCCCCTGCATTTATAGTAAGGGAAAGTATGAAACAGGTGAATTGGCTTGCTTAGAGCTGTGACCTGGGGCAGTGACAGAATTGGTAATTCCTGGTTTCACTCAGTTGCTCTGACCATCAGTCTACATTGTGACCAAGGTAGTTTCCTTTGAAAAGCCAAAGATGGGTCTATATCTCATTATCGTTTAAAATTTTATCAAAAGTTTATTCAAGCTGGAGAGAAAGGAGATTTAGTGCAGAGCGTCATTGATTCTAAGGCATAGAAGAGATTTGGATAATTTCAGCTCTTTGCTTTCACTCATGTTCCTAGTTGGAGAATTGGCTGGTTGCATTTACATTCAAATGACCTGATCACTTTGAAGAGTTAGTTCATGATAAAGTATGCTAACATGGGACACAAAAGACTCGGGTCCCCTTTTCTTTTCCTTTACGAACTTCCTTTGTGAACATGGGAAGATTGCTGTGCCTTGCTTCTTCATCTGCAAGAAAGAAAATAAACATATTTCCTACCTTATGGGAAGGTTGTAAGATAACTACCAAATATTATGGTAATGAAAGTGCTCAGATATTACTGGAATGGAAGCCGTGTGAAAGCTTAACATAGACAAGGTCTAATTTCTGACCTAGTAGCTGGTGCTGCATCTTTGACTTTTCATTCTGGTGCAGCAAAAATAATTACTCACGCACCTATTTCCCATATGGAAAATTAAGGTGATGTCTTCCTGTGAGTGCTGTGGGTAGAAAGTGAATGTGTGCTGAAGTGTGCGAGTATGAAATTAAAGGATAGATCTGAACAGATAATTCTGAATGAAAAAGGAGTGGGATCAAATATTTGATCATATTTCTTTGTCTTTTTCTGACTGGCCTCTGATATATCTTTAAGTAGTTATTCACTGAAAATTTCTGCTTTTTAACAACCCTCGTCATAGAGAATAAGCAGGTCATTAAAATAGTTTGGGAAGTAAGTAGCAAAAAATGTCGTGGGTCATTATGGTTCATCTTCATCCTGTCTGATGGAATATAATTTGGCTCAATCTGGGCTGTTGTTGATGGTGCTGAAATAATCACGCCAGGAAGCCTTAGTGACATTCATTGCTGGTGTTATTTTGCTGCCATCGTTTCTTTACCTCAACAGACTTACCAACATGTTTTAAAAACACACATCTTTAGAATTTTTCCATGATTTGTATAAACTTTGTTAACATTGTAATATGCAGAGATTGGCAAAATTCTATGGAAGGGGACTCATGGCAGTTCTGCCGAGCCCTGGAAATAGGAAATGTAAAACTCCCTTTGCTCTGACAACTCTTCTATGTCACCCCAATGCAACCTCCTCCTCCTGCCAGCCTGTTCAGACCTTTTGCAGCCACTGCTGTATCTATGTAAAAATGTAAGGAACACGATGTGGGGGAAACGATAGACTGAAAAACAGGAGCAGCCATGTTAAGGATGGGTGAGGTGAGAGGGTTAAAAGCAAACATTATTGCCTATTAAGCTGAGAAGAGTGCTTGTTGCCTTGGGGACTGGCACTACAGTGAATTGCTTGAGAAAGTCATTCTTTTCTATTATGTTTTTTCTGGTATGGATGATTTCCTGGAAAAGGTGACTACTTACCATAGTAGTCTGGTAAAATACCTTCCTGGGTTTGGTGCCTGCTTATTGGACTGTCCTTAAGACATGTTTGGAAAGGGGTTATTTTGTGAAAGCAAATTGTGAGAGTGCAGATTGATCCTCAGTTTTCTAGGAAGTCAAAGAAGAAGTTTTCCCTTTCAACTAAAAAATAATGTTATGTGAAAGCTGCAGAGAGAGATAAAAGCAAACAATACCTCAGAAGGTGACTAATTGTGAAGAGTAGGCTTAGGCCAGCACCTTGCATTGTGCCCTTAGCACGAAATGGCATCTTTTCAAGCTGAACAGCAACATGGGAAATAAGAATCACAATTTCACTTTTCCTCTCCTTTTGGGAGATGTGAACTGTAGGTGGAAGAAGACTAAGGCCGTTCATATCTCTGTCTGTCATATGAACACTGCTGTTCCATAGTGCGTTGTGTGGAGAGCAGAAGCATCTTTTCTGGTACTACAGCCATGAGGCTCAGGAGCTCCTTTGCACAGACCAGCTCAGAGCCATGCCCTTCAGGCACAACCAGGAGGCAGTGCAGGTGATGGGCTGAGAGGTAGGAACCCAATCAGAAATATTTGAAGTGGAGATAGAGAGCTGTAAATCTGGGAGGGGCAGGTCAAAAAGCAGGTTCACCTGCACTGCCTCATGCATTAATCTGTCATTGATACCCTGAAGATTTTGCAGGATTGTGGTAAACCATAATTTTGTACCCTAGAACAGAAATGTGTTCCAGTCCCTGGAGCCTTGTATTGTGGACTCTTTAGACTAGTTCTCTGCTACTATATCTGCAAGGAGTCTTCAAATGTCATTCTTCATTTTCTCTAATACTGTGTGTCTTGCTGTCAGCAATGCCATCACAACAGAGAAAGAAGATTAAGAAAGGAGAGAAGGCATGTTGATTTTTTTTCCTTTAAGTTCTCAAAATAAATTAAGGAGAAATATTTATTTCTATAGTATTTCAAATCCACTGTATTGCTTCATGTGAGTATGTCTGCTTTCTCTGTAGTGTCATATTTAGCTTTAGTAAGTCACAAGCATATTGAGAGCAGATAGTGGGTACAAATCTGACAGAAAGCTAATGAGCTCTCCTGTGATTATCAGTAAGGACTATGACTCATTAAATCTCATTTCCTGAGAAAGTCCACATAGGGAGAAGAAATTATCTGGAATAAAGGCCTGAAAACCTAATTCAATCAGATTTATAGGTGTTCTTGTAGTCGCTACATAATAATCAGTGAAAACAGAGAAACTTTTTAATGAGATCTTTTGAAATGGTTAATGTTTCAGGAAGGGGGGTCTGCTTCACTTCCATTTAAGATACAGACAAAATAGCTGCCCTTCTCCCAAACTAAACAGGCTGATGCATGTTGTGGGGTTTTTCGCTTTTTATTTTAGAGGTGTGATTACAACCGATATAATAGATGCCTGTGTGTAATATGCCTTTTGTTCAAAACTATGCTTAAAGATGAACCTGGCTTGTCCATTTTTTGATAGGTTGTGATTGCCTTGATACAGTGTTTTCTTGTGATGCATGTCTTTTTGTGGTATGTTTTTCATATATTATTTAGAGAGGAAATGTCTCTCCCCTGTTGCAGTGAAGAAGAAAGACTTGCATTGATTTTAATTAGCTTTGGCTCACCCTTTAATAGAGTAGCATTACAAAAAATTTTAATTTTTACAGTTTTATCTTTGTGTAGAGATGTGTGGACACAACTCACATCATGTTGCATACTAACAATATGTGGATGGTGACAAAGAAAGTGTTAGTGTGGTCTCACAGTGCAATAGAGACCCATCATTGCCTGACAGATAGCTAAGGAATGTAGGACAGTTGTTCACATTTGTAACTCACAGAGTGTGATCTGAAGACTTCAGCAATTGAGCTGGCTTGCCTTCATAACTAGGCTCTTCTTGCTGTTGGGAAGGACCTCACACTGGCTGCTACAAGTTCTGGTTTTGAACTGTTTAAATTATGGATGTGTTCCTTAGATTGGGCCAAGCTGGCCACTTAGAGGCTTGGAGTTTTTGTTACTATGTTTTGTAATTCCAGCTTCTTCCAGCATCTCCTTTGCACTCTTATTTGTGAGGAGCTTTCTCTTCTTTTCCTTCATGACAAGGCAATAATATTATCACTGAGGTTAATGAGGAATTATGTGGGCACTGCAGGATGGTAGGAGTAGAGTAACATGTTGATTTTTTTTTTCTTTTTTCTTTTTTCCCTATTCTTGCTGCACACAAATTGCATGGGGCAGACGGTACTGCTAACATGCAGCTTGACTGTTGCTTTTGGTTCTTTGCAAGCATTTGAACTTTTGAGAATTTCAGCTTGAAATGTCTCCATAGTAGGATGTAAGGCAGCAGTCTGAGTCTTTTATTTTCTGGGGTTTTGTGGGGTTGGGGCTTTTTGTGGGGGTTTGGTTTGGTTTGGTTTTGGTTGAGGTTTATTTCTGGTTTTGGTTTGAGGTTGGGGTTTTGTTTTTTTTTTTTTTCCTTGTGGGTTTTGTGTATATATCTGGGAGGATGTGGGGTGTGGTGTTTTGGGTTTGGTGGTTTGTGGGTTTTGGTTTTGTTTTGGTTTTGTTTTTGTTTTTTTGGTTTTTTTTTTAATTAAGTATCCCTAAATCTGCTAGATCAGTAAGAAAGCATTAATTTGGAGAAAACTTTCATGGGATGGGATCTTTGAAAGATGCAGAACTTCATTAAACATAAAAGCATATTAAATACTTACATATTCACCAAGCCCCTCCAGATATGCTTTTGGTCAGGATAGGAATATTTCAAAGGATCAGCTTTTGAATGAAGATGACGGGGCATCAAGGAAAGGAAGGACTACAAAAATGAACAGCTCTAAGACTCAAGATAATTTGGGAAAGCAACTCACTTCAGATATATAAACTGTGCTAGGCCATATTGTGTCCTCTACATGAAGAGGAATCAGAATTTCTAAAAATTGAAATAGCATATATTAGCTTTCTGTGGTACCATGGTGTGATGATATGGTTGATCCTGCTGGCACTAAATTATCTTGGAACAGGGAGATTAAAGTAATGTGATTATTAAAGTGACCAACAGGAATGCGTAGTTTAGTTTGATCTTACAAGCTTGGATCAGAAATGAGCCCAGGTTCAACATCTGGGGAATGAGAACACAGATGCATTTCTGAACACCTCAGAGTTTCTTTCAGTGTTTTTATCTGAGCTTTTAGGTATGTAAAACTGTTATTTGCTCAATTCAAATCCAGTGCTTTTGTATGAGAACGAGGGATATTGATGCTTTATCCAGATACAGTTTAAAGTATATGGAATAAAAATAAATGTAGGACATGCTTTTTATGTAGGCACATTAGCAACTGTATGTTTGGAACTTAGTAGTAGAAGAAAACTGATTTCTGAATGTATACATCAAGGCAAATAAGCTTTGCAGCAACAGTTGTTACTTTCCTTTGATCCTACAAGTTAGCCCAGACTCATCAGCTGTAGCAGACCCAGCTTGGGCTGTGTGGGTGCATCCTCTCTGTTCTGGCAGAGCCATGTTCCCAGCTGCAGCCTGCCTCAGGGCCTGCAGTGGCTTCAGTCAAGAACCACCAGCCTGACCACAAGCACTGGAGAGAGGGTCTCCTATTTGGGCAGTGTGCAGTGCCTGAATGGTGGCTGTGCCCTACCTCCCCTGAAGATAAGGCAGTAAGATCTGTTGGTGAGTTGGATCAGGCCCTTTCTCTGCCATTTATTCTACAGTCCTCGAAAAAAAATTTCAGAGAGTTTGGTTTTTGTAGAAGGGGTATTTACCTCCACCTTAGCTGTTGTTCAGTTGCAGCTAGCACATTAGATGTCATCTGTGGGATGTGTTAGTCAGGAATTAAAGAAAAACCTTTAGAAAAATATGCTGCAGGTTTATAACTTGAAGAAGCATTTATTAATATGAATATGTAAGGTAGAAGTTGGGGAGGAGCCGTTGTTTATGTGCTACAAATCACACTTTTCTGTTTGGGAAATGAAAGTTGTTTAGAGGTTCTTTGTGTTTGTCAGTGGAATTTGCTCCAGGAGCGTTTTATAATGACGAAAGAAATGCTGTGCTATGTGCAATACAAAGATGAGAAAAATGAGGAATTCTTACTCTACTGGGAAGCATAGCCAAAGAAACAAAGGAGTTAGAGAAGTGTAAATATTCCTCTGGTAATATAACCCAAAAGGATGCTTCCCTATCTTAGTTAAAAAGAGCCATTTTTTACCCTATGGTAGGAAAGGCTTAGGACCACCACCAGCAAGTCTCCTTATCTAGCACATGAGAAAATCTGCAGCTTTGTATGAAATCTTCAGTTAAAAGTGAGTGAAGGATGGAAAAGTTAGAAGACTATCTTGGGGTTTTTGATGTTTTGGTGGTGGGGTTGTTGCTTTTTACATTGGAAATTGAAGCTTAATATCTGAAAGACTAAAATTATAAAGCAATACAAAGAAATAATGTTGGGTCATTCAGGAAGTGCTTCAGTGTTATAAAGCTGCAGCCCAAAGGAAGCTCTTTAAAACTGTGGTGTCCTCTTAGCTATCTTGTTCATGGTGTAAGGCCTCTTCCCTAAACTGACCTTCAATTTACTTTAGGTATGTAAATGTGTTAACATTCAGGCCATAGTATCAATTTGTCACATTGCCCCAAATTTTGTGGCAGTAGGTAAGGATAAAATGAAACGGCAATTGTTCTGGTACTGTCTTCCCTATCTGAAATTAGTTACAAAGCCATTACAATATCAATGCACTGTTTTCTGTGAAGGGAAAGCCGCAATCGTAGCATTGATTTCACATATGCAGTGTAGAAATCGAGTGATCCTTAAACTATATTAAAAGCACATTCTGCAGCTAAACTAGTGTCAAGGATTGGGAGCAGAGTTTTATATGAAGTGCATTACCAGGTGTATTTCAGCTGTGCTCCCACTAGTGAAGAGCAGGTGCATGCTGAGCTGAATTAAGCCATTGTTAGGATTCCACCCAGCTGTTCTCACTGTTTTAATTAAATTACTCTCAAAAATGATTTATGTCAAACAGGTAAAAATTCCTCATGTGTAGAGCCTGAATGTGACTTTACTTGGTTGAAAGGGAAATGTTGGAATTAATATAAGGCAATGAAGTGGCTTTTCAAGGTAGTTTGTGAAAAATTAAGCCTCTCCAGGTTTGTCCAAGCTGATGTGGAATTTGCAGAGGGAAAGAGAAGCTCTGGCTCTGACTTGTAAGGGTGGGGAACATGGTGGGAAGAGTTAGAGCCCGCAGTCTGCCAGATGAGGAGACAAGAGAAGGTATCAGGAAGGGATTAGCTAGGGGGGCTGTGGAGATGGGTAGAAGAGTGTATAGATTAAATCGCTGAGGTTTGAATTTGGAGACTCCATGTAAGTGCAGTTCAGTGGAAAACTGGTAGACTCCTTTTTTCTTCTGTGAATTTATCTTTGGACAGGTATAGGACACTTTGTATAGATGACTGTGGGATTATGGCAAGGAGTGGTGTTGAAAGAAGTAAACAAAAATTACGTGTTTGTCCTTAAAACCTATCCATGTTTTAGTCTCATCTCTTTTGGGCTATATAGGGTACCTTGATTTTTCTATCTTACTGGTATTGGACAACAGTGTCCAAGAGCCTCAAAGATGTTGCTAGTACTTGGCAGGGGTAAGAGGGGAAAATGTGTAATATCATATTAGTGAATAAAAGGTTCTTGTGGGCCTGTTCTCTCTGATGATCCTCTGAAGGCCTCTGTGGGCTTGTTTTGAAGTGCTTGGAAACCACAACGCTGAGAGCTAGATTAATGCCTAGATAAATTGATTAGTTCTGTGACGTGCGTAACTCCATTTAATGCACGCATCAAATTGAAACTAGACCCCTTAAGGCTAATTCACTGCCTCATTAGAAGCCAGTGAAATTCCTTCAGCATCAAGTAATGTGTTTAGATGTGCTGGCTTTGGCAGGCACTCTATTTCTGCGTAAAATGTAGAATTTTAAGGAATGTCTGGAAAAAAGTGGCCTACAAGAAAGCAGTCCAAAGGTGACAGAAGCATGGACTAATGTCAGCCATGTGGAAGCATGATATTGGTCAAAGGCTGAAGAACATGTGATGAAGGGGAAGAGGCTTGATATATTAATAATATTCAATCCTAATCAATTTATACTCTATCTACAATTTACATAGACTTAGGTAAGCCTGAAATCCATCAGATTAACATGTCAAAAGCACACACTGCATATTTGTTCTGCCTAATCCTCACTGGTAGTTCAGGCTCTTCAGAAGGGATAAATCAGGAGCAAACTAACCACATCAGGTTACTCAATTACTACCACAAAACTATTCTTAAGCTAAAAATGGGACATCTTGCACATTAGTCAGTCTGTCTGCCTGTCATTTTTTTCACCCTGTCACTGTGCAAGAGGACTGGCTTTTTGGCAAAGTGATAATAAAATTAACAAGGTCCAATTTTTCAAATCAAAAGCTAGAACTCTGCTTTGGGGCTTCATTTTCTTTCTAAGAGTCTAATGAGGAGGGACAGGCAATTATTATTATTTATTTCACTAATTAGCACGATAATCATTCATTGTAAAACTCTTCTGTGTTAGAAATATGTTCCTTGTACACTTTGTTTAACACAGTTTCCTTTTTATCGGATTGAACCATTGTGCAACATCTTTTATTAGCGGGGCAATGGGGGGCACTTGGAAAAAAAAAAGGAAAAAAAAGAGGGATAATTTTAGATCTGTGAAGATAATGCAACAAGAAGCAACAGTCCATAAAAACATCACCTTTCAGTCTCTGAAGACATAATGCTTTATGATAACCATAAAACATTTTAGTGCAAAATAAATTGCTGTCCTATTCAAATCCTTAAATGTACTACAGTGGATGTCACTGAAGACATACAGCTATTTTTTCCAATACTGAGATATATTTTATCATAATTTGTAGTGTAGGTGACAACCTTGCACACATGATTGCCTTTTCTTGCTTAGTTAGCTTGCCAAGGTCAGAGTCCTTTGGCCTTTTATGGATGTACAACTATTAGGAAATAAACAGGATAACCAGGTAGCACAAAAAGAAAACTTGTTTCCTTGACTTGTTAGTCATACACCCTTTAAAGATTTCATAGTGTTCTGAGTATGTACTTAATGAAAATTACTTCTTTATAAATGCTTCAACAAATTCTTCTCACTTGTAAAGCATATAGGTAATTTTTCTCCTTTCTCTCTCTTTCTTTTAACTTCATTTCAGTTTAGTTTTTTTTCCTTTTTCTTTTCTAGCTAACAGCATATTGGTTTTGGAGCTGCTCTGAGGAGAACAATGAGTGGCAATTAATGGAAAATACTGCAGTTACAATTCAGCCCAGAAGTCTTGAGCCGGGTAAGCACCTCAGTTTCCCCATAGTTGAACTCTTCAGATGTTATTTCATGTTGTGCCACTGGTGAAGTCCTTGGAATGGGCATTCTAAAGGAGTTTATGGAATTTCATCTTTACTTTTTGCATCAAAGCAGTGGAGAAGAAGTTTTATTCTAAAGTATTTTTTTGTTCCTTCAGCCACTGGTTATGCCAAAGTAGGAGAACATGGAAAGAGTGTAGGAAAATGCTAGTAGTGGTGACTTATTTGGCAACATCATTTAGGAGATATGCCCCAACCCCATATAAATATTTGCCTTTGCTGATCTGTTTAAATTTGATATCAAAATATGATAGCTCATTGAATGGAATGAAAAAAAAATGTTGATAAAGTCTATATGGAACCACAGAAATGTGGTAAGACCTAGTTGGTGACATTTATATAAGTTCTATACAAGTGTGAAGTAAAATAAATTTTAAATGCATTTTATATGTTTGCCTTTAAAATGCACTGAAGTTTTTAAAATGGAAAATTGGTCACAATAAAACCTTAACGTCTGTATTGAGTTGTTGGGCTGAAATTGCGTCTCAAAGGAAACCAGTGGGGTTTTTAATGTAATTAAAAATTCAGCCATGAGTGTTCACTTGTATGTTGATTGGTGGTGATATTGTATTTAAAAATGAGGATTTTTCCACTCTGGTGTGGAAGCCCCTTTCTTCCATGGTCAGTGAACAGAGGTTGCTAGCATTCAACATTTTGCCAAATACCCTTAAAAGATGGATGTAAAATTGCCCAGCAGTTTGCTTCAAATAAACTTTTCCTCAGATAAGGGTTCCAATTTGAAAGGATCAGAAATCCATATGGATTTGACAATTTGGAAGAACAGTATTTGGGTTTGTAGACCTGTGCATTTGCATGAGCCAGCTCCTGCAAAACTCTAGGCAGGACAAGAATTTCTGTTCTCCCTTTAATTGTTACTTCCAGTCAGTCATATTCACTTAAAAATGGCTTATAGAAGGTGTTAAATTATTTACTGTGTTACCAATGTGGTAAAGGTTGTGCATTTGAAATAATGGGTGTTAGCCTATAACTGATGGATAAGAGAGTTATGAGCAACCTTTTAGCCTTTTGGACTGTCAACCATGTATTATAACATCTATAATGTATAGATCCCTTATTAAACTATTTAGATATGTGCAATTAATATAACATCACTTCTTGATGTGTACATCATATGATTGGCAACCCATACCGTGTAAGAAAATAGTTACCCAGGGAGATGGGGATATTGGGGCTTTTATTCTCTCTTTTTTCAGTGTTTTCCCAGTTGTTGCTCATTGCTTGTTGGCAGTTTATTTTAGATTTTACAAATAATAAAAACAGCAGCAGTACTAGTGTTTGGCTTTTGGATTCAACAGACATATATTTTAATCTAAATGACAATATTTAGCAACAAAATTGCTTCATTTTAACGTCACTGCATTTCTTAATCTGTGGGAACTATAATTTAAAAATAATGAATGCAACAGGATGAATATATGGCTTCCATTAATTCCAAATACTGCTTATTTCCAGCACTTTTTAATTATTTGAATATACTTCTCTATATATTTAACTGGAGTGGAAAAATCATTCAAACCTCAGACCATTTACGATTGCCAGTGTATCTGTAACTTTCCAAATTACTGAACTTCAGAGTAACATTTCATTTCGAGTACCTATATCTCCAGTGTATTAGAAAACACTGGTATAGTCGAGAAAAATGTTTTGAAAGATGCAGGTTTCATAAACAACGAACATCATAGAACGTGAATTAATAAATTAGAAGTTCTGAGTGGAAATAGTGTTAAAGGGCTGACTTAAACCCAAGGACATTAAGTATGGTAACTGAGAATCTGCGTTACATATTGCAACCTTCTATGATCTTAAAATGGCACTTTCACAGAGAAGCAGGGATTCACAGGCTGTGAGGATTTCTTGATCACCCAGAACCATTAGCTTTAATGTCCTTTTTTGCACATCATATATGCAGGCACAGTAAGAGCTGTAAGGCCAGGTCCTCACATTCTGTAAGTTTTCATTACCTGCTTTGTGGATCTGGTGCAAAATTTTGTCTTGTCCTTGTAGAACGTGACTTTCATCTGATTGTTGAGACTAAACACTGAGTTCCTTCCTTGTTTTTGACATAATCGTTTACAAAATTTCATACTGGCATGGACTGGTGACGGAAATCATATGCCTGTTTACATCATGAGGCTTATAGATGCTGGACACAGAAAAAGCACATAGCAGAAATCATGTAATCTTTCCCACCATTTTCTGACTGTATCCAAAACCTGTTAATAAGTAGCTGCATATGACTCAAAGCTATGTTTGTTCTGGTGATAGGAGTCCGTGATGTGGTGTGCATTTTAGAGTACATGATCTGTATCCCATGACTGCACTTTCCCTGCCTTATGATGAGCTGAAACTGAGTTTGAAGACTGACAGCTAGAAAAACAGATGAATACATTAATGTTTCCTTTTTTTTGGCGTTCTTGTGCACTCGTTTATGTTCAGATAGACCTGGGCCATAATGAAGAATTAGTTCAGACATTACAATGTGTTGGATAATAAGCATTTGTGCAAATAAACCCTATTTCACTTGCCACTTGAAAAAATGAAACAAAAATATCTAGTCGATTCCTATTGATTCTGGTCAGCAGCTGGGTTTTACAGCATGAATATGGGCTATCTAATCTTAGACTATGATCCTTCAGTAGAAATCAAAATACCAATTAAAGAACTGTTATGGCATCTATGGGTTTTTCATGAGACCAAAATTAATGAACTACTTCAGAGGCTCAGGGCAACCTGATACTGACTGTAGCAGAGTAGTATGTACCTGTACTGTGTTTAGCCATCAGCTTAGTTAGCTTGCTCATGTTTTTGCCTGTCACAGTTGCAGGTGGTGAGAGATAGCAAGCCTTGGGCCAAAGTCTTTGTGCTTACACCTCAGGAAGCTGTGTGGTGGTTTTTCTTTGCTGCTGTGCCATCTGAGCAAATTTTGTCAGCATGGGAAGGATAATGAGAGCTGGGAAAAGAGAAATTACCTTGTGAGGTTGTTTTGAGAGCTATACCCTATAACTGACATGTTTTTACTGTTGAATTCCTCCATTGACTCCAAGGTTAGTTTTCATATTTTTCTTCAAGGTGCTGTGCATTCTGCCTTCTTTTGCATTTGCATATAAACTCTGACTTTTCTCTCTTCATGTTTCTTAAGCTGCCACACCAACTCTTCTTATCTTTGTGCTGATTTCTTTACACCTGTGATAGTGGGTTGGGTTGGTTGTTTTGTGGTTGTTTGGTGTTTTTTTTTTTTCCTTTCCTGTGCCAGCTCATTGGTTTTGCTCTGTTGAAATTCCTCCAATATAGGAATCCTGTTTTGCAAGGGCACTCAGAGTTCATCTCTCACAGGAACTCCACTCCAAGAGAAGTATATGTTTGTGATTGAGCTTTCTAATTCCGTTAGCTGGTATTTTATGCCAGAGCTATGTCTTCCTGTGGTTGCAAGTCCATGATTCATCTCTAAACAAGTGCCAGCTGTTGCTTGTAGTAGTCAATAATGGGCTAAGTGATGACAGTGGATCAAGTACTAAAGTCTTTGCTCAGTTTCCATTCCAGGTACTATGAAAATTTCCCAATTCAGAGTTTAAAAAGGCAAATAAACCACAAAGAAACTGGCATGTGTACATAAAGAAACACTTCACAGTGGGGACTGGCTCACCCAGAGGATGTCTGACCAAAATGACCTCCTAGAGACAGAGAATAAATACTAATCATCTTTTCTCTCTAGTAGACCACAGTTTTTCCTTTTGTGTTCCCCATGTTCCACTAGGGCAGCTCTTATATAGGATACATGGTGTGGTTCTCTTTTCTGAGAGCCATCAAGACTTCTGAGGTGGTAGGAAGTATGCAGTAGCTCAAATCAATGCATAGCCATGCTCAAAATGTTCAGCCTGTGTTGAGTTGAAACAGCCAGGAGCCCAAATGATTTATCCAGATTTTCTTAATTGGATACCAGCAGTCATTCCAGCTGAAGATTATATATGTAAAATTAGAAGCACTGGCATTGTCAGAAGCTTTTGTAGGTATAAGAATTGTTCATTTGTGTGAAATCTCCTTATCTGATAAAAGTTAGGGTTGCTAAAGATTGCAGGCCAGTTACTGAGATTTTGCCTTCTATGTCTTCAAAGCATTCTAGCCAATTTACAGACAACTATGTGGTTATTTGCAGGCTCAGGGCCTCAAAGCTGAGGAACTCGATAAATAAGAAATGTGTATAGCTGTAAATATAGCACTTCTACTTAATCACTTCATTCCCTTCCACCTGCTTCCAAAGAACAAAGTTTCAGGCAAAAATCCCACATGTCAAGTTTCATCTCTGTTCACATATTTCTGAGTGAATTGCTACTCCCCACTGCCCCTCCCAACAGGAGTTCATAGAAGTGCAGCGAGACCTTATTATTCTGTTTATGATAGGATGGTCTATTCTGGTACAATGCGGTCCATAGTAAATCCATCTACAGAATTAATTCTGGGGTTGTGAGAAAGAGATGCAAGTAAAAGCTGTAATGATTTACAGTTTGAAGACACAGCTGATATGAAAATAAACATTGAATCAGTTTCTTCTATATGTCTTAGTTCCATTAGAATAATGACAGTAGGTGACATTTTTCACATTTTAATTGGTATTTTGCTGATTTTTTCAGAATTTCTGCTGATCAAAGCAAATTGGCTATTTATTTATTTTACAGTGATGCTAACTAATCAGTGGAAGTTTAATGTACTGTAATGAATTTTAAATATCCTCCTAGTCATTACAAGTGTGTGAATCTAGACTATCTCTCGTAACAGTTTAAATAATTAATTGCGTGAGTAGCAGAAAAAGGTAACGTTTAATATAATAACATTTTCTTTGAAATATTTCAGTGCGTGTTTTACAGTACTATCGCAAATTAGCAAAGGATAATTCTGACCGATGTACCCCCCTGCATGCACACAGCTCACTTAACCCAATCCTGACCACATTGTTTTAGACAGATGGTAAATACCTTAATTATTAGTTTATTTCAGTAGCTCACTGAATTATAGTTTCTTATATTATTTATACCTCAGTGACTTTGTTTTAATTGGTTTCTTTTACGTTATTTATCCATACAGATATATCATACAGGTTTTTAAAATATTAATGATGCATTTTATGTCATAGTATTGTTTTCTGCTAATCATGGCATGCCATAAATTGACCTCATGGTATAAAAGGACAAGGAAAGTTTAAAAAAAAGTAATAGACTAATTGAAATAGTTGGTTAACTCCATCATTCAATTCTTCATTTATCCTCTTGTTCAAGAAAGAGCTTTAGCATTCTTTTAAATGTTTAGGAATAGGGCGTATGCCCTGAATTAGTGTTAGCCTTTGAGGGCATAATGCCAAGATGTAAACAATTTGGCATCAGTTTACTTTTAAGGCACATCTGTAATCAGGCCCTGATACTTCTTTTTTTTTTTTTTTTTAAGACACTACTTTGTATGCCTTGGTCTGAACTAGAGTTGGTTCAAATATATTAGTAAGTGCATGTAAGATGTGAGATTAATGCCTGGGATTTAATGTGTTTGTATTTCTGGATGTTAGTTCAGGCAAGACAAACAAACAAAAACCCCCTAATTCTTCTCATTGTGGTAAGAGTTAGTCCAGTTCTGGACTCAAAACAGGCATATTCAGTTCCCAGAAGGCTGGTGTTTCTGAAGGGACTTAATGTAATTTTAGGTTTAGTCCGTACATATGTTCTTCTAATATGGTAATTAATTTTTTTCCATGCACTTTTTCAGTGGGATATATAAATGACATGAATGAATTCCTCAACAGATGATACGGTGTTCATTCTTTAAACTCGGGAGAGATTGTTTTGTGCATATACAAGGAAAGCAATATGCACTCAATAAAAGAAAAGCTATTTTACACTGTAATTACAAGGGGGGTGCAGTGTGAGGTGTCTTTAAGAGAGAGTACAGTTTAGGTTATTGTAAAATGAGGGAATCAATAGGAGATTTGTGCTGCTCAAAAAATATTTTAGGTATATTATTAAACACTCTTCAAAGCTGTGTAAATCTTGCATCTAAACTACTAGATCAGATCAGATATAGATCCTGTATATGGGGAACAGAGAGGGGGTTTTAATGTACATTTGTATCAATTTGAGTGTCCAAATAAGAGATTTAACATTCGTTGAGAGCACCTAAATGTGAAATTGTAGACTGATTTCGAAGTGCAAAGTGTAGATACTTAAATTTCAGCTAAAGTAAGAATTCTTTTAAGGCATTTCTTACCTCCTTTTTAAATTTTGACCTCTTAGAAATATGTGGAGGCAGTTCCTGAATTTTGAGGGGATTTTTTTGCAATGATGTTTTAATAAAGAGTAACATTTTAATAAACAAATAATATAAAGTAATGGGTTGGCTATTATGTCAGTGATTAGATTCTGAACTATGCTTGTTAAAATTTATCTAGCGCTGTATATAACTGTAAAATAAAGAAAATTTAAAATGAGTAGCAAAATAGTTACTGTTAGAGTAACAGAAAGCATGCAAACTCATGCAAAACTGATACCTTCTGTTGAGACGTTGTCAAGAGAGTCAGCCTAATTCCAGTAAGTTTTAGGTCTAGTTTGAGAAATAAATTTAGTCTATCTGCAACTATTCTGGATTTGAATGAAATGGCACAAATGGGAATTACAACATAAATATGAAAATAACTTACAGGCAGATGGTTTCACTCTGTCTTTGACTATTCTAAAGTTCTTTAGGTGGGCATGGCGAGTCTTTAGAGGAGCCTGGAAAGGGTTATCCATGCACATGTGACAAGTAAACATGTCAGCTGTACTGGCTGACAGCAGGCAGCAAGCTCTGCAGTGATTTAGCCTCAAGGTTGCTCTGATTCTGGTGACTGGTTGATTCCCTTCATCTCACTCAGCCATTTGCCGAGCTGGTAACCCATTACTTATTTTAAAATAACTTCTAGAGCTTGAGTTGGACAGCCATTTGGAAATGCCCTGAAATGGCTTAGTTTCAGAAATTGCTATGTGTTCAATCTCTGAAAAATAAAGCACCTGTACGGTATCTCTACTTGGGCATTTCAAAAGTTATGAATCCCCAGATCATTCATCACTAAAAAGTTTTGGTCTTAATTTAACAAATAAAAATAGAGCATGGAATCTGAATGGGTTTCTTGCCTTTAAGCTAGACAGTCATCCTGACATGCTACTGAGAAGTATGTGACTATTATGTGCCAGTTTATATCTGAGGGACAACTGTCTTTCCTGCAGTTGCTATGATGATGACAGGAAGCCAGTAGAACTTCTTCCGTTATAAACCAATAATGAACAGGCAAATAAGCAGGAGATGTTTTGATTATTATTTATCTCCAGAATATGTTGAGTTTTACCTTTGCTACCACAGCAAAATGGATATAATATTCCCAAAATAATACTAATAAAAAGCTTTCTCAAGGGCATCATACAGAAAGACACTTAAAAAGTAAAAGGAAAAACACTGATGTATTCTGGTTTTATTCGTTGTTCTGTTGCTTCCTGTAGTGCATTTAACATGTGAAAAAGACAGAGCTATGATTTGTGGAATGAGCCTGATTTTGTACCAAACATTTTCCATACTTATCAGTAGCTATGCTGGAATCTGTCTCGCCTGTTGGGGTTTCGTAGCTTGAGGAATTAATGAATATTCATTCCTTTTCCCTGGGTACAAAGTAAAATAACTAGTAATTAGTATAATATTTAATACTCCTATTCAAAATAAATAAATCTTTTGTGAAAAAAAATCTAATTATTATAATGTAGCAACTTCTGCGTGTGTAACTGAAATTGGATGTGCTGTTTTGAAAATGCTTTTAAGCCCTCATTTACATGTTTCCAGATCAGTTAATTATTCCCCTTGTATGCATAAAACAGAACTCTGGATTGTACTTGCATATATTATTCATTTTGCTCTCTATCTTCTGAGTTTAGCTGATTCTAATATTTTAATTTTACATTATTATACCAGTGATATTTGTCTTCTGATACTAAAGTTATTCTTGTCTGCACTTAGTTTTATGCTCATTTTTAAATGAAATGGCTTACATGGTAGTAAGTGTGACTATTGTAACTTGAGTCTTGTATTTTGCTTATACTAAATTAGTCACGTCTTGTGATTCTATGAAAGCAGAGTGTCTCAGATGGGGACCTTGCCTTTTGCTAGTGAGGTCATGAGCCAGAGAAAAACGCAACTGATAAAATGAAGGGCAGGAGCCTTGAAACTGGTCACCAGAGTCAGAGCTTGGGATTTGCTCTAATAGTACCCTATCCAAAGCTTGCTGAAATCTGCGGGAGGATTCATGGTCACTTTCAATGAGACCTTTCATGTTTTCATGTTTATCTCAACATTAGTTGCTGAACTTAGTGTTTTCCTGATATCTATTAGGTCATCATTGCCACACTCGCTAGATCCAGCTCATTCTTCCTGGCTATGAAGATGTAAACGGGTGATGTTTGACACCAATGAGCCCTACTGCAGTTGTACTCTTCCCTTGGTAGGTACAAACCATCATGGTCTCGTTGTACACTGCTAGCGCTGTGGCTGCTCTCTGTCCTCCCTGTAGATTATGAAGAGATGAAGTGGGGGAGTCTGTTTACTAGTACGCTTGGGAGTCCATATGTGGTAATCATACAAATACATAACTTGGAAATTGTTGTTACCTTCTGACCTACCAAATTAGTCAGTTCCTATCCCATTTAGTATTGATTTCCTTCTTCAGGAAGGAAACATTAAAGGCACAGGAGCAGGCCATCCCTATGTGGCAGAAGACAAGCTGGCAAGGAAGACGACTGGCCTGGCTGAACAGAGAGCTTTGGCTGGAACTCAGGGAGTGGGGGGAAAGCAAGTTTGATCTTTGGAAGAAGGGGCAGGCAACTCAGGAGGACTACAAGTATGTCGTGAGGTTATGCAGGGAGAAAATTAGAAGGGCCAAAGCCTGACTAGAACTTAATCAGGCTACTGCCATAAAAGATAATAAAAAATGTTTTTATAAATACATTAGCAACAAAAGGAGGGCCAAGGAGATTCTCCATCCTCTACTGGACACAGAGGGAAATATAGTGACAAAGGATGAGGAAGAGGGTGAGGTACTTAATGCCTCATTTGCCTCAGTCTTTAATAGTAAGACCAGTTATTCTGGGGGTACCCAGCTCCCTGCACTGGAAGACAGGGACAGGGAGCCGAATGAAGCCCCCATAATCCAAGGGGAAATGGTTAGTGACCTGCTACACCACTTAGACACATACAAGTCTATGGGGCCAGATGGGTCCGCCCAAAGGTACTGAGGGAGCTGGCAGAAGTGCTCACCAAGCCACTTTGAATCACTTATCAGCAGTCCTGGCTAACCGGGAAGGTCCCAGTTGACTGAAGGTTAGCAAATGTGACACTCCTCTACAAGAGGGGCCAGAAGGAGGATCTGGGGAACTACAGGCCTGTCAGCCTGACCTCGGTGCCTGGGAAGGTTATGGAGCAGATCATCTTGAGTGCCATCACGCGGCACGTACAGGACAACCAGGCAATCAGGCTCAGTCAGCATGGGTTTGGGAAAGGCAGGTCCTGCTTGACTAACTCGATCTTCTATGGCAAGGTGACCTGCTTAGTGGATGAGGGAAGGGCTGTGGATTTTGTCTACCTAGAGTTCAGTAAAGTCTTTGACACCGTTTCCCACAGCATTCTCCTGGGAAAACTGGCTGCTCGTGGCTTGGACAGGCTTACTCTTCACTGGGTAAAAAACTGGCTGGATGGCCAGGCCCAAAGAGTTGCAGTGAATGGAGTTCAGTCCAGCTAGCGGCCAGTCACAAGCGGTGTTCCCCAGGGCTCAGTATTGGGGCCAGTTCTGTCTAATATCTTTATGATTTGGACAAGGGGATCAAGTTGCACCCTCAGTAAGTTTACAGACAACGCTAAATTGGGTGGGAGTGTTGATCTGCTTGAGGGAAGGAAGGCTCCGCAGAGAGATTTGGACAGGCTGGATCGATGGGCTGAGGCTTGAGGGTTCAACAAGGCTAAGTGTCGGGTCCTGTGCTTGGGCCACAACAACCCCATGCAACGCTACAGGCTTGGGGAAGAGTAGCTGGAAATAGTGTGGCCAGCAGGACTAAGGAAGTGATCATCCCCCTGTACTCGGCACTGGTGAGGCCGCACCTTGAATACTGTGTTCAGTTTTGGGTCCCTCAGTACAAGAAGAACCTCAAGGTGCTGGAGTGCATCCAAAGAAGAGCAACGAAGCTGGTGAAGGGTCTGGAGAGCAGGTCTTATGAGGAGCGGCTGAGGGAGCTGGGGTTGTTTAGCCTGGAGAAAAGGAGACTGAGGGGAGACATTATTGCTCTCAACAACTACCCGAAAGGAGGTTGCAGCAAGGTGGGTGTTGGTCTCTTCTCCCAAGTAACAAGCGATAGGACAAGAGGAAATGGCCTCAGGTTGTGCCGGGGAAGTTTAGACTGGATATTAGGAAAAATTTCTTCAGCAAAAGGGTTGTCAAGCATTGGAACAGGCTGCCCAGGGAAGTGGTTGAGTCACCATCCCTGGGGGTATTTGAAAGATATGTAGATGTGGTGCTTAGGGACATAGTTTTGTGGTGGACTTGGCAGTGCTCGGTTAACAGTTGGACTTCATGATCTTAAAGGTCTTTTCCAACCTAAGTGATTCTATGATGATATCAGAGGCTCAGCCTGCCAGGCGATAATGGGGAAAACTCATGTTCTTGGGAGGAAAGCTGATTTTTTACAGGAACAGTTAGAGATAGAATATAACCTGTGTTCCCACCCTGTGTGCTCTGGCTGTTGCTGTTGTGGGTGCCTGTTGGTATGACAGATGGAAATTAAGGGTTCTGCCATCTATATCATAAGTCTGATGAGGTAATAAGCAGAAATAGCCTCTTACTAATTAAAATTTTTCCCTGGTTTATTTTATGTGTCTCTTGTATCACAGAAAGAAAACTAAGCAATACTTACTTTGTGGGCACTAAGGGTTTTACTGACCCTGTCATTTCACCTGTGTGTGTTTTCTTTTTTTCGGGGGGATTAGGATTTCCAGTAACCTTTGAATAAGTGGCAGGGCTTTGGCTAGAGCTGACAGCCATGAAGTATGAGGAAGGGTGAAGTAGTGCTCCTGTTAGGTAGAAGTTCAAGTTTAAGGCTAACGATGCCAGAAAGGATGACATTAAATATATGCAGGGGATTCAGGAAGAGCTGTGTAATGCAAGGTGTAGTAAATGCTAGGTAGGAGTTAAGAGGCAAAGACAACTAAGTAGCTGGTTTAGATGAGGTTAAGATACCACAGCATTTTATGGACACACACAGAGGAAGGGTTTAAAGGATGCTGACCAAACAGGAAATTGTACTAAATAGACATGGAAGAAAGAGGTTTGTCACTGCAGATGATCTTTTGCTGTATCGCAAGGCATTACTCTCTTTTCTAAACTATTCCTGAGAATACAGAAGGAAAATTGGTAGAACTGTGATTAGCAAGGTGTAGGTTTTTGATCTGTATGAATCTACTTACACACAGGAAGCTACATTAAAAGCCCATGACCAAGCTTGCTAAGTCAAACCCTAAATGCTAACTTTCCTTACCTTTATGGTAGGTAGTGCTAGATTTATATGTGCACGAGTATTATGGTAGTACTTATTTTTCCACAAGATCCTGGCCATTTTCAGGGTCCAGAATATATGATGTTTGCGTTTTAGTAGCTTGTTTTCCTTATTCAAACATGACACATTTGTTTAGTACGTGCTTTTCAAACTTTGCTTTGAGGAGCAAATGACTAATTTACCCAGGGGGCTTTTCAGTTTTTCAAACATTAATGAAATTGCTTTCACCTTTATGAAGTGAATGAATAGGATTATCCCCATTATAGAGATTACTAGTTGAGGTACAGAGTGTTAAAAAGTAATCTCTAAGCTTGCATGCACAATTCAAGATGCAAAGACCTTATTTTTTATCCTCTTTAGAATTAAAGACCATGTTTGTATTCAGACACAAGTCCCATTGATTTTGGGCATAAATGAAGATTTCGGCAAATAAGATTTTGAGATCTCAAATAATGAATCTAGAAGTGAAGGATGTGCTATGAAAAAAGATCTCTTCAAAGTTTGATTTAATCTTACTTTGCTAAGGAACTCAGTGGTTGTCAGGGAGAGAATCCTGTTTTCTAAAGCAAATTCAGATTCATTAATCAATAATTGTTTATTTAATTTTTTCCAATACCCTTTTTTTTAATGTTTTCTGAAACAGCAAGAAATTAAGTTGCAACTTCTATAGCTGGTCTAGTGGACAAGAATAGTCTCAAAGCACAACCCAGATGTTTTTAAGGAAGAGAAATACAGATCATATAGTTAAAAAAAAAAATTCAAATGCATATGCTTAGGAGGACTGAAATATTTTCTGTATGGGCAGTCTTTATCCCAGTGCTCAACAGCCTCTGAAGGCTTGGGTTTGTAAGCCTGAAAGATTTCACCAGCACCATTTTTTTTTATGTTGTGTCTTTCTGATATGTCGTGTAATTTCTGATTTTTCTACTTTTCCTCTAGTGGCATCCTCAGATAACAGAAATTCTTTAAGCCTACTTCACCCATGGTCAATCTGTAATCTGCTTGTCCTGTTTATATCCATCATACAGCACTCTGCTAACTACATTAACACTGTAGCTGATGGCACTAGTAAATTGTCTCTCTGTGCGGCAGGTGAGTGAGAGGTGCTGTTGCCAAAGCAGCTTAAAGCAGAGAAGTGACAACATTTGAGGAGCCTTTGATTCTGTGCGAGGGCTGCAAAATGGTGGGAATTCTAGTAGTTTCTTTTGCCTGCATCCAGTGAATTGCTGCCTCCTTTCTGACCTCTCCGGTCTGTTCCTGTCCCATATCACCACCTCCTTAGCTCCTTTTACCCGTTTCATTCTCTCTGTCTATCCTACCCCAAGACTTCCTCCTCATCTTTCTCCCACAAGATGAACTCCACTCATGTACATAGCAGTTAAAATGGTTAACTGCATGTTCACAGCACGGTTGCATCTGCTCTAGTTCTCCTGTGGAATTTCCTCTAATATGTATCTTCCTCTTTGTCTTCCATGTTTTCATGGTCAACAAAATATTTAACGAAATTGGCGTTGATAGCACCCTCAGAAACAGTCTGTACAGGCCACTCCTGTCAGAGCCATGTGTTAGGATTTGCCAGATGCTGGCAGATCTTACCATCTTTTGCTCTTGGCTCATGTTTTCAAGGCTGTCACATCAACTGGCATGACTTTGTTTTTTAAATGAAATAGTAAAGTGAAAAGAACAAGGAGCTAGCATGAAAGATGTGCCAGCCTGCTGTGTTTCATGTGCTGGCCCAGAGTCCTGCCTTCATATAAGGTGCTAAAGAATTGTGGGGGGGAAAGAGGGGCTTATTCATAACAGTAAATATGAGAAACCCTTTTTCTTTCTTTTCAGTGCTGAGATGACAGAATGCCAGTTCTCTGTGTGGATGGTTTGAAATTCTTTGTTTCAGTTGTATTGCACTGTACATTCACAGGTGCTGTGAACTTTGATATCAGTAAATTATAACTGAACTAAAGGTAATAATGCTTTAGATATTCCTTGAAAACTAAGGATTTTTAGACACTATTGTCAGAACAAACTGGTCTTTTATTCTTATTTAGGATCTCTAAGTAGGTGTTTCTTGATAATTTGTTTCTCTTTGTTTCACTTTGATCTTTCTTAATAATACATTTAAAAAATCTGCATTAAGGTATATTAGTGTAATAAGTATAAAGACTTTAATAATTAACAGAGGCCCTTGGGGCAGAAACTTGCCTTATCAGTTTTGTAAACCTTTGTGCGTATTTACAATGGTACGGAAAGAATTATTGATGGTAATATTATAAATTGATTCGTAATAAATTTATATGGAAAGGTTGTGCTAGAAAGGCTGAAGAGAGAGGAGCAACAAAGACAGGCTTAGAGGGTGATGTTATAAAATCCTTCTACAAAGCACTTTATTGAGTGGAAAGTAAGAAAATTTACTGTGCTGCTTCTAGGTAGGATGGAACCATAGTTAGGGACAAATAAATTGCGACTTTTTACATTTAAGTTCATCCTGTTGTCCTTCAGCTCAACTCTGTCCCTGCCTGTGCTGTTTCAGAGGTATAGTGGTAAATTAAAAAAAGCTGTGCTTGTGTTCATTATCTGTAAGAAGTGAATAAACACTGTATTGCTGAAGTCAAAAGTAGGTGGACTCCTTTTATTCCTCTTGTGCCATAGGCTTGACTATGGCACCCCAGGTAATTGTGCTGCTCATGACTTAGCCAGTCATTTGCCAGCAGTTCCCAGAAAATCACAGACTCGTATTCAAACCTTCTTCACCAGCTGACGTGATTCGCCTCTTTTTTTTTTTTCCCCCTCTTCTGACTGAAATGAAATTACAGTAAATGATTAAGTAAAAAAAGTCTTTTATTCTGCTGAGATATTTTGACAGGTATAGCCTTTCTCATTTTGGTAACATTATTATGACTTGGTTTCATATTGTTGAGATGAACATATTTATTTAAATGCTTCAATTTTATTAAACTTATTTTTTGATAGGGAACGCTTCTGTGAAAAACAATCAGTCTAGATATGGTCTTATTTTATAACTGCTTTGCACTGGTCATTTGTATATCTGCTTTTCACAGAGGCATGCCAAGATTTATCAGTAAGTTTCTGTGTTTAAAAAATGTTAGCAGAGAAAATTGCATACCATTTTACATATGAAGCCCACTGCAATCTCCATAGGTTTTTACCTCCTTCCCTTTGTAGATGAAAAATTAAAAAAAAAATAAATAAATAAAATATTTGGGATTAAGAATTTTTTTCAAAGTTTCTGTGTTCTCGCTGGCCTTTTAGGAGAAGATACCCATGAGGAAAAAAGTAGAAACTCTGTAATGCAAAGTATCAAGCATTCTTTGGGCTTCCAATATTCCAGAAAGCTTCTCTAGAAACAGGAACTATTTGTCATTTGTAGTGGATGTCAAAAGACTAGTGTATCTTACTGCTCTTGTTCATGATATATTTTTTCAGAGCTTTGTTTCCTAATAAGTCCAAGGGGGCTTGTTTTGAAGTAGCCAGTTCTTTGAAAAATCAGTTTGAGGTGAGTACCATTACATCTCCAGAGAATTTCAGTGGAACTAAAGCCACCTTCCTGATATACTTAGGGTTGCATAATAAATTAAACTGAAATTCATATCCCATTGGAATATAGAAACTATTAGGCCACCTGTGAATGTTTTAAAATCAGTGAAGCCATGTATTTCTGACTTCTGCTTTTATGCACCCAAACCTTTCACACCAGGGAGTTGCCAATACTATCTGAGTTTGTTCCATAAAAACAGTTCAGGTGCTCAATAATGTAGAGAGCAAAAGCCTCTGGGAATCATTTTGCTGCTGGGCATGATTGCAAGCCTTTCTTCTCCTTCCAAACACCCACTAGTCAGGTAACTGAGATGTAATATTATTGATCTGCAGATGTACCACTGGGCTAGTCACTTATCATACAAAATGTGTCAAAATTTGCACATCAATTGCAGCAGTTACTTCAAAAATCATACTTCTCTATGAAAATAAAACAGAAAATCACAGGCCACTTAAACACCTCAGCAATAATTCTGTGGCTTCAGGCACCTGAGCTATAATAACTGTTGGCGTTTTCATTCCAAACCTATTTTTTGAGAAATTTAGAAGAGCACTGTCAATTCAAGCCATTTTGAAACAACCATAGCATGCATGAATGGGACCGAAAGCTGGCAATTAGGCCAATCAGCTGACTATTGCTTGCTTTCTGCTTGCCCTTGTCATCCTGCTTCTCTTTTCTGCTCTGTTAATGTAATTTTGCAAGGTACAGTGGTTTTTTTTCTCAGCTGCATACATAAAATTGTTTCAGAAGTCTGCTTCGGCATAAATGTATTGTATGCTAGTACATGCCCAAATCCAAATCAAGGTACAAATTTTTCTTGTGGTTTGGAGATAGGTTATTGATTTATTTGGTTGGTTCTATTGAAATTCACTCTTCAGCAATACAATTCTTAGGCTGAACTCACCCCACTTTGCTTCCTGAAAATTTCTAGTTGAAACATCATCTTGCTCTAATGTAAAGATGCCTTTTTTTTTTCCACCCTCTAAAATTTCTTTGGTGTGGCATGTGAAATTTAACTTGGAAGAGAACTTAGTTTAAATTCTTAGATAAAGGAAGTTTTTTATTATTTGTTGTTCTAAGATATTAGGCGACCTAAAAATCTTCAAATGCTTATTATTTATTTTAGATCAATGTTTCATCAGTGCCATAAAAATATTTTTTTCATTTGTACTTACAAGCTTTTGCAAGATTTCAGGCATTTGTCAGAGGATCTATTTTGGCTACTAGGTAGCTGGAATACTAGATAAACCACAAAAGACAAGTGCGATATTTGCACAGAAAAGTATTGTTGATGTGCACCTTACAAATCAAAAGGAAGGCTTTTGAGTCTTACAGTAATTAGGGTTCAGGTTTCCTGAAACTAATGTAGTGGTTTTTTTATTAGCAATACAGATTCTATTGGAATAACTGATTTACTTCTGCATATGTTTAACCTAAATCAAGCTAATCCTACTGAAAAAACTTTTGAATGCAGTGGTGGCCCAACCCACCACCTGATAGAAAAGCTTTACGGATAGTAATGGGTGGGTTGTTGCATTTGTGACAAATGAGATTTACACTGAGATACTGATATTGAGTTACATCAATAATCAAGGCTGCAGAATGTGGAATGAGGATGCATGCTGACTGGAGAAGAGAGATCTTTCAGCATAACCTCTGATTTGCTATCCTTTCTTCTTTTAGTCTGGTTTCCTAAGGAAATAAGGATTTTTTTCATCTGTGAATATATGTCATTCTCTCCTCTTCTGTCAGTGTATTAATCTTCCCTTGTAAATTTTGAATCTGTGGGTCGACCATCAAATCTGAAGTGTTCTTAAAGAGGCTGAAGCCCTGTAAGCTTTTTGAAAACAGTAAACAAACCCTATTAACACTATCACCAAGGTCTAGTGAGTAAGCTCCAAACTCCAAGTAAAATCCAAGAAAGAACTTGGAGTAAGCTCCAAACATTATTAGACAGCAGAGAATCCAGAGGGATGCTCGAATCTTGACAGACACGTTAATTTTTGGCCAAGCTTTGTTGGCTTTGTTGCTCCCAGAACTGCTTGTTTAACTCTGCTGCTCCCATCCTCTGAGTTCAGCCAGGGACTTTACATCACTGAGCAGCTGCAGGGATCGAATTCTGTCCTTTCTTTCTTCTTCCCCTCATCTTAGGTTTTCTTTGTTTCTTTTTTCTCTGTAAAAGAAGCTAGCAAAGTCTAGCCAGGTGTGGTCCCCTCTTTCACATTTTATGCTCTTGAACTTTGGCAGTGAGGTGCTTTATCAATGCTTGGAGGAAGTGACAAGGAAACAGGAGGTCCAAATGCTCAAAATGGCATGTACAGACATAACTGTGAGAGTAAATTACCTGTGTGGAATTGTGGTAATTTCACGGGAAATTGTCCACTAAACAATTTTCAAAATTTGGGTCTGTACCAAGCAATTCATACGGTAAATCTTTTTATGCTTTTACTGTAATATATTTAGTCAGCTTAACGTTTGAACAATGCTTTTCTTAAGTGAAAAAAAATTCTTATCTGTTCATGCAACTGCACAGCCTGTGCTTTCTGAATGCACAGTTCTAGGTGTCAGCAGGAATTCCCTTAAGCGGGCTTGATTCCATGGCATCAGGGACTGACCTTGGAAGGGAATCTGAGAGTACAGATTATTGCCGTGCTTATTCTCACAAAATACTTCCACACAGCAGTTTTATATCACAGCTCTGTAACGTAATCCTTTATTTGCCCAGTTTACTGTGGTAAGTTTTTCTCCTACCATGGAAATGCACTTTCTAAGCTATACGTTAGTATGCGTGGCTGTCCTGCTGTCTTGGGACAGAGAAATTCCCATTTTAGTTTATGCATGCAAAAACACAATCTGAATGCAATCTAAAATATAGATAGTAAATACGGAAAGAGACTCCATTACTGAGTATATAGAGATAAGACCCCTGCTAACATTAGCTGTATTTATCTCAGTAGGTTTACACCTCCCAGGAACTCACACCCAGGTTCTCTCCTAAAGCGTATGTTAAATCTTAGTTTCTTTTTCTGAGTGACAGCTTTCACTGACTGATGCAACCTACATCACAGTAAAACTCTGAATTTAATAGTCACAGCCCTTTGCCTAGTGACTAATGGCAAAATTTTATGAAAATGTCTCTTGTAACTTGCTGCAGAGTTGCACGTTCATTCGTATAGCTGGCTCTGAGAACTGGCTGTGTATTGAGGGAGAACTCAAATATCCAGATCCCATGCTGCTGAAGGATGAGTTTGTTATGGAAATGAAGCCATTACAGTACTTACTGGGGAGGGGGATGATTGCTACTTTGTTCATAGTGTGCTCCAGGTTGGCTGATTAAACCACAAATGAAGTGCCACATTGACAGGCCCATATTGCATGACACACTGTGAGAATCACAGAGTGAATAACTGTGGGTTAGTTTTGTTCCATTACTGACTTTATTAGGAGAATGGGTTCCAGTTGTGCCATTTTCTGTTTTTGTTGTCTTCTGTACTCTGAAACTGAATTATCAGGCCCTGGTGTGCTTGTAGGAATTTGATCTTCTCAACATCTTTTTTCAGTCTTTTGGTTTCTTGGCTGACCTTGTTTTTATGTTAGTGGGGTTATTGATGGGAGTAGCCAATGAAATGGGTAGTGAACATGGGAAGCATTTTCAGAATGAGTTATTAAACTCCAGCCAGAGCTTGCATTTATTATAATTATCACAAAACTGTTATGTGGCCCCCATAAACTTGCATGGTGATTTATAAACTTAGGCTTAAATTTTGCTAATGCATATGTGCCAATTTTTTACTTGTATGATGGAAGTTATACCTATGCTTGCTATACATAGGGTAGGTTCCTTATGCCAAGATATTCAGAAGGTATTTATTTAGACTGGAATTGTGGCACTGGGGATAAAACCCAAACTAGCTTGCTACATTTTTAAAGTCTCAGTGAAGTTTACTTGCGAAAATGGCAATGGTCTAATCCTGCAGGGTTCTGAGTCCTTTTCCTGCTTTTTAATGCCAGTGGGAAAACAAGATAGTTGTCTTCTTGCACAGTAGAGTCTAAAGCAAGAAATACAAAACTGGGCCTACAGAAAGCTTCCTTCCTCTTTTCTTAGCATGTTAGCTAGGAGCAATAGCAACAGAAGGTCTTTACCTTGTAATGGCAGGTGGTTGGATGCTACATGTCTCTGTATTTTTAAAAATTCTTGCAGCTTTTCCAGCTTCTGGAGTTCAGCTGGAACAGCTCTTAGTAGCCTAATTTGATTAGATTAGATTTTGAATCAATTTGATTTACGGTTTTATTTTTTCATTAAATTAGATTTGATGTTCTTAACTTAAATCCTTGAGTTTCCAGACCTGTTTGCTCGAGGCCAGACCTGTGCTGGAGGTGAAGCAGACTGAGTGACCATGATTACCAGGTGTCCAAGCTGCCTGTGCCCAGCTGAGAGTCTAAATGTAGGGGGGAGATTGGGTTAAAAGGGAGTGAGTGCCTCATTAGTTGCTCTCCTCCCTCCTTGAAACACATGCAGTCCTGGTTTTGGCAAATGTAGTAATCTTAATTGCTAAGTGTGTTACTCAGCATTGCTTGTCAGCACATTAACAGTTCAACAGACTTAAGTGAAAATAATATTCTAAGAACCAGTTTAGAGCCTATGTCCTGTGTGCACCCAGTACCAACAAGTGTCTGACATAAGACGGTGTGTTAAATATGCTTGACTCATTCCCAGACCTGGATTAAATGTCATGTATTCAGACATCAAAATGAGAATCATATACTGCATCCGGATATAAACAGGTAAGATACATTCCAACAGAGTAAAAACAGAGCAGTATAAAAGGAGACCATTTTAGATTATGACTTTGAATAATCTGACCTGAACCACTTTCTCCTTTCTCACAAGGGCACTTTTAACTTCAGGGATAGGCATGAGCAGTTGTCTATTTTCTGGATAAGGATAAATGTGAATTCATCATTAGTACATTCGGTTTTGCAGACGATTACAGCTTTAGGCACACAGTAAGTTGCCTAGAACAGTTTTGACTATACCACGCCAAAATAATTTGTGTCTGCTGAAAAGGATATGGTTTTATTCAAGTTATTTTTCAAACTCCACTTGGAAAGATTATATATATTTATGAGAGGCTCTGCTTAAATCATACAAAGAGGATTTTCAGGAAAATAGCTCCATAAATCTTAGGAAATGCAAAACTAACAGACATATGAAGGATTTGTATTTAGAAAAGAATCTCCCAGTGGGTTGCTCTCAGCAGAAAATGAAAAGGTCTTCTTTGCATTCAGTTGAACTATTAGTGCCTTTTTTGCTGATATAAGCAGTTGTACACGTACGGCCACTGTCACAGTCCCAGATCTCAGTGCTGCAAATTAGCAAGGTTTTAAGTTTGCTCCAAATATCATGCTAGCTCATTTTCATTATGAAAAAGGTGGGGGCAGGAGAATGGGACAAAGCACCTATTGGCAAAGCACATTATAATTGTTTAAGCAGGCCCCACAAGTCATGCATTTCAATTATTTGTTCAAAGCTGCCTGCAATTAAGAGTTGCAAACAAGGTTTTTGAATGCAAAGTCAGACAATTAAAATGTTTCATGAGTGCCTTAGAGAGAGAAGTTCTGAATTAGCACTTTGAATACACAAGACCTCTTGTTTTCTAATCTCCTTTCCCTTTTATTCTGTGAAAGAGAGAGGAGATGTATATTTTTCCCAGAATTTTTCTTTCCTTTAAGCTGGGCTGATCCTAGGGAAGATTGAATCATCCTAGTCTTTGACTTGTACATTTGAATGTCTTCTGCTCCTTGAGAGATCATCCTTGTTGCCTCATAATGGTCCAGGTGCAAAAAAACTTTGCCTGTGTCTGGCTTGTTCTCGAAGGGGGGTCGTAAATCACTTTAAGCATCTCTCCTCCCTCTTGCGTACCGCCCCCCCCCCCATCTTCTTCCTTCCCCTTTGAAGAGGCAGAACTATTTTAGCTAGTGATTTGTGGCACTCAGGCACTTAGAGTGCAACCCCTATGCTTGGTAAGCTAACAGACAAGATGTGGGAAGCAGTGATGCATTGGCTTGTTAATGGGAGTAGTTCTGTGGATGTTGCTATTATATCTGTTGGTGGTGATCAGATCACAGCTGCTCCCAGGGGAAGGCCTAACTTCTTTCTCTTTAACCATGAAAAACAGACTTAACTTCCCTACTGCTTTCAGGAGAACAGTGCTGCTCAGGGTTGGTTTTCTCCTTGCTAATGCCATTTGAATGCTGGCTTTTTTTTTTTTTTTTTTTCAGCTTTATATGCTCAGAAGTCCACTGCCTGAAAGCATTTGACAGGCTTTCCCCCTTCACATCTTTGGTAGTGTCTGTCATAGAATCATTTTTAATGGCAATCATTTTGATGCAAAGCAGTACAAACTGCTGCATAGTATTAGTTGCATTTTGTTTTGTGTAAGTAAAGGTGAGAACCTGTATCAATTTAAAAAAAACAACTGTATGCTTAACTGCAAAAGAAAACGTCAGGTTAACTGATGACTCTGTAAGAAAAGCAAAGACTACACGGTTTGTGATATGACACACAAATTCAATTGTCACGGAACTTTCCTGGGATTTGCTGTCTTGTTTAAAGTTTTAATCTCTTAGAAAATGATCATACCAGATGTATTACTAAAAGCAAAACATTTCACTGGTTAATGAAATAATCCATCTTTTGCTGTAAGACCAGTGATATTCAAGGGCATTTATCTCACTGAGTAGACTAAACTGTAGTTTATGGAATTTCTTTCTAAATGCGGCATGGTATGAGGATGAGAGGCTGTACTGGTTTGTTTGTAGTCTTTCTGCTCATGGGGTTGAACATTCATGGAGAGTTTTCAAAGGCAGGGATTAGTGAGTTGTAGCATAAGGAAGCAACCTCTGCATGCCTGGAGTCTGTCCTGTTGCTAACTAGATCACTTGGACAGAACGGTCTGGCAATGTGTGTCAATTTGCATGACCTTAAATACACTGGGTTTGGCCAAAGCACTTTCCAACAACAGTGTGGGTGTCTGAGAGGAGATGGAATGAGACCTTAATGGCAGGGATAGATTATCCCTTCTCTCCCCATTGTGAGATTTCTTGCTCCTTGATTTAAAGCAGCTAAGGTTGGCCTGTTGCATGGGCAAATAGAGTCTAACCTACCTATAAGTTCCTACAAGCTGTCAGTTAATGACTGATATGTAGCTTACAAGCCTTCAGTGTGTGGTGTTTATCCTTAGGGTCTTAATCGTTTAAGCTTTACTTGAGGAAAGTTTTGGTACTGTGAAAGAAGCTTTCCCTCACTGAGAAATATAGGAACTGGATGTCACCCTAATATCTAAATACTAGTTAGGAAGGACTAATGTCTACTACTATGATTTTTATACTGTTTTTCAAAAAAATATTGTACCAATATATTTGGAGTCCCCAGTTTACACATCAGTGCTCTATGTATGTATGTCAGCTCAGTGAATTTCAGACATGTGTGTTTATGAGGGGAACTATCTGCTGATATGAAATGTCTTTAGTTTATTTGCATAAATAGAAAATTATCATATCTTGAAAATAGAACCTATATACAAGTCCAAGATTTTACACTAGAGCACATCAGAAATGAAAAGGGATTCCCTCTCCCCCCATATTGCGAGACTTGACATGCACAGAGTGTGTGTGTGTAAAACCCGCTAGAAAACATTTGATGGCATTAAGCTGGGAGCAAACTGTCTTTCGTCTCTCTGCATCTGAGTGTACCTACCCACTTTTCCTCAGCAACACCACTGAAAATGGATATTCTGCATCAAAATTTTAATTTTGAAGTGTAAGCCTAGTAAAAATCAGTCATATTTATATCATAAGCTTGGACCACTGGCAAATGACAAACAATAAATTGATAGAATGTATGATTTTTATGTCACTTTTTAATTTTGAGGGCTCATTCATTTTATTAGTTTTAACACTGCTGCTTCCTTCTCCCTGAAGGCTTCAGAGATTGAGAGAACAGGATGCAGGTCTCAGTTTAGTTCTTTTTTATCCACAGAGTGAAGAAATGATGTTGCATGGAAAAATTCAACATGAGTAATAGCCTTATAAAAGGCACAATACCATCCCAGTTTGGGATGATGAGTAAGATGGATGGATATTCAGTGGCTGGAGGTGGAGTCATAGTTAGTTGAAACCTTTGCTAATTTTACCTTTTACTAAAGGCTGATACATGGGGTGCTCTGGCCTTTGTTATGCAGGCGGCCAGGCAGGAGCTTGGCAGAAGTTCCTCATAGCTTCAGCATTTACAAATCTGTAAATGTATCCAATATTCCAAAGAAACTTGGGCAGAAATATTACAAAATTAGTACAGCTCCCTTTTCCTTGGGAGGAAATTTTAGGGGGTAAGACAGGACATGGGCTCCAGTGGCTCACACAGGACTGTAGAGATCAAGCTCTTTGGCAGTCCCATTTTCCCTCCAGCATAGTTCTGCTTTGTAGCCTCGGGCATGCCACTTGATAGCTGTTTCTCAGGTCCCCCAGCTGGTACTACAGCTGGTACATACCTCTTTGCACTGGTGGGACGTTTAACTAATGTCTGTGAAGTGCCTGTAAACATAACAGTTTGATTTGGTGCATTTCAAGAAATGGTTTGTAGGCTGTTGTTTATTTTTTCATTTTCATGGATGTGTTGCTTTAATATTTTTAACCTTTATTTCAACTTTTTTTTTTTATATTTTTACCCATGTTTCAGGAAATAATTTCCAGACCTTTCAGTTAGAAGGCTATAGACACAGTGACTCTGACCTAAGTTTATGTATGAAATTCCAGGCCAGATTCTAAATCATACAAAAGGAAGAAACAACCTTGGAAAAACAAGTCATGCAATAGAATGTGGGGAACAGGGGCTCAACCTGTGGAGCAAGTACTTGTAGCTTACAAGTCACTTGGGGAATGAAGTGAGCAGGGGAGAAGAGGGGACCATGGAAGGCATTTAGAACAATGTACTCGTAAAAACTCAGCCTTTAAACTACAGAACATTGCAATCTGGTCATCCGTGACAAGGGGTGGTAGCAGACTATGGCCAACAGGAAATTTACAGTACAAGATTTTGCTTCAATTTTATTCCCATTGAGATAGGTAGGACTTTTTATTGTTGAAACAATAAATGTATTGGGTTTAGCATTTGATGGCTGATAGTGAAGGCGTCTGTCCTCTTCTGAAGTGGATACAGTGTTTGTAAATGAGTCAATAGGATAAGATACAGGAATATCTGTTCCATGGTTTAGTATTAAGCAGACAAATTATTTACTTAAGGGCTAATATAGATTTTAAAGAAGTCTGAACTGCAGTACCAGCTGGGAAAAAACTGATTTTCTAAGAATTGAACAAATTAATGATAAATAACAAAGTTTTGGGATTTTTTTTGTGGGTTTTTTTTTTTCCAAATCAAATAGCGAGATATGATCTTTGGGTTGAGAAGCCATCTCTTTGGGAGTATGAACTGTATATTGCAGGCTTTCAAGGAAATGAAGGAAAATTCATGATGTTAATGATTGTTTAAAATTATATTTCCTTTCTTCTCTTTTTGTCAACCAACTACTTGATGTCCTAATTTTAAAGTTTTGGAAAAAATTAAATTCTTCTGTTGTTTTGACCAGCTTGGATATTCAGTATTCATATCAGTGTTAAAAATGTAAATGTAAATAGTGATAAACATTTTCAGATATGGAGGATGTCAAATATAAAATGTAAAGCTGACAGAACTGATTTAAGGGCATTCAGTAAAACCAGCACAAGCATATGTGTGTATATACCATGTATATATGTATACATCTAAAAAAAAAATATATATATATTTTTGTAGGAAGTCAAGCAGGTGAGGCAAAAGGCTGGCTTGTCTGAGCAGGGATCTTCTAGAAATAAGGCAAAAAAAAGGAAGTATATGGCCAGTGGAAACAAGGTCGGGTGACACGGGAGGACTACAGAGATGCTGTTTGCCACTGTAGGGATGAAATTTGTGCGGCCGAAGTTCAGTTAGAGCTGAAGCTGGCCAGTACTGTGAGGGACAACAAAAAGGGCTTTTTAAGATATGTTAATGGCAAAAGGCAGGCCAGAAAGAACATTGGCCTGTTACTTGATGAACATGGTCGCTTCACAAACAAGGACACAGACAAAGCAGAGACGTTTAATGCTTTCTTCGCCTCGGTCTTCAACACCAATGGTGGGCTCAGGGACCCCCAGAGCCCTGGGCTAGAGAACCATGACTGTGGGAATGATAAACTCCTAATAAACCCTGAGCTTGTGCAGGACTTGCTGCTCCAGCTAGATCCCTGTAAGTCAATGGGGCCTGATGAGATTCATCCGAGGATACTTAAAGAGCTGGCTGATGTCATAGCGAGACCTCTCTCAATGATTTTTCAATGCTCTTGGGAATCTGGAGAGGTCCCAGTCGACTGGAAGCTGGCAAACGTTGTCCCAGTCTTCAGGAAGGGCAACAGGGATGACCCTGGTAACTACAGTTCTGTCACTCTCACTTCTGTGCCTGGTAAAATTATGAAGAAGATTATTCTGGGAGTTATTGAAGAACACCTGAAAGACAACGCAGCCATTGGTCCTAGCCAGCAAGGGTTCATGAGGGGAAGGTCCTGCCTAATAAACTTGATTTCCTTCTATGACAAGGTTACCCACCTAGTTCACCAAGGGAAGCCAGTCGATGTGATCTTCTTGGATTTCGGTAAGGCTTTTGATACTGTCTCTCACAGTATCCTCCTGGACAAAATGTCCAGCATGCAGCTGGATAAACACGTAATGCAGTGGGTGAGCAATTGGCTGACGGGTCGGGCTCAAACGGTTATAGTAAATGGGGTTACATTGGGCTGGTGGCCAGAATCTAGTGGGGTTCCACAGGGATCCATCTTAGGGCGGGTGCTCTTTAATCTCTGTTAAATTACTTGGATGCAGGACTGGCAGGAATACTGATTAAGTTTGCTGATGACACAAAATTGGGAGGAGCTGTTGACACTCTTGAGGGCAGAGAGGCCCTGCAGAGAGATCTGGATGGACTGGAGAGCTGGGCAATTACCAACCATATGAAGTTTAACAAGGGCAAGTGCCGGATTTTGCACCTGGGGCATGGCAACCCTGGATATACATACAGACTGGGGAACGAGCAGCTGGAGAGCCGCTCTGCAGAGAGGGACCTGGCGGTTCTGGTCGGCAGCAAGTTGAACGTGAGCCAACAGCTTGCCCTGGCAGCCGAGAGGGCCAACCGTGCCCTGGGGTGCATCAAGCACTGCATTGCTAGCCGGTCGAGGGAGGTGATTGTCCCGCTCTACTCTGTGCTGGTGCGGCCTCACCTTGAGTACTGTGTGCAGTTTTGGGCACCACAGTTCATCAAGGATATAAAGCTACTAGAGAGTGTCCAGAGGAGGGCCACGAAATTGGTGAAGGGTTTAGAGGAGGAACTGTATGAGGAGCACCTAAAGGCACGTGGTTTGTTCAGCCTGGAGAAGAGGAGACAGGGCAGACCTCATCGCGGTCTACAGTTTCCTCACAAGGGGAGGAGGAGGGGCAGGCGCTGATCTCTGCTCTCTGGTGACCAATGATAGGACCCGAGGGAATGGTAGGAAGATGTGCCAGGGGAAGTTTAGGCTAGATACTAGGAGAAGGTTCTTCACCCAGAGGGTGGTGGAGCCCTGGAACAGGCTTGTTGGGGAGGTAGTCATGGCACCAAGCCTGACGATATCCAAGAAGCATTTGGAAAATGCCCTCAGAGATGTGGTGTGATTTTTGAGGCTGTCCTGTGCAGGGACAGGAATTGGATTTGATGATCCTTGCAGGTCCCTTCCAACTCAGGACATTCTACGATTCTATTCTATGAGATATATATATATGTATACATACGTATATGTATTATCTTGGGACTAATCCATTTGTCTTAGAAATAGAGTTATCCAATAACCTAATTTTTGTAACACTGCAGTCTGTGTTCTGCACTGCTGGAGTAGGAACTGAGAGTACATAACAAGGTAGTTTATCACTTAGCCTGAGCAGCAGCAAAGATTATTCTGCTGCTTAGGGTTCTGGGTTAGAGAAAGCAGAGAAAAAAAGGAAGAGTGGGTTTTCCAGTGGGGTTGCCATAGCAGAGTGAGGGCTGCTGTTACAGTTATCTGTGAGTGTTCCTTTGCTTCAAGTATTGGGGTGTTCTACTGCATCAGTGTTGGCTCAAGTAGGGAGTTAGCCATTCAAGAAAGAGCAGTATGAGGCATACAGTGAGATGGGACAGAAAACGTTCCTTATCCTGAGGATGTGACTGTGTTCCCAGTCTTGGTTTGGTTTTGTTGGGGTTTTTCCTTTTTTTTTTTCTTTTCTTCTTCACCTGCAGTTAAACAACAAATAGTTCCTAGATTAATGAATCGGGGATTTTTTGAAGATTAAGGGGCCAAGTCACTATGTCTTCCTTAGAGTGGCTATCGAGCAAGTATTAAAACTTCTTGGATACTGCTGAGAACAGCAGTGATTTCCTCCTGAATGGTGTGTATTTTAAGGACAGATAGAAGTCATGGAGGGAAACTGAAGTTAACCATTATTTGTGATGCAGTGAATTAGTAATTTTTACTGGAATACTTGTACTCAACATCATTTGCAGCTGCCCACCACTTTGCATTTTCTCTAATGCCAGAGGTTTTTTGGCTCACTTAAAGTACTACTGCTTTTTCTTTATTTCATGAACTATGAAGTGGAAATTTGTGACTGAGTTCTGAGAGAGAGTGGGTACAGACACAGCTGGCTGGTGATGAGCTGTGACTAAAATACCAGGTCCTGCCAAGTTGCAGCATGTGCACATTTTTCAAATACTGGTTTTGTTCAACAGCAATATAAAACATTAACACCATTGTGCTTTTGCAGCAAACTTTGACCCCTTGAAGACAGCATCTTATCTTGGGGAACAATGTCACTGTGGCAAGCAGGAGTTCCTCAGGAGCCAGCAAGGTGCCTCTCCACGAAGTCCATCATCTTTTCTGGTAGGGTGGAGTACTATCAGTTAAACACAGGCAATCCTTACCAGAGTTTCAAGCAAAAGCAGTAGTACTTTCTCTTCAGCATGTCAGAAGCGGCTGCAGAATGTAAGAGAATAGGCAAAAGATTTAAATCTGCATATCAAGTTCCTAGCAAAACTTTCATTGGCCTCAAAGTTACTTGGATATTGTCTCTACTGTGCATCTGGTGCCAGGAAGAAATTTTGTCCATGAATGAAGACAGCACAAGTGCCTTTGACTATTCAGGCCAAAGAAATGTCTAAAGGACACCAGCTAATTTTACCACTGATGTCTTAATAACTTCAACTAAAAAGATGAAGTTATAGCATGGACAATAACAGGGTTAAGGGCTGGTTTCCAGAACACGCAGCTTAGCAAATACTGCCTGTACTGAACCTGTCATCCAGCCCTTTAGTCAGGATCCATCAATAATCTTACCACATATAATATTTTTGCTAGGCATTTTTGTCTGCCAGGGATACAAATCTAGTGGCCTAAATTTCTCTCAGTGCAGAGAACTTAAGCGAGCACAACTCCTTCAGCCTCATCCCAGAGAGGACTGAATTGCAATCAGAAGACAGTCCTGCATGAATCTGGAACGAAAAACATGATTAGTAGATTAATGGCTCTCAGCAGGAGAGTACCTGCAGTTCTGTGCATGGGTGAGATTAGATGATATTCTGTGGGTTGGCATTATGCAGTTGAATCCCTCTCTTTATGCCGTGCTTCATCTCCTCTGCAGCCTGCACTCTCCAACTTCTGTGCTGAGCCTCTGTTCCTCTACCAGAGAGCACTATTGCTGCTAGATAGTTGGGCCAGAAAAAAAGGCGTTCATTCTGTATCCTCACACCTTTCCAGAGCAATGCCATGTTCAATTCCAGTACAGTAATTAGAAGTCATTCTGGTCAGCACTATGATCACACTCAGCTCTCTAGATCTTCATAACACTGTGCAAACATTAACTAATTAATCTCCCCAGAAGAGATGGAAAGGTAGGTGGCAGTTTTAACTGTCAGCAAGGGAGTACTTCTAAGGCAGTGCTCTCTGTCAACAGCTACTGACCTAGCCCATGCTGTCTGGGTGGCTAATCAGGCAGATTGGTGGTATCCAGAACAGTTAATCACCTGGGACAGCTGCCTGCTTTCCCTACCACCCTTTTGTTGCTCTAGTAAAATGGGATTATTCAAGTATTGTTTTCAAATGTATGGGGCTGTGAATTTCCAGTGTGACAAGAATGACTGTCTCAAAATCAGTAGGTTTTTGTTTGAAAGGCAGTGAGTATAAATCTGGCCTTTTTTTTGCATGCAGCGCTCCCCCCAGAGGCCCCTGATCTCCCACCTTCAGGGAAGGGGTTCAGCTGAACTTAGCATCACCGATGTGCACACATGTATATGGCAATGCTGCAAGAGCCCTGAGAAGTTTTCCAGTTGTGGATACATCAGTTAAAGCTGGCTGCTCTGCAGGGCTTTCATTTTATTTTTCTTCAGGATGCAAAGCACCAACTCTTCGGGTTTTTTGTTGTTTCTTCTTGGTTTTTTGCTTTACATGTCATTGTGCTCACTGGAAAGCATCGGCTCCTAGGTGAGCGCGGATGGGCTATTGAGAGAGCTTTGAAAGCTCTGCTAGTGCTGTGAGTTTTTGCACTTGAGTAAGGCTTTCCTCACCTTGTAAAAGGGAAGTAGCACATTCAGTGGTGAACTTCACAAATAACAGGGCCAAATGCCAGGGAGCAGCTGCACCTTTAGGTGCCTTTGTCCTGTTAGCAGACCTAGAGGAGAAAACCATGAAAGTCTCACTTATCTGTTTATCTAGCTTGCAGCAATCTGATGCCTTCTGCCACCTTTACTGATAATGGTCCCTTTGAAGTCGAGTACAAGTGTGAATTTATGGTTTTGTAAAGACTGGATCCCAGAACAGGTCATAAATTACCTTGTTAGACAAAGGCTTCTGGGGAAACAATATTGCCTTACAATCCCTCACTGTGTCATTATCCTGATGCATTTCTAACATGGCAAATAGTTGACCAGAATGATATGCTGGCCAGTTCTCCAGTCAAGCTTTGAAATTTTTTGTGTAAACTCTTCTAGCAAGAAGAGCAAGTTACGGAGCTATAGTAAGTTCTCATCATCACTCTTAAAATGAATCTTGAATCCATGTGATTGTTAATAATCTGAAGCAAAGAAAATGAGGATCTTTATTTGCTTGAAATAACATTTAATTTGTTGCTGTTTCTTCTTAAAAAGAAAAGCATTTTGAAATGCCAAATGCCTATTTCAGGCCTTCTCGGGATGTGTGAGTAAGGAGCAAAATGATGCAGGAGAATGAGTGAATACATATCTTAGCTATGCATGAATGGGCCAGATCCTGAAGATTACCTGCTTTACGGAGAGAAGAGACCTGATCTGCTCCTCAGTAAAGCTCTAAGCCAGGTAGCAAGGAGGTCTATGTTCAAAACTAATGGCTATCATTGATACTCTTTCTTTACCGGACTTGACCAAAAAGTGAGTTTGGATTAGGAGTGGAAAGCAGGTGGGTTTTTTGTAATAAGGAGGGATGCTTAAAATAGTTTATAGTGTATATTTGGACGTCATACTGAAGTTTCTCTAGCAAAAAAACCCCAATTGCTTTCCTTGGGAAATGTTGATCTTTCGGTGGAGGGAGACAGGAAACCAGGAGCATCATCATGATGCCCATGGGATTTGTAGCATAGCTGCCTCATGCCCTCTCTGGTCTGTTAGCCAACTTCCTCAGGAAGACCTCATCCCCTGTCATTTATCACAGGGGAAACTCTTGAGCAACCCTGGTGGGGGCGGGTAATGTGAAGTCTAATTGGCCATACAAAAAGAAGATGCTGTCTCGATTTCAAAAGCTGTAAGGTATACAGCCATTTTTGAAAGTCCCATTTAGATAGGTAATTATGTTTTTACCACCTTAAAAAAAAAAAAAAAATTTAAATCTGACTCCTGGCTTTTGCACTAAAGAATTTCAGAGTTCCAAACCAGACACAGAGAACCCTGCCCTTTTGAGCATTTGAATTTCATACTTGCTGTATCACTGTCCCTCATGATCTGAGCTTCCCAGGGCAGTTGAGGTTCTACATTAAGTTGTTTGTTAAATGTATGTAGATGCACTTGTCTGTAGCATAGCACAAAGTGATTCCTTCAAGAGAAAATTAAACTGCATCATCTCCTAATCATAGTATTTTTATTTTAGGTTATATTTCTTTAGCTTATATTCATATATCTATATATATTTGTAAATATTTATAGTTGTATATCTAAAGAAATTTATTAATTTATATTCCTGTCTTAGGCCAAAACAGATTTTAGGACCATCTTGCAATTCAGGTGGGGTTTAGAGTTTTCTTTGTTTTCTGAAGTGCATGTTGCTCTCACACTGTCAAAGAGCTAAAGATCAGGCATGCTGGAATCCTCTGTTTAGAAAGTGCTGAAGATTTCATATGAGAATTTTCAACTGCCTTGTAACATAGGTTTGCTCTGTTCCCTCTCTTCCTTCAGTCTGCAGTGCTGGCAGGATTCTCTTGTCATCTCTTACTAAACAAGTGGCAAAAAAAAAAAATTGGTTGGAAATTACATTTATTTCATCCATGATAAAATACATGCTTAATTTTACTATTCCATTTTTCCTTCCCAATTCTATTGGCTTGCTTAAAGACTGTAAGCTCCTTGGAAATGGTGACTCCACTTGACTGAGGGCTACTAGAGTCTTTCTGGCTGTCATCTCTATGAGCTGTTAATAAGTAAGTAAAAAGAAATGGCTGAGCCTTTTCTGGACAACTCTTCTTACTGAGGGTTGAAAAGGAACTGCAGTGTGAAAGGAAAAGCAAATAGACAAATAATGGAATAATCACTGATACAGACATACCAGGACATCTGTGAAAACACTGTGTGTATCTGTTCTAGTAAATTCCTATTGAATTATTCTCACTGACTGGATAATGGGTGGCTGTCCAGCATAAAAAGCTTTCAAAGTCTTTCTGAGGCGTTGCATTGGATTGCTTCTATGTGCCAACATTTTGTGATGTCCCAGAATAAGATTTGTCTTGATGTATGACACACAGTAAGAAATATGAAAATAAGATATTAGATCAATTCCCTTTGACAGTTTGGTTTCTATCCAATCCATACAGATTTTGATGGGTAATTAGCAGGGCACATACAGCACATTTGAGGAGCATAAGGCTGTTACAACCTGTGGACGGCTAGTTTGCCATAAAAGGCAGAATACACTGTTAAAAGAAACTGCAAAAAGTTAGATTGCTGGAACTTTGACACTTCTGAAGAGAGATCATAGAAAAAGGTATAATTGGCTTTAAGGCAGGACCTAACAAATGGTTATGCAGTTGTACAGTATGTGGGATGAAGTGGTAACCTTGTTATTTTATCCAAGAAAAGGCATACTATTCAGAACCAGCATAGGAGACTGTTGTCATTAGAACAATTAGAACAGGGTGACACAACTGAAATGCAAAGATACTAGTAAACCTTGTATTGAAATATTTGTTTCCTTCAGTGAATACATGCATACTATAATGTGATGCATAATTCTGAGTCAACAAGATTTCTGTCTTTAGAGTCTCTCTCCAGTGTGAGATACGAAGGTGGAAACCATTGCTGAATAACAGGTAACTGAAATCCAACTGCTATGGTCACCTAGAGGAATCAGCAGAGTCACTTTTCAGCTCTGCATGGCTTTCAACATTTTATCTTCTTGTAATATGAGTGAGTGTTGTGGGTGTAAATGGTTTTACTTTTCTTCATGTTCCTCCTGTTTTCAAAGGAAGGCCTACATTCACAAAGCAGGTTGTCCTGTTAATGTCATTAGTGACACAAATGTAGTAGGTCTTGGTTTGTATTATGTTGGGAGAAAAGTGGCAAAAATGACATATTTTCAGTGAAAGATTTCTGGAAATAACCTAGGTCTTCTAGGATGACCTTAAAAATAAAATGCAATTGCATGAAATTGAGACTCAAATTTTGTAAATGGTTGTGATAGTAAAGTGTGAGAGAGAGATATAAAAAATTTTTATTTTTGTGACTCATTTCCTCACTACCTTTAAAGGGACAGTCTTGTTCACAGTAGATGAACATGGATTCTATTAATCATCAGTTTGATTAAGGATTTTTTTTATCTGAACTGTTACAGCCATTATTTAAAAGTTAAGCAAAATTGATGATTGGTGCTTCTACGCTATGTGCTGCAAGTCCACAGAACTGTTGCACAAGCACAGACAGGGCAATTACAAGAAGAAAAGGAGAGAATAAAATTATTGAGACTGTATATGCCAGGCAACACGAGAGATTGTGCAGGCCTCTTTAATTGGGAAGTGGCATTGTTGATTAGTTAGAGCAGAGGAGAATCAGATCTCTGAGCTAATATTCTGCTCAATTAAGTTCAAACCCTAGGCAGGCCTATCTAGAAAACGGCCCCGGTAACTGCGACATACCTCAAGGGGAGGGAGGTAGGCTTAACTGATGTTCAGAAGGCACTTTAAAGGGTTCATCAAGGGAGCTGTATAGCTCTTCTATGTTGTGTTAGTGTCGATGAATAGTTAAAGTTTTTACCCTAAAATTATTGTTCTTCAAATTTACTGTGTGCTAATGACAGGCTTAATTTTTTCCTAAGTGCTGCTGCGTTGTTTGAGCTTGCAGATCACTGCAGGTATTACGAAGGTAAAACCGAGGTCAAGTCAAGCGTTATTACTGTTTGACAACATTTTTGCTAGAAAGTTAGGGAACTTCTAGTATGCCATCCAGATTTTTGTATGATAAATGTTAGTAATAATGAACCTGAACAGCCAAAGCCATGTAGCCTTGTCAATACATGCCAGAGACATATCATTTGGTTTATTACAGATATAGTCTTTGATCTTTCTTATGTTTGAAGACCTGATTAGGCCCATCTTGTTAAAGATATAGCACGTGAAAGCTGGGAATTGGTTCCTTTAATAGCAAAGCTCTTGAGAAAGAGCTCCCCAAATTAAAGAGTAGAAAACACTTCCTAAGGGCTGCACAAACCTTCCCACACTCAGTATGAAACGTGTTTGCAGATGTTTCTGTGCCGAAATGGTCTTTCTTCACCAGTCTGGGGTGCTCAGAATTCTGGATTTGGCCTTCAGAAAGTCACTTTCTGAGCCAACCTAAGCAAACCTCTCTGCGTACTAAAGGATAAGGTGATTGTGCATACACTGAATGCTCATGTGTGGGAAGGACACATGCAGGCGTGATAGACTAGAGCATGAGCCTTAATAGCTACATTGAAAAATATTGTTGTACATACTCATGCCTTAAGTTTCTGTTAGTGTGTATGACTTGAATTCAAAACTTGTTGGCGCTTGGTCATGGTTATCTGGGTTAGAGGAGGAACAATGTAGCTCCAAGTGTTTCTGCTCTGTGAGTGTAAACCACCACCGGCAAAACATAGGAACAGCGATCCTCCTACCTGCGTCTGGTGCATGTGTAAGGTTTTATTGGTGAATACTGAACAGCAGGCCACATTAAGATGTGCAATCTTAAGTAAGATTAAAGAATGCTGTTCCCAAGTATTCCATTTGTTTAATGTTAACTGCATTTCCTTCTGTGGTCCATGCCTTTCCAGTATTAGACAAAAATAAATTTATGCATGGAATAAGAAATAATGATTAGCCTGAAAATATAATTTCTGTATCAAAAAAAGAAGGGCTTGATTATCACACTTTTGCATTGTTACTCTTCCTGTTGCTTGGTTACCGGGTCATACAGAAAACTACATTCTGAAGAGAATGTAAGTTAATTACTAGCTATTCCTAAATCAGCAATTAAAACCTCACCTCCAGATTTGCTATACGTTTTATATTCCAAAAGTAGCAGCAGAAAGGAAAAAATACTTTATTCGTGCTCCCCACCCTGCCAAGAAAGTGGGCTCAAGGTAATGGTCAACCTTGCCCAAAGCAGTTCTTACAGTACTCTTGGATAAACATTTTCTAGCCAGCTGCTTGTGAAATACAGGTTTTGCATGGCTTTCTTTGGAACTAGCCAAGAGCTTTCCTGCCTCATTTATCCTCAAAGTCACATTTCCTTTCAGTGTGTGCTGTGGTGGTGGCAGTCGTTGTAGAACTAGATGAAATCTTTATCTCAGTCATGATAACTAACAACCTATTTTATTTGTTCCCTCAGCAGTATTATTTTGTGTTACTTCTGAATCCGTTATTACTTGCTTTGAACAGGTGACCTTCAACTTCTCTGAAATGTTCAGGTTAGCTCTTGCTTTATTAAAACAATCTAATTATGTTGAGCCAAATTCTATGCATCTAGTCTGGCGCTTGGTTGCAACTCTTCTGCACATTGATCAGCTCTTTCAGCAGGTGCCCATCTCCCATCCACTGGAGCTGCTTTCTGTCCACTCCCTGAGAGGAGCACTCAAGCTCACCCATTTCGCCTGTGGTAGCTTAGGTATTGTTCTGCATTCACAAAGCTGGTCTGATACTGTTGCGGCTTTGATCACTGATGGGCTTATTTAGAATAATATGGTAACATTTCATCATATTATGTTGTATATTTTGCTATGTATAAATATATGACAGTGTAGATTTATTTATTTTAATAATGCAATATGTGCTGTCCACTAGCTTAGATAGAGGAAAGTTTTAATTGGAGAGCTTCGAATTTGATTACTGAGATTCAGGTTACATTCTTAATATCTTAATTCTGCTTCTTGAATTATTGGCTTCTCGCAACCACAACTCCTGTGGAAATAAGAGCAAGCATTTAATTACCCCCAACCTCACAAGGATGTTCTAAAAACTAAGTTGTTGATGTTTGCTGGACACATTACTAATTATTATTTCTGGTTTGTTCACTGGCAACTCTGAAAGAAAGTTTAAGAAAAAAAAATGTTTTGAGTAAAAGTGTGGTTTATTTTGCAAATTCCTTAATTATTTTTAATTCTTCTAGAATACAACTGTGAAAAATCTGAAAAGTTTCCATATAAAGGAAATGAAACAAAAAAACCAAGGCAGGGGGGTGGGGGGAACCACCAAAAAACCAACAGCCAAAAAACCTGGGCCTTTTATGTTAAGAAAACATTGAATTTAAACCCTGATTTTTGTTTTAAAATATTTTTCTCTAGGCATACCATTTTCCAATCTTGACATAACTTTATGAAATGTTTTTGGCCTATTGAAATAATATTTTTGCTAATTATTTTTTTTAAAAAATCAGTGTTCAGTGACAACTATTTCCAAATTCTTCTAGTGTGTGGTATGATGCTATGGATTTTACACAGAAGGTGTTGAAATACATTGTTATTAACATAGATAACTATCCATAGATAGAAGATTTGTATTGTACTACAAATATGAAAGTCAAAGTGTTAATGACCCACATGCATATTCTGGAGGAAGAGAGCAGGGAAAGGTGAATTTGGAGGAATATGAGATGGCACATACTTCCTGCACATCACTGTTTTCTCTCCCTTGTGAAGTGCACACAGCTGGTAACACCTGTGTGAAGAAAAGATAACCAAAGAGAAGAAATAAACAAAGAAAGAATATTAAAATTGTCTTCAAATATTCGTTATTATAGCATTCCATACATATTCTTGCATATGAACAATTTAAGGCTGCCCAATAAAACCATATGAAGTATCCACTGCAAAAACCTAACACACTTAACATTTACTGGGAGTTTTAGTTTTCTTGAAAATGAAGGAAATCCTGCTCAAAATTTTGTGGTTATGAAAATTTAATTTAGACAGAGTAATTTGTCCTTAGCTAAATATTCATCAAAACTTTAGTATACACCCATGTGTAAATTCAGTTAGTCTGCACCTTCCTTGGATCTCTGGAGATTTCATTGCAACTTGCATTCCTTGATTCATGTGATGTGATTTGGGATGTTCAGTTGCTTGTAGGATTCTTGACTGATTATGTCAACTCTTCACAAAAGCCTCTCAGATGCTGTAGTTTTAGGGTTCTTAAGGTGCTACTTTTCTCTGGCCTTGGGGGCAGTGCGATTAGTTTTCAGTGTACTTTCAGAATGGATATTTGCAGCATTTGAACTTGTGAGCTACATTGCATTTGAACCCTTATGTTAGACAAGAACTGATCTGTTGTGGGCTTTTATTAGTAGTTTTGCACTGAAGGTAATTTGTGTACCAAGGACAATGTTATGATGGAAAATAACTCCATATAGTCTACGGAGTGGCATTTTGCTCTGGTAATTCTGTGGTTTGTGGGGAATTTCTGTTTTCCTTTTAGTATCAGCAGTCAGGGATGTAGTAAAATGGAAAGGGAAAGAAGCAAGCTTAATGTAAACTGTGTTTGAATAAATGTTTGCCCACAGGACCCCAAATATTTCTTATTTTTCTAGTCTAATAATTTTTTTATATATTAAAAACACTGGGTCTTCCTGCATCATTAGTTTTACATCTATTTACAAATAATAAGAATCTTTGTTTAAAAAAAAATTTTGTTACAATGAATTTTGAATACTACGTTATTCTTTTTTAATAAACAGAAATATGAAAGCTCTTGAAGTAAGGCACTGCAATAACTGCCTAATTACAATGGAGGGGTTGCCCTTGTAAGCACCCTCCAGCCTAGGTAGGACCCAGATTCCAGAACCTGGCTGACTATTCCTTTGGTAAAGGCATGCAAAGTATTAGGTATGTAATTTCATCAGTTTGGATTGCTAGCCTAGGGTTGTTTAAAAGCAGGTGCTAAGAATAGGTGCATCAGTTAAATGCTCTGTGATGAGGGTGATTTATGATGGGAGGTTTAAGGAAAAAAGAAAATTATCTCAAGTCAGTTGCACAAAGGGTGGCTGTAATTAAGCATGTATTGAACACCAGCATTATAGACTCTTCAGTCACTGACTTTTTGTTTGCTGTCTTCTACTGATGCTGTTCTGCACTGGCTAGTTGTATTAAATCCACACAAAGGGGCACGTTCTGTGTTCCTAGCTAGGTTTTTATAATGATCAAGCTGGAATGACCTTTAAAAAGCCAGATAATATTTTATTTACCTTTTTTCTCCCATTTACTGCTAAATGTTAATGAAGGTAAGAGATTCAAATCCTTGCAAATAAAACATTTTAATTGACTTAAGTGTAACCATAACAGTAAATTGGCTATTTTATGTGGAAAAGCTTTTCAGTACTGTTGAAACATACTTGTACAGTCCTTTCATCTATCTGTAGACTCAGAAATTAGTAGCAAACATTTCCTTTGTTTCTGATGACAGGGGGTTTGAGAATGTTTTCAGGATAGATTTCCCCAAGACTGGTTGCTATAATCTAGTGCTGGCCAAGTGTTCCCCTGAGACACCTCCACTTAAGCCCTTACTGCTTAGTTTCCAATATTAACCAGCTGCAGTCAGTCCTAACAACAGTTACAGTGTCCAAGATTTCTACTCCAGCTTTTCAAGCTACCTGTTAATATATGTCAAGCTTAAGTCTCATCTATTGTCTAGCAATGTTGCTGAGTTCAGCCTGGTATTTCAGCCAGTCTGAATTTAATTGCATCAGTCCTTTAAGGTAAAATGAGCATTTTATTGCTGAACTCCTGTTAAATGGAAATAGATCAAAACCCCTGTTCTCTTCCTAGGAAATTTCCTTCAAGCAACTAGCGTGCCAAAGTTCACATCCCTCTGTGTGCGCTGGGGAAATGCTCCTTATAACTGCAGTAACCCTGTTGGTTTGTATGTTAAGAGGATGGAGAGGGATGGGTGGAGGAGTTACAAGGTTTAATCTCGCATACTAAACCAAAATTCCCTGACTGCAGTGGTGAGTGGTGCTGGGAACTATTTTCCACTCTGCGAGCAGTCTGCATCCTTGTCCTAGTTTGCTTAAAAGCCAAAGTAAAAAGAGCAATGGTCCAGGTGCTGGTGAGACCTTGCGTACGAGACAGTGCAGGAGCAGAGTTGCTGCAACAGCCACAGAGCAGCTGGCCTTTCTTGACAGACCTTTCCAGGTGAACAAGTCCTTGGAGACTCACAGCTTTTGCTCTTTTGAGTCTTGGGGATCCCAAGGCTGTGTCAGAGATGTTCTGTGTTAGAAAGAACAAGCTGCTTGGAATGAGACTTTTGTAGAGGAATATTTCTCATTCTTATCTCATGTTCTGATGCGGGAGGGCAGTTCAGACTGCAATTGGTGTTGCTGAGATTAATTTGGATAACACAGTGCAATCTCACTCTTAAACAAAGCCTGTATGGATTGCTACTTGACTATGCAGTTACCTACACTTAGGTGTTCAAAGTAGCAACACACTGACTCAAGAAATAAAAGACCAAATAAATTTGTAACTTTGGACCCATTTTAGTTTTTTTTAGCCAAAAGCAAAACGTCTGCTGATAAAGGCAGAATCAAGTACTTAGTTTACTGTGTAACATAAAACATACTTTTGGGAGCTCACTTCTCAGATAAGGAAAGGCAGATTAAACTGATAGTTCATGTGCATTAGGGTTTCTGTCAGGGTCATTTGCTTCTTTTCAAACTTAAAAAAAATGTAACACTTGAACATACCTTGTCCAGGAGCAGCTGAGTCTACTTCAGCATTAAACACATTAGGTCATGTACCACTAGAATGAACCAAGTTCGCTTTTGTGAAAGTCAAAAGCAGATATGGCATTTGGACAGCTATTAAAACCGATGGAAAACTGAGGAATAACTTGTGACACTTTTTTTCTAATATTGCACAGAGTATTATTGTTAACCAAGGAAAACTATTTTATTCCAACTCTGTCTGAGCTAAAGATATATCAAGTTTATTCCCAAATTATTCTAGCCCTGCTGTAACTCAGAGCTACCTCTTCCAGCAGTTCTGATTTATCACTTCTTAATTGTTGAAGAATTGGCATAAAGAGGTAGGATCCTATGTTGCCTCCATGTCAGACAGCCTAAGGGGCCTGGAACCAGCAAAATCCAGACTGGTGTTTTATACCACTTACACAGCTCCAGGTAGTACAAGAATTTGCCAGTCCCTTAGAAGAATTTACTTTGCTACCAGCCTGTGAGATGTTTCCATAGACTGTGTGCAGCTTATCAGTAGAATCTGTGCTCAGTCCCATTTACTTCACTCTTTCTTTGGAGCAGTGCTCTGTTTGCTACACAGAGGTGACTGCTATGAATGACATGGAAGCTTTGCTATACTTGTGGGTTGTGCCTTTTCCTCTTTTTCCCTGTTAATTCTTCAAAATTATTGTTACCAAAAAAATAACACAGCATATGGGAGGAGAGGAGGGAGGGAGTGGTTGGTTGGGGATTTTTTTTTTTTCCCCTGGTATATAAGGCGGATATTCTTACTTTAGCTTTTGTATAGAGCTTTTCTGACCAGAATGGGAGTTCCCTATGTAGAAGACAAGTATATTTATACTTATTTTCCGGGCAATCTGATAATTCTTTGAGGATGAAAATAAAAGTCAGTTCCTGACTCAGGAGTTTAGTTTTATTATTATTGATAAATTATTGGTTTATTTTGAGGTTAATAATTACATATCAGTATTAAAAGAAATAATGTTCTATGAGTTACTTTTAATAAAAGTCAGATCCAACCTATTAATTCAAATTCAGCTACAAGCTGATTGTTTAAGGAACTTCATTTTTACCGTCCTCAAACTGTCACATACCCAGGGGTATTTCCAAAGATAGAGTTCCAAACTTGTCTTTATTGACTTGTTATATTTTCAATTTAGAAATCCAGCAACCTGACTGGTTTAGGAGATGATTTACTGAAATGATCCCAAACCTAATTATCCTTCTTTTCTTGAACAGGTTGATTCTGTTATTGTCAGTACTTTTCTGCCTTCCAGTGGAAGAACTTCTCTATATTTTCTTTGAAGAATGCTAAGTCAGGTCCTGACCCTCCTTGTTACATCCTTTTCTCACTTGGCTTGCCTAACTGTCTTGTAAGCTCTTCAGGGTAGAGACCATCTCCAATTTCTGTCTTTTCATAGAATAAATATGCCATGTGCCTACTTGCTATGTATTACCCAAATAGGAACCATATAATTATTAGCAATAGCACATTAAGTATTTCTGTGTGAACTCAACTAACCCCATGCATTCAGAGGCACTTTGTGCATATTTAAAGTTGGTATTGCTTTGTGTGTCCTGGGCTGAAGTTTACAAATGCATTTGGGAAGTTGAGTCTCCTGAATGGGTCACCATCTGGTTACCTGGAGCTCAGAAACTCTGATAACAGTCTTCATTAACCTGAACCTAGGCAACATTTCAGAAGAAGATTCTCTCAATAAAAGGTTTTCATGCTTACATAAAATTCTCCCAAAATATGTTAACTACAAATCCCTTTGAAGGAAAAAAAACCTCTATAAATTAATAAAAATTAACTTTTTGAAAGCTCAGGGATTTATAAGCTTAGCTAGGCCTGTCTCATACATATGACTGAGTTATGGTTAATCCACTCAAAATCACTTTTGTTAACACAGAGCCTCATGTTGCCCGTGTATTGTCAGGAACAGCCTGGGGAACACAGAGCTCACTAAGATCTTGTAAGAAAAACATTTTGCAAGTAAGAGAAATGTATTCTGTAGAAAACAGCATTAGTGATCCAGCAGCAGTGTATTTGGGCAAAGCTTTGTGGTCTTTCAGGAACCTTTGAACATTGACAGTAAGCTGAACTATCATCACAAGTAATTTAGAAAAGCTTGGAGGATTGGAAGTTTTCTATGTACTGTGTGCAGCTATTAGAAAAATAAAATTTGGATTTCCCAGAATTTGTTCTGTAAATCAAACCAAAATCAGATTGAATCCTTAGAACAAAGGCAGATATATTTTGCATTTGAATATAAAACCTATCAAGTGGGTGGTGGGGAAAGAATGGGTAAATAAATACAAAACCTCTTAAGGGTTTCTTTCTGGGTTGGTTTCAAGAATGTCCCACAAAACAGGTTTTCATGGTTGTATGGGGCAATGTGATGCCATTCAACTTTCTTTCCTTTCTTTAGAAATTCTGAAGAAACTGTTGAAAACAGCTTCTGAGCTTTTACTAAAATAGTTTCCAGAGATGAGGAAAATGAGAGAATGCATATACAATCTTAGACAAACGATCTGCTCATATATTGAAGCCTGGATTGTAAAATGACTGCTGTGCCTTCCAGTGAATGAATATTCAGTGCTTCCCTGCTGGGTTGGCTTTTCCTATTTGAACCAGCTACTGTTCTGCACTGTGATTCACTTGTTACCAAATTAAACTCTTTACACACATGGGAGATCCAACTTTATAAAGTCAAATTTTTGAAGTGCTTTCTGGTCAGCCACTGTGCCTGTCACAATCTTCATAACGCACTGAATTAAGTTTAAAATATCATCCATGTGTGTTGTTTTCTCTCGGCTGTTCAGCAGCCCTTCTGTACATCACGCATTTTTCTGTTGACACTACGTATCACTTAGCAACCCAGTGAAAGGCCCTATATGCATTGATTGCACACAATTGTCTTTATGGGGTGGAAGTGTTAAGTGAATAAACCCCCACGGGTGACCAGACGGTCATTCCTCTCATGTTGATAATCTGTTTACATCAAAATATTGTTTACTCAGCTCTCTGATCTTTAGGAATTTACATGAAGCTGAAAGAATACAGTTAACTCCCCACACTCTGACACACAAGTATGAGCTGTATTTACGTTCTCAAAGATGGATAGATTAAGAAGAGGAGGATTGTTTTGTCTTTAACTTAGCTCTCCCAAATAAAGCATTAAAATGCATTTGACAGTTAACCACAGATGATAATGCAATCTTTATGCTGTGGTTCCCATCATAATGGAGAAGTTACAAGGCTGTCACTACACCATAAAGAAAGAATCTTTCCTGCAGTCTTAGTGCTGTCTTCTCTGCTTTCCTTTTTGTAAGCACTGTTACCAAATTACCTTTGGAGAAGTTTGATGGTTTACACTTATTTTTCTATACAGAGTGAATAGCTGAGTTTTAAAAATGAGCTACAGTGTTCTCCCCAGACATTTTTCCTCACCATAAAGTAGTCCAAAGAGACAAAAATTATTTTAAATTCCCCAGCGTTTGGGTTGGTTTGGTTTTTTATTCAGTTTTGTTGTGCTTATTATATCCTTATTAATTGCTGGGGGGGGGGGGGTGTGCTAAACTGAAGAAAGACATTTCTATTGTTTTGTTTGTTGACAAAGATGTAACTTTTAATGCAAACAGATTTTTTGTCTGAGGGCTTTGGAAATTCAGTAGAATAGTTTAATAGTTTATATCGTAGCGAGAGTGAGTCAGCAATTTTGAACCTTTTTTGCCAATTTGGACAATTCTGAAAGACTTGGATGAAAAATCCTCCCCTTTGAAAAGATTCCAAAAACACATACCCTGAAGTAGGTGAAGCAGCAGGAAAATTGCAATCTGCTACTGTGAAATTTTTCCATTTTTTGTTGTTATTTACAAAGGTCATACTGTAGCATCTGTCGCAATAAGTAAGATAAGTTTAATGGTTTTAAGGGAGCCAGTTATATCTGCATTTTCTGTCTGTTTTTTCTGAGTAGCAAAATGTTCTAGTCTGAATCTTTATAGTCCCTTCACATAAACATTTTTTTAAAAGACTGTTTACTGGAGAAGCATGGTAAGAACTTTAACAGGGCTTTGGAAATCACTGATATACCCCACAGTAGCCACACTGGCAACACAGTTTAAGAATTTTGAGCTTGTGAAATGAGAGCTGGGCCACACACATGTACATGTCTTACTACGATGTGTGTTTTCTGAAGTCAATTTAAATCAATCTTTGCAAAGTCTGAAGAATAAATGATCTGGATTTCTCATTATGTTCCTCATCTTGCTCCCATTGAAGTCTGTGAATCTAGTCCTAGTCTGCTGAAGAGAATAGTCCTATTGAATCAAACTGATCCTTGGTGAAGTCAATGGAGTTATGCCAGTGATTAATTTGGCCCATTAACTTCAATGAAATTTCTCAAGTGAGGAAGGCAGTGAGAATTTGACCCAGTGATGAAATTCTTGTTGCCTTCAGCGAAAGCAACACTGAACCTCCTGTGGTTCAGCCCACTGAACTGGGATGTAGGCACATGAACAGGTGTATGATGGCTCTGGAATATGTAGCACAGGCTAATGGGCAGAGGAGGTGGCTACAAGCCATTTCCCTCTTAATGGCTTTCAGATAAAGCTAGTTTTTATATACTGGAAGATAAAGTTGATAAATTAATTTTTGGTAGAATCACCTAAAAAGTCTGTCTTTCTGAACATTAACTAGAAAGCTGATAGCTGTTGCCTAGTTCTGCAACTAAATGAATGGCTGCTTCTATAAACATTTCGCTGTTACAAGTTGGATTTTTCACAGCATTAACTTTAACAACATGGGTGTTCGCGATGGAATAAAACTTTAAATTGATGTTTTGCCATTTTGCTAGTTAAAACAAGTGAGAAAATAAAATGGAGCTAGAATTATGATGGATTCTGTGGTAAAATTGTCTTTTGATACATAAGGGTTTACTGAGAATTAATTGAGAAAGCCAGAAGAAAATAACCATTATTGGTTCTTAGGGTATCTTTTGCATCTTTACAGCATGGTGAGTTTTGTGTATTTCTTTATTAATTTTGTAACAAAACCAGTTACTCTTAAGTATCCTGTATTGATTTCAAATATGGTTTTTTTTTTCCTAAAATCTAATCTAGTACAAAATATTGACTTCACATCTCAAAAACTGTTGATCTCATGGGAATGCACTTGAAAATGCTAGGAGCAACTTAGAAACACTTGTTTTTCTTTCAGTCATCTAAAAAACTAATTTGTATTTCTTTTTAATTGAAAATAAGCCAGATTTAGATATTTATTTTCATGTGTTTAAAAGTTTGGTAGCTCAAGCCAAACATTTCCAAGGCTTTCTTTATAAAAAATTAATTAGTAAATGCCACTTCTTCCCTGAAGAGACATTTTTTAGCCTACTGTAGGTGATGCTGTTTGTCACTTACATTCCACCATGTTCAGTCACTGTTTTTTAAAATCATTAAATGGGCGGGGAGGGAATGTGACAAAATTTAAGGACTCTGAACTGTGTGTAGTGAAGGTATATGGTAAGGAGTGGTAATGAAATTTGGATTGTGCTGCTTTATGCTTTATTGTAAACTCTCTCTCAACCTATAATATTTTTGTTTGCCTTCATATTTTTTTCCATTCTAACAAAATTCTAGGCCTTCCAAGTCTAATGATGTTGACATATTAAAATGGTAGGGAGAAGAATGTGAACTGAGCCCCTCCTTTTAGCTAAATGTTATCTGCTTAGACTAATATTGCAATTGCCACCCACTGACATAATTTGTTTCACAGTCACAGCCTGGCAGCATGAATCAAATGTTGACATTCTAATTTCATGCACACATGGGTGTTTGGCTGAGCAGGCCTCAGCCTCTGAGCCATTCATGCCATACCTGTGTAAATCAGGGAGACAAGGCCTTTTCACGGCCGCCCAAAGGGAAGTTGCTACCTTCTTGCAAAGTACTGGGGCTAGTTAAAGCTGCACAGCCCTTTATTCTCCCACAGGAGCTGGTAACTTCTGTGACTATACTAGTAGGCTGGACAGGCATGTTTATAGGAGGAGTTGTGCTTAAAAAAAAATTTATTTTTTTTTTCTTCAGTGCATCTAAGTTTTTTCTCATAATTCCGGTGTGGAATAGATGGTTTCATTCTCAAAACTGTTTAAATGTTTCTGTTGTAACTGTTTCTGTCTGAGTGGCTTAAATGCAAAAGCTGTTACAGCTTTGCTCCTGGAGACTGAAGCCCATTAATGATTGTTGTGAAGATGTTTCACCGAAGTGCTTCAGTGCTGACTCCAAGCAGCCACCACCCAGGCTAAAACGAAATTCAGCTTTGATATGCACTTAATCTTTAAGCACTCTGGCCAGAGAGAAAACTACAGCCAGCTTCTGACATCCATCTGCCAGAAACTGGTCAGAGGCTATAAGGCTTAAATATTCTTCTCCTTTGTCCTTTTGGTCTCATAACCTGTGTCCCTGGGAATAATGCAAGGCTGTCATCCTGAAGAGGAAGAGAGGATGTGATGTGGCTGTGGTTAGGTTGCCTTTGCTACAGGAAGGGAGGAAAGTGCAGCTGGCAGAGAGCACTTCAGGTGAGCTGTGGAGGTGGCTGAGGAAACTGCTCTTTCTGGCAGGGACTGCTGCCTCCTGTGGCCTCTTTCCTCTGTCACAGCAGAAAGCCTGGCTTTTCATGGCTCTTGCATGGCCAGAGTGGGCTGCCTTAGGGACAGCCCTGGCTGTCTGCTGTGCCAGGGAATGGCCTACTTTGCCTGCAGCTTGCTCTGCAGAGACCTGCTTCCCACTTCGTTAAGTACAATCCTGAGCCTTTCTTGGGATAATCGTGGCAAAATCAGCCTCAGAAACCTAGCTTTTCATTACAAATACAGGTAAAATCTTGCAAGTATCAAAACCATGGATTTTTCTGTCTCTGTTTTGTAGTTTTGTTCCACTTCCATGCAAAGTACAGTTATTTGTAGTGAAAGAACAGATTTATTTTGCTTTAGAGAAAGTCTTTTGTTTTTCTTGAAAGGCACCCAGAAGTCACGGCAAAGCCAAAAGAATGGCTTTGAATAGTTATTCACAGATCTAGAGGCACTGCACAATGGCACATCTCAGAAGCGTTCCCAGAGCTTCATGGTGGAATCACTGAGAAGGAAGCCAAAAGAGTTGCTGTGGGACTTGGTGGCACCTGATTATTCAACAGAGCAAACTGTCAAACATAAAAATACCTGCTTGCTGCTTTCTCAGTTTTGTGTGTGTTTAGAAGCTCTGAAAGGTCTGGATTGTTATTGAGTCCTGATGAGAATAACGGGTTGTCGTGAGCCATGTGACACTCCTCTGTTTCAGTTCATTGTTGTCCAGAACAGACTGTGGCCAGAGTCCAGTGCTTCAGCTTTGGCATCCCTGGATCGGAGGATGAGTGAGGTGTTTAGCCCTGGATTTGACAGGAGTCCCCTGGACTGAACTGTGCAAGGATAGTAACATATACACATCTCTTGTCCTCTGAAAAGATTCCAGACATTTTTTTCAGACTGTATAGGTACAGCCTGCTGATATGCTATCTACACTGAACTGGAAGGCAGGATCTAGCTGGCATGTGCAGTACTGCAGTAGTGGAAAGGGAAGAGATTTTAGCCAAGACACTTGGACAAGTCCTTGTGTCTGAGATGTGCCAGATCCTTAAAGTTCATTCAGAGTAAAAAGGAACTTGTTTTTTTAGTCCAAAAGAATGACAGTCAGTAAATTGTGCAGAAGTGAATTTATCTCCCTCAGAAGGATGGAGGGCTGAGGAAACCCTGCTGGTATCAGATGTGCTGTTTCAGGGACGTGTGAAGATTTCAAACTGGAAGCTTAGTGTGCAGAGCCATTCTTAGCACAACTCCCACTCAGCCAGTGGCCTTGCCAGAAGCCCTGGCTTTGCCTTCACCGTTTTTGCAGAAGTTCATGGGAGTATTTTCCTTAATTTTGATGAACATTGTTTGCATGCCCAGAGCTGTTTAGTCCAGCCTCAGCTGGAGCCTTTTGCCTTCCATCAGTGGTAATTCCGTACAAGGCACCAAATACAGGCTTTTATAGGGAGCAGCTTCCCCAAGTCACATTCCTATGGATCATATAGCTCAGTCTGAGATTTTTTGATAGTTGCATGGTTTTAGTTGTGCTTATTGGCATCAAAGTCTTTGTATAAAAAAGACCCAAGACAAATTATTTTTTCTTTCTTAACATACATGCTAGCTTATCTCCTTTTAAACAATGTACTCAGTATGCAAGGCATCTGAAAGTGTGTTTAAGTTTAGTCAGTGATGCGGTTTTTGCACAGTTGGGGTTCCCTGAACTGGGCTCAATTCCATGTTTTACATCACCAGGAATATAAGAAATCAGCAAGTAATATGGGGTATTATTCAGCTTTTCTAGCACTGAAAGCATTGAGCAGAGCCTACTCTGAACGAGTTTCAAGAATCCGGCAATATTTAGTATCAGCAGTTAGAAGAAAATAATCTTTTGATAGGAAAAGGAAACAAACTGGATGTGGATGGTGCGATGGGTCTGGTTAATAAATTATGACATTCTTTGACTGTCAGCTCCCTGTCATTGTATTTCAGACTCTGGAAATGCTGGATGTTTTTGTGGCAACCTGCAACTTCCCAACTTCCTTGTGCTTGTATGTATTTAATGGAAGAAAAAAAAACCAGGCTAATATTGTCTGCAAGCCAATGTGTCACCATTTATACTTCTCCCAAGAGGCATTAATGGGTTTTTTTTGACTCCCTGTGATCTCCCCTATGCTCTGAAACAGCCCTCAGGACTTCCTTTTCCCAAATAAATAAACAAAATATTGAAGGGACCCACTCTTCTTCTCCACACCCTCTACCTGTCAGCGGGCAGGACTCCTGGAGTTGAGGTTCATTACTGACAAGCTGCCCTGTTCCTGCCCTTTCAAGGATGGCAGGTGTCAAATGTCATCTATGCCTGGACTTGCCTGCTTGACCTTGGCCTTGCAGGAGATTTTATCAACAGTTTACTAAGTAAAAAATAACCAGGATATATTTTGGTTTGGTTTTGTTTTCCATTCTCACTGTTTATTTGTTTGGTTTTGGCCATCTGGTTAGGCCAAAAGGAGAGGGCTGGAAGGGAGAATTTTTTTGTTTGGAAATTTTTGAATAATGAGAGCCTGGCAGTGGAGCTGTATGAGCATCTCACAGACAAGAAGCCTTATCAGCTGCAATCTGCTATATAGTTCATGATGCTGGCTGGTGTCTCACCAAACTGTAACCAAAATAATGAGGACTGAGTTTTAACTTGAACTTTAGAATTCTTTGAGAAAACCAAGCTGTAACTTGCAGCATTTCTGCCTGCTTAGGTAAGGCAAACAGAGGGAAAGAAGGGTTAAAATGATGTGCTACGTAGTCATATTACTGAGTAGGTGCAAGCAGACAGCACACCAGGAAGACTTGCTGTAAAGAAGCCTGCAGTGGTCTATAGACCGCTCTGGGTCTCATTGCGTTCCTGCGTGAGAAAGTGCACAGCAGGGAGAGATGCAGGCACATACACCAAGAATAGGGTCAGAGCAAATGACACCTGATAGTTGATTGAAGCATTCATTTCAAATCTCTTCAAAGATTTTTTCTATTCTATCAGGTCGAACATATAGGTCTGGATTAGAGAACATTATCAGCTGGGCCAACCTTCTAAATCAATTAGGACTTGAAGGGCTTAGTAGCACATTTAGAGGGGCTTAGTGTTAAATTCGGTCTTGTTATTTCCATTGAAGTGGCAGTAGTTAATGTGAGAGAGGCAGAGATGGTGTCTGTGAAACAGAGGAGGAAAAAGCAGCAGAAAGCAGTAAAAAAGAAGGTAGGGAAAATAGTTAAAATAAATACCCAAGAATAAAAAGACACGGTGTTGCTATTTGCCCATCTCGTTCACGAAAGCTTATGTCACTGGGGGCAATTTGAATGATATCTATTTGTCTCATTTTCTTTAGAATTTGGGTAAGAATATAATTACCTCCCTTTGTTCAGTGCTGGGTGTGACTGTTTTTTTGTCCAAGAAGGGTTGTGCCATGACTGAAATGAAAAATCATTGCTGTTGCTACAGAAAATTCCATGTAACCGTGTGCTGCTGTTAGTTAACAGAAGCCAAACCTTGTTTGCAGGAATATTATGTGTGTTTGCTAAGTTGTAAGCTGCTAAGGGCAGGTTTATAGTGATGGGAAGTGATAAACGCCCTTGGCAGTCTCGTTGGCTTGGCCAGCATCAACACTGCTGTACTGATCTGGACTTTAGCTGAGTCACGAACAGCCAGCTCGAGTGCATCTGGACTGATCCCCCAAAGCTTCTGGTGCTGAGGTTAGCACTGACAGAACCATCTCCAGTGTCTATAGCCTAAGCCCAGCAAGCTGGTCATTTTCTAATGCTGATACATCTCTTTTAGAAATAGAGACACTCCCAGCCTGGCAAAGATGCATAGAGACAGAGGAGGTGTTATGAAAATTAAAATGTCACAAGATTTAAGGAAGTAATGTCTGGATCTCAGGATGATGGGTGTGTCGGTTATAGTAGAGAAAAAGTGAGTGTATGATGGAGGGTTATGTTTGGCACTATCCTTTATGCCAGCAGGGTTGCATATTTTAGTATGCATGCCCACCTTGAGCATCTAATGGTTTATGCAAGGAACTGTGTTCTCAGATACCTGGGAGTGAACTTACTACATCCTTTCTAATCCTTTATTTTTAAGTACGTAAGATTCCTCAAGACCTACATGTGCATTAAAGTAGGCTAAGTCACTGGTTCCTTTCCAAGTAACATGGAAGCCAAAAAAACCAAATATTCAGACGGAAATATGATTCTGGTGTAGTTAGAGTATGAGTGGAAATATTTCTGGAAGGAGTTTCCTGAGATTTGAGCAAGTTTACATGGTTTTGATAGTGGCAAAGTATGTCTTTAGAGAGCCAGGTTACTGTGACCTTCTGACCTTGTCTTTCTTAACTTGAACTTTATTCTTCTTATAAGGATAACTTGTAGCAATTTTTTGAAATTGCCCTTAGTAACCTGTGAGTAATGTGGCCTCTTTCTGTCCCATCCAGCTCTAGCCAAATAAATCTCTGTGTTTCAAAATGAAAAATCTTGAGGTAAATAGAACTCCACCTCTCTTTTTATGTAGTTTCCTGTCTGGAGAATAATTTTTATGTACACTTTGAGCGTAGTACTTAAATTTAAGATGGTAAACAAAAATTTCAAGTGATAGATTAAAAAAAAAAAACCTAGTTCTGTGTTCTATCCATTTGTCTTCCCTTTGTCCTTAATCTTGATTTGCCCTGTAGGTTAGTCTTATCATAAAGACAGTATGAATGACTGTCTCAGCGCCTTTCCTCATTAATGCTGCAGGAAATTGATGAGTAGATCTCTGGAACTGTGGATTTTTTTGGCAAGAATTATAGCCCCTATTTATTTTGGAGGGACCCATGTGGCTTTCTAAGTAAATATATGTTAAAATTTTCCCCAAAAATAAACAGTACAAGTAATTGCTTGATATATGAAGTTGACATTTTGGCTTTGTGATTTGCTATGATATGTAAAAATCTAATTTCCTCTTCCGAAAGATGCTACTGCGAAATTGTAGGTAAATTAAAATCAGTGGTTTATTCAGAAGGTGAGTAATAGACTCTGTTTTAATATATCAATATTTATTCTGCAGCTTCTCAGGTCTGCCCAGATATGTGCCACCTAATGCTAAATGTATGCTTGACTGTGATATTACCTTTGTTTGTAATTGGAATGGATAAAGATTGATGTAAGTGTCTTGCATAGTCACTCTAGCCAGGATTTGTAAACAGCATTGCTCCAGATACTAAAAGAACATACAGGAGTTTCACTCTGAGTGTTATATTCTCTCGGTCTGTTTACTTACTTGATGTTAGGCGCTCAAATAAGTGTACTTGAATTCTAAAAATCAGAGGATGAAGTGTAATTTTGTAAGTTTAGGGAAGCTGTGCCTGCTATTTCATCTCTGCCTTGAAGGAATCTGTTGGATAAGTACTATGTTCATAGTTGCTTCTATCTATGCATCTTTGTTTAATTAAACTTAAAAATAGAGTCCAAGAAAGAGAAGTATATGGCTTAATACATTGAGCACCCTTTGACACACTGAGGTGCCCAGCGAATTGACACTGATAAAGCTTTGGACACATGCCACGTTATTAAAAGTAATGGGAGTGAACTAGATGGCAGTGCTGTGGTGAGGAGGAGGGGACGACAGGTTCTGAAGGAAAGCCTTATGCTCTTTAAGGGCATAAGCACCTCAGGAAAAACATTCCAACAAAAGGTAGCTTAAAAACAGGAAAGCAGCTAAATTAATTTAATTATTCTGATTTTTCAGGAGTAAAACTGGCTGCAAAGCTAGAAACAATTAAAAAACCCTTAATAATAAAATTAATAAAATCTGTCATGATTTTGTCTTACAGTTTGTAAAAATTTAGTTGCTTCCCCAAAGTCTGAATGTCTGAACGGTTGCTTTGGGTCATACTCCGAATTTGGGTATTACTGAGTAATATATGATTCAAATGTTATTCTATTGTTATATGGAAATAAGAGACAATTTATTTAAATTTGCCATTAGTTTTAATAGTATTTTATGAAATTGGAACATCTGTGCTTTGAACCTTAGCTCTAGTGAAATGAATTTCTGTCTGTAATGCAGTGATCTCTTTGTATATTTTGATGTATTGAGCAGGACTCCAGTTTAACAGCAGCAAACTAGGTTGTTCTTTATAAAATTTGCTTGCCCTTTGATAATTTTTTTTTCCCCCCAAGAAAAATATTTACAAATTTGCCTTTTCAAACTCACTTGAGAATTTTTATATTTTGGAAAAATAAATGTAGTATAATTATTCTGAGAGACATTTGTATCTGTGGTTCACTACTTGCTATTAGAAATGTGAGTTTTGTTAGGTGATTGTAATTGGTCTTAGAAGTTGGACACTTCTGGTGTTCCTGTTTGTTGTTTGGATGACAAAAATTCACACAGGTGAATTTATGCAAGCATGTGCACACATGAGACTGAAAATTCTTCTCCTCCACCATTTTGACTTAATTAAAATTTAGTTAGTCTGAGTCATCTGAATGTTTGCAGAAAAGAGAATAAAAGGTCAGAAACATATAGCACAAATAATACATTTATTTTAAAATTTGCTGTACTTTTCTGGCTGGAATTTCTGTATTGCTATATATTCCAGAAGGCTTGACTAAATCTTTATACCCACAGATTTCTGCAGCATGGCTTTTTTTTTAGTGATTGTGGACTGAGCCTTAGCTGAGTGATACTGGCAGAAGCTAGAGGACTCCCATGTGAACAGAGCATTCTGATCCAAAGGAAAGCAGATTTTTGTTGGCTCTAGTGAGTTCATTTCAATCAACACAGATTCAATTTCCTTAAGAGCAAAATATAGCCTGTCTTTTGCCAGCACTTTCAGTAAGATTGAGTCCTGGCCTTCCATACTACGTCAATTAGTTCTACAGGACGACTCTTACTCATTCATTTTCTTCCTACTGTGAGCATGGTAGTGGGAGATGTTTAAGCCAACACTTGGATTGTCATTTAAAGCCATGGAGTAGGTTCCCTAAATAATAGTTAACCCTGTAGAGGAAGTTTGCTTATTGGCTATTAACACAAAAAATACAAGAGAAAGCAAATAAGGATTCTTTCATGATACAGACCCCAAAATAAACATTCAATTTAGTATCACACATACATTTCGGAGCAAAAATCCTACTGCAGATAATACTTCAGAATGGCTTAGTTCTGCAACTCAACAACAAAAAAAAAAGCATATGGAGGTGATTACATGATCTTTTGTATTTGACAGCTACAAAGTCTTACGCTTGTCTGTTTAGGAAAGAAGCTGGCATGTGGACAGGACAGTGCACAAAGGCCTGGATTCACTTCCAGCTGCAGATTTCCTGTGTTACCTAGACAAATGCCTTTAGGTTTTGCACTTTTGTGGAACATGAAGATAATAACAGGCAGCAAAAATCAAATGTAAGTTCAAAGGAAAAATAACACCCACTCAGCATTCTGCATTAGGCCTAATCCAAACCCCATACACTTCAAGGAGTTTTCCACTCAGGCAACAGTAGAAATGACCAAATCAACCACAGATCTTTTTCAAAGGCTGGAAATATGAAGACCTCTTACTGTGAGTAGAGACTAGGGAGAACTGTGAGGGCGAACAAGGCAAACGTGTTGACAAGACAAAGACAGTTGGGGGAAATTATCTACCTCTGTAGCAGCTAATGACTTACTAAGGGAACTCTCTCCCATCAAAGTAAAATTTGTATTTCAGGCACATTGGTTCAGCTGGCCTTTGACAAGGATGAACATTGCTGATGTTTTTCTAGTGATGAATAGGCCACAGCCAACCCATCTGCCCTGCTGTTAGAAGAAAACGTTCAGGGAAGAAAAAGTAGCACATAGAACTTTTTTCAGAGCTTTGGACTTCAAATCTTGAAGAGCCCTATAGAGTTACTTCTGCCTCTTCTTGCTCCATGAGATCTTTCCACTGTCACCAACCCACTTGGCCTCCCCCTCTGTGCCTTAAAGCTGAACTTGTGCTGCAAGTCAATGCAGATGTGAACACGGTTCCTGTGAAGTAGCTATCCCACCTTACTCCACATATCAATAATCACCTGCCTGTGTTCTACAGCTTTTCTAAAGTATGCTTAACTGGCTGCTCTCTGAAAGAGGATCTGGAGCTGAAAAGATCTTTGGTCAAACCTGTCGTCTTGCTCTTACCAGAAGACTTTGTGGCCTTCTCTTCCAGCATGAAACTTTAGAATTCCTCTGCCAGAGTGACAAATCCTTTCTAAGACATCTGACTGTCTTGCCTGCCTTATAGCTCTATCCCCAGACACTGAGATCCTGTTATCATAAATCTGCCTGACATCCCTGTGTCTTTCACAGGATCCACAAGCCATAGGCCTGGCTTTGACATACTCGTACGAAAGCAGAACTCTTTGTCACAAGGACACTGTACTGTTGTTCAGGACTTGAACTGCAGGTCCCCTGGGGCTTAGCAGGGGTGTCACTCATGAAGGAGCATAGTAGCAGAGGTCCAATTTAATAATATGTATAAAAAGGAGCTGATTCACTTTCCTCCATGGAACAGATGCTTACAGCTGCTTAATGCTCAATGGATTGTAACAAGGTTAGTGAAGTCTTCAGTAGTAATTGCAGCTCAAGGTACTATCGATCCTTTTGTGGACACCCTCAGTAATGCTGGCATGATGGCATATGCAGGCACACTGTGAACTGAATCTTACTGAAAATAGTGCATGAAAATAAGGTGTATTTTGTTTTTTTCTTTTTTCCTGGTCACATAAGATTCCTGATTTGGTTTGCAGTGAGGTCATGCAACTGAAGAGATGCCAACCCAGAGAGAGGGGCAGGAACTGGAAGAAGTAGGTAGTGGAAAGGCAATAGGTCAGGGTGCCATGGAAGCCTCCGACTTTGGATTGTGAAGCTATACCTTTGAGGGTTGTTGTTTTGGAGCCTTTTGCTACATTTACTATTTGGTGAACATTTTCAGGGGAATCTTCTTTTAAGTCAAATCCATGCTGCAAACTGCACATACATCATCACAGACTCTGTGTTCTGGTAACTGATGAGGCCAAGAGACATTTACTTGTATCCTTCCTTAAGAAAAGAAAAAAAAAACTTTCATCCTACTGGGTAGGCAGCATTTTATGAAGAAAATTTAAGAAATTAATTAACTATAACAGAATTTCACCTCTTTAACCTTAGCTCTTGAGCAAACCTGAGCTAAATAAACATCTGACCATTCAATCTCTTCCACTTAAGGTTAACTTGAGTTTATTATTCAGGCTACTGCCCTTGTGTATTAGGCAAAGCATAAATTATGCATACTAATTATCTTGGATGGGGCACGTCTTTAATGAATTCTTTTAATTAAACTGCAACACAGTGGTTTTGTAGGGGATGGTCTATATTTCATCCTTAAACTATGTAACCTTCATCTTTGTCTGGAGAAATCACACATTTGAGTTGGTTTAATTCATTTAAGTAGTATATACAAAGAGCAACCTACTCTCGCTATCACTGGGAGATTTGAAAAATGTTTGTGTTCTGTTGCACTGCTAAGAAATTAGGTTCTTCAATAAAAAGTTATGATTCTGGTGGGAAGGCAAGGGCCAACACACAGGAAAAAGAAAGGCAGTCTTGAAGGAATGACGTTAAAGAATGGTGTCACATTGGTGATTTCCAAAACAAACACAAGTAGATCGTTTCCCAGGACATCTCACTTACTTGGCATTTTGCATTAATGGTAAACTAGCAGAATTATCTGGGTCCCTAGTACGTTCTTTTTAAGTAGCTTTGGCTTCTTAAAAATGATCAGATCATAACAACTCAACATAACCATTACACTATCACCTGGAAAGAATTGGTCCACAGTGGCAGCACCAGTATCTTACTAGCAGGAATAGCAGCAGAAGCTAAATGATTCATTTGATTCTGATTGTTAAAGGCAAAACATGGTAATTTCCCCTTTCAATTACTTTGTCCTTGGCCCCACATATGAAATCCGGAAATGTATGTGCCCTTTCTCCTTTGGCATTTGCTGGAGTTTATAATTTTGTTCTTGTGATTTACCTGTTCTCGGCAGTTTTGAGGCTTCTTTGGCTTCCCAGGGTCCAAGGAATAAAAATGGATGTGCATCAACTGACAGACAAGCTAACTGCTCGGTTAAAAAGAAGTACGGTGGCTGTTGATAGTGTATTTATGATGGCAAATAGCAAAGATTGCCTGTCCTGACACCTGTTCTGGTCCATCTGTCCATGTCGCCTTCCTCCAGGGTCCATATAAGACATGAATGCAAGGTGTGTTCCTGGTCAGTCATGCTGCCACATTTGTGTCCTTCTCTTTCCCCACAGATCTAATATGGTATTGTGTCCGTTTGCTACTTGTGCACCAGCCAAAGTGTACATCCCCAGAAGTAAATGGGAATTTTCTATTTTAAATTCACTGTTTGCAGGTAGTTTCATCCATGTCATGCTTGTCCTTTGATCCCACCATCACTGTTTCTTTGGTGTTGGTTGTTTGTCGTTGCTTCCCCTGAAAGGAATATCTGTTCCAGACAGTTATTTGTGTCGTTCTCTCCTATCACAGAAACTACTTCTAGTGATATGTATGGGAAGCAACTTGGTGAAAGGCCCTTCCAACCCAAACCATTCTGTGTAGACAGGAGTAACCATGCCCCGATGCATTCAGTCCATCCAAACTATTTTCACATGTTTACACACTGTATAATCTAAGGTATGATATGAAGAGAAATGGCCAATATACTGTGTGTGTGACATCAATCTAACTTGTAAGATGTGTTTAAATATTTGATGCTGGACTCTGTTCTTAGTTTTCTCTGAGATCTTCTGTGGCAACAGCTAAATTTAACATTTTGTGATAGAAAGCAAAGTCTGGTCTTCAGTCGCTGTGCAAATTAATTAAAATGCTTGTGCTCATAATGTGTGACCAGTTTTATTCCACATAGACAGAGCCAGATTTTAGACAGTTGAAAAATATTTATTTGCTGGCATGCAAATGTTGCATCTCTCTCTATCTTCTGTTTGGGGAGTGAATTTTAATGTGCACTTTGGAACAGATTTAATCTCATCTGTGCTTCCTTGGGTGAATCTATAGTTTAGGCTTTGCTCTTCACTGCAATGATTCCTGTGTGATTTCAGTCATTCCTTGATGCCATTATTTGCCCTAGGCTTGTCTTCCTCACACTGCCTGCAGGCTGTGCTCTTATATAGCATATGTTTTGATAAGCCATCTGGTTTCAATAGGTTTCCCAAGTGTCTGCCTTCTTGCAACCTGTCTTTTTGGCAGCCACCAGTGCCTACAAACCCTCTGTCTGACTTTCTCCATGGGTCAGAGATTCTTATTTTAGCATGGAAGTGTTAATATATGTGATAAAGAATGAAGCAGCTTATGGAACCAATGGGACATTATTGGTATAGGGAAAGGGATTGAAACCAAAGGACTCAGCACAGTTCCCATGACTGCCCATCTGACATATATGGGTGAATGAAATGGGTTTAGCGTGCCTTCTGTCTGGGCACAATGCCATACTAACATAAGGTTCTCAGTACCAGCAACCACGAACCCGTGTACAGCATGTGTATTAAAGGTATTTGAAGACAGCATTGCTCCAAGGGGCTAGTTCAACAGCTGCGTATCTTACACTTGCACATCTAATTGTCAGAGAAGTTGGTCATGATTCCTGCAGCTTTTTTAGCCTGCAAAAAAGAACAGAGTTAGCAGAATGAAGAAAATTGCAATCAAAATGTTTCCGTTTCCTCAAACTGTCATGGAGAATCAGCTAAAAAGTTGTACTGCTGGGTGACAAAATGGGTGCTAAGCAAATCCAAAGATCAGAATCTATAAGCAGAAATAAAGAAAAAAACATGGTTACATACCAAGTTATTTAGAGTTAATAAAAGATTAATTTCAGCAGTTATTGCATATCTTCAGCAGTTTGGATGGGAGACTAGCACTGGGGGAATTTTCCTCTCTTCTTTCTCTGTTGCAACATAGTGAAATTACACTATTCCTATGTGAGCTAGCACATGAACTTACACGTTCCCTTGTAACGTAGTCTAAAACTGTGTTAGGTTTTGGATCATCCTACACACTGAATATCCACTTGGGCATATCACCTGGATGAAAGAGATGGATGTGCATTCTTCTTTAAACTTTCAAATTTCTAAACCTCTGCTGACCAGAAATTAGTTGGCCTATTCTTTGACTTGCAATGATATAGTAAGGAGATACATGTAAAAATGAGACCAATTATCATATCAAACAAATGATTTCTGCTTTGCCAGTTCCATGACAAGGGTCAAAGGAGCTGTCTATCCTTTTGGTTATAAACTTCAGCTATAAAATTGTACTCTAATTACAGCAGTAGCCAAGGAGATAGACAAAGCCTGTAACAGGATACATTTTTTGGAGAGAACCTGAGAATTGGAGGTAAGAGTTACCTACCTAGGAGTAGAAATCTAAGACTAAAGCTTTAGAATTATCTTTGAAATTATGGTTCAAGTCTTACGTAATATTTTGGTTTCTGTATAAAAGTAATTGATTGAATTATTTCAATTAATATACAGCTTTTATCTACCAGCATTTATTGGTGACAGCTTCATGCCTCTTGTTTCAAACAATGAGCTCCCTGAAAAAATTGGCACATCAGAAGCTTTATAACATAGCTTCCCCAGGTGTCAGAGTCCCAGGGTGATGGAAAGCTCATTCCCAAATTCCTGTAGAAAAGGTTAATTTCTTGGTTGCTTTTTCAACAATAATTCATTCATCAGTGGCAAAATTCAAGTTCAGTTTGGCTACCATCACTTCAAACTAGGCAATTTGCTATGTTCTTTCCACTTTGGATTCAGATTGTATATCATAGAGTTTCTCTTTTGGAATCTTTAGCCTCAAAGGATAAAGAGCTATTTTAATAGAATTCTCTAGAAATGACTTCATATGTATGAAACTAAAGAGACTGTAAGCTCTACAGGCTTGTAAACTGCTGCTCTTGTCCATGTCATGAGTACCAAAAACAAACATAGGTATATGGACTGCCTTCTGACAAGGCTGGAATGTCAGAAATAGTTATCCCAAGCTTTCTGCGATTGGCAGAAATACTTATACATGATAGGGATCTGCAGCCCACCAAATAACTACATTTTTCCTTTTGTATCTCATATTGATGGTGAAAATAACATGTGGTAGTGCAGTGGTGTGGTGGGTTGACCTTGGCTAGCTGCCAGGTGACCACCAAGCTGCTCTATCACTCCCCCTCCTCAGCTGGATAGGGGAGAGAAAATATAACAAAAGGCTTGTGGGTTGAGATACGGACAGAGAGATGACTCACCAATTACCGTCACAGGCAAAACAGGCTCAGCCTGGAGAAATTAATGTATTGCCAATCAAATCAGTGTAGGATAATGAGAAATAAAACCAAATCTTAAAACACCTTCCCCCCACCCCTACCTTCTTCCCAGGCTCAACTTCACTTCTAATTTTCTCTACCTCCTCCCCACCAGCACAGGAGGGACAGGGAATGGGGGTTGCAGTCAGTTCATCATGTTATCTCTGCCACTCCTTCCTCCTTGCTCTCTTCCCCTCCTCCAGCGTGGAGTCCCACCCACAGGAGACAGTCCTCCACAAACTGCTCAAGCATGGGTCCTTCCCATGGGCTGCAGTTCTTCATGAACTGCTCGAGCATGCGTCCTTCCCATGAGGTGCAGTCCTGCAGGAACAGACTGCTCCAGCGTGGGTCCCCCACAGGGTCACAAGTCCTGCCAGCAAACCTGCTCCAGCCTGGACTCTTTTCTCCACGGGGTCACAGGTCCTGCTAGGAGCCTGCTCCAGCACAGGTTCTCCATGGGGTCACAGCCTTCTTCAGGCACACCCGGCTGCTCCTGTGAGGGGTCCTCCACAGCTGCGGGTGGATATCTGCTCCACCATGGACCTCTGTGGGATGCAAGGGGACAGCCTGCCTCACCATGGTCTTTACCACAGGCTGCAGGGGAATACCTGCTCCAGCACCTGGAGCACCTCCTCCCCCTCCTTCTTCACTGGCTTTGGTGTCTGCAGAATTGTTTCTCCCACGTATTCTCAATCCTCTCTTCCAGTTGCTGTTGTGCAGCAGTTTTTTCCACTTCTTCCATATGTTATCCCAGAGGCGCTACCACCATCACTGATTGGCTTGGCTTTGGCCAGTGGTGGATCCATCTTGGAGCCAGCTGGCATGGGCTCTATCAGACGGGGTCGGGGGGAAGCTTCTGGCATCTTCTCACAGAAGGCCACTCCTGTAGCCCCACCCTCCTACTACCAAAACCTTGCCATGCAAACCCAACACTAGTGGTTTCCTAATTACAGGGTCAATTTAACAGAACACATTCACACTTGTTTGAATGGGGCCTAAATTATTCTCAAATTGGAAGGTCAAAAATCGCTCTTGAAGGACATCACAAATGAGATAATGTAATACTTTTGGATGGACTGCACCTTTTCCTTCATGAAAGGTAATACTCATAGGATAGGCTAAATTTGGTTATTCAGATATGATGTGCTGAGCAGAAATTAGTAAGTTATTATCAGGACAATCAATTTTTCCTATTTGGAGCTAGTTTAAAGGAGGTCTGCTTATTCTCAATCTCAGATAAGTCTATAGAGACAAAGGGTAGTGAATATCAACAGCTAAATAATTTACAAGTAACTCCACTCGAGATTAATTTGGGGTAAACAGAAGCAGTAGATGATAATAACCCCATCAATCACTTGGTGTTTCAAAACCAGTTTCAAGCAATGCCATTAGATTCTTTTTAAAGATGTACAACAAGTTTTCCAGAGCCTTCCGCTGCCAAGCTAAGTAACCCCCCAAGGCAAGCGCATCCTTTCTTGACTGATCACTTCTATTGAAGAGCATCAAGAATAAACAAATAAGGTAGCTGTGAATTAGCTTGGAAGGACTGGCTTTTAATTGTTGTATTTCAGTGATTATTATTTTCTCACTCCAACCAAAAATAGTTTATGGAAATGAAACATCCTTTGGTATTTTATTGAAATCTACAGAAAATGAAGATTTAAAAAAAAATGCAGTGCTTGGCAGACAGAAGTGTGTGTGCAATTGGTGATGTTAACAGAGACTGTAAATACTCTGTGACATTGTATGCTTTGTTTAGGTTGTACCAGCATGCCAAATCTGTTAGCAGCTTTCCAAACAGAAAGGAACGTATGGAGCGTGCCTCATTTTAAAAAGTAAAGCTAGGAACCTATAAATTATTGGATGTGTTCAAATGCCTGTTGCAACAAAGAGTTTGATTTCAATGGGGATCTGCAAAGGCATACGGGTATCTTCATTTCACATTACTTGAAGGTGCAGGGAGTAAGTACTTAATGTGCACTGTGATTTTATTCAGGTTCTAAAATCTGCAGTAATTAATTTGCAAAACAAAACAGTAAGTAGAAACTAAATTTTCTTTTGCTCCAAATATGTAAACAGGAGAAATCTGAATTAGTTTGGAATAGCTTAGTATTCATACAGATTAGTTTCCTGAAACAATTCCATGCCTCCTCCTAGAATTTTTATACTTCTGTAGGTGTATGGCCATTCCAAGTCAGCTATCATGATAAAACCTGGTATGTGGACGTGAAATGACAACCATCTTAACCATATACATGTAGCTAGGGGAATTACTTATGAGATTTTATTGCTTTCATTCAGGCCTGTCCCACTGGAGGTGAAAGAGATTCTTTGTGGCAAGGTGGCTAAAAAGCAGCGTGAATGTCAGCGGTTTCCCATCTAACTTTCTATTTTCATCTGCCTGTTCTTCCTGAATCATACTTTTCTTGTATCAACTTTTCTTTGATTTTTCTCAAAATATGACTTTTATAGTCAAATTATAATTCATATAATGAAGATTGGAACCAAAATATGAAAATTGTGGATGAGTATATGCCAACCAGGAAGTACGTTCTCCTTTCTTGTAAGAAACGAGGTTCACTTAATGGATCTTGTCTATTTTTAACAACTGTTCCATCAGTGTGACTGGGATGTTGAAAGCTGATGCATCTCCAAGAAGTAACCTTTTGTGAGGAAAAGTGTGTGTGTGATTTGATAAATATGCATCGTGATCTAGTTGACTTGCTGTCAAAGTGAGCAAACCAGAGGCAATTGCTAAAGCTGAGTGCGTGGGTGGAGGTTGGCATCCAGAGCCTTTTGGTCTGGGATCAGGTGAGAACCACCAGCTGCAGCCCAGGAGGCAAGTGGGGTCTGTGTAGGACTGGCTTATTTCCTCGTGGTGGTGGCAAAGTGGCTGAGAGCAGAAACTGCACATAACTGTTGGAAACTGTTTATTGTCCAAGCACACTAGCTGTTGTGTGATTGGGTTTTTATGGGTTGGTTGGTTTGGGTTTTTTTTTTTTTTCAGTAAAATCCCAGTCTTACAAAGAGCTCCAAGCACACAGAGGTCTTGCTGGAATCAGGGGATTCCAGTCCCCACAAAGCTGAATGCAGCACTGAGGCACTGCACTCAGGAAGAAGTATGGAGTTAAGGAACATGCATAACAGTATGACAAAAATGATTTGCTAATACATTGAGAGAGTTAATGTATTTAGAACATGTATAGAGAAAGAACTTGGAGCTTCTGAGTTCCACTGTGTACTTTGAAAAGTCTCGATCGCTGTAGCAGCAAATTAATATAGTAATAGGAGACCACAGAAGAGAGTTTAGACATGGCAGAATGTAAGAATACGTGGCTGGAGAAAGACCTGTTGTACCCTTAAAATCAAGCTGTATTAATTTTCAGAAGATAGAATTCTCTCCTGATATTATTGGTATGTGGTATATGAAGCTGTAGTAGCATGATGGCAGTTAAAATGCTTTCACAAGCTCCGTCTACAAAAGCCACTTTCTTATTGCTGCAATTGCAGATGTTGAATTTGGTGACAAGACTGAAAGCTACATAGATGCTTCCCAAGAGTTTTGTATTCTTGTGTATCAAACTCTCTGTTTTGGGGCTGTGACCCTTTTAAAGATAATGTGTAGCCCTGCTGGAGATTTCAATAGAACTAGTCAGATGCTTGAAGTGAGCCATGTACTTCAGTGTTTCACTAAACTAAGGAGCCAAATCTCTGTATAATACTGTTGTTGTAGCTGTGATGTGACCTACGCATACAGAGGTGCAGGCCTGTTGACGTGTTTCAGTAGACTGACTGATGTACCTGGAAAAAAATGTTGAGTTTTAAGGTTATTAAGGTTGGGTGTATAGTTTTAGTAAATTAATTAGTCATATAGCTGAATGTTGACTACTTTTTTTTTTTATTGTGTGTCAAGGTTTTTTCCACTTTGGAACATGAAAATTTAGCTCACAGTGGATTTCGTTACTGCATTCTCTTTAAATCTTTATTCTTAGTTGAAGTAAATAAACCAACACGGTAAAGAGAGCTGATAGCTACTCCATCTGTATTATGGCACACAATGATGGCTGGAAGTTAAAGGTTTGATATATAGATCTATTTTTTTATTGCCAGCCGCTGCCCCTGAAGAAAGTATTAAAATTTCCAGATGAGTAACCAAACAATAAATAGATGAGACAGTTGCTGTGAATATCTGATTTTTTGCATAATAATGAGATATTGCTGGATAATACACTTTGCAGTCCACAGTTTGTCTACATTATCATTTTGATTGGACAAACGCATAAGAAAGATATACAAGTAAAGCCATGCCAAGTCTTTTATTTTAAATTGACTCCATGTGAGAGTTCAGTTAAATTTCCAGGACATTTTAAAAACCAGACAAAATCTAGGAATATCCCTACACACATACACACATAGAAGCATTCACTTGCACACATACACACCCACAAAATATATAGCCAGTACCTGGTCTCACAATTACTTGTGCACAATAGAAACGTTGTGTGCAAACTGCAAGCTCTTCTTCATGTCAGTTAGGGTAGAATTAGGGTCATTTTCAGTAAGCAACTTCTTTCTTGCCTTGCAAAAGGCTCACAGAAACACATGCAAGGGAGCCTTTTACCTCACAGCAGGACCTTGTTCCATACCAGAAAAGGCCAAAGCAAAGGAGGCTTTGGGGTCAGTCACAAATGGTGGGGTGGATAGGTGAATTCCTCACTGCGTTCACAGTGGAAAGAAACCTAAAGTCTAGCCATGCTGATCTTCATAGAAAAAAATGTTAGTCTACACGTCTCAAAAGAATCTGAAATCTAGTACCATTTTGGCACAGTTTTGAAGGGGAGGAAATACTGTGCCTGTTGAAGTCACTGACAAATTTCTTATAGTTGCATATAAGAGTGCTGCTGACAGCACTGAAGCAACATCAGTGACATCTCTGTCACTGCTATCATTGCTAGGAGATGACTAGCAATATTGCCAATATCAATGTGTATGTCAAAGCTTGTTCTCAGTTAGAAAGCTAGTTGTCACAGTTAAACTAATTCCTTTTTTTAATTCATCGCAGACCTTTTTGTTTTAGAGTTCTATTAAAAAAGATGGGATAAGAGTTTTGTTTTCTGTCTAGAAAAAAAGAAAAGCTGTATTTTATTTTATTTTGTTTTATTTGAACATAGTTAACTGTGTTTTGCATTTGACCATGTCATCTGGACAGGAAGACGTGTAAGCCCAAGCTTCAAGATTAGTTTCTTCTGGTATGCAGGTCTCCAACTCCTGTTGTTCGTCTGGTTTAGTTCTGAGCCATCTAAATCCTGCAGTTATGTCATCTTGTTCTTGCTTTTTGCTGTATTCTTCTTATATCTCTCAGTCCTCTCCAAGTCATCCCACAGATGTTTGCTTCCCCCATGTTTTGAGAGGGCAGTGTTCCTGGCACCTCACACTCCTGGTGACTGCAGAGAGAGTTCTTGCTGTGCAAACAACTGAAAAACCTTACTTACACAGGGCGTGGTTTCAGACCTACTAAGCAGTAGCAACTCAACTGCAAACAACCAAGTGCAGCATCTGCCGATCAAATGTTGAGGACCTGGCTTTTCTCTGCCTTTCTTTTTTACCTCTGTGTGTGTCTGCGTGTGTGCACCAGATAAGAAATCCACACACTTAAAAAAAACTGGTAAAGAAGTAAGCACGCCTAGCAAATACGACTTAGATGCATCCTAAAATAATGTACAGCCATCAGCTAACCTCAGCAATAGAGAGCTGAAAATGGTTGCTGGATTAAAAAAACTTACAGAGGTACTGTATTGCAGCTCTGCTAGTACATATATAATTTAATTTACAGAAGGACATATATTTCCTAATGGTTCTTCCATACCAAGTTTATATAGTGGTGGATTTCTGACCCTGTTTCTTCACCAGGGCATACTCACAGTATTGAGAAATAATGCAGGATTTTCCATGAATTGAAAGTATCTATTAGCATTTCTGTCATGACAGACATCATAAGAAGAGCTTTCATCATACACAGCCATGAGTGTTGTACCTAGAAGCCATTTAACCACAAAAAAGAAATGGGACCAGATTTTGGCCTAGCTATTACCTGCTAGTGAAATGTCTCACACTGCGGAGTGACATCTGGACTGTGTCCCAGTTCAGTTCCTCATCATCCCTCATGCTGTAACCAATAAACAGGCATTTTGTGGGTTCTTTTTCCTCAGTCATGCAGGTCCAGCCATATTTATGAATCATAGAGTCAAATTCAAGCCTTAAAGCACAGACTATTTTCATCTAGCAACATGACATTCCCTGCCCTGGCAAAATTCCAGCTTACCACGTTTGACCTCAGAAACAAGATGCATTTTTCTCCTCCTGTGCTGCTGGAATTATGTAACTGACCAATTAATTATATTTTAAAGATTATAATATGGATAATGGGTAGCAAACTTGGTGAAGTCATCAGGCTAAGTGTACTGCAGGTGCAACATCTTTCCTTACTGGAATTTGATTCATTCACAAAATGATTTTTCTATTCAAACAACTGTCATGCTTCCTTTGTCCATGGATAATTAAATAAGCTTTCCAATTTATTCATCTATTCTAATTTACATAGGGTACCAACCCAAAAAACCCTCTGCTCACCCAGACAAAAGAAATAAAATACATAGAAAGATAAATCTAAATGTCAGCCACAGCACAGTAAGAACAGTTGTGGCTGATGAGAGCACTGTTGCTGTAGCTTGGAGTCTGGCCCTGGGTGGTCTCTGGTAAGCAGTGGTAGTCAGGGCGGAACCAAGCTGAGTACTGGCGGTGAGTTTTCTTGTTGTCTTCTTTTCTGAGGTCATAGTAGAAAAGTATGGGTCTGAGGTATTGAAATTGTCCTGTGCAGGGCTTTTATACTGTCTTCATTCCCAGCTTCTTTAGCTCAGCTCTTTAGGGTACTCAGAGCAAGAGTCTCCCCTTTTATTGCACTTCTTCCAGGGTCTGGTCTTTGTACAGGCCCTCTGCGGTAAGAGAATTCCATCCAAAACTTATCAGCTCTGTGCTGCTGTTCTGAACCTGCAGGTTTCCTACACCTGAGGTTCACATTTCCCAGAGGTTAGTTATTTTCACAGTTTTAGATACTCCAGTGATTCCTCCTACCATAGGATTCGAATTCTGCACGAGCATTTGTGCACAAAATTGCACAATATCACTGTGAGTTTGGCAAATGGCATTGGTTTCTTTACGGGGAACAGGCACAAAGAGGCCCAAAATACGTTTGCAGTAAAGAATACACAGGTCAGGTCTCAGAAATACTAGCTATAAAGATACTTAGATGCTGGAGCAAGTAACATAGGTTGTTGTGAAACCCTTTGCCAGTTTAGAGGATATATGAGCACTATCAAGGCGATCTAGGCTTATTTCCTACTGTCTAGGTACAGGCAGATGATTGTATGATCTCCTGAGATCCCATCTGCATTTTTTTTTCTACAAGACCTTAAGGGCACTTTGGGTGTCTGTGAATGAGTTGGAATATTAACCTAGTTTTCCGAAGTTGTACGCGAGCGCACTAATGTTTGGACTGTCCTGTCTCTTAACCACAAAGGCCAGAGATACGGTAGCTAAGGGCAGACTTAACATTCTGGCCAACACAACTGGGCTTCGGGCTCCCCAGCAGCCAGTCCTGTTTAGGCTCTGTGATCGCACGTGGTAGAATATGCAGGACTGTGTCCACAGTTGGGGCAGTGCTCCAGTTGGTGACTTCAGGGATTGCGTATGTGGACTGATTTATGATTCTCAAGTGTGTTGTGTAGTAGCTCTTTTTTTTCTCAGACAAGGCAATTCAGCTTCAAACATGTCTGTCTTATTTGTAAGCAGTTTAAACTTTACACTCAAGTTATTTTCTTCTCTTTCCCCAAGCTCATAATTTAAGGGGAAAACCATCAAAAATAAGTACATAACATAGCAGAATACAAACTCTTAAAAAACTAGCAGAACCTTCAGTCTCTGCTTGTTTTCCTTTATGGTATTTTGTTTTATTAATAAGGCTGCCTCTATATTCATGACAAAATAAGAAAGCTATTTCCAATGAAACAGGCAAGTCTTTGTTAGACATCAAATATAACTAATATTTGATGTCATAAATATTAATGACTTTCAAGTCCTCAGATACTTTAGAATCAATTCCAAACATTTTTGTTTTGATACGCTCTTATTTATTTTTTAACATTGAACTGGTAGAAGGAATTTTCCTCCATTTTTCTGTGAAAAATCTATCAAGTTCTGCAGCCCGATTTTGAAGCCTCTTTTCAAACTAATTGAATTAAGATGTTGTTCAATGTATTTTACATGGCTAAATCTGTACACCCAGGCGAAGTTAGTAGTTAGTGTCACATGACAGAAACGCATATATGATGGCCACCAGTTCAGCTGTCACTGAGGACTGATTCTGGTGTTTCCTGGTAAAACAGGAGGGATTGAAAGAGGCAGGCCTTTGACTGGAAACATTTAGCAGACCATATTTTCTGTGGGCGTGACACACAGCATAACCTATCATTTGACATCCAATTTCCTGGCCAGTTCTGTACAGGTACTGAACTATAATTGGTATTGCCCAATGTGAGTGGTCTTAGTAACTATAAATTAATGTTTGTTGTTCCCTAAAAGCAGGAAATTCCTCTTTCTGAGTGGAGTAGTTCCATATCCTCTCACAAATGTACAAACTCAAATTTGAATATCCTAGAAACAAATAATGAATAAAGTTATCAGTTGAATGACTGTTGATGCAGAAAGCAGGCTCTTCCAGAGATTAGATATCTGAACGTGATATGTCTATAATAATTGGGAGCCAAAATAAAATATCCATCCACATGTGGAGGAGAGAGGATTCTTTGCCTATGGAGGGTTAAATATAGGATAGGGGATGTGCCAGTATGAGAGAGACAGAATTACTCCTCTAAGAGTTACAAGTCGTTCTGTGTATTTCTGCATGTTTGCTTCTAGGGGCTTTAATTCTTTAATGTTTGTTTCTTTTTTTAAATATACTAAGATTATAGAAGAAATGTCTACAAATCTGACGTTGCACTCTGCTTTTGCCTTAGAATCTTTGTTCTTAAGTAATCCCAGCAATAACCAATAAGTTGCTGCCTATTGCAGCAATAAAAAATGGTGACATGTAGAAGTGATCGAACACAAACAGTGTGATACTGACACAATTTTCTTATAACCCAGTCTCTCCTCTTGCTGCTGTAATAGACTGCTGTACTGTCCCTAGAGTAGTCAGACTTTTGATGACTAGGTGTAGTAACCCTGCCTTCTTTCCCCTCTAGCTCCAGGTTCTCTTTGTCATCTCTGAAAAAGGACTGTTCCCTTTGCAGCCCTCCCCCTTCATACCATTGGTCATTCATATCATTGAGAGAGGCAGCAGATCAGTAAACAAAAGTAACCACAAGTCCAGATCCCCCAGACAGCCAGTCTGCTTTGGACACCAGTCACGAGTCCTTATTTCTAGATATAAACATTTTTTGCTACTAAGAGTTGGGTAGAATGAAGGCAGCTTTGGGGCTGAGAGACTCTGTCCAGTGGTAATTTGTCTTCAAGAGAGCTGTAGCTAAGGAACAGGACAAGGCTGGAGTCTGCGTTTGCCAAGCCATTGAGTTTAAAGAGCTTGCCCTAAAAGTAAATGTGCAGACAAAAATACAAGGGTGGGGCGACAGAAGCTTTATATCCAGAAAGTTAGCTTTCTATTAACTGAGTTGCCATCAACACAAGAAAACCAATTCCTATAGAAGCTGTTCTTTCATCAACAGATAAATCTTGGAAGGCTTGATCTATACTCAGATCAAAGGAAAAAATAGGTGCAAGCCTGTGATGAGAAGTATAGGAAAACAGTAAGTAAAAAAGAAAAAAAAATAAAAATCATACATTAAAAAAAAACTCTGAATGCTTTCAGAGCATGAAGGAAAGAAATCCTATGTTCTTTCCAAGGCTGTGGAACTTCATAGCTGTTGTGAATAGGCTAATCCCAAAGACAGCACACATTCCAAATGGGAGGAGGTTATTTGCCGCATCATTTTAGCATGTTTGATTTATCAGTAACTACTGACTTTGAGCAAAATAATTCAGTGTGTCATAAGCCCAAGATTTGGCATAAAAAATGTTTTCCTTATGGTATATTCATATGGTGAGAACATAGCCAAGTGGTTAGCATTAATGAAATCCATCCTAATTCCTCTTTGTAAGATGCATTATTAATCTGCTGTTATTAAACAAGGAGTTAGGAGTTAAAGCAGTTAGGACAAAGAGTAGGACAAGGAGACAAAATGCATTTGAAAATTGCACCATTCAGAGCAAGAACTTAGAGGCTGAACAGAATTGCTTCAGTTTAGTGTTGAGACTGATGTACTTGCTTGGGTTTTTAGATAATTTTGGGGGTAGAGAATATTGTCTAGGCAGCCCTAGTCATTAACTGGGGTTTGGTGGTATTAACTGAATTTGCAATATTTTATCTTGGTTTGCTGAGGAAGTGAGGCTTATGAGACCATGTTTTGTGCCTGTCGTCTTCTCTCAGTCAACTCAAAAAATGTTGAATGTTTTGGCCCCCTTCATTCAAACTTGAGAGGAGTAAAAGTCCTCTTTCTACTAACTGAGTTCCCTATTTTTTAAAGTGTTTTCTTAAATATTTCCTTAAAATGTTGGCTGGATAGAAAAGACAGGCTCAATCTAGACCCTTCTCGAGGGAAAAGCAGTCTGAGCTCAAGCACTGTTCATTTTGTGTGGCAGGAGCAAGCCAGTTGGTCAGTGGGTGCATCCTCTGACAACTCAGCAGGCAGCTCGCCATTACGTCTTCTCTCATTGGGTAGGTTCTCACATGGGAAACAGGAAGGGAGGGCTGTTGAGGCAGGTATAGTTTAGGGAACAAAGGACATTATCTGTAGGAAATCAGGTAAATTTATTCCGGTGCTTACACTACAATATGCTTTTCAATACTGTTCCGTGTTAGCCATCCCCACTAAGATCAATGGGAGTTGTATTGTGGACTGAAAGGATAACAGCATAAGGAACAGTGATGTACAATCTTGAAAAGCCTCAGTGTCCAGAGGGAGCTCCCTGAGTGCTCACACTAACAGCTCCCTACAGAACTTACAGAATAAAATCCTAGTACTGCTCCCACCAAGGTCATGGAGAGGTCTTATAAGAAGAGATTAAAGTTTTCATTGTGTTAGGGTCTGGATGCTGCACTATTTGAGAAAACTTTGATAGCAATATTTTGACGGATGTTTCTCTGGCCATTGATTTTCCAGTGATTGTGTGTTAATTATACAGTTTCAGCAAGTAAAGGTTGAAACAGAAGCATCCAAGAATAGTCTGAATCATTTGTTTTACATAGTTGTATATGCTGCTTTGCATTGCTTGGTGACTTCCAAGGAACAGATAAATAGATGACACCTGATTGCCTAGAGTTTTGAATTGTCCACAGAGACTGAGAAATGTGATTTTATTTTGAAAAGAAAACAAAATTAATCACATTTCATGCCCATTTTCTTAAGCCTAATGTGCATGATGCTTTCTGTGCACCCAGCAGATACTTGCATACATCATTTAGCAGCACAGGAAATTTCTATATGAACTTCTGTTTGACAGTCTTGCTCTGCGTGACTAAAATGAGACCAATTCTGCTGGGTTGAAATAAGGAGCACATGAAGGAGATTTTGATAGGTTGCTGAAGAGATTAGGGTTTGTTCAGTCAATTTATTATAGTTAATGCAATAATTTAGGGGATTTTCCCTCCATACAGACAATATGAGTCAATCATAATTCCTTCAGAGTCAAGAGAAGGTCTAGGTAGAATTCATAAATATTTGTAAGGAAGACATTTTCTCCTTTCCAATTTACAATTACTATTTACTGTTGCAAACAGAGAAAGGGTATGGTATATGGTATAGCATACTTGGAAGAGTGGAACATTTTCTAAGGCCCAGAGACAGACCAGGGTCTGGAGCTTCTGCGAGATAAATTAGCCTCTCTGAATTCTTGTGCTGCTACAGCACAGGCTTTTCTGGTGCATGAATTACCTGAGCTAACAGAAAACAAATGACCAAAACACTGCTCCAAGGTCCACACTGCAAGGGACAGCTCAGGCTTTCCTCTCAGCTGACGCTGTGAAGAAGTGGACAGGCATGATTTGCATCCCCCACTCCAGGGAGAAAGGCTTTTACCATTGCTGTTCTGAGAGATACAAGGAATTCCACCTCATGTCAGGATACTCCAAGGATCCAGGCTTATATAATGGTGCCTGCTGGTTTCCTATAAGATCAGTTCCCAGCCTTCCTAATAGGTATTTCCAGAGCTAAAGTGGACAAATACTGACAGCTTCTGCTTTGTATCCTCAAAAGCTGAAGGAGAAGACAATGCTGAAAATAGTACTTAACTCTGTGCTGTTGACCTCCTACCCAACTATGCCACATCCACATTCACAGAACCATAACCTCCCTGACTTGCATTGAGAACTAAGGAACGCATTGTTACTGACCCAAATTCATCCCATTGAGTTTCTTTACAGCGGCATTTGACCCCAAAACCGTCCTTTTAAGCAGTATCTCTTTACTTTGAAAGAAAAAAAAAAATCACCCAGAGCTTGATCATGGAGAAACAGTTTGGGGTTGCTTTATTTAGTTGTAGGAACTGACAAAGGAGAATGCTCAGGAAAATAGAAAAATGGTGAGGGACTTTCAATATTTTGAACAAAAGAAAAAGCAGCACTTAGATATATACAGCCCTTACTGCAAAGGGAAGGCTAATGAATGATCAAGAGTGCTAGATGTCTCATGTGTTTTCTTTTCTGATGTTCTGGGTGGCTATGTGATCTGATGTCTCAGTCAGAGACTCTGTGGTCTGACAAGGCTTGACTTCACTTTAGAAATTTATTCTGTTTTACAATTTATGCCTGTGACCAGTTAGGAGAAAAATGTTGTTCTCTGATACACAACTCGGACACATCAGTTGCAGATAGAGAAATTGGACCAGTTTGATGGAAGTTGAGCGCTACAGGCAGAACTGGGTTTATGGGTTTATTTTCCAGTGGAGAGCCTTCATCTGAACATGCAGTAGGTGCCCCTGGTGATTCCTGTGCAGTGACTTCAAAACAGCCTGATCTTGAGCTCCTGGAAAAATTTCAGAGTAATGCCAAGCTGATAAAAGGCAGCAGATCTTTGTATATCTTCTGACTGGGGGGGGAGGAAAAGAAAAAAAAAAAAAAAAAAAAAAGAAAGCCCCTACCACAAATTCCTCAAAAGCAAGGCTCTGGAAGATGAGCCAGTGGTTTCAAAAGGCATGTCCCAAACCATCTTACAGTAATGGTATTTATAATATGTAACTATATATAGGCAGTAATAAAATTTGTAATATGTAACTATGTATAGACAATGGAGTTTACTGTTAATTGTCCCTCATTGAGTTCACTGAATGGGTGAGGAAGAGAATAAGGTAATTTCCAGAGTAGTCAACCCCTGCCTGACTCCAGCGGGTGGTGTCCATTCTCTGGATTGTGCTGACCAGTGCTGGCTGCATGGGGGCAGAGCAGGAGTTTCAGCACTCTTGTGCTCTGCTGCTCCTCTCCGGACTTGCTGTCTGTCCTATAGGGATGTAACCAGTCCTATGGCTCTGATTTCACTAAATCCTCTCTGGGTTGTTTGGGGCTCCTGGCATCGTGTGTGAATGCCTACACCATCACCAGGGCAGCAGCTGGGGAAAAAGTGTCTGTGTGTATGCTCTCCATGGCAGCTGGGCCAGCAAGCCTCCTCCTACTGAAGTAGATTATACTAATAAAGTGGAATTCTATTGATATGACTTACGGTGTAAGTTCCCTGTGAAGACACCAACAGCTTTAATACCAGTCTAACTATGCTTTCTTGGGATTTTGCCTGTATAGAAATGCTACAGAAAATTAACAAATCCTTCACCCCATTACATCAAACCTAACAAACATTGCTAGGATGCAGACATGACCTAATACTGTCAGGTTTGATGTCATTAGTGAAATTCCATCACAGGAATTGATCCACCAACTCTTTTAGTGCTGCTTTCAGAAGAAAGTCTGGTATTAGTAACTCTGACAGTTGTATCAGAAGTCTTACAGTGCCTGATGCTTTACTTACCAATCCTGGAGAACTGAATACTGGAGAATCTCCAATGTTTGATTTGTTGTTTGAAAATGAGGGAGGGAGTATGTTTGAGGTCTTACTGATGAGATGAAAACTGGATAATATGGTTTTGATGCAAAAGGAATTGAAAAATTCCTCACCATTGAGAAAGTGGAGTCAAAGCAGAGAAATGAGAGAATTTCTCAAAACTTTCTAGTTTTATCTCAAAAGTATTTAGGACTGTGATTTTGTTAATGTTCAGATAGATTAGTCCACAGCTTGAAAAAAGTACCCTAGCAGTTCTAAAAATGGATTCTGAGCTGTCCTTTCTTTAAAAAAAAAAAAAAAAAAGAGAGAGAGAGAAAAAAAATTTTGTGGAAGACAGAGAGGAACATAGGACCCAATATTCTGGGTTTGGTCCTTCCTTGGCCAGTTCTTTTGTGGCTGGGGGAAAAAAACATTACTGGCTTATGGTCTGAAAGCACTAGCCTAGCAGTTGAGGAAAAAATGAAAAAGAATGTAGACATTTTCCAAAGTTTTCAGAGTTGCCCATGACCATGTGGCATTAAGGCACCTGTGTATACACCATATATGACCCACCATATCCACTCACTGATTGTGACCCCAAACTGAAAGGTAAATTACTTACCTACTTAGAAAACCATCTGAATGTTCTGAAGAAACTTGATAGTGAAACCCTTGCTCTATTTAATTCACTGGGAAGTTTCTGTGGATTTTAATGCAATTAAAATTTTACCCTGAAACCCACACCTACTGTATAAGGCATTTGCAAGCATGACTCAGGAGAGCCATGCTGTAATTAGGAGTCTGACTGATGGATGAGAAAACTCAGCAGTGATAAGGCAAACAAGAAGGGACAAGCTCTTCCCTCCCTGTAGAATTGTCTGTTACAGGAGTTGTGTGTCTTCCTCTGACATACATGGTACCTGTCATTTTCCAGGAGAAAACACTGGTGCCAGTCTTGCAAATCATGAATGGTTGAAAATTCCTTGCTTAAAAAATATACCCTTTGGTTAGCAGAGGAAGCAGCTCAGTGTGGTCCAGATTGTTCCTGAGTACATTCAGGAGTATGCTTGCTTCTCAGACCCTCCAGATATACCTGACCCTTCTAGGTCTAGCAAAGATGAGGAAGCTGTAGCTCAATAAAGACACGAACATGACTATTAATGACTTTCTGCAGGTGTAGAAATCATAAATGACTGCTTTTGTCTCTGTTAAAATTCTACTCCAACTCTGTTAGAGCTCTTGTAGCCACCAACAAAACAGCAATTTGGAGTCCAATTACATGTAACAAGGATCAACCTTCTCTTGATCCTCTTCCCTGTTCTCCAGGGAACTTTCTTAACCTGGAAATTATGAGGGTTAATTATGAAATTATCTTCAGCAAGGGCTTAAGTACATCAAGCACAAATTGAGAGGAAACACAAACTATTTGTGCGTTTGTGGTCTCCTTCAGCAGGTCCATGCAGGCCTAATGCCATTCTTCTGCTGTGTGTGAGCAGTGCCCGACCCTGTGAAAAGCTAAGGAGAGGTGAGAGCACAGGGAGAGATGATGCAAGCCACAGCTCCACTGGTCCAGCATTCCAGTGTGAAAGCCCTGGGGAACTATCCATCCCCCATTAGCCCGAGGGGAGGGATGTCTCCAGGGACAAGGCAATAACATCGTTTAGAGGCTCCGGGATGCTGACTGCACCTTTCAGCTTCTCAATACTGTGTGGCCAGGAACCCATATCATTAAACTGAGGAGTCAAGGGAAATTTGCCAGCCAGAGCTATAAAGACTACACAGGAGAGACATACAGGAAGAGGTGGGAGAGAATTGGACGGTGATATTGCTCTAGTTGGTAGAAAAATGCCCATCTGTGGTGTGGAAGAGGTGGGCTTGCAATTGTTTGAAGAGATGGTTGCCATCTGTGGCTGCAGTCAAGCATTGTCTTCCCTGCTCCAAAATGGATGCTTTGTCCACCTTGATATCCTGCAACCGAGTTTCCTGTCTGGCCTAACATTGACCTAACCTTTAAAGCAGCTATTTTTGGCTGGAACTGGATGATATGGTGTGCTTTCATGTTCAGGCATTCCAAAACAGAGGCTTTGGTGTCTTTTTCCTTATTTCATTTGAGTTTATATTTGTTTCAGGTTTAATTGGTAGTGCAGTGGCACTGCTGATAGTAGGAATAAAAGTGCCCCATAATTAGAAGTTTAGACTGTTAAAACATGGAACTAACATGTGGGCCTGCTCGGGGGAGCAGCCTCAGGAGGGGGTTCCCGAATAATCTCTGGAAGGCGCTAGACGTACTAACGGTTTTTAAAGGCTGAGAAGGCACCTCATGCTGCCGAGGCCAGTTTAGGAGTAGAACCAGGCCCAAGTTTTGGGCTCAGTCCCTCTTTACTTATCTGTTGTCTATCCAGTAGCCGTTAAAGCAAGGAGGATGGAAGCTGCAGCCCCACAAAGTGCCTTGATTTCATCATTGGGAAAAATGCCAACAGGTGAATGTTTACGAACAAGCCCAGTACTTGCAGGTGGTGTATGCTGGCCATGGCTGTGGTAGCTGGGGGAGTGGAAATGCTGAGCATTTTCCTGTGGTGTAAGATAAGTCTTGGCTGTAATGTCTCCCTAAGGAGCTGCTCTAATTAATGCAGAATACTCTAGTTACTACTTAATAAATACCGAGGCCCTTCTAAATAGCGCAAAATTAAGAGCCTTTATTTAGTAGTGCCTACAGTTAAGGTATGGGTTAGCCTTTCAAACACTTTGGTGCTTCCTGGCAGTGGCCGGGTTAGGGACATGTGAGGAAGCAGAAGGCGAGGCCCTCTCTAGGTGCTGGAGCACTCTGCTCTGCTCCGGCTGCCTCAGTGCTGAGGCCCCCAGCAGAGGAAGGGTGGCAGTAAAGGTACCTTCACATAAAAATGCTGCCAAAGGAAGGGCAGGGTCACCAAGTCCGTATGCAGCAGTCAGCACTCCTTCGGGCTGACCTCCTCTGAAAACAGCAGCCGTTCCTCTGCTGCCTGCGTTGCTTGCTCCCCAGCTGGGCATCGGCACGGATGAACGGGAGAGAAATGAAATGCTGACCGTCTCCGGGGCTCGGCGGGTCTGAGCGCCCCGGGGCAGGCGCCGGAGCCGGGTCGCTGTTTCGGGCGTCTCTGCAAAGCGCCCGGAGGAGCCCCGCGCCCTGCCCGGGAGCAGCGCGGAGCCGCGCCCGCCGCGCCTCGGCCTCGGCCCCGGCCCCAGCCCCAGCCCCAGCCCGGCTGCGGGGCGATGCGGGGCGATGCGGGGCGGGGCCCGGCCTTGCCTACGGGCGGGGCCGGCCCGGGGCCCCGGGCCCCGGCGTGGAGGGGCGCGGGGTAAAGCGGAGGGTCTCCTCCGCCCGCGGCAGGGCAGCCCTCCGCATGTGCGCGGCGCCCGCAGCGCGGCGGGCGGCAGGTCGCAGAGCGCGGCCGGGCAGGAGCGCTTTGCCCAGGCGCCCCGTGACAGGGCTCCGATTCTCACGGCAGCTTGGGCAAAGGGCGGGTGATTCCTCGTTTTCTCTTTGTAAATAAAAACGTTACCTTCCAAACTGCACTGTGGCTCGGCTCGATAAACCTGGAGCATTTGTTGTTGTTGTGTTGTATTGTATTTTTTTTCCAAGCAAGGATGCCAGTGCAAATCGCCCTGTAGCGCAAACGGACCCAGAAAGAGAGAGGAAGATAAAATAAATTTAAATTCCAAAGGGGTTTCAGTGCTGGTTTCCTAGTCCCCGAGTCAGCAATGTGTTTGTGAAAATTCAGCCTTTTTGTCTCTTAGAAAAAAAGGGCTAAATCTACATCGGTGGCCCAGTCTAGGTTTGCTATTCTTTGCATTTTCTATTCAAGTGAATGAGAGTGAATGAAGTGGCCTGGGACCCTTTATTTGATCTACTCAATTGCATAAAGTGACAGAATTCTAATATATTTGTTTAATGCTCTTCAATGGGGCTTTCACTTTCTAGCTTGCAAATGAAGCCTCGATGTGCAAAGTTTTGTCCTTTTTTTCTTTCCACTTTTTTTTTTTTCCTGGCAGAGAGACCATATTTCATAACTTGGGCCACGGTTTGAAGTGATTTCGAGAGCAGTTTTAGACTCGAAAAGTGGGAAATAAAGAAACAGATGTGAAGTTATTGTAAATTCTTATAGTGGGCTCTGGGGCTATTGTAAACCCACTGCAGGCGGTCCAAAGCCTCTCTTTTTCATGCTGTAATTGAAACATATTAATTAGATAATTTGTTGTTAGTTTAAAAGAAACAAATACAGCCCCTCCAAGGCTTCAGAGCCTCGGTTTCTTTTTGTTAATAAAACCAAAACAAAACAAAACCAAAAAAAAAAACCACAAAGTGACATTTATATTAAGATTGCGAGATAATTCGGCACTGAAGTTGATGAAGCTGCTAAGTTTTTTGCTCCTTTTCCCAGGGACCACTTTTGAAGAAAGGCTGGCTCATAAAACTCCCTCTCAGGGGTCGCCGGGGAGTTCTTTTCTCCCTACCTGGCACAGACCGCCCTTCCCCGCAAGGCGCGGTCCGAGAGAAAATAAATATTCTGGGCGAGAAAGAGCTGGCTTTCTTCAATAGAGGATTCAGTCTTGTGGGGTGGTGTCTTGTCACACGTCGAGGGGGAAGAAAACAAAACCAAAAAGAAAAAAAGAAAAAGAAATATCCCGACGAGAAAGGATTCACATACCGTGCACTGACACGAAGCAAAAACCCGAGTCGCCAAGCACGACTGGGTTCGCTTCGCGGGCTTACCTTGCACAGCCGGGCTCAAACTCAGCCGCCGGAAGAAAAGAGCTTTTGCCTAGAATGAAGGGTCTCTTCGCATCAAGTACGCCCAGCCTGTAATGTCTCGCTGGCAAATAAAATAAAAAAATAAAGACACCCCCCCCCCTCCGACCCCCACGAAATGTCTAAACACGCCGGAGAGCTCGCGCCCCCCCCCCCCCCCTTCGCCCCTTCCCTCCACGCTGTTGTTTCTGGCTGTTCTATTTCAGATCTGTGTTTATTGACATTGGACTTGAGCCATTAGGGAGATTTAACAAGTCAAAGCAGTAAATTCAAGCGACGCGCTGAGCTGCGCGTTTGTTTGAAAGAAGCATCGCAACATTTAGGGGAGCGGGGCGGTGGCGGCGCGGGCGGCGAGGGGGGTCCCGGGCGTGGGCAGTCTCGGGCAATCGCGGAGATAAAAAGGAAAATGGCACTTTAAAAGTTCGGTTGCGGGTCTTACTATCGGATTATGTAGCGAGGAAGCTATTGCACCTTTTGAAAATATTTTGCTTTGGGGCATAATCTTTTCAGATTATTACCTCCGCTGATTACTATATCGTTTAAAAAAGACCCTGAAAGTGCAGCTTCATCTTCTTAGCTGAGCTCGGATTTCATCTTTGAGGATTTGTTCTGACTGCTAGGTCTTAAAAGAAAAAAAGGAAGGAGAAAAAGAGTCCTCGTCGTCTAAAAATGTAGGTCATCGTTTGTTTAGGAAAAGTTTGTCGAGTTATGTGTCCATTGATCTGGTGATAAGTTTTGAATGCTTTCTTTAGCTGATCGTGTTGATATAATCGTGGGTTGGACTTGATGAATGAGTTCAGTTGTCCCCCATCTGACAAGCTTTAGCAGCTTCATGCATTTTAATCAGCCCAATGATTCATGTATTTTCCACCTTTTTTCTGTGTGTGGGATCCGTTCTCTTTAAAAAAAATGGTCGCAACTGGATTAATTACCCTCTACATTAATCTTAAAACTTTTGCAAGGACCTCGCGGTACGTAGTGAGGAAATGGGGATGTCACTTGCGCTGTTTATGGTCCAGAAATTCAGAGAGAGATCAGGCAGAGACAAAACCTCTGTAACATCGTTGCCGTAGAATTAGTGAATCCTGTCGGTTCATTAGAATACAATGTCGTTTTCTTGCTAATAAGCGTTTAAGTATTCGGTTGTCTCGTAGCTGCGCTCTTCGCGCAGACGGCCTCATCTCTGAGACACTAAGTTACTAATTTCACTAGATGGCTTCTATCCTTTTCAACAGATGCAGAATCCTTGTGAAATCCCTAAAAGAATTGGAGAACCCCCCTGGAAAGCGCCCGGAATCCAGGTTTCATTGTGACTACTTTGCCCTTACTTTTTAAAAGGGACTGTATATTGGTTTACAGAAAAATGGGTACAATTTTAGGTGTTACAGTTTGCAACCTACCGTTTTTGGAAAGTGTGATCGGTAGAGATGGAGAAATAATAGCAGTGGTTGGAGTAACCGCAATGCTTGAGGAGGTTTAAACGACAGGTAAAAGGCTACAATAGCTCACTTGCACTCGAAGAACATTTTGAGATGCTACTTGTAAGAAAACCCACAACTGACAAAAATTCGGTATTCTCGCTCTTAAAAAGTAACTCATTCTTTAAAGATTTTTTATGTTTGCTCTGTTTTGTAGAAGCTCACTAATTTTTGTACTTTCAGAGAAAATTTAACTGGGAGTATGCAGGTGATAAGTATACATACACACAGGCGTAAATGTAATACGTGCTTATATTCGGTATAGGTGTATAGGACACAAATGCATATATGTGTGTGTATGTATATATGTATAGAAATACCGAGGTAAAAGCCACGGAACACTCTCATGTATGTTGTCTCTTCAGTAAACCGGCGATAATGACAATTTTAGCTAACATGTTATGGTATGTTAATAACTATATTTATAGTAACCTCCCGTGAAAAGGCTGTTCAGATTATCTAAATATTGGAATAACGTCATTCCTTTTTCATGAACTAATGCTTTTACTTCTCTCGTGTAAACTCTTTAGAAAGACAAATAAGAAACTAAATCTGCATTTACATGTTTTAATGAGAAAATATTATTTGGACGACTAGGTTCATAATTTAATGTAGACATTTTTTTAACCTTTGTCTTAAAACACACATGCTGGGAACAAGAACACCAATATTTAAAATGCCATGCTTATTCTGTACAGGAAAAAAAGTTAAAAAGAAATGTCTTTACAGTTTCAATAGACACTAATGCCGTTTGGGGGTTGTCTTTTTTTTTCCTTAACTTAAGCAGTTCACAACAGAACAGCAGTTCAGTTTCCAGCAAACTACCTAAAACTAGAAAGGAGTATATCAAACAAAAGTGCATTTTACACATTTTATGATCATTCCTATGCACAAACATTTACAGTTTTCCTAGCCCCCTCTCTCTTGTCTGCAAAGCTCCAGCAGAAATCAGGATGACCTCCACAGTTTGTACCTGCTGTTGTGTTACTTCTCCATGTTTTACCAGTGGCTTCAGCAGCTTTTCTTAAGCTATGCCGGGTCTTGTGCTTGGTAACAGGTTTATTTTATTATTAATATTATTATGTTTGTTTGTTTTTAAGCTATGAAATAAATAGCTACAAAATTTAAGAAACAAAGAAACCCTCAGCTCCCCAAACCTTCAGGTTAATCAGAAGTTAACAGACAAATCAACTTCTCTTCCACCTGAAGGCAACAGTAAACATCCACGTTACAACAGGTACTGCAAGGGGCACCTGATCTGATTTACAGTACAGATGCCAGTTCCGTATTTACATTAAACCAGGCGCTTTGTAAACAGTGTAGGGATGGAGTGAGTGACTTTCCGGGGCGCCTTTCGGTGGCGCGGCGCCTGCTCCCGGGCCCGGCGGAGCCCCCGCCGCCCCCCGCCCCGCGGCGCCCGGGCTGCCGGCCCGCCGCGCCTTCCCGGGGGCGGCTGAGCCTGCGGGAATCCTGCCCCGCGCCTAACCGCGAGGCACGCGCGGGCGGCCACGCACACGCACCCACACAAAGGACACGGGCGCTTCCCGGCGTTTCCAAGAGCCAAGCGTTTGCTGCTTGGAGGCTGGGAACGCCGCTGCTCTCGCGCGGTGAGGCCGCGGCCGTTTCACGCCGTTTGTGGCTTTAAAGGTCGGTCCTGTATAAACCCCTGCCCTTCCCCAGACAAAGGACGGGAAGGAGCCGCCGCCGGGCCGGGCTTGCCTGGTCCCCGGCGAGTCGGGGGTGCCTGAAGTACTTTGGGAGGACTAGTGATGCGTACGGCAGTTCCTAGCGGGCGGGGAGGGGGCCGGGCCGGGCCGGGCCGGTTCGTTCGCCTCGCCTCGGAAGAGCGGAGAACAAAGTTCAGAACCGGGAAAGAAGCCGAGACGCGAAGGAGGGCACGGCTGACGGGGCGAAGCAGGAAGGCAGCTCGCGCCAACGGCAGACCTCGGTTTCCCGCGGCGAGTTGCCTCTGCTTTCGAGGAGAGGAGAGGAGGGAGGAAAGGAGCGGGAGGAGGGCGACAAGGGGAGGGAGGAGAGCTCCGAGGAAACTTTGGGAGAAGGGGGACGGCGGAGTCCGTGCGGGCGGCCCGGGTCAGTGCACGGCCACGGAGTGCAGGGCGGGCGCCGGGCTGGTGAGAGTCTCGCTGGGGGTGGCCGGGCTGCTTTGGCTGGTGGCCGTCTGCGAGGACGTGGGGCTGAGGGAGGGCGGCGAGTTCGAGAGGATGGTGGGGATGGGCGCGGGCAGGGCGGGCAGGGCCGGCACCGCGGCGGGCGTAGGCTTGATGGGGACGGGGATGGCCGGCAAAGTCTGCCCCCCATGGCAGAGCGGCTTAATGGGCACGCCGTAGGCGCCGTACTCGCCGCTGGCCATGGAGATGGGGGTGGCGGTGTCGATCATGCCGGAGCTGTACATGTGGGGCCAGCCCGTGCCGATGGAGCTGCCCACAGTAGTCAACTGGTTGGGGAGGGGGTAGGCGGCCGGCATGGGCTGCATCGTGGAAAAGGCGAGCCCCCCGGGCATCTTGTACTCTCTGGCGATGATGTTCTCGATGGCGAAGGGGTGCTTGAAGCTGGAGGGCTGGGACACGCCGAGGTTGTAGGTGGACATCTGGGGCAGGTGGGTGCCGGTGGCCGCCAGGGCGCTGAGCCGCAGCTTCGCCTGCTGCTGGAGGTACTGCGCCGCGTCCGCCGGCTTGCTGGGGGCCAGGTGGTCCGACTTGACCACCTTGAAGCGCTTGCGGCGGCGCAGGAAGCTGCCGTTCTCGAACATGTCCCCGCAGCTGGGGTGCAGCGCCCAGAAGCTGCCCTTGCCCGGCTGGTCGGGGCGGCGCGGGATCTTGATGAAGCAGTCGTTGAAGGAGAGGTTGTGGCGGAGGGAGTTCTGCCAGCGCTGCGTGTTCTCCCGGTAGTAGGGGAAGCGGTCCATGATGAACTTGTAGATCTCGCTCAGGGGCAGCATCTTCTCCGGGGAGCTCTGGATCGCCATGGCGGTCAGCGAGATGTAGGAGTAGGGAGGCTTCTGATCGCTGTAAGTGTTTCTGCCCGGGCGAGGCATCTTCGCTAGGGGACCCGCGGAGATCTGCGGAAGGGCAGCGACAAGGAGGGAGTCGGGGGGCGGGGGAGGAGAGGGGTGAGTCCGAGAGGATTTGCACCGACACCCGGCCGGGGCAGCGGGTGGGTGTGGGACGGGGCCGGAGAAAAAGGGGCACGGGGAAGGGGCACGGCGGCCCTCGGCCCTCGGGTGGCGGGACGGGGGCAGGGGAAACCAACTCGGAGCTCTGCGCCGCCGGCGGGGGAAAAGCGGTGTGCCTTCCTCCCGGCCCCGGCCTCGCTCAGCCTGGCCTCGCCGCAGCAGCCCGCGCCCGTAAAGTTGCTCTAGTGGTAGCTCTGCCTTCTGGTCTCGGCGAGGAGGAGAAGGGGACCCCCTCCCGTCCCGTCCCATCCCCTCCCCTCCCCTCCCCTCCCCTCGTCTCCTACCCCACTCCACGCCAGCCCCGCATATGCCCACCTTAAAGTTGCTGGAAGTTGACAGTCCGCATCCGGGACGCAGCTGGGAGTCCGGGCTCTTTCCCACCCCGCTCCTCCGGCGTGTCTCTCGCTCCTTTCCGGGCCACTCTGCTCCGGTTTAGTCCCGAGGAGGCAGCGAGCTGGCTTGGTTTTGGGAATCCTCTTGTACACCCCTCCCTTCTCCTCCGCGGGCTGAATCAGCTTCTTTTACACCACGGGCAGCTGGACTGTAGCAGAGGCTCGTTTGCCTCTCTGCAGCCGCGATGAGCTAAGTAGTTGCCTCCATGTCCTTCCTCTAACCATCTGATAGTTTTATGTGGTGACATGAGCAGAAAAGACCCCTGTAGAGGCGCTTCATTAATGTGCCACTTCTTTGCTATCATATGACAATCGCCTTGGGAGCAGGGGGAGGGGAGCGGGGAGGAGGGGGCTGGAGAGAAAGGCATAATCTGGTTTCATTTACACCTATTTACATGGACACCTTGGGCCAATGGGAATCATTTCCATTTGAAGACGAGGCGAGGGGTGAAAAGGCTCCGCCAGCGGAATTGCAGTGCGATGGTACCCGGTGGCTGGGGGTGGGGGGGAAGGTATGCACTAACCTCTCTGTGGACTTTGCAGGAAGCTTAGTCTGCAATTCACACTTACAAATGGAGGTACTGAGCAGTGGGATGTTTGACATGGAAATTGCTTGGCTGTGGTATTCTGTTTGTTCTGCATTGTTATCTGATTTGTATTGTTGGCTAACTTAGGGCGAGCTTTTTTCCCCGTAACGAGAGACTTTCTCTTTGCCAAATCCGCTCTCCCCGAGCGAAGGTTCTTTCGAGGAGAGAAAAGATCGGGGCTCCTCCGCAGCCGCCCCGGGAAGTTCCCCCCGCCCCGCCCGCCCCAGCCCCGGCAGGACCGTCGCTCTAGTTCCGCGGACCTGTTGGTGCAAAGCCGTGGGAATCGCCTTAAAATACATCGTGGCGGCCGGGCTCCTGCTCCGCGGCCGGGCACAGCCCCGGTGCGCTCGGTGCCGAGCTGCCCTCCCCGCCGCCGTCCTGCTCCCGGGCCGGGGGCTTGCGCGCCTGCCGGCCGGCCTCGGGCCGGGATGGCCCGCAGGGCTGGCCCGCAGGGCTGGCCTGGGGTAACCGGCCCGTGTCACCGTGCTAAATATCGTCAACCTGACGCCTTCCGCGGGGTTTCCGGGATGCGTGTCGGGCTGTCCGTGTGCCTGTGTGCTTCTCGGTGCGCACTTGCGCGTGTAGGAGCGGGCAGGATGTGTAACACCCGAGTTGCGGCTCTCTCTGCTCCACTGTACCGCCTCCTCCCCGCGAAGCAAGGCCCGATCCTGGGTCCGCAGCCCAGGCGAGCAGCCCCACCGCCAGCCGTGTGTCCTGGGGGGAGGATCGGGCCCGGAAGGTCCCAGGCTTGCCCTGGCATAGGAGGGAAGTTTGTATGATGTGTATTCCCGAGGCTGCGGTGCATCCTGTAACCCTAGAGCCAGAATAAAAGATTGTCTCGGGAGCTGCGAGCCCTGGGAGGACGAGCCTTTGTGGTGAATACACATCCATGCCATTAACAATATTTTCGGAGTCGTTCAATAACTCACCAAAACGTAACTTAAACACGATGAATTTAGGAGATTAAACAATTTCATTAATATTGAAATGGCTGCTGAGGCTGAGCGCGCCCGCTTGAAATGCAAGCGCACGTTTTTCAATATTAACAGAAGTACTTGAAGAAAAGAATAATGTCACCTTCTTAATTCAGCAAAAATAGCGGGGGTGGGGGAGGGAGCGCCGCGCCGGCTCTCTGTGAGCGTGGGCTCTGCCAGGCGGGCTCTGCGGGCGCGTCGGAGGGACGGTCCCCGCCAGGCAGGACTCCCTGAAACCTGGCAGCGGCTTGAAAACGCGTTTCACACTGCAACTAGCTCCGACGTCGTGTGTGTTGAACTGCGTTCCCCTCCTTCCAACCCGACTGCCCTCGGTCCCATCTAATCCCTCTCTCGCGGGGCAGGATGTCGTTTAGAGAATAATGGGCAAATGATTGTGTTTCCAGGAATCCGACCTCGGGCCCGCGTTGCCGAGCTAAAGAGCCCTTTTGGGGGGAGACCTGCCGCATGTCACCCCCCTTGCAGAGAGGGGCCAGGGAGCTGCCTCGCTCAGTTCCTCGGCTCCGAGACGCTTGGTGCCAGCCGGGCAGGGCAGGAAGGCAGCCTCCGACCTTTCTTTGGGGGAGTAAGAGGTGATGAGCCGATGGACGTTTGTTAGGGGGTCAGAAAGACGATCCTCTGAAATGAGGACAGATTTCTCTCAGCGTGCCCTAAGACACCGGGCAGAAGGCTTCTGGTTTTGTATTGAGAGCCCCCAAATATGCGGGTTTAATGGACACCTCCGACACCCCCCCCCCGCCCCCGCAACTTGTAACACCCCTCAGTTCGGGTTTTGTTTCTCAGCCCAAGTTCGCTCCTAGGATGCCGGTCAAAAAGAGAGCTCAGAAACAGCACGGGAGTAAATAAAATTCACAGGCTGACAAATTCTTTTCTTCCTCTTTTTACCGGTACCTCCTCTTCTTTTCGAAGAAAGAAAAAAACCCAACCGCTGGCGCAAATGGGAACCCGCAAGCTGTAAAGTTAAAGAAAAGTCGACTTCCGTTGTCATTTGCTGCTCCGAGTGCAAACGAGGTATGGCTGTAAGGCACCCGATTTTTTTTTTTTTCTTTTTTGTTTCCCCCCAGTGCAAAGGAATGTGTGAGTGGAGGGGCAGGGCAGGCGAAGCCATCCCGGTAATTGATACCCAAAGTTTCACCTCGTGTTAAGCACGCAACACATGACAGATTTGGGCAATATAGGATTTAAATGTAACTCGTAGCGTTTGCCTTTCAGTTTAAAAGCCAACATTAGGGAGGAGGGGAGGGGGCAAGTGAATCCAAATCCATTGTGCAGAAAACCAAAACAAATAGACGTTTTTCTGAAGCCTAATTCAAATAAGGAGCTCAGGGGAAGTGTTGGGAAAACTGTATAAAATACACATAAGTCAATTATATCAATGTGCAAACCCAATGGAAATCTATTTCGTGCAATAGCCATTCAGCCCTTGCATGGAGCCCATCATGGACCACCTTTCTGCATGGAAGGTTCGCAATAGCCCCCTTTCCCACAAGCAAGACCACACACGTTTACAGATTTGGTAATA